>OY759214.1:27467435-28667435 GCA_963662175.1 Aradus depressus
GGATATCAACGCTTTCTAATAACTATCAATTTAATTAATGTATCGACACAAAAGTTAGTTCCCTGTGTACGATTGGTGTTAGAGGGAGAGCGAAAACTATTGTTTAATTTGTGCTGGGGAAGTATCTAGACGATGTTTCACAAACAACTTTTTTTCTTCTTTTATTTCTGTAATCAGACTATTTTGAGTGCCCTATGGGCCTAAGTGTGTACTATTGTTGAAGGACCCTAACTGGATTCAGCCGCGAGGTGTGGAACAGAGAAATCAGGCCTTGAGATGGCTCCGGAAGAACAGATCAGAACGAGATAAAGGAGTCGTCTACTTCGCCGACGATGATAACACCTACTCAATACAAGTCTTTGAAGAGGTACTTAATTTATTATCTCAAATATAGTGTTATATATTTATTATCTATTCCATAAAAAAAATGTATACATAAACTAACGGTTTCGGTATTAACGTATTCAGGGGACCTTGAAGTGTGAAAATCAGTGCTGATTGCTGATTTAGGAATTAGACGCACGGGAAATGGCAACTTGCAAGCAATCCATTTTTAATAAAACTATTTTTTTAGTTTATTTAATTTTTATCTTGGTTTTTTGCTCGGTCCAGGGGGGGCAAGCGCGCCCCTCCCCCCCCCCCCCCCCCCTGGCTATGCCCCTGCTTCCTTATACTATAGGTATAAGAAAGTAATAATTATTTGAATCAATAAAGAAATCATTAAAGAATAATCGTATGTATATGATTTATTCTTTATACTTGTAGTGTGACCTGGAAATTTCATCAGTTATTCATTAGTTGCGTGTCACGTAACGTAATTGCATAGTAGACATTTAAAATCGTTATTTCTTTTGTTAGTTATTATGACTCATCTCCGGGCTTTAACTACGAGGTCATATCGCATACTATATACCTATAGAGCGCTCTTTCGTCACTCTGGTGGACAAGAGCTTGACTCTAGTGTGGGAGTTCTAAATTTTGCCTACCCTAAATGTTTTTATTCACCTAGGATAGGGGTCTTTAACGAGTACCTGACATAGTATTTCTTTTGTATTTATAAGTAAGAAAAATGATAGTTCGTAATGTGCATAGTAAAGCAAAAAAAATGCTATCTGTATTTCATAACACAGGGTGATTAACTTGACCAAACTATATCCGGGAATCTAAAATATTTATAATATAATCGTTACATTTTCTTGAAAATACTAAAAACACTGGTTAAAGAAATAATTGAAATTTTCAAGCAAGAACAACATTTATTTGATGCTGAAAATAAGTTTATTATTATTACTAATATAAACTATACTAATCTTTCTCTTATATAAGATTTATTTAGTAAAAAAAGAAAAAAACTTGTGACGTAAAATACTAGCGAGGTGCCAACCATTGCCTAGCACATATTAGCTGAGTTAACGGGCGTTTTTTTTTTAGCACATATTAGATGAGGTGCCGTCCGTTGTCTAGCTTATATTAGTTGAGGTGCCGTCCGTTGTTTAGCAAACGTATTTCTAAAGTGACACAAGTCAAAAATTTACGTTTTGAGAAAATCGCGAAAAACTGTTAATGAGCTTAACAAAAAAACAATTACACAACTAATAATTTTTCCAAAATTTATAGACACAGTTTTCAACTAAGTTTATAATACTCGTACACCACAAGATTCGATAATCGATTGATAATATGTCACTCTTACTGAATCAGCGGGGGAGCTTCTAAACATGAAGAGCGACACAAGTGCTCTCTGGTGGGCAGGATTTGAAGCTAACTTGTTACACTTTTGATATTTTAGAGGACGTTTTCCCAATTGTTACCATGGTGATAACTCAAAAATACAGTGTCACTTTAGAAATACGTGTGCGATATTAATTGAGGTGCCGGCCATTGTCTAGCACCTACTAGCTGAGGTGCCTTCTGTTGCCTAGCTTATATTACCCGAGGTACCGGCCGTTGTTTAGCACATATTAGCTGATGTGCCGTCTAGCACATATTTCCTGCGGTACCGACCGTTGCCTAGCACATATTAGCTGACGTGCCGTCTAGCACATATTTCCTGCGGTACCGACCGTTGCCTAGCACATATTAGCTGACGTGCCATCCGTTGTCTTGCACATTTTATCTGAAGTGCCGACGACCGTTGTCTAGCATATTCTAGCTGAGGTGCCTACCGTTGCCTAGGACATACTAGTTGAGGTACCAACCGTGGGAAAATATGTACGGATATGGTGTCCCCCTATATAAATCGAACAATTTTGAAAAAGAAATCTGTAAATTGTCTCTTAGAGGAAAGTGTCGGATGAAATCGACACAGTAGTATTCTGGAGAGAAAGGGAAATAAAAAAAGCTTAAATAAATAAAAGATGATCCTAATTATTCAAGTTTAGTTCGCCTTTCGGCCAACAGTCTTATACACACACCCTCTAAGCCTACAGATAGAAAACGATAGGGATGGAAGCCACTGCTTGCCATCCCAGATCGGTCACCTTTCTGGACTTGAATAGGCTATTTCCAGCCTTATCTAAAATGGTACTACAGGGGGTGGTTACTCCCAAGCGGCACCACCCACTGAGTATTGGATTCGTAGTCGTTGTGATTTCAGGGACCAGCTCAGGAGTCTGATAGAGTCCAATGCTTGTACCTGTGCCAAATAGCAGGTACTCATGTTCTGCTCAAGCGCCATTTCAGTTGTAGCCCATTCACATTTTCAGGTACTGACTCTGTCTTCAGCGGGGTATGGGCTAGAAACTTCATACCGCTGGTGAGTTAATTCCACCAACTGAAGACAAAAAAGTTCAACACACAACTTCAGTCTGACTAAAGACAAAACACAGTTACTGTGTTGGAAATAAATACTCCTGACTCATTTTGAATTAAATTTGAATTAAATCAAAAGAATTATTTTTATCACTCCTGGTCATAATTTGTTCAATAAATTTATTTTACAATACAATTTTTATCTAAACATAATGTTAATTTGAATTTCAAATTAAATTGCATTAGATATAATAATGCATCCTAATTAATGTGTGGATTGTAAAATGAAAAACAAAAAGGTTTTATCTAACTCTTTTCTTTGTAAAAATATTTAAAATAAACAATAAAGTAATTAATATTTTGTGAAAGTTTTAACTATTAGGTCATATCACCTACTACCAGAGTGCGCACATTCCCTTCAAATTTTCTATGAAATCTGTTGAAGAGAAGGATGCTCGACTCATATACCCTGATAACTGCCGATATAATGAAAACAAAATTGTTTAAT
This sequence comes from Aradus depressus, assembly GCA_963662175.1. Taxonomy (NCBI): domain Eukaryota; kingdom Metazoa; phylum Arthropoda; class Insecta; order Hemiptera; family Aradidae; genus Aradus; species Aradus depressus. The sequence goes on from OY759214.1 coordinate 27,470,695, forward strand.
TCGTGCTGAGGAAATACATAGCCGGTGATTCACGCAGTTTTTGTACCTTTATCCCTGGAAAATGAATTGAATTTGAATATGGAAATTCTGGAATAACTTTTGAGATGTACATTATTTTAGAATCATTGAATGGGAGCGGTCATTATTTCATATTTTCTCTGTTGCTATTGATCCTACGTGATAATGTTACTATATCAATATGAAAGGCATTTTCATTTTGATCGTTTTTGTTCTATATATTTTTTTGCTAATATAGAAATTACGACAGAATTTATTTATTTATTTATTTACATATTTATATCCGTTAAACCGTAACAGGATAAGTCATAAGACTATATTCATTTAGATAGCTTACAAATTAGGTATAGATAAATAAGTATAGTATAAACACTTTTTTTTTTCTTTGTCTGGTTATCGCACTAATCAGCTTCATGTGAACTATCATTAAATACGTTTAAGCTCTTTAAAAAAAAACAGCCATGAAGCGAAGATATTAAGTGATAAGACGATTCACGTTTGTCTTCCAATTTGACATGATACTGTTGAAATACAAAATGAAACATTTTCACAATAATCTCCGTTATTATTAAGAATTAAGTGATATAAAACAGCGGTTTCCAATCTTTTTATTTGACGTACCGATTTTAGTGGCAAAGACATATTTTCCAATATTAGGACTAACATTTTTTTTTCGTAAAACGAGGAAAGTGCTAAAACAAAATGGGGTTTCAAGACGTCATTTGAGGACCACCAAGGCAAGGTGGCATGTATCTTGCAAACCGAGCGACCTGCAAAAATAGTATTTCAAAAATAATGTACCTTTCAGTGTTCTCTACAACTGTATTTTTAAGAGAGTTTTGATTAGGCCGAAAATATATTGGCTTTTTGTACGATTTCAATGTATACGAAAGTAAAAATGGGAAAATTTCCCTGGTCTAAAGGGTACCGAGAGGATGTCATCGAAAATTATCTCTCTTACTGGCACTTCCTTCCGCTTTTTTTTCTTTTCAGATTACGTAGTCTATTTAGATTTTTTAATTTTTTTGTTTATCGCCTACGTAATAGACTAAAAGTTATTTATTTATTATGGCTCATACTCGGGCTACGAGGTCATATCGCCTACTACCAGAGCACTCTTTCGCCGCTCTGGTGATCATGAGCTCGACTCTACTATGGGAGTCCTAAATTTTGCTTACCCTAAATTTTTATTCACTTACGGTAGGGCTCTTAAACAATTACCTTACATTGTACAGGCTCGGGACCATCGCTTAACGTCCCACCCGAAGGACGGTGTGGTTAAGTTTATTTTACCTTCCAGTTAAAATAAACTAAGGGCCTCCGGCCGGGTTTCGAACTCACGATGTTGAGCTCAGAAGACAAGCGCACATACCACTGAACCATCGGAGCCCTCTTTTGAGCATACATATACATATATGTTGACATCAAAAATATGTTTTTTTATATTAGGTAGGTATGCTATGAGTGAACGTGGAAGAAAACCCCTTACTTTTTTATCTACCTAACCTCTCAGATAGTTATTTTGAATCATGCTCGGACTTTAACTACGGAGTTCTTAACACTACTACCAGAGCCCTCTTTCGTAGCTCTGGTGGGCATGAGCCTACTGTGGGAATTCTAAATTTTGCCAACCCAGGTTTATTCGAGTACCCGACATCGTACGGGCACGGGACAGTTGCTTAACGTGCCATCTGTAGTAAGCAAGGTTTTTTCACCTCGCAGTTAAAAAATCTATGGGCTTCCGCCGGGTTTCGAAACCGCGATCTTGAACTCAGTAGACAGTTACCTCTAACCTACCGGCACCCTCATCTCTCAGATAATGTTTTTATTCATAAGTTGATAAAATTTGTAAAGAAATACATTTATTTGGTGTACAAACGGAAAATTCATTAAATTCCGCTTTTATGGAGACAAGAACCGATTGCGATGAGTAGAACTGGAGATATTACTAATTGACGTTTTGACAAAAATGTTCCAAGTCCCACGGCATCGAAAATCAGAGGCAAAAAAAAAAACCTGCAATTCCTTTTAAAGGTTATTAAAAAATAAAAAGGTATCGGTGAATCACCAGGACTGTACTTCCCCATCAAGAATTAATCTATTATTTTTTCGCTTTCCCTTCAAATCCAATCGATCGTTTGAGTTAAAACTCAATATTTGACTTAGATAGTGGCTTCTGAATCACCATAATAAATTTTGTGTCATTACATTTATTGCAATGGCAGTTATTAGAGTTTTATTTCATATATAAAATTTAGTGTCGATACTTTCATTCTATCTGGAGTGATCGTGTACAGACAAACACATATAGAATGTATTTTTTCGTTTTAATTGTTGGAATCTGGACGTCGGAAAACGTGAAATTCCGTTGAAAACTCATCATTCAATTTCTGACTGATTACATAACTTCCCCTATATTTCGTATAACTGGGCAAATAAAAATATGTTTACTTATTCAAATGAAGTGCCTTATTCAATGAAAAATAGCTTGTCTAACTTTAAGTAGTTTGGTAACAAAAAATATTTAATTAGTTGGAAATTGAAAGCTATTAGTCTTCGGCTTTTGTGTCCTGCTCCAACACTAATTCCCCTTTTCTCTTTATCTACTATTGCTTAGTTTAGACAAAATGTTTAATATTGCTTGTGGCACCTGTTCAATTTTTTAGAAGTTGTTCCATCTTTTGTGTATTTTAGTTGAACGGTGTATAGTCTACGAGAATATTCTAGTTCACTGCCATAAAACTATTATTTTTACTTTCTTACACCTTTAGTTGTATTGTAATCATGGGAAAATCCGAGTTTTCAAGGGAATTTCGCGTTGTAAGGTCCTCTGAACATGTTTTGATCATTTATTTTCATCACATATTTGTGTGTAAATATGATTGGAACTTTGGAACATGTGCTACTTTACATCAGATTAGATATTGGCCGAAAAATCAGACGAAAATGAAGATCATTATACTTCGAGGCCTAAGTTTTACAAGATACCGCTCGTATTTATGACCTAATCAAACATTTTGCGGTTTGCGAGATACATACCGAAAACCGTTACTTAGAAATATTTCCTACGAAAATTTATTTTACATTCTTTGAGGCGCTATAATCTTCGTTGTATTGATCCTATCTCAAATCTGAGGACACATTAGCAATGGAAATTTAATAAGGATCATTTTTGGCAGGAAACTATTTTTAGATAGGACTTACAGTTTTCGGGTAAATCAAGGAAATGTCTAAAAATATGTGTTTCAAAACTATATTTGAAAATGTTTTTTTATTAGGTCATGTAAAATTGAGGTGTTTTAAAATGTACTTAGGCCCTGAAGTAAAGTAGTTTTAATTTTCCTAAGATTTCGGCCAAAATCTAATCAGAAGTTAGCACATATGACTTATACATTCCAAATTTCCAAGTTCACACAATGATTTCTGCGATTGAGCTGTCACAACTTCCAATCACGTACACACATACAAACTGGCATTATTGGGTACAAGGAAGTCAACTCACAGAATTTCGCTGAACTTACAGTGAAACAAGGAAACCCATGAGGTGTCCTTACTTTCATTAGATTTCAACTCTCTTATAGCGAGGAATGACAGTTTGAAATGAATAGGAATTGGAGAAGGGGGGATGATTTGTAAAAGTGTGGTGGTTGTAGGAAAATCTAGTATTAAATCACACACATATGTATAGTATGAGAATTGACAACAAAAAAGCCTGAACCCTTTCACATTACTATAACAAGTATTTACGAATACTTATTGTGATTCATCTAATGGCAAGCTATTAAGGACACGTTATCCATGAATAGAAGATTGATGCCTAATGGTTATACATACCATTATGGGGTGGGGGGGGGGGGGGGCGATGACGTAGCAGCCTATATGTAAACTAAAATCCTCGCACTTAAAAACCTGAACATTATATAGACCCATAGAAATGCGGCTAAACGCAGGTAATGTTGAAATGTTGTCTAGCTACCGTATTTATATCACGTGACAAAGGGGATTTTCGGCCCTCTTGTTCTCAGCGAGGACAATCTGGAACACATTTTTGGTTGCCTAGGAAACAGGGTCTTCAAAAAGCTATTGGATCGCCTGAGCCTCAGCAGACCATAGGGTGCCTATATCTGATTAATACTGAAAATAAACTTCTTTTACAAACTTTTATTTAGCTTGCTTTGTTGTCAGTCTGCAACAAATCTTGCAAATCGATTTTAATTTTAATTTCTTCCCCTTTCCAATTAACTGATTGACTTGAAATTTAATACAGTCATATAACTCTAGTGACAATATATGATTCCAGTGTTAATTGCGAAAAATTAAAGATGGCGGATAGGTGTTAAGAAATGACTATTAAACATTTTTAGTAGTGCAGGTTGTGAATTTAATATTAATAATAACATACGTAGTGAGCTTCCGTACCTATGATGACAAATAAAATAGGTGTATTTCATTTCCGGATCGCATCACTAGACAATATCCTAAATTTAAAAATTTTCATTGTGTTTCATCCAATCATGTGTGTTTTTTAATACGTACACCGGCATTTATTACACTGACCGTAAGATATACATACAATTTACAGAATTTGACAATAATGGTGAATAATTCATTATGAAACAAAATAAGAAAAGATTAAAAAGTAAAAAATAATAATAAATAAAAAAACTTTTTTAAAAACAAGCTTTTCATTAAAATAAACTGAAAAGGAATAAATAAGTAATTAATTTTGTTACATATGATACATTTGAGAAGTAAAAGCTTGTCGCCTATAGTCTAATAAATAATACATAAATAGGCTTGTGAGCGACAAGCTTTTACTTTTCAAATTAATATTGTTACGTATAAATATATACAGATTCAACTTTATAAGTACGTAGCGTATCATATGTAACAAAATTAATTACTTATTTATTCCTTTTTAGTTCATTCAAATAGAAGCTTGTTTTTAAAAGTTTTTTTTATTTACTATTATTTAACGTATGGACAATCTGTATAATGAATACATTACTCCTGTTGTTAATTAATAAATTTTGTGTTTAGATGCGGTACACGAAGGAGGTAAGTGTGTGGCCAGTGGGGCTGGTTGGAGGTCTGATGGTAGAGCGGCCGATCTTCAATGTTAGCACGGGGAAGGTGAGCGGATGGAACAGCGTATGGCGTCCTGACAGACCTTTTCCCATTGACATGGCCGGCTTCGCCATCAACCTGGCTCATCTCTTACGCAAGGCACAGGTAACATAAGAAGGGTCTTGAGTTAGGAAAGTCGGGGAAACCCCTTCCTCATTTGGGATGTGGTAAGGGCTCCTCCAGGTTGTCGACACAGGGAAAATCGGGAAATATCAGATTTTTTTTTTTTTTTTTTCAGATTAGAAAAACAGGGAAAAACTGCAAAGCTACAGAAATTACACTTTTCAAATTTTAGTGCCACGCGAGTTCATGGAAAGGTCTGACGAGAGTAGGGAACAAATCCGAAGAGCAGCATGACTTGATGAGAATTTATAGTCCATCTAGCGATACGATATCGAAAGAAAAGATAGAAGGAACCTATTACAATTAAATGATAGAAACGGGCATTGCCTCAAGTTTTTACTGAAAATTTTCCACAATTTATTTTGTGAAGGCGATATAACTTGACAGGGGACAGAGCTATTATCAAAATATAAAAAATATTATTTTCAATGACTTCAACGGTATGAAAATTATGCTATTATTTGTTGAAATGAATCAAAAAAAAAATTATATCTAGCCCCCTCCCCCAATCAAGGCTCAATTAAAAATCAGCAAGCATCAGGTAATTTTCTTGAGGGATGGACACCCTGCTCCTCCCAGGGATTCCTTTATCTAGAGAGAAGAGGAAAATGCAAAATGGGAAACATTATTGGTCGGCTGGGGAAAAGACATTTAATTGGAGGCCTTATCTATTAACTTAGTGTAGTCCATTCGCTGAGAGAACGGCCTATTTTGAGCTAAATAAGGGGGACTATTAACTCAATTGTGTTTCGGTGTCCTTCTATTAATGAGCGGGACAAAAAACAGTAGATAGGGAATTCATTTGCCTACCAGGGGACTCATAACACTTGAGGATGATGTGGCCTGAACCGGCACCGGAAGCCAACTTACAGGAGTACAATGGCTTCTTTCATTTCTCCATACGTTTTACTTTTTCCCCATTTGCTGGGATAATCCCAATGTCTATATTTTGTCCTGTTAGCGAGTAAAAAATATACAAATAAATACAGCATGGTCTCTCATGACAAGAAGGTTAAGAAAAATTACAAAGATAGCTCTGTTAAGTCATCATACAATCGTAATTCTTTTTTGCCATCACGAAAAATAAAAAGAGTAACAATACGTTCCTAAATTTTGCCAACCCAGGCTTATTCATCTTAGGGCAGGGGCGACGACATAGTACATGCTCATTTTTTTTTTTGCACCATAGGTATAAAAAAAACTCAAGGGCCTCGGCTGGGTTTCGAACCCGCGATCTTGAGCTCATTAGACAAGCACACTACCTCTGAGCTACCGACTCCCTCGTCGTAATAAAAAATGTATATTAAAATACACCGCTATTTAACAAGTTAGGGTCTCGTTTTTTATCTTACTTTTACTTTCCCTGGCGGTACGGTCCTTGTAGAACCTGGGCCTCAACGATCTTCCGCCATTCTTTTCTATCCTCGGCCTCCCGTTTCCATCTTCTCACACCCATCGTTCTGAGGTCGTCCTCCAGCAAACGTAAGCTGGGTCTACCTCTTCTTATTTGTCCTCCCGGGTGTCCCTCCAGTATCCTCCTCGGCAATCTGTCTGGTTCCATCCTCTGTAAATGCCCCAGCCATCGCAGTCGCCCCTGCTTCACTAAGACCACCAGGTCCGGGCTCTTGTACAGGTCCCTCAGCTCCCTATTGGTCCATATCCTCCATCTATCCCTTTCTGGAGTAAGCCCGTATATCTTCCTCGATACCTTCCTCTCCTATGTATTGAATAAGACTTCGTCCCCCCTAGTCAGGACTCAGGTTTCACTCGCATATGACGACCGGTCTCAGGACTGTTTTATAAATTGCTATTTTGCGTCTTGGGACACAGTCCTCGATCCGAGCACCTTCTGCTGTGAACGGTAGCATCTATTCCCGGCCGTTATCCTCGCTTTGATGTTTTCTTTAACTCTTTATTTGAAGCTATCCACCCGGTCAAACCTGTAACCTCCAAGTACGAGTTCCTTGTCTTTTACTTCCTTCCTCGTGGCTCTCATGTACTCCTTATCTGTTAAGTAAATAAACTTTAAGCACACTGTTCTTCGGATTGGACGTTGAACAATGGTCCTGAGCCTGTGCCTAGCCCCTGTCCTAGGCTACTAAACTAAAGAGAGCTATGGTAGTAACAGATATGACCTCGTAGTTAATGCCCTGGCATGAATCCCAGAAACAAAACAAACGTTAAATTATTATTTGTATACCATAAAAATTGTAGTCTAACAAAATGTTATTTTCATTGCTTTTTATCACAGCTTCTATCTTCTTCGGAAGTTTTAGATTTATAAATCTCCCTAAATACTTAGGATATCATGTAAACATAGTTTTATACAAATATTTACCATTTTAATTTAAATATTGTTATATATTTGATTTTTATTATTTGAAGACATTCATGCATGGTTTAGTGAAAGCATTACAAATTGACGTCCTGATTTTTATTTTCCAATTATTATGTAATGACCCATGTTAACTTTTAGTTTTTATTACATTTTTATTGTTAAGTATGTTTATATGATATCAGTTTTTATTACATACCACTTCAAGACATAAAATAAAAACACTTAAAAGAAGTGGGTTAATGTCTTGGGACATTAGGACTGAAAGATGGTTCCAAATCATTGTTCATGGGCTCATGTCTGTACATTAATATCATGTCTCTTACAAAACGACTTACAAGGTCAGACATATTCATTCGGACTGAATTGAAACGACCTTTTTCCATGACATTAATTGTAATGTAACGTACACATTCCCATTTCATTCCAGGAAGCAACTCCATGTTGGCTCCACACAGATTTATTTGTAAAATTTTTTAAATCAATTAGTTTCTTTGTTTTTTACTTTCCCTAAAATTCAATGTTGACCCTCGATTTCAAAAATGAAAAAAAAAAAAGGTATGTGTTGAATCACCGGCCATGTACTTCCTCAGAACGATTAATCATTTAACTTTTCGCTCCCCCTCCAAAACCAGTCGATCGTTTGCGCTAATATACAGTTGATTTACGTAGGGGTTCCTAAATCCTCAAACTAAATTGTGTGTAGATTTCATTACCTCGGCAATTAGGGTTTTTGACATTTTTTTAATGAGCCTGCTCCCCTGAACCCCCCGTCCTTTCCCTTCATCTGATATCGCTGAAATTTGACAGGTTATGTCCTCATTGGGTTTTGACTGTAAATATGAAATTTCATGTCGATACATTCATTACATCGGCAGTTATTAGGGTTTTTGAGTTGAGCTCCCCTCTGATCCGCTCTTTCCCTTCTACCGATTTTGCTGAAAATTAATAAGTGTCATCCTTATGGGATTTCGATTTCATATATAAAATGTTGTGTCGATACATTCATTGAAACGGCAGTTATTAGAGTATTTGAGTTGACCCTCTCCTCTAATCCCCCTCTCCTTTCTCCGATTTGGCTGAAAAAAACAGGTGTCGTCACTAGAGGGTTCTGGGTTCACTTATAAAATTTCGTGTCGATTTATTCATTCTATTAGGAGTTATCGTGCTCACAGACAAACATAAGTTTTTTTTCATATTGATGAATTCAGAGGTCGGAACAACATGAATTTCCGTTGAAAAATCTGCATCGAATTTTGGTCCGATTACAAAACTTCCCCTATACTTGGTATAGCTGGGGGTATACTTCTTATAGTAGGGAAAGTTAAAATCCTGTTTTTTTGTGTGTATCTGCGAACACGATAGTTCCCGATAGAATAAATGTATTGACACAAAATTTTGTATCTATATCCTGAACCTCATAAGGACGACACCTATTGATTTTCAGCCCAAGGGAAGGTGGGGAAAGGGGCTTAATATAAACAAAAATAACACAAAAATACCCACCAACAGTGCCGATGTATTAAGTGTACCAGCATGTAATTTGAGGATTTAGAAGTCCCTGTGTACGTCAGCAATAGATTTTCTAGAACGGTCTTTTAGATTTAGAGAGAAGGAAGGCAAAGGCGTAGTTGATTAATTCATGCGGGAAAACCATTCTGATGATTCACCGATTTTTTGGGGGAGGACAACAATTAGTCAGTGAGGAAGTGTCAGTAGTTTCAGAGAGTAACTTGTTTCAACTTGTTTGTTCTATTTAAATTACATTATTATTATTATTGCTTTCAAGCAGACAACAATAAAACGATTTTTCAACTTGATTGTTCGATTCAAATTACATATTATCATTGATTTCAATTGAACAACATTAAAACTGTTTTTCAACTTGATTGTTCGATTCAAATTACTTTCTTATCATTGCTTTCAAGCAGACAACAATAAAACTATTTTTCTGATCTTCTGTCAGGTCAGGTTTTTCTCAAGTTATTCCCTAATTGCTACAAATTGCGGTAGCACTGCGACTGAGCTGTTATGCAAGTTGATCGTTTCGAGTCCAGCCCTAATTGCTCAAGGGCTCGTTGTCCTTTTACTTCGGTCGCTGTGGTCATTTAGACCATAGATATATTGGGAGAGCTAGTGTGTACACCAAAGCATCTAATGCTCTTATCCCTTCCCTGTTAGCTCTTTTGTGGGAATCTTAAATGTTGTCTACCCACGTTTAATTACCTAAGGTAAGCGGTCTTTAACGAATATCTGACATCGCAGCGCGAGACCATAACTTAACGACCTTTTCAAAGGACGACGTGCTCAAGGTTTTTATTTTCCAGATAAAAACTTATCTCGGCCGGGTTTTGAACTGGCTATCTTGAGCTCAATAGGCCAGCACGCTACCTCTGAGCTATCGGCGCCCTCACCAGTTGGACCATACATTGTCAAATCCTCCTGGAATATCGATGTCTTATATCGTTACATCATTTCTTATATATTAACCATGGAAAGTATGAAAAATTCAAATATTCAGCCAAATGTCCATTTTTGTTTTTTGTTCATTTTCGAAACCAAAAAAGATATTAATTTATGTAAAAAATATATCCACTACCAGCTGATGAAATCACACATAAGCCAGTATTTAAGCTGCACATTTCATCTTTAAAATTCCAGATCCCATTTTTTATTCCATCTTAAGACTTCGGGAAATTTCTAAGAAAACAACCCCATTTTATTTACTTTTTTTTGTATTTAATATAAGGAGATTCTTAATTCATATATGACATATATTATATATTCTTTGAAACCATTATGACAACAATACTTATAAATACTCGAGTACATTTTGCACACTTTTGTGTACATTTGTACTCGATTACATTTCATACTCAACTTTTCGAGTAGATTAAATCTACTCGAAAAGTTAGTCGAAAAGTACAAATTTTGTACTCAACATTTTGTACTCATTACTTAACAAAATTAAATATATTTGATTACTGGCCAACTCTGCTATTATAGCGATAAGGTGAGTGAGAAGCACCTTATGTAAGACACCTCTGAACAAATAGACTTGCTTTTTACCATCCTTCCTTCCTCTGTTACGTAATAACAATGGGAAACCTATACAACTAGTCCCCTGTAATAGTAGACTCTTACTAGTTATATAAAATAGAAAGAAAAAATAACCACATAACATGTGTCTACTAAGTTGAGATATAATATATATTTAACTACTGGCCGCCATTTTATTATTGCGGAAGAGGCATTCTAGGATACTTTTCTTATTTGAAAATGTGTATAAAGTATACGTATTGGGTTTCGTGAGGAAATATTCAGATAATGTAGTAATTTATATATTATAGTATTGGATTCATCAAATGGACTAAGTCATAGAAACATCAAAAAAAATTCATGATTTATCTGACAATAACTATGAAAAGTTTATTGAGTCGACACATAAGTTACAAGTTTGCTGAGTGTCAACCGTCATCAGATAGGTAAGGGAGGGGTTGGTATTTCAACTAGGTAATCCTGGTGGCTTAAAGTTAGGTATTTGTTTGTTCTGAAATATTTACCCAATAATAGTGGTAAAACTAAAATTTAGGCCTGTGAGGGGTTTAAAAAATTGATTTAATCTGTGAAAAAGGGAATCAAAGAGGTATACAAACGCATATCATATCATTAATTAATATTTTGGATTGTATAAGGAGATTCTGAACTCATATATAATATTTTATCACAGCATAATTTCTACCATTTATTTGTTTGTCTTCGTAAAAAATAGCAATTACTGACGTTTCGAAAAGAACTTTCATAATCAGTATCTATTATACATGTGTTCTTTATGTTGACTATTCCTTCTGTCAATCAGGATATTCCTTTTATTGGACATATTTATCGACACAGTTTTGACTTGGTGTTTGAATATAGAAGTCGAATCAATAAATTTATATATATATATGAATATATTTATATATTCTATATAAGGAAGGCAAAAAATAAATGGGAGAAGTGATGCTGTGATAATATATTATATAATAATATTTCTTGTCATTTGCGCATACCTTAATGCCTTTTTAGCTAATTTAATTCTATTATATGCTCGTATCCCTTCTCTGGCCTTCCTCTTTATCTTGTCATCTTACCTGGATCTGAATGAAAGACCTAGTCTCCCAGTTTCTTTAGTAAATCTAAGAATACTCCCATTATGATTATATCTACCGAAAATGTGGAATGTCGCTCGAACATGTCCCAGGCATTTCCCAGAATGTGAGCTGCCGCTTCGTCTTCTTCTCTACATCTGTCATAGGTGGGACTGTCTCCTTTTTTGTTTGTTTGTTTGTGCGGAGAGAATTGAAAAACGGCATGTGACAAGATGGCGGTAGTCACTGGACAGTGTGAGAGTCTCCCTGATTGGGGCTACTCACTAAATAAGACCTCCCTGTACTCCTCTCCTGCTTCATTATCCCCGTGTAACCGCCATTACGCATTACTTCGCGGGGAAGGCTCTAGTTGTCGCTTTTCCTCCAAGATAATTACATATTACGTAATTCTGCGTTTCTTTATATCTCGGAACTCCTTGATAACTTTCGCAGCATGCTCGCGGACCGTAGTCCACTTCTCCTGCGACTCCAGCATACGGCTCACTAGGAGGGACTGTCCTTGACTCGTATAATATGTAGGTGTCTGTTGAACGGACCGTGTCCTTTGAAGATTTCGTTGATAATAAAAGCTAAAGAAATAAAATAAGTTATTTTCTACTTGAGCTGATGTAGCTACGAAGATAGTGAACTAATATTATTTTGTTATACCAATACAAATAAATAAATAAAACAAACTTATTTTTGAAATATTGTCTATTCCACTAAAGATATATATACATATATAACTACCGGTTTCGGCTTTATACCATCGTCAACTTAGTTCATAACTAGACCTGACGATGGTATAAAGCCGAAACCGGTAGTTATATATGTATATATATCTTTAGTGGAATAGACAATATTTCAAAAATAAGTTTGTTTTATTTATTTATTACAAGTTTCCACAATATGTCCACGTTTCTCAACTTAGAAGTTACCAATACAAATAGATATAAGATAAACATTTTTACACTTGCCCCCTCGGCCCAGCAGGGAGGTTCGAATTCTCAAGTCGGTAAAATAATAAGATTTAATATTTATTATACTTCGAATCTGTCCTATTATCTCTCATCTCTTCTAATCCCTTGATAACCTTATCTGAAGTTATATAAATATCTTCGACATAACTTCGTGAATCAGGAAAATAAAGGTTCATGTCCAAAATATGTAATAATTCGCACATCGTCTAAACAGGAAGGTTTTTATATTTCAGTGAATAATTTTAATTTATTTCTATAATTGAGTTTATTGAAGAAAGAAATAGTATATTGTTGTGGTATGAATAAAGTATGTAAGATTATTAAAAAACAGGAAAATGTAGTACAAATGGTTTTATGATGATAGAAATAATTCAAACTGCTAAATACGAGTACATATAAAAATTACATTAAATAAACAAACTGAACTACATTCAACTCGTCAATGCACTCAAGTATTGTCTATTTCACAAAAAGAGAATACATAAACTATCGGTTTCGGCATTACACCATCGTAAAGTTTAGTTATAAACCAAGACTTTTTTTTGTGGAATAGACAATACTTGACATTATGTCCGCGTTTCTCAACTTAGAAGCCATAGCATTATACAACAGGAATAGTATTGGTTATAAATAGAGCCCGGATTCCCGTGAAATTGTATTTTTTTCGCTTGCTTGAAATCATTAAATAACAATTTATTTGTACCAATTAAGGCATCCTGATTAATATAAAGAAATTTTATTTAGCACGAAATTGCAAAATTTGACGTAATAAGAAAATTTGTAAATTAGTTTGAAAATGTCTACATTTGTTAATCGATAAGTTTACAAGTGTTTTGAGAAAAAAAAAACAGATATGACCAACTCAAAAAGTACAATGCGGCCATAAATGGTAAAGGTATTGATTTGAATCTACAACCTGACATTATAAGCAGCTACAAAAAATGCCCCATCACAAGCGTCAGCGTCGAGAGGTCGTTTTCCTGGCTAAAACACATATGAACTTAGCGACAGGCGGGATAGTTTTTCAGACAAGAATTTCGAAATGTATTTAGTAGTAAATTCTAACGCATCAAATGTTTAAGTAAAAAATATATATCAATTTAATTGAAGTCAAATTCTCGGCCTCGAGTAATATGGTGAACTGTTTTGTATTTTACATATCTCTAGTATTTTTTTTAATCAAAAATTTGTACATATATGCTTTTGTAATTAAAACATGGAGATAAAAAAAACAACTTGTGTTTCCAGTAAATATTTTTTATAAATTGTATAAATAAATTCCTTTAGGCTTCTTATTTTATAGATTTATTTTTAAACCCTGCCACCCAATTTTATATTGAAAAAAGAGTTATTTAATTTACAAATTTGATACAATTCTTTTTTTTTTTTTTCGCAGAAGAAAAGCAGTTAATGGCAGGATTTTATTTTTGTTGCATATTTTTGCACGTTTTGGCCTTTTTATTGCAAGTTTTCAAATTTTTTTACTGCACGATATCCGGGCTCTAGTTATGAATAAATCCACGAATATCATGTTTTTTTTATAATTTTAATTAATTTTTCTGGTTCCTAAAACTTCCATTTGTTCTGAGGGCTCGAAAAGATGTAATCCTGGTATTGAGTTAAATGAAAATAATGTATTAATTAGATATGACCACGGCTATTGAACAAGCTGCATTTTATTTATTTTTTCACTTCTATCAAACTTATGATGATAGGATACGCCATATGAATTGTAAAACGTTATGGAAGTTTTGAGCACCGCTCCCTCGGTAAGGTAGCAAGCTAGCATACTCAGCTCATGATCATGGGTTCGAGGCCCGTATGTTTTTATATGGAATGTAAAAATGTTGAGCACGCCGTCCTTCGGATGTGACAATAAGCAATAGTCCTGAGCCTATGCGATGTCAGATAATCATTAAAGACTCTACCTTAGGTAACTAAAGCTGGGTAAACAAAATTTAGGACTCCCACAGTAACAGGAAAGGGACAAGAGCATTGGATGCTTAGGTCCCTTGGTGTACAATGTACATACTCCCATTATCTATCTTTGGGTGGCTATGTTGATATTAGATGTGTTGAAAGTATTTAATAAATACTTCGATAAATGCTGACGTTTTCTGTTTTTGTTCTTTCAGGCCTACTTTTCATTTAACGTTTCGGGAGGATTTCAAGAGAGTCACATTCTTCAACAGTTGACCACTAAAGATCATCTCGAGCCCAAAGCTGAAAATTGTACTCAGGTAACTTTTTTTTTAAAATTCAAACATAAAATAAAGTACCATAGCCGGATAATAATAATATTTATTTTCGTTAAACCATAACATGGTAATTTGTATACGTATTGTGTACATTAGAATAGCTTATAAAATATATACATACACCGGTATTAAATGTTGGAATACAAACACATATAGGATGAATAATAAAGTTGTTTTTTTTTTTCTTATTTTCTTTAATAAATAAATATAAAATTTCTAATACAATAAAAGGTACTATTTATATTTTTTATTTATATTTATTTAAGATTAATCGTATCAAGGGACGTTTTGGTGCGTTCACGGGTCCGTTCCTCGCCCCACAAAGATAGAAATATAGAAAAAAGAGAGCGAAATATACAACAACAAAAAATATATTATAATAAATTATTAAAGGAAATAATACATAACTGAAAATAATAACATTTTTAAATAAATTTAATTACGATAACAATTATAGGATATTGGTGGAGGACCTCTGCCAAGAAAATAAATCTGAAAGCAAGAGTTTAAGCTTTTTTATACGAAACACGACTTTAATATTATTGTAATTTTCTTTCCTTCTTGAAAAATGAAAGAAGAAAAAATCTCCAAAAGATAGTTTTCCTCGTTTGATATGCACAGATATGATTATATTAGCTCTGATAAATATTAAGTACCTCTGTGATTGCGAGATAAAAATTGGAGATACGAATTATCGAAAACCAATTTTATTAATCTGAAATATTATACTTCTCAGAAAGTATGAACTTTTGAAAGCTAATATTTGGCTAGGTTTGAAGTTAGAAAGTGATGTTCAAAACAAAAATTCGTTCAATTTCGCCTTTTTACTCCCGGCTGTGGCCTTGTAAGTTGATTCTCTCTGAATGTTTTTGATACGTTGCATTTGAAAAGCTCTATCAAGCTGTCAAATACAAAACAAGTATATTGTACATATTTATTATTATTTTTTTAAAGCCTAAATTGCGGATTAGGACTATTTTTCTTATTTAGTTACATAACTTCTTATTTGGATTGGATAACATTGACATTCATGACAATAACGTTATGTCATTTCCTTGTCTAACTTCCTCTGAGCAACGCTGCCAGGCCAAGCCGATTAGGCCTAGTTACTCCTCCAGGCCACGCCTGTTTTTTTTTTTATTCATATAAATTACCACATAATAAAAGTTTTCTACCATTTGTATGCAAGTTTTAGCGCTCCCAATGAACAAAATGGCGTATGTATCAAATTGATACATGTGGCCTGGTGTTGTAAATTTTCGAATTTTTACAGCCAGAGGCCACTTGTGTATATTTTATACTATTTATTTTTAAACAGTATTTAATCATTATTTTATTTATAAAACACTAAAACAATTCTCCAGAACTAAAAAACAACAATAAATTTATACCCTTAAATTGAGGAAATCTAAGGGTCGATGACCGTAGCCAAGAAGATGGATATAACATTGAAAGAGGTTATACTTGTTTTTCGCGGGAATTTTGAATGCTGATGATTGTTTGTGGTGGGGAGAGGCCATCCAAGATCAACTTCCCATTTGAACTGCCTGAAAACCTTGTATTAGATCTATACTAGAACCCTAAACCATCCATCTCTATTTGTATCAAATTGATATGTGGCCTGACAGCGGCGATTCGATTTGCATTATATCTATACATATGGCCCCAGGTAGTAGGCACGAAATGTATCATATCTATACATATAGCGCTCAACGTGTTAATACTTATTTTAAACTGAAAGATTACTATGGTAGAGAAAGGATGTCCTTGATTTTAGATCAATTGTAACTTTGATAAAAGATGGTTGATTAACAACGCTTATTTGGCCTTACAGTCTCCCAAATATATATTTTTTTACAAATCGGTTAACGTTTTCATTTGTTTTTGCCTAAGTATCGAATATATATTTTTCGTGTTTTAAAAGTAATTATTCTAGAAGTACCCTTCAATTGAGACGTTGTAAAGTAACGAATGTGGCACATTGGCTATTTTGATGTGGCCACCACCTAAAAACTATTTTTATGAGCTGCAAACTTTTGCATTTTTGCTATTGTATTCATAATTTCATTAAAACTATTTTCATTGTATACTATTGAATGTGTCATATTCTAACTAACCTATGGTTACTAAATATAAACTGTGTGGTGGAGAGTGTCGAATGTGCTTTTTCGTTAATTAAAAATAATGATTTCATAAGATTTGTAACAACCTTCAAAAGGTCACAATACCCTGTTGAACATCATGATGTAAACATTTTTGATGAATGCGCTGATTTTACATTCAATTTGCAACTTCCTTTTTTTTGTTTCCTGAAATATAGTAATATTTACATTCGATAGTTTTTTGTGTGAATTAAATTATATCAAAACATTCCTTCACAATATGTGCACTTCATTTTGATGTCCCATATCGCCTGTAAGTAACTTACATAACAAATTAATATTTAGATAATTATTATTTAATTTATTAATTCTGTATTTTTTTTCCAGTCTTTTATTTTTGTTTCCTTAATATTTTAGTTAACATTACTAATTGTTCAGGTCCTGGTGTGGCATACTAGAACTGAAGCTCCTAAACTGACTGAAGAAAACAAACTGAAAGCACGAGGCCAGCGATCTAACGCAGGTTTGGAAGTATGAAATGTGATACAATTCTTAATTCTTGCATCTCTCATTTGTGTATAAATTTAATATAAAAACTGTAAAAAATAAATAATGAGGTAAAAATGCAATTTTATTCTTTCTTTCTTATACATGTGTATATATATATATAATTATTTATTATATTTATTTATACCAAATCGTTTGGTGAAATTATACTTCTGCTTACATGTTGTAAGCACTCGGAATGAAATTTACGAAGGCTGGTTTTTGTTATGTATAATATATTTATTATATATTAGATAATATATTTGGAATTGATTTAGTGTTTTTGTACCAGTTGGGCCTTATGCATGGGCAAGTAATTAAGTAATACATTAATTCAACAATAATTAATGTATTAACGACTGAACGGTGCTTTTTGTCTGTGGATTATGATTTTGTCGTAATAGGATGTGCAATGAAAAAAGGGCTCATTATAAATCGAGAAATTCTAAATTTCGTAGTTAATTTTAATTTAATTTAGCACTTTATCTCTTTGTTGATAATAAATAAATAAAAACGTATGTTTTTTTTACAAAATACATATATGGAAGTACTTTCGATAAGTGAGTCACAATTAGTCGTGGCTGAAGACGATAGCAATACCGAAAGTACTCCCATATATTTTGCGATATAGACAATTTTTTTTTTAAATATACGTTTTTCTTAATTTTTTATCAAGTGTTTCACAATATCTCTGCGTTAGGTATCACTAGTTTAAATTGATACAAATAGTGTAGTACCTATGTTTAAATGAACTATTGTCAAATTCTAAATTCATTTTTATAATTATCTTCATCAAGGTTGTACTTATATCTACCAAAAGCCAAAATAGATGATTTTTTTTTAAATATATTTTTCAAATAATTATAGTTATAAATTCATCTCTGTTGAACTTCATTGGTGTATTATTTTTCTGTAGTTGTGTCATGTCTTTCATAATTTGGGACAAAGATATAGTTAAAATTTATTATTTAGTTTTCAATATACAATAGGTATTAGTTTAAAAAAATTAGTCAAGTCGTGCTCTCGAAAAATCATGGGAATGAAAACGTTGGTCTTCTGTATGTCAAGATCTTTGATGTCTATGACTGATAAGTTGCGACTTCGAGGGTTCGACGTCTATGGAAAGACAATAACTTGACTATTAACTTCCTTCAATCGTTTTTGAAAAAAAAAAAAGAAACAAATTAAGTGATCGTTATGGGACCCCACTTTTATTTTTAATCTAGTTAGAAAAGTAATGAAATACTTTTTACAGAAGTTATGCCCACCGAAATCTCATTAGAATCTCGTGGTTATGCCGTATCGCATATTTTGACGGCTCTTTTTGTATTTTGCTTAATTTAGTACTTATTGTAGTAAGAAATTTCGCCGAGGTTGTAGAACAAAATTTGCTATAAATAGCTACAGTTTAAAAAGGTACCTCTAATGTTAACAGATTAATTTTAAAAAAATTATTTTAGTATAAACTGAGGGGTGAAGTAAGAATAAATGGTTTATTATTTTTAAAAGTTCGTCCATTTGTTTAAAAAAGAGAAAGGAATTCGGTGACTCCAGTGGAAGGAGGGAGAAAGACTTCCTAAGTGAAGTAAATGAAAAGTGCATTCCAGAAATTTTATTAAATATTTACGATTATTAAGCACATTTTCAGCCTTTTCTTTCTGAAAAGTACCTTTTGAAAATTTCTGGAAGACCGAATGCGTTTTTTCTTCTACGTCTAATTTTATTTTTTTATATTTAATGTGTGTCTTGGTTTATTCTATAATTAATTTGCTAACTTTGTAATAGTTTATGTTTGGTAAAAATAAATCCCTTCCTCTTTTTTCAAGACTCGGAATCTTTTTGATGAAACGTATGTTTTAAATGTTTGGTTCCATCGACTCTATTAATACAGGCGGATTTACATGTCCGTAAGTGATATTGGGGGCGGTTTGAAGGAATGTTTGTATCCAACATGGCCATGATAAAAATGCTTGTTGATTTCCAGGCAGGCTAGAAGGAGGCCTTATATCAGGTTTGGGCAACCATTTTTAGATGAGGGTCAGTAGGAAAATCCAAACTTTATGCATGCCAAACTAAATTAAAATTAACATTTTTTGCTGGTTTACAAAAAATAATAAATATTATCATTAACAAGATTAACGACCATGAAGCACTTATTTCATTTTTATGGCTGATTCACCCAGAACATATTTGTGTCTAATACAACGTAAAAACACAATATTGTTATCAGGATCTTAGGAGAGTTGTCTTGAAAATATTTTTCAAATTAGGGTCATTCAAAAAACTAATCGATAAATCAAATCGAAAGTTTTGGTAAATGTTCAAATTCAACTGTTTTTTGGCTCAATGTTTACAAAAAAGTTTTACCTTACTCTCATGAAATGACAAAGAGAAACAAATAGAAGGAAATTTATGTTTTTCACCGTTAGTTAGTTATTATGACTCATGGACTTTACAAGATCATATAGCCTACTACCAGAGCGCTCTTTCGTCACTCTGGTGGACATGAGCCCGACTCTACAATGGGAGTCCTAAATTTTGACTACCCTAAATTTTTATTCTTCTAGGGTAGGGGTCTTTAACGATTACCTGACATGGTACAGGCTCGGGAACATCGGCTTAAGTTTATTTTATCTCCCAGATAAAATAAACTAAGGGCCTCGGCCGGGTTTTGAATCCACCACTTTGAGCTCAGTAAGCAAACACGCATACCACTGAGCTACCGCCGCCCTCGTTTTTCACCGTAACCAGCCTAATAAATGAGTTTGAGGATTGAGATTAAATTTAGAATATTTTATGAATATCTAACTCCTGGTAGTGCCTGTATATTCTTTTTAAAATGACCTATTCGAAAGAATGAAAGCTTGTAGGTTTTCGAATCCTCTCCGGGGGTCTTGTCTCGTTCCCGTAGTTTGCCCATCCGAGGTTCAAAGGGAACTTGACTTGACCACTTGTCACAAACTGAACCTTCAAAAATACTAACAATTTTCAAACTGGAAAAGTACAGACGTACATTCTACATGAAGTACGAAGTAAATGTACCAACAAGTTTTATAAATTGCATTCAAATTCATATTAAGATTTTAAGATTATTCCTTATAAACATTTTTTTTATATTAAACATGTGAATATAAAAATAGTTTTTTTATTTTTTGATTACTTCATAAGGGCCTGGGTTGGAGTTCAAGTGTAGCTATTACATAAATATTTCTTCAACCTTTTCGTTTGTTCTCCTTTTTTCGCAAGTGCTGTTTTAGACTCTTTGATAGAATCGCTTTATGTTCTTTTCATTTAAAAATGTTGATCAAATTGTATTCCCGGGTACCTTATTGAATTGAATTTGTTTATATTATCTGTAAATTTACACATGCTTATTAAATCGCAGTTCTTATGAATCCGGACTGTATGATCTGTGGTGGTTGTCTACTGTAAATTGTATTAGCGTCCATCCGTCGCTAGGCTATAGTTCGTCCGCTCTCTGCAGTTTCATAATGAATGGAACCATGAGGGAGCAGAAAAGAGCAGGGCCGAATTATCAGCGAACAAATCTTCTGAGGAAGTTAAATCCTTTATATATAAACATGAATAGGACCGAGTTTTTTTAATTGTTAAAAGGTTTGTACTTAGATTTTTGTGTATTCATTCTTTATTTGCTTCTAGGCATAATTATTTTATCTATTTGTATTATTATATAATACCTGTGTGTAAAACCACGGATTGTTTTTTTTTAAATATAGTATGTTAATTCGTTAGGTATATTTATATATATATTTTTTTTAATTTCTGACTATTTAGATGATTATGAAATTGTAATATTTATTGACGCACATTTTTCTTTTCTTTCAATGATAATTTCTCATGAAATGTTTATAAATGATAGTACATTTTTTAAAATTATCATCATGAATAGCTAATATTTTGATCTAGTCAAGTAAATACGAATATGTAGGGTCAACCGCCCGCTTATTGAAAGTTTAAAGAAAACTAATCCAAGTTCTAACTCAAAATTTTCTATTAAATTATCAGTAATACTGGCCAATTAGGGCTCATTTTGACTGCTGACTCGTAAGTCAATCGTAATAGCATTCAAAAACGGTAAAAATTATTAATTCATGGTCAATATTTAAAAATATCAAATTCAACTAACAAATTAAAGCTGTGGTCAGAGAATGAAGTTCATTTCCTTCATTATACGAAATAATTAAAATGATAGAAATGTTCAGGAAACTTTATAATATGGGTTATAAGAATATCGGATTCGTAATTATGAGTATTTTGATTTGAATAAAAACAAATTTATTTAAATTAAACATAAGGACTTTTGGTTAAAAGAGCAACATTTACCAATGTATAAAATTTAAAAACCTATACTTCCGAAAAAGGTTTAAAATGTTTAAACTGAAATTAAACCAAATAACTAAATTCGCCGGGAAATTGTTCTTAGTAGGGTCATGTCCCCAATTTTCGGACGGCTCCAATTAACGACGATTTTCCTTTATTAAACAATAATGAGCGTTCCGTATCTATTTTTTATGTATTATTATAATAATGTATTGTGTATTATTAACTAAATGTGCCCCTCTCTTCTCTGACATCCCAATGAAATGTTGACTTAGTAGCCAAAGCATCAAATCTTTCTCCTTCAAATTATCCAAAAAAAAGAATGAGCTCTACACTCGTGAACATTTTTCTGACATAATCCAAAATCAGCTGCCTTAGTTGACGCATAAAGTGATCCATAAATGAAAATACTTACATATTCTTTGGACATTTCACTTATTATATATTTTTTAACACCCGTCCAAAGGCGGTGCAAACTTGACACTTAAAAGGAGTAAGAGAAATATTGAAGCCTGCTTTCAGAGTTTATTTTTATAATTAAAAAAAATAATTTCCGAGCATGATTTATTCCTCACAGGAAAGATTCTAAAGAGAGTTTTCTCAAGTTTTATAAATTGGTAATCTGTATATAAACATATTATTTTATTTCTTAATAATATTGAGAGGTTCCAGCGTCTGTAGTTATTATGAAGATTATATAAGTAGTTTGTACCTAACGTTTTATATACTCGTTTTATGTTTTTTTTAAAATTCTGTTCGAAAAGATCAATTTCGAAATATCCTAGCGATTTATATTCCTCTAGTTATCGTCAAATGTAGCGTAAAGTAATAGTTTCTGAAAATTGTACATCGATAATTTTGATATTGTCTATTTAACGCAGAAAATATTCGTTACTTAATTTATGCGGAATTAAGTGGTTTGTATACTTTCCCCTATACAAACCACTTATTGGTGTGTGCATTTTCTTAGCTATTCAGTTTGATGGACAACATGAAAAATTCAATGAACATTTTGCTGAAAAAATAAATTATTTTTTACATTTTAGTGCATAAGTAATAAAAGTGTATATACTATTTTAAAAAATCTTGTTATTTGCTTATATGTTTCTTTTTATTTATTCTTAGGTATTAACTTTATTTTTAATCTATACTTAATAAAAATTCTTGCATACATTATTTATGAACAATATTTTACCTCACATGTTTTTTTCAGTGTAGAATGCACAATATTTTCTTATCTATGCAAATTCAAAAATTCACTGTTTGAACAGAATCGTAAGATGTCAGTACAAGTTTGCAATGTGATTAAATTCTTATAATTTAAATCAAGAAAATTAATGAAATTCACATCTTCATATTTTTTTTTTTTTTGTCTAAATTTCTTTTAGACTAGTATAGACTTAGTTAAAGTGCAATTCTTGTCTATATTATTATTTTATTTTAACATTGAAAATGTTATATAGCGAGACACAAGAACAGGTTTAGCATAAAACGACATGACGTTACCATGTTTTAGTTCACCCTGTTTGTATTTTAATCATTAAACCTCGTTAAATGTTAAAATATTCGAGGTCCGAGCTGCATGGAACTTTACCATAGGGCTTCGAATATTTTTTTAAAATACTGTATAGAGTTATTACTTATTTTCGTTATATCTAAGGTTTCATTTATCTGTTTTACTTATATATATATATTTTTTTTGCCTATGCGCTTATTAACCATAAATGGTTATTGATGCCCTCCAAATTTTAGCGACCTGTTGAATTAGGGAAAAGTTAATAAAAACAATGGGAATTCTGTTCATGGGAGAAAAATAAAAAAGTATGAATTTCAAATATTGTTCAATGAATATGTATTTTTGAGGAATATCAAGAAATTTTATGGTAAAACGCCTCTATTCCACCTAGATCTTTGGTACAAGTAATATTCTCTTAATGGACAATTTCCTTTGTAAATGAAATCATCAATGGAACATTCTCTTTCTATTTATATTACTATATTTTTTTTTGTCACTCATGCCTGGATGAACATTAACTAAGAAGTCATATCGCCTGCTACCAGAGGGCTGTTGCAGCTGTCGTGGACATGAGCTCGACTCTACTGTGTTGAGTCCTGAATGTTGCCTACCGTTAAGTCTCTTAGGGGTCTTTAACGAGTAACTGACATTGCACAGGCTCGAGACCGTCGCTTAACATCCCATCCAAAGGCCTGCTTTCTCAAGATAAAGAAACTTAAGGGTCTCGGCTGGATTTCGAACCTGCGATCTTGAGCAAAGTAGGCAAGCATGCTATTCTGAGCGCGATTTTTTTTTATAAGTGAAACAGTGAAATAATGTTTTCATATAAATAAAAATACGTTTTCTTCTCACTATTTTGTTTCCTCAGCTACACGAAGTATAAAAGCTATATAATCGGAAAAAAATTCGATGTGAGTTTTCATCGGAATTTAATGTTTTATGACCCTCTGATTGCGAAAATAAAAAATAAAAATGTACTGTCTGTGAATACGATTACTCCCTAAGAATTATTTTATCGATACGAAGTTTTATTTGTGTATCCAGAACCTCTATTAATTTCCAGTCAAAGGGAAGTGGGGGTGTGGCATTGGTAGAATGACTCGACTCAAAAACCCTTATAACTGCCAATGTAAGGAATATATCGAAACAAAATTTAGTATGAGGATTCAAAAATAAAGCCAAATACTGGTTTTTAGCCCTACTGATCGATTGGTTTTGGAGGGACAGCAAAAACGTAATTAATTCATGCTGGAGAAGTATTGCCGGTGATTCACGGACCCCTTTTTTAAAAAATAGATACGGAAAGGAACTAGCAAAATTATTAAAGCATCAGCATGTATGTACCACTCATGATGTATTTGTATTGAAAACCGTCAGTGAGAAGTGAGAAGACCACGTACTTCTAATTATATGATTATCCCTCATCTTACTTTCAGATATGAATAATATTGTCTTTGTAATTGAAACATTTTGATAACTTTTTACGTCAGGGGCAAACATAATTTCAAATCAATAATTGTTTACTATATGTGTACATTATATGCTCAAACGAAACTTAGATAATGTGCCTTTTTTATAGAATTGTAAAAAATAATAATAATAATTCTAGTCCGGTAAATGTACATGAAAGTAATTTAATATTTAAGGTTGGTGTAATAATAAAATTCTTTCTGGATAAAACTATATAAAACGTATTTTAAATACACATGTTAAAGAAAAAAGCTTTAAAATCTTTTTATCAGTGCTATAAAAATATTTGTAAACAAATAAAATATCTCTTTGTGAACATGTAAATAGCATTTTTGATTTCAAAAATAATGAAATACAATAAAATTTAGTTTGATATTTCAATTGTCTTTTTTTCCTGTCATGATCCAATTTTAGTTTAAGGTTAAATTGATGTATAGTTTTAATTGATTCAGTAGTATTTAGTCATTCAAATTCTTAGACATACATTCAAAAGGAGTTGCAAGATTCAAGGTAGGTTATAGTCAATTTAAAATGTCAAGTGTCAATTAAAAAATAATATAAAACATTATAAAAAATAATGTTATGTAAGTATATTTTTATTTTCCTGTTAAAATAAAGTCACTAAAGACTTTTTACTTCCTCGGTCAGAAATTTTATGTTGAGTTATCAACGGAAATTCATGTTTGAACATCACTCAATTTACAAAAATGTAAAAAGAAATGCCTGTTCATGTGTTGTCCGTCTGTGAACACGATTAGTTCTGATAAAATTAATGTATGGACGCAAAATTTTATATATGAATCCAGAATCCTCTAGCAACGAAAACTATTGTTTTTCAGCCGAATCGGCAAAACGGGGGGGGAGGATTAGTAGGGAGGCTTAACATAAAAACTTAATAACTGCCGATGTAATGAATGTATTGACATGAAATTTCATATTTAAAGTCAAAACCAAATGTGGATATAATCTGTTAAATTTAAGCGATATCGCCCGAAGGTAAGGAGGGTTCAGGGGAGAAGGCTCAATTCAAAAATCTTAATAACTGCCGTTGAAATGAATTTATCGATACAATATTTAGTATGACGATTTAGGAGCCCCAATGTAAGTCAACTGTTGAATATTAGCGCAGACGCTTTGGAGGGGAAGCGAAAAGTTACTTCTGATAAAATTATAGTATTGACGCGAAATTTATATGTGTTCCTAGAACCCTATAAGGACGGCACCTATTGATTTTCAGCCCAATCGGCCCAAGATAAGGAGGGGAATGGGGTGAGGCGTAACACAAAAACTCTAATAACTGCTGATGTAATGAATGTTTGGATATGAAATTTTATATTTAAATTCAAACCCCCATTTGGACGACACCTAATTCGCAAAATCTGGAAGGTGACTCATTTCAGAAACCCTAAAAACTGCAAATGTAATGTATGAATCGACATAAAATTTAGTATGAGGATTCGGATGTTTATATAAGTCAACTATTGATAGTTGGGGGCCATGGTGGCCGTGCGGGCTAAAGCGTAGGGCTTTGGTCGCATGGTCTCACCATGGTTTGCGGGTTCGAATCCCGTCCGGGAGTGAGTTTTATTTCGTAGATAGAACTCCCTCCCGGGGCCATGGATGTCTTAAATAGTTATATATAACACATTGACATGGCTAATATGCACCGTACATAAAGCCAAAAGAATAAAAAAAAACAAAAAAAAAAAAACTATTGATAGTTAACCCAAACGTTCGATAGTTTTTGGAGAGAGAGCGAAAACTTACTTGATTAATTCTTGCTGGGGAAGCACATTGACAGTGATTCACCGACAACATTTTTTTCCTGTTTCAATAGTCTATAATAACGACCCAATGTTGACATTGGGAAATGTGAATTTTAATTGCATACACATTCGAACACCGCTGTTCTTAATATAATTATTCAATGTATTGTAATTAATACATCATCGAAATGTTCGCCTTAGGAACCCTTCGGTTTTTTAGTCTTAACAATAATTTTATTTATATGATCTTAAATATATATATTAACAATCCTCCTTTTCCGTTGTGTACTAGATGGGATCATACGTGGGCAAAGAGTCCTGGATCAGAAACGAAACCTATTTGTGGTCAAATCAAGGGTCTCCACATGAGTCAACCTGGGAAGAAATTGATAAAGATTTTTCTATTTCTTCAAATGTTTTAAACAAATTAAATGAAGAAAGAGAAAAAGCTGAATATGGAAAATTAAAAAACTCTATAATTCTGAGTAGTCAAGACCAACATTATCTTAATATAATGAAAAACTTGGAAGAGGAACATACAAGAAATTCTGGTCTCAATTACTCCAAATTTAGGAAATTGACGGATTCTATAGAGCATCGAATTAAAAATAGGATCGTGGCCGATCGAGTGCACAGAGTAATTATTATTATTTTATATATTTTTTTAAATGATCTTAAACATTGGAAAAAAATATCTACTAAAAAATAATTATGTGATGAAAAGTCTACATAAGCTGATATGTACGAAATCGCTTCATAAATGCCCCGCGGTTGGTAAAATTCACTCATAAACAAATTCAACAGAAAGTGTCTCGTAGTAACGTAATGTCCAAAATACTGAAATAACCATAACCTCTTGGAGGGCTGGAAATAGAAGACCACCCAAAACATATATATTGAATTAATTACATTTTCTTGCAGGTTTTAGTCATATCCATCGCGTCAAATAGACCTAGTTAGAAAATTATTTATTCGATATATAATAAATCATCATAGCATCACTTTCGGGAAGCTACAAGTCTATAATCTATGTGTTCTATAGGTTAACTTTTCCGTATTTTCAATCACAATCTTTCTTTTATAGAACATATTTATTGAGTCGATTCTATATATAAACGTTGAAGTTTTGACTTGGTGTCAATTTTATGTGCCCATAACAGGACTTTTTCTCTACCTCCCCTTCTCAAATTCATTTCATTATGGCATTACTCGTCATATGAGAGTAGTGTTCTGGCGTCAGCGATTTTCATTGTACACCGAAATTCTGAGTTTTTATTTCCTAGTAATGCCAGTATGAGATGAGGTTGATAGAGGGGTGGGGGGAGGGTGAATGATCTGTACAAAAGTGGTTGGCATAAGAAAGTCCTGTTTTTTAATATGGTGGTAATAAGACTCTAATTGACAGAAAGAATAGTTAACCTAAAGAACATATGTATCATAGACACTAATGAAGGAAATACAGCCGAAACAGCTTCAAATCAAAGTGAATTTTTCTGAAATTAACGTTACATTTTTCCTTAAAGAGAGAAACACCAAAACGCGAGGGAGGATGTGAAGACATTTCCTTAATGTTCGTTCACCCTTTTAATAGGTTTTTATAATGAATGAAGTTTCCACTCAATTTGGAAATTATTTTCATGTTTCAACGAAAAATCCACTATTGTGTGTGGACTAAAATAAAAAGAGAGAGTGCCGGATGCCTGCTAGCCTACTGCGGTCAAGATCACAGGTTCGAAACCCGATCGAGGCCCTCAGGTCCTTCGGATGGGACGTTAACCGATGGTCCCGAGTCTGTGCATTGTCAGGTACTCGTTAAAAAGACCCCCATATAGTAAGGTAACTAAACTTGGGTAGGCAACATTTATTTAGGACTCCCACAGTAGAACTACAGGGAAGGGAGAAGAGTATTGGATGCTTAGGTCCCTAGGTTTACGCTCCCAATATATATATATATATCTAAGATAAGAAGACAGAACCTTATTTGCATGTTGGTTCCTGGGTCCTTGTGAGTTGTCCAGCCGATGGCAACCCTGTTGCAAGTGTAGGGCCCATGTTCATTTCAGCTTATGAAGAAGCCGAAATGCTCAGATATTGAAGACAGTTGCCCAAGATAGTTAAAACTATATACTTTTTGTTTTATTTTTTTAAACATAATTTTAAAATAACATTCATTATTTAATAATTTTTTTTTTTTTTTCACTAGGGTATAAGTTTTACACTCATGCCGGACCAAGATGATCCCCCTATATGAGATAAGAAATTAAACTGAACTTGGAAAAAGAAGTTAAATGGACAAAAACCGTCAAAAGAGATGTGAAAGTAGCCCTTTGAATTGTACCTCGAAAAAAATAGTACATATACATATGTTCCCTGTCAATTTTAGTAAAATAATGTAATCAATATGAATGTGTTTATAATGCTTTGAAGGGCCAGACTATATCTGTGTTGGTCGCAATACTTTCTATATCTAAAGATAA
This sequence comes from Aradus depressus, assembly GCA_963662175.1. NCBI lineage: Eukaryota > Metazoa > Arthropoda > Insecta > Hemiptera > Aradidae > Aradus > Aradus depressus. The sequence continues at coordinate 27,499,884 of OY759214.1, forward strand.
ACTCGGGAGTAGTGTTATAAAAGGCTCGACTTGTAGGTTAACAGCTCAGAACTGCCATTCGGAACTACATATAATTGAGCTGAGTTTACGAAGCTCTTTCTTAAGCGACTCATGTATTTCGTTGTACTCGTACTCCTCCTTAACCCCTTTACCGATCACATTGAAATTTGCCACGATGGTAGTGGACACGGTGACGATGGTTTACTACTAAAAAAATCGAACATACCACGAAGGAATAATCACCGAAAAACGAAATCCCCATTGAAATCAATTGAGAGACAAAATTCTCGCGCAAAATATAATTTTTCTATTTCAAATGTAAAAATCCGGGCAAAGCTCTTTTCGGTGTACCATCGGACACCACTTTAACTTTTTTCGATAAAAATATTCTTCAACATACAAAGAACACATAGTAAAAAGAATTTTGTGCAAAAACAGCTGTTGTAGTCTACAAAAAATCCATTGAATTCAATTGAAATCTATTCAAAGTATTAATATATTCATAAAGAACATACAAGGTGAGAAGTTACTGATAATTATTAAAACATTAACTGAGTTTTTTATACTGATATGCCCAGATTACGTCTATATTGTCGATTGTATATATTTCCACAAGTTTTTACAAATTCCATTAATTTCTTTTTGTTCGAAATTTTTAGTTCAGTTCGTTAGCCACATCTCAAACCGCCTATGTCAACTGACTTCAAACCTAAGACAACTAAATAGGATACGGTGCATATAATACATGTGTTATTTACAAACAAGGAAAATAATCTACTATAACTTCGGCTGGTTGAAATTCGGTCTCATGAAAGTACAAATGCGAGCAAATTCAAAACCTGTTTGAACAATGTAAGAAGAGTACGACTTGTCAGTACCAAGTATAGAACAACCTGCAATTTTCGGCCTCCCATTAGACCTTTCTCATCGGTAGTAATAAAAAGTAATCAAAAAATAGTTAAAGTAGATGTCTTGTTAAATAAGTATGAAATTAACCTGTATTTTTTTTATTTATGTTTTCAAAACTTAAACTGAGTTGCTACGCTTATTTATGACTAGTAGTTGTGTGCAGTTAAAAAAAAATTCAATAATATAATAAATTTTACATCTGCTAAGTAGTTTAAAAAAATAAAATATTATGTGCAAGTAATTCATGTGTTTTCATTATTAGAGTAATCTATTTCTTGGCTCCCTCAAAATCAAGGTTTTTGTAAAGAATAATCAAAAAGACCTTTCACCAAAATGTGTCAAAATTTTGAACCAATTTGCGATTTAAGTCGTAATAAAGGTGATGATTCCTGCAATGCATACGTACCAGGTGACTTGAAATATTACCTAATGGTATTTTTAATGATCTCTATACACCAAAGCCTTCCTTATTCAGATTAAATGTAACATATTAAGAATGGTGCAAATGGCAGAAATAAGTAAAATGTACAATATAAAATAGCTGATTTATTATTAAGTGTACGAATAAACAAATAATTAAAAACTTTCAAATAAGTAATTTATATTTCTATTGAATTAGACCTTGAGAGGCTGCTTCCTCTATTTCCCCAGAAACCTCTTCTTTCGTGTACATTCGAAAAGCTTTTTCTTCAGCAGTAATAACAGCCATTTCAACATTGTTTTCCGTTAACTTTTCCTCCATGACTTCTTTCAAAATTGTTAGAATCATCCGCATCGCCTCTTTTAAACTCATACCTTTATGGTACATTTCTTGAAGTCTTTGTTGTGCCCCTTCGCTGCCCGATCCAATCGCTTTAGCATCAAAATAAATGAATGTACCTGAAGGGTCCATGTGATACAATTGCGGCCCTCTGTAGTCGAACCCTCCGAACATCACAGCAACACCAAATGGACGACTCATTGCCGGCCCAGAGTCTTCATCTGAATCACCAAAACGGATAGCCATATTAGAAACAGCTTGGGCAGCTGATTCAATGGGCATTCGCTCATCGTAAACAAACCAATGGTTTTGACATTGAACTCTTGCATGTTCTACCAAAGTTCTGGAATCAGCCATGAGACCACTGACAGCACATCCAATATGATCGTCTACTTGAAGTATTTTCTCAACAGCTTCTGGTTCCATTAATGCTGATTTTATCCTTTTCTCAGCTCCCATTACAACACCTTCAGGCGTACATACTCCAATAGCAGTTGACCCAAGCTTAATGGCTTCAATAGCATATTCAACTTGAAAGAGTCTACCTTCCGGAGAAAATGTGTGTACGCCTCGGTCATATTCTGATCTTGTAAGAAACATTCTGTATAATGAAACTCTGAAGTTAATAACTGTAAGAAAAATATATTCACCGACCTTAAAAATGACGATCACAATGACTATTTAAGTACGATTGAAGGTTGCAAACAGGTTATGGGAACGCTTTAACTCAGTGTTGCCAAGATAATTTTAGTCAGTCATGTATGTGATAAATTATTATGAAATAAAGGGAAACATTGTACTATTATACACTAATATATCATATTTAATTTTTGTAATTTATATAAAATCATTATATGCTCAATATAACCCTATCTAGATCCCTCCTGATGAAAGAAGGAAGCTTGAAATTGAATATTAAACAAAAAACCTTTTAAAATTTTAATTAAAATATTAATAATTTCTTTACCATTATAATTAACGCTAAAAGATCAAAATTTGTTAAATAGGACGTAATGGGGGAGTCTAGTATCTCTCTGGTAGGGCAATGAAGGAAATCTTACAATAATGTAAGCCAGTGCATAGCTAGGCGAAAGAGGTTGTTTGGCGTAACAAAGTTCTGGCGTGGACCTAACCATTTTAGTTTTTATTGAATAAAACGAAATATAGGGGCTGGTGTATAAGCTTGAAATTGAATATTAAACAAAAAACCTTTTAAAATTTTAATTAAAATATTAATGATTTCTTTACCATTATAATTAACGCTAAAAGATCAAACTTTGTTAAATAGGACGTAATGGGGGAGTCTAGTATCTCTCTGGTAGGGCAATGAAGGAAATCTTACAATAATGTAAGCCAGTGCATAGCTAGGCGAAAGGGGTTGTTTGGCGTAACAAAGTTCTGGCGTGGACCTAACCATTTTAGTTTTTATTGAATAAAACGAAATATAGGGGCTGGTGTATAATAACAAATAAGTTAAATATTATCCATTTTAAACGGTGTGACTCTTGAGAGGGTCCCCCGACAATCGAAACTATATCCATAAAATTGTTGCGTGATTAAGACATTTTTTCTCCATGTTAGGTCGAGGTGCTTTTACCATAACGGAGGGCGCTATTGAGAGGATTCGTCTTGGCAATAAGTTTGGAATTGAAGGATCGTCAGAGGAACGGTCTAAAGGAACGTGGAAGCTGATTGAGAGGGTAGAACAGGAGTGGAGACAGAAGGAACGCTGCGTTGATATAGCCCATGCAACCAAAGTCGGTTTAGATCCGGACGCCATTGACAAGCTGGAGAGGGATCTCTTGTTTAATGGGAAAGTTAAGTGTCCTTGTGCTATGGGGAATCCAGTGGTGAGTTACCATATTAGCTCAACATTTCATCTTATGTAATTTCAGTAAATACTAAAACATTCGTAACTGAATAAAGATAATCCATTGTTTAATTTTATAGAAGACAAAAAGTGTTATTGATATCCTCTAATTTTTGTAACTTCTGCCGCGGAATAATTACCATACGCAGTAGAGTCGATAATACAGCATCCAATATATATAAACAATTTTCGATATTTTGAAGTTCTTTCAATAACGTAATTGAGCTACTGTCGCCCTCTTCGGTTTGAATAAATATGACAGTTACAAAAAATAATGGTTTTGAGTTGTGCCGCTCCTCTCTGGGTAAAAACCAACTTGTTTAAAAAAATACTTACTGTACAGATAGCCTTAACAGTTTTATTTATAAAGAAAATTCGAGTTGTGATTCTCTGTCAAGGAGGATCAATGAAGGCTCCTCTCAAATATACTCCCCTGAGGGAGTGGATGCCACGAATGCTAATGTAATAATTATAAAACAATAATTGCATATGAAAAATTTTAAAATTATAATATGACATTTCTAATGCCATACAATATTCGGAAAACAAAATCAAAAATTGATAATTATTTAATTATATATATATATTTTTTAAAGGTAGATAATTAAAACTTGTAATAAAAATATTGTATACTATTCAAGACTTCCCTCCATTACACAATTCGAACCTCTCCACGCAATTAATAATTTATGTACGCCCCTAAAGATGAAATTTCATGAAAATTCGATTCAGCCCTCTAGTTGAATGTTGAAACAAACACTTCACATCCACCAACAAACTCCATTTAAATTTTATTAATATATATATATATATATATTTTTTTCAGTTGGAATGTTATAAAACCAATTTAAACTGTCCTCTGGAATGTAGAGAAATGGTAAGAGACTATCTCAAATGCCTTGAAACCTACAAACAGAAAGTATCAATGAAAAATTCAAGTAAAACATAAAAGAAGATTTACTACTTTCGAGGAATAAATCAATCAGAATTTATAATTATATTTTTAAATATAAATGATTATAATCTGTGTTTTGTTGTTGTTGTTTAAATTGGTTTAAGATTTAATTTAAGATTTATAAAGCTGATGATGTTTCTTGAGGTCCTAACACCTAAGAGGAATGAATTTATCAACGTGATATAAGTAGGTCTTAATTAAGAAAGACAATGTACATATTACAATATTAATAAAGTAGAACATCGGGAACATCTTCTATTGGAACTAGGTAGTTTTTGGAGAATTTCTCAAATGTGCTCCCCCCCCCCCTCCTGAACAGAGATATTACTTTATTAAATAAAAACTATATTACAATAAAAATGTCTACTTTATTCAGCTGTTTTAAGAAATAAATTATGTCAATTCATTCTTGTCATTTTTTAATACATTTAATGCAGGTTTACATCTTGAATGTATTGTTTTCTTTTTCTTAGTTTCCTTCAGAAACCATTTTCTATTTAAAACTTAATATATTTAATGCTATGTGTTTTCCTTTTACTTAAGTTCTTTTTTCATATGCAATAAATAATAGGAGAAGTGAAAAAGAAAGTAAATCAAGGCTTCTTAATCAATATTATATATAGTGACAACACTGTTCAGCTCAACTGTTTTGTTGGTGAAGCTTGTGTTAAACGAAAATATTGTCTGACAAACAGTTCTTTTCTTTGCTGTATTCTTCATGTTTTTTTATTGTTTTTACTATGGTTTGAGTCTTTCTGTCTAGTTTGTCATTAGGTTTTAGTTTTCTGGATACTTTTTTCACCTGCTAGATTTTTTTTTTTTTTTCGTTTTGCTCAATTATTTGTTTTGCAATAGTGTCTTTGGTAGTACATTTCTTAGGGCTTATGGAAGATCATTGATCTGTTGGTAAGGAAAGTGTTTGTTTTTTAAAGTTCTTATGTGGGGTCGTACAAGACCTACAGATGACAGAGACATGTCTAGATTTTCTAAAGACAGAGGCAAAGATAATGAACACATGTATGATGAACATTCTGAGCAACATGGTGATTATCCAATGGGTGGTGGTTACTACAAAGGACCAGGACACAAAGAACGAGGTGGAAGGTATGGCGGCCGGGGAAAGCGGTTTAGGGAGGTGAGTCCCAACAGTCGACATAAGACTGACCCTCGCTACTGGAAGGAACTTCATCTGGGGAAGGATGTTGAAGCAAGATCTGATGAAAGCGGTGATGGGGCTTCTTATGCAAATAAATCAAGGAAAAGGAGAAGAGGGAAAAGGTCGAAAAGTGGTAGTCGAAGAAGACGGAGGTCCAAGAGTGATTCGTCAAGACGGAGTCGCTCTAGTTCTTCTAGTTCCTCCTCCAGTTCGAGATCGAGTACTAGCTCCTCCAGACGGCACACTGATGACAGAAGCTACAGAAGCCGCTCCAGAAGGAGGAGCACCAGTGCTTCTCCCATGAGTAAGGGGTATCGTCGAAACTCACCTCCAAGGTTTGTATATTGTCGTTTTTATATACCACGGTAAAAAGTATTTGCACACTTGAATATTTCAGTCTACAACAATAGAAATGAAATAAAATTGAAAATATCTTTGAACAGAATTCATTAAGAATTAATAGTTTAATTTACTTTGGAACAATAGAAAAATAAATAATACAATATAATTTAAGGAAGTTAAATACAAATTTAGACACACAAAAAGTAATTGCACACCAATGCTAATTATCTATTAAATAGATAAATATTTTATGTTAATGCCTTTTGCTTTTATGATCTCTTTGAGTCTATTTGTCATTAAATTAATTGAAGTTTTTGTGTAACTCTCTTCGATTTCATGCCATTCTTCCAGGAGTACACTTGTTGGTTGTATTATGTCTCCTAACTTTTCAATCCGGAATATGCCATACATTTTCTATTGGGTTTATGTCTGGTGAATGTGGGGAGTGATAAGTCTTCTCGGAGCTTGTAAAACAACCATTATTTTGAGATTCTTGCTGTGTGTTTAGGATCGTTGTCCTGGTGAAATAGAAATTTCTCATTTAACCCTAACTTCATTATACTTGGGGGTAAATTATGGCGCAAAATATCATCTTATCCCTGAGCATTTATTGTCCTTTCTATAAATTTAATATTCCTCACTACTGTACGCCATACAACCCCAGACTATTACTGAACCTCCCCCGTGTTTGACTGTCGATATTAATTGTTTTTCTTGAATTCTAGATTAGGCTGTCTCCAAACGGTTGTGTCCAACATACCCATAAATTTGACAGAGGTCATGGAGCCACCTTCAACCGGGACCAGGAGCCAGGATGGCCCTTCCCTCCTAACTATGGATACAGTGGCTCTGCTAACCCTGACAGTTATACTTTATGTTGATAGAGGTCATGGAGCCCCCTTCAACCGGGACCAGGAGCCAGGATGGCCCTTCCCTCCTAACCATGGATACAGTGGCTCTGCTAACCCTGACAGTTATACTTTATGTTGATAGAGGTCATGGAGCCCCCTTCAACCGGGACCAGGAGCCAGGATGGCACTTCCCTCCTAACCATGGATACAGTGGCACTGCTAACCCTGACAGTTATACTTTATGTTGATAGAGGTCATGGAGCCCCCTTCAACCGGGACCAGGAGCCAGGATGGCCCTTCCCTCCTAGCCATGGATACAGTGGCTCTGCTAATCCAGACAGTTATCCTCCTCCCTCCCATGTTGCATCTTATCAGGTGAGTCAACTCTATAAGTCAGATAAACTTCAAAAATTATTATATCATGTAAATTATGTGTTTGGAAATGGTCTAGAATTTTGGTATGCTCAGATATGTTTTACAAAATTGTAGTAGGTATGTTCTTAGGATCGGTTGAAACGCGAGAAAGACATTCATTACAAATGTGTGAGTGACGCAGTACTCACGAGAATTGATCTGTAAACATCTGCTTCAGTTTCAAAAATTAGCTGTCGTCCACTGATTTAGATTAAATTTAGATTTATGTTACAATAAGAAAAATAGTATGAGGAAATAAACTTTCAAATTTATTGTTCTTCAATTACATGAAATTATAGGTTTGTGTGTCACAACTGTGATTGTTGTGTCTCTAAATACCGCGAGAATACAGCGTCGATGATAGTTTTCGAATTTGTTGTTGAAATGCTTCGATTCGTATTCATTTGTAGATTAAGTTTGTCATTTAAAAATGAAATAAGCTGTTCGGTATCTCCTGAAATGGATAAAAACATGTTATTTGTTGTGACAATATGACAACAAATATATTTGCAGTTATTATTATTATATATTAATAAGAATATTATATAATATATAATAATATTTTATATTATATTTTATTAGATTTACACTGCTATATTATTTTATTTTAACACATTTTATTTATTGTGACAAATCAAAATTTAAGCTATCGAAGCATCTTAACCTAAAAGTTTCTTAAAAAAGTCAAATGCAGTCGAAATATATTACACACTTTCTTATTCCATGAACGTAGCAATTCTCAAAAACAGCTGACAACAGAGATAAAGAAGTGTGAGTTGTGCGTGCAACCGTCCGACACACACACACACACACACACTTACACTCTGGCATAGCCCCTACCGATAGCTAAGATGTTTACACATCAAAAAAAATATTTTTGTTTACCGTTCCCATATTTTGATAGATCGCAGTACTTTCTCCTTAATAATTTCATTGGGTTAGGAACACAAATCACATTTTTTTAATGATTTGTTTTGTTATGTGTCAGGGTTCGTACCCTGCCAACTTCCAAGGTCCTCCCGGGCCAGGGCCAGGCTTCAACGGCAGCTATCATCAGTATCCTCCAACCTATGACTCTTCTAACAACTTCTATCCTCCGCCGCCTTCCCAGAACTTTCCAGGATCATCCCAACCTCCTTCCCATGTGAGTAACTTAACTATTTACTCTTCTCAGTCGAGGTAAATAAAACGCAAGTTTCTGAATCTAATAGTTGGGCAGCGTTAAAATTTCAAAATATATGTTTTTTTTTACAGGAATTTAATACACCAGGAGGCCCGAACCTGCAGCCTAATCCCAACTGGGATGTATTTCATGATCCAAGTATTCCTCCACCTATTTTGCCTGGAGGACCATTAGCAGGTGAATTGTTATATTTAATTGGGGTTTCTATTGCCAAGTGTTGTTCTTTATTTGTTTATTTTACTTCATCAGTTATACAAAGTACAGGGGAAGTTACTTAATCAGTTAGAAATTCGATGTTGAGTTTTCACAATTTCATGTGGACCCATAATTCCAAAAATGAAAAAAAAAAATTCTCTGTCTGTGTATTTGTCTGTGAATTACCGTTAGAAATATATGCGTGTACATTAAATTGTGTATTTGTGTACTGAACCCTACAAGGACGACACCAATTGATTTTCAGCCAAATAAGTCGAAGGGGGGGATGATAAGGGAATAATTTCGCTCAGAGAGAATCGCTCTCTCGCCAAGGCCAACCGTTTTGGGCTAAAACTCGATATTTCGTCATACTAAATTCTGTGTCGATACATTCATTACATCGGCATCCGCTTCTAATTTTTGACCGATTATATAACGTTCCCTATATTTCTTATGGCTGGAAATGTAAAAAGACATATTTGGATCATTATGAAAAGTGTCAGATAAGTGGAAATAAAAAATCGGGTGCGTGCAACTCCGATGCGTGGCGAAATGAGCGTGACAACGTCTGAGTTGCGAGATAGCGAAAGTGTCAAGAATCAAATATAACAAATCATTTCAATAAAATTTTTGAACCTTGAAACAATTTAAAAACAATATAGAAAGAAAACATTCATAAGCATAATAGTTAAAAAACGAGTTTATTATTAATCTGTATATATCTAATAATAATAATAGAAGGCGCCGGTAGCTCAGTGGTATGCGTGCTTGCCTTCTGAGCTCAAGATCGTGGGTTCGAAACCCGACCGAGGCCTTTTAGTTTATTTTATTTGGGAGGTAAAATAAACTTACGCACGCCGTCCTTCGGATGGGACGTTAAGCGATGGTCCCGAGCCTGTACGATATCAGGTACTCGTTAAAGACCCCTACCCTAGGTGAATAAAAATTTAGGGTAGGCAAAATTTAGGACTCCCACAGTAGAGTCGGGCTCATGTCCACCAGAGTGACGAAAGAGCGCTCGGTAGTAGGCGATATGACCTCGTAGTTAAAGCCCGGGCATGAGTTATAAAACCTAACCTAACCTCTAATAATAATATTGGATAACTAGGTTATCTGTATATACAGTAAGTAACAGCTGTACTATAATATATATTCTTCTGTATTAGTAGTAACAGCTGTCTCTCTCTCTCTTTCTCGGCGCATGCGCGATACGTGTGTTACGTGTTACCTAAAGTAACATAACGCAGTTTTCGAACATGGGGTGCCGGCCTACCAAATTATAACACTTTGTCACGTCAAAAAAACATTTTTTTTTAAACTTATTGTTAGTAATTTTTTAGAAGTAACTTTCTCTTGTTGAATCATCACCAAGAACGAGTTCTGTCCGATGGCTTAACAAACATTTATATAAAATTTTGTTAAAATAGTCTGGATATGACCGTTATCACTACACAAACAGACCAACAAAATCGAAGACAGCTGACTCAAATTGAAGGTTCTAGCTTTGCTCAGTGAAAAATAAATAGTAGAGATCTTGCCGCGATTTATGGTTTACTGAAATGTGGAGATACTGTTTGTCTGTTTTATTTCCAAGCTACAGAATCTACTGCAGCCTGTTATCTCTCGGTCGAATAGGATAGGTTACATTTGAGAGATAAGAAGTCGTTAGATAACTTTATCACTTCACCCACGAAGTATAGAGGCAGTTATGTAATCGGTCAAAAGTTGTTACTGAGTTTTCACCGGAATTTCATATTTTCCAACACCTAATTTCAAAAATAAAACAAAAAAAAATCTGTTTTTGTGTTTATAAACACGGTAACGCCCGATAGAATGAATGTATCGATATGAAATGTTATATATGACATACATTCCTGAACCCCATAAACTAGACACCTATTGATTTTCAGTCCAAGGAATGAGGGAGATCAGAGGGAGGCTCAACACAAAAACCTGAAAAACTGCCGATGTAATAAATATATCGACGTGAAGTTTTATATTGAAATTCAAAAACCTCATAGGCACCTATTATTTTTCCGCGATGTCGGCCCAAGAGAAGGGGAAATGTATCGACTAAAAATTTAGTGTGAGGATTCAAAAGCCCAATGTATAAGTCAGCTATTGATTTTTGCCCAAACGGTTGATTGGTTTTGGAGGGAGAGCGGAAACGAATTGATTAATTAGAGCTGGGGAAGTACATTGTACTTTTCCCTCCGATTTTATTGATAATTTTATATTTTTAAAATTCCTGTTTGTATATTAATCTTATTAACAATTTCAGTGAGTATCGCTCCATTACTACTGTTTTGGTTGGTATGTTTAAGGTGGTGAACCTCCTTCGAGTAGCATAGATTTGAAAACGGAAGAAGCGAAGAAAGAAGGTATGCATTCTGTTTTCTCTTTTTTCTGTTAGTATGATATAATCATTTTATTTTTCGATCAATAAATTCGTGGAAACTTGAATATCTCATATATTCTTCTTTTATCTTATTTCATGTTTATTTTCACAACTGCTATAATGGTTCCGGTTTGCTCACCGACCTTTAGCAGAAAAACAGTTTTTAATGTATACATTTTTTGGAACTTTCAAAAAAAAAATATAAGGCCAGTATCGGTCTCCAGAATTATTTTATTTTAACTATCACTTATCGCTCATTTTGGCATCTTCGGTCTATCATTTTTTAATCTTAAAATATAAACAGTGGATCTTCTCTCAAAAGTAAGATTTATTAATCTTATATTATTATGATTAAATTATTGGTTAAGATTAAATTATTGGTGAAAGGAGTGTAACATTAATATACATTTTGGAAACTTTTGGAAAATTCTGAGGTTCTTTCGCTGCTCATGTCTAAATTTTACCTACCTTTAACGACTATCTGAAATCGCACAGGATCGGGACCGTCGCTTTACGTCCCATCCGAAGGAAGGCGTGCTCAAGATTTTTTAATGTGTATGTTTGAAGATTAAAAAAATATACACTGATGATGCCGGAATGGGGGAGATACGAGTGTAAGTTATATTTAAAATAATTTTGTAGACCAACCCTAAATGCTATGATCCAAAGATCTCTACTATCTTTACCAAATTTTCCATTACTAGTCCTCCATCGACCACAAAGTCACACCAGACTTGTCCTTCGGACCTCTTCATCCCCTCCCATCGCTCCTCTGCCTTCCACAGTTCAAGCCTCCTCTCTCCACAACTCCTCCGTCACTCTCCTTCCGTGGCTTCCTACAAAACCTCTCTGTTCCAATTCCTCTTCAATATACATCCCTCTGATTAGCCCTTCACTCCCCATCCTCTGGTTTTCCTGCTCTTCAACATCAATTTTTATTATCTCTGTAGTTATTCATTTCATTTTATTTTTACGTACGTTTTTATTAAATTAATTTTATATCAAACCATCCTTCCCTATCTTTTATATATTTAATGTTGTATGTCTTTTTCTTCTCGGTATTTTTATAGATACATTTATTTTCTTCTTAATTATTTAATTTAATTTTTTTTATATTTTATATTGTCTGATTTGTCTCCACAGTAGCACTAATTCAATTTTTTTCTTTTCATTTTTTCTTACTTAGGGACTGATATTTTATTTTATTGTTTCTTTTCTTTTTGACTTTTTATGTATTTATTCTTAGGGGACCTCGGTTTCATTCTTTTCAACCCTGCCCATATATTTTTTTAGAAGTTTCAAAAACAAATCTATCTCATTTTTTGTCTCAGAAATTTTACAAGTGTATTGGTTAATTTTGGAAAATTTTTACATTTTATATTTTTTCAGCTATCGAGCAGGAACTACTTCAGCAGAAGCGGACTTTGGCAAAACAGAGGGAAGATTATGTCCGTAGGAAGTTTTCACTTAACCGTGAATTGAACAGACTAAAAGATCAAAAGAGGGAACTTTTGAAAGAGAATTCGAAAGATAATGAGAGAATCCTTCGTGAAAATGCTAAACTGCAGGTAGGCAGTTACATAATTTTCTAGGCTCCATAATAAACGCAATATCACTCTTATAGTAATTGCAATGGTGAAATTCCTTAGTTATTAAATGTGCAGTTTGTTATTTTCCTTTAGCTATGATAAATTGCAGACAGTGTTGATTCGCTTCTAGTCAACAAATAAAATTGAATACATATATTGTCGATGCCGGTAGTACATCTACACAATGTTAGTGAAAAAGCCTATTTCAAAAAAGAGTTTTATGTTATTAATTTATTTACACTTCCACAGCATGTCCGCGTTTCTCAACTTGAGAAGTTGCTTCTAAGTCTTCTTTATTCTTTAAGAGAACTTAAAGAGGGAACTAATCGCTTGAAGTTTGGGTCAGTCTCCGGCACCAACTATAGTCTGTCCAGTCTCAGATGGGATCTGCTACCAACTTGCAGAGTATTGAAATGACGGTTGACTGTTAGTATCTGAGGCTTCCAGAGTCTATGATAATCAGGATGTTCGGAATATATGCGTAGCTGGTTCGGTTCTGTCACCTGTTCACTATTCTTCCTTGGAGGTCTTGTAGCGATTTGTTCTCTGAGCTCGTTGGACTGTAATAACCCCTTTTTTGTTATATATTGTTACTTAACTCACAATAATTTTTGTGAGCTTTTAAGTAAGTTCGACATATTCGTTTGGCCAGTTCTTTTTAAGTTCACGATCTCAATCGATAAAACGTTTTCTACGGTTTCGAAGGTTCAGTCTGTAGACCTCCAAACTGTTTTAAGTTCAACTTTGAAGTAAGAATTGATAGGGAATCATACTGCTATCCACATACCTATTCACTCTCACTACATACATAGGCATATTTATTTTTCTATATACGTATGAATGTATTTGTTAATTTTATAAGTTTAATGTTGTACCTCAAAAGTAAAAGTTTGGATGGTTTAATTTTTTAATGAATACTTTTTTTCAACCTCTAAGCAGCATCCTATAAGCCCTAATGTCAAATTTGCAGCAGTTTCATAAAAATAATGGTAAAAAAGTTCGAATATTCATTAGATATCATTAGGAAAGCATCACAAGTTGATGTACTGATACGTGATTGTCACAGGTTGCAAAATAAAAATGTAGACTAACCTCTCACAGATTTTATTATAATATACTTCCAGGCTTTTGAGGTTACCCTTATCTTCACGCAGCCTTATAAAACTTTTTTGGAACATAATTTAAAAAGTAAATGAATAAATCAAATAAAACTGTCCTATAATTGAAAAGTAATATAAAAACTATTCGAAAATTGACAATTTGAAATTGTCCCCATCCATGAAATTTCAAATTGTTAATTTTTGATTAGTTTTTATATTTTTTAATTTTATTTATCATTTACTTTTTACATTATTATGTTTAAAAAAAAAAAGTTTCATCAGACAGCTTGATGATGAGGGCAACTTCGAAAACCTGCTAGCATATAATAATAAAATCTGTAAGAGGACATACTACATTTTTATTTTGCAACCTGTATTACAAGCAACTTAGTTGCATAAAACAGATATATTTTTGATTAATATTATCATTTGCAGAATGAAATTCAGCAAAAGCTTAAATCAATCGATAATGTCATCGAAATGCTTTCAAACATTATTGGTGATAGTGCTCATCTCCCCGAAGTTATTAAAGAAATCATGTCTTCAGAAAAGTCCAAAAAGCCGGAGAAGGTAAGTACAAATTTATTTGATAGCAATTATTGCCTTAAAACGAGTAACTAAAGTTTTTAAAATGTATTTATTTGTTTTAATGTAAACGCACCACTTTAATCTGTCTTACATTTAAAAGGAGCTCTACAAGATTTTTGTTTTCGAAATACTGGATAGTGTTATCGTGATTTATTTATTTATAAATATGTATTGATAATGTTTAAAATTACTAAGAGGGTATTCATTTTGTTGGGAACTTGTTCTTGATTGACAAAGAGAAGATCTAAGTATCAGGTACATTATGAATTGAGATAGTTGTTATGATGTATTTTTATAATATTGTGTTTTGTATTAATGTATTGTATGTTTGTGCCGTAGCCAAGAAAGCGGAGTGAGTCTCCGCCCCCTGAAGAGAGCGATGTGTCCCGAGAAAGGAGTGGATCGCCCCACGGAAAAGAGAAACTTGTCTACTACGATCCTGGTCTTCACTGGTGCTCTGAGTGTAATGTTTTCCCCAAGTCTGCCTCTGAATATCTTGAGCATCTTCATACATTGGAGCATAAACAGAAAACTGTAAGTTTAAATTATTTTTCTACTTGTTATATAATTTGTTGTGTTTTCTGTTTCTTTAAAAAAAAAAAAAAATGATCTGACACAAAGTGTTGTATTGGAACATGACTTTGAGGACGAAATGACACTGATACTGGCGTGCCCAACCTGCTTCAGTATGCAAACATATTTTTTTTAAATCATGAGTTCGCGAACATATTTAGTGGCCACACTTAGTTAATTACTTTTTCTAATACCATAGAGTTCGTTCCATATCTTAATTAGTTAGTTATTATGACTCATGCCCGGGCTTTTAACTACAAGATCATATCGCCTACTATCAGAGCGCTCTTTCGTCACTCAAGTGGACATGAGATGTGGTGGACTCTACTTACACTACTGTGGGAGTCCTAAATTTTGCTTAAATTTTTATTCACCTACGATAGGTGTCTTTAACGTAGAGGCTCGGGACCATCGCTTAACGTTCCATCCGAAGGACGGCATACTCAAGGTTAATAAGTAAAATCAAAAATACCACTTTCCAGGACGACTAATTTCTTATCAAAAGTTAGTTACTTACTAGTAATCAAACTAGCATAAGGCTGGACAGAATATTGAATCTTGCGTTTTGAAGCCGAAATCGGCAGAGTGTGTTTATGTATTTCTAAGAGGTTAGATAAGTGTATAAGTTTCATTGTTATTTTTATAATCTACGGAAATTATTATTCTGAAGGACCAGCAATGGTATTGTATTATTTACGGACAGTAAACTACATATAAACATTCTTCTTCTTTAGGGAAAGTTATGTAATCGGGTTTTAACAGAACATGAAAAGGGAATAGTAAAATCTTCGATATGAACATCAAGAAAGGTTGAAAAGTCAATATAGTTCCGGTAGAGAATAATTGCTTATTAATTTTGAGAGCATTATTTCTAGCCCAAAGAGAGACGTTTTGAAGTTCCTAATTTATTTTTTCAATAAAGAGTGGCAAATCATCAGGTTTACATTGCTGGGAAAATAGGAAGTCATCAGCATAGAGCGCATATCTAGAAGAGTTCAGACTTTTAGAGATGCTATCAATATATAATGAGGGCACCCATGACCCTTCAGGGTTGAACTGCCCTTTATATAATGAGAAAAATAAAGGGCCAAGTATGCAACGTGAGGTACGCCTGAAAGAATGATTTAGGGGGCGAGAGAAAACTATGCCGTAAACCGTCTTGAATTAACTCGAAAGCCATTTTTTTAGACATATGGGAGCGAAAGCAGTTAGACCTATCGAAAAAAGTTATCCTTAAGAAATTTCCAATAGTCAGTGGGTCCTTAAAGGCCCATTTACATTTGTCACTTTGGAGGATCATCTTGGATGAATCATCCAAAGTGACAAGTGTAAACTGCCATTCATATTCAATTCCTCCAGAGTGAAAACATCGAACATCGAAAGTGAACGATGAAAGAAGTTGACCGCCTACTAACTTTTGATGAAACAGTCGTTCCTCCAACCGATGCTTCATCCAGAGTGAAGGCGCAGTGACAAATGTAAACAAACGTCCCCTCTTTGCATTCACTCTTCACTGTTCTGTATTTCACATTGCCAGTCAAAAATTGCGAAATTATGAGGAACACTGAGCAGTGAAAACACTAACTGGATGAAAATATGTAAACAAGGATGATTCACTTTGGATGATTCATTACGGATGTTCATCAAAAGTGACATAATGTAAATGGGTCTTTAGATTCGAGATAGAACCAATATGTCTGTTCGTATAGCGTGCCAAAGAATGTAACGATAAGGTGTCGTAGGAAAGAGTGAAAGGATGGTTTAAATACTTATATTATCCGAATTTCGCAAGCATTACGTGTTAACTTACTATCCAAATTTGTCAGGTTCTCCCTTTCAAATACATTCTTTCTATCAAGAAAATTAATTAAAGTCTACAAAATACATCATAAAATTGATCAATTGGCCATCAATTGACGTAGAAATTACGTTAAGTAAGTGACTACTATTTCAGAGGCCTGCAAACTATCAAAATTATTGAATTCCCAGAAGCTTTTAACTTCAATAATTGTAACTTCTAACTACAATACAATTATTGTAGCCATGTGTCCCCTGAAAAATTACTTTGTAGCTATTGAAGTTAAATAAAATTCTAAGTAAATACTTAGAAGAGGAAAAATAAAAATGAAAGTAAAAACAATTCTTTTTATGGTTTTGCTGGTCGAAGACAACAGGAAAAAAAACAATATTTTTGTGATCATCTGAACAAGTTCCCAACCAAAAATCTTAAGAAAAAAAAAATCAGGGAAACTTTCGCATCGTAATTTTTTTTTTGTTACATAGTTGAGTAGACTATCATATTGAATGATGTGTGGCCATTCTATAGTCTTATGCACATTTAATTTTTTTAACGTAAATTTTGCTTGCCAATAAATTTCTGAACTTTTTACCGTATTTGGAGTACACGTATGAAGTATAATTAATTGTATTAAAAATTAAAAGTGTTAAAATCAGTTCTGCGGTTTATTGACAAGAAATATCCTCGTCTCATCAAATATTTTGATTAACTTTCCAAAGAACAATTTGCGACGATGAGAGGACTGGGGAGCACATGGTTGGGCACGCTTGCGGTAGTATACAATAACAGAGAATTCATCAGTTTCAAAGCCATTCCATCGTAAATATGCTATTCAAAGTGCGGTCTTCTGAAACTTTACACATGGAAAGTGTAATCGGTGAAAAATGCGCTACTCAATTTTCATTTTTTCCCTGAATCAAAAAATCACAAGAAAACAATAAAAAATAACTGATATCTTCCCTTCGAATGAATAATATATCGACACATCTCGATTTATGATGGAAATGTAGGTAAGACACAAATTGATTTTGGGTGAAATCAGACACCATGAGATGAGGGAAGATGCTAATTGTCCTCTCAAAAGTTAATTTTTCCAAAATTAAAATTCGCGAGAGAAAAGTTCATTGATAGTGAATAACCAGATGACTTTTCCTGTTTCTCTCTTTTGATTCTTTTTTAATATTAAAAAAATACTTAGAATCCGAAGTTCACGTTCAAAAAAATTTAAAGGTTTGCATTTTATTTTATTTTTTTTTATTACGTATTTATATTTTTTGGAGTACTCAGTGGGTCATAATGATTTTTGACTATTACACTATATGTTTTTTTAGATTCAGTTAATAGTTGCGACGGTTTGAAGATCATTCTCCAAGGATCGTCCCACATATTAAAGGATTGTGGTCTGTGTGGTGACCTCTGCCACTCTTCTATTCGGGCAAAAAAAATACCCACATATAGTAAATGACACATTATTTTATATTCTATTTATTTTTGTCTCATCCCTCCTCAGAAAAAAATTGAGGAAGGGAAACTATTTTAAAAATAAAGAATTAAATATAATTAACTTTTTTTTTCTTTTTTTTTTTCCATCAAAAATGTTTTAGAAGTTGAAATTTGAGGACTTGCCATGGCACTTAGGCATGGATCTCCGTGAAAAGACTCCCCCTCAAAGTGGTAGAGATTACGCCAACAAAAGGATACCAATTCGAGGTGAGTGATCTCTCATTTTTATTTTTATTTTATACTTAATTCTTCATACATAAAAATATATATATGTATATATTTTCAGCATTATTAAATATTCATTTTTTTAATACTTTACACTGAGAAGAGCCTCAAAGGTAGGTAGATGAAGATTGAAAAAAAAAAATTTTGGTTATATCCATGTAAAAATGTGAAACTAAATTAGTTTTAGAAGTTTTCATGTACTCTGTCTTTATGTATTGAACACTATTTTAAGGTTTTCTTGAAGAAATATTTTGTTAATATATATAATTCTCTTTATTGTTATCATTTTAAGTGATTAATAAATTTTCTTTTAATATTTAAGCTAAGATTCCAATTCAACAAGATGAGTGGATTGTTCTCATGGAAAAATTGTGACTCAACAAGGAAGATTATAATGTATATTTATATATTCAAATCTATGTTCATACCTTTAGTATTTTATTTGTGTTGAAAATTAGAATTGTTTAAAAGTGACCTTTAAAAAAAAAAAAAAAAAACAGAAAAAAACATTTTTATGATGTTATAGCGGTGAAGCGAAAATAAATGTATTGTCTGTAAAATTCTTAGAGATTTTTTTTTTTTTTACTCCTGAGAAAAGAGCTTTAGTTTCGCCAGTTGGCTTGATATAAGACAAAACTGTTGTATATCATAAAAATTATACAAAATTGGGTCACTTCAATGTTAATATTGTATTATTTAAATGTTATTAATATTACTTAGTAGTTTAATCTATTTTTATAACTTGAATATATTTTGTATTTATGAAATACAAGTTTTTAATTTGGAGCAATATTTGTATAAAGAAAAAAAAGAGATGTACTGACTTCTTTGGAGTAAAAAGCAGCATTTGGCATCTTGGGAATAGTTCATTTAATTTTCTATTCAATTTATTGTTTGTTATTTTAAAAAAAATATTTTGTATTTTGTTTTTTTATTTGAAGTTTCCATACGCCGGAGCACGAAAATTTATTGTGTACGTTTTTTTTTTTTTTTGTTAATTAATTTTTGTTATTATTTGTCGCCAGTTCAGTCTGAGTATTTACAAAACAATACATTTTCATTATCTGTTTTTTGTTATTTAAAATACAAATTTAACTCGTGCTTTTTTTTTTTTGTTGTTTTTAAGGAGTTCAGTTTTTGGTTCCGGCCACCAGTTGGTTTTGCTCAATGTGCAAGGTTTGGCTAGGAGATACGCACTGTGCTACAAAACACATCCAGAGCAAGGATCATACTATCAATTACAATGTAAGTCATAGATCAGGACAAAACCGTTTATAAATATTGATAATTGTAAAGGAAACAAATCGTTGGTCGACAATCTACTTCTCCAGTATGACTTAATCAACTAAGTTTTCGTTCTTCTATAAAACAATTGATCGTTTAGGCTAAAAATCAATAGTTGACTTAACAGAGACTTCTCAATCCTCATTACTTCGGCAGTTATTAACGTTTTTGAGTTGAGCCCCCCTTCTCGGATCCGCTCCTTCCCTTTGGACAATTTCGCTATAAATTAAGAGGTATTGTCCATATAGGGTTTTGAATTCACATATAAAATTTCGTTTCTATACATTCATTTTATCGACAGTTACTAGAGATCTTGTGTTGTTTTCTTTACTTCAACTATACGAAGTATAGGGGAAGTTATGTAATCGGTCAGTAATTCTATGTTGAGTTTTCACTGGAATTTTATGTTTTCCGACACCAGATTCCATAAGTGTAAAATTAATTCCTGTGTCTGTGGGTCTTTGAATACGATAACTCCCGATAAAATGAATGTATCGACACAAAATTTTGTATTTTCCCCGACCCCCCCTAAAGGACCCATACGTATTGATTTTCAGTCAAAAGGAAGGAGATGAGGGGGCTTAACATAAAACCTTTTATAACTGCTGATGTAATGTATATATGGACAGGACATTTTATATTTAAATTTAAAATCCCATGAGGATGACACTTGTTAATTTTCTTCTCGGCAGAAGGGAAGGGGTGGAAGAGGTGGGGGGGTTAAAGTCGGAAACCCTAATAACTGCCGATGTAATGAATGTATCACAAAAATTATTATGAAAATTCAGAAGTCAACTATTGATAATTAACCCAAACGGTTGATTGGTTTTAGAGGGAGAGTGAAAACTTAGTTGATTAATACGTGCTGGGGAAGTACACAGTCGGTGATTCACCGACGACTTTTTTTTAAAAATATTTGTTGAATTTTTCATAAACGCTTTTAATTACTTAGGTTGCGTGGCAAAAGACACTTTTTGAAGTTCCAGCAGCTTTGTTTTTTTGACCTTCCACAGTGGACAGCCCACTATTCAATGTCAGTGAAATTGCTTACTGAAAAACATGGGTTAAATAAATTCACAAAGCTTCCTCGCCCGTAAAATCACTTTTAATTGACATTTGAGTGGTAAGGGTTTGAGTTACAGAAATATTTGAAATACCATTATCTGATTTTGTTGAGAGGAGATTTTTGCATTACAAGGTTTAAGATAAACTGTACCCTTTCCACAAAAAACTAAGTTTTTCAAAAATCGCTGCAGGTTAACTACTCTTAATTATTATCACATTTTGCACAATTTTAAATTGGAACATCGAAATGCCAAAAGGAAGTCATTATAGAATGTTACAAATCCGTTCAGTGGTTCTTGAATTGAGCGTGTAGCAAGGAACGAACAAAAGTCAGGTGACGAAAGAGCGCTCTGGAAGTAGGCGATAATTCTGAAGGAATTGTTAAGTATAAAATTGGTGGTAGAAAGGATCACATAGCTTCCTCTATCTTTTAGATGGCAGGAAGCAAAATAAGAAGTAATATGATATATGTTCGTGTCGCTGTACTAGTTCAGAAAGTTCTCTATTTGTGGTTCGTGGCGGGACATCATCCGCGCTGTAGATTTGTTTAATTCTATTGTGGAGAATAGTTATTTATTGTTATGCTATTTTCTGCTCCTAACTTGAGAGTCTGGTTCTTCCTCTTTTTAGACTGAATTTTGTATTCCTTTAGCTATTGAAATCCATCCTATCTTTATGTTTATCAACTTTTGCTACCAAATTTTTGTATTTGTTTATCGGTGCTCCTAAGGCTTTTTCTCATTGTACTTCAAAAGTATACATTTTTGAAAAAATCCTATTCTTGGCTGCTCCTGTCCACCTTCTTTTAGATAAATTAAGAATAACTGGTTACTATACTAGTACATATTTACTTCAAATTCGCAACGTTTCTTTTAATAAGTAATAATTAATTCATAAATTATTCAAATATTGAGTCTATTTTTCTATATTTACTACTTGCATTTTATTTTTGTTGTAGGAGTTTATTACGAGGAATCCTCATTGGGAAGTTGACTGGTTAACTGAGAGAACTCGGTCGTACGAGAAAAGTTCTGGTCATGTTCCTCCACAGTCTTCAAGTGCGCTAAGTATCGCATCTCTGAGCGACCAGCTGCTGGCAATGATCGCTGCCAACAACAAGTTGAGGGACACCCCACCCCCGGGCGGCGCCGCCAGACACTCATCATCCTCCTCCGAGGAAGAGGTCCCTGAGAAGAAGGAGAGGAAGAAAAAAAAGTCAAAGAAGATGAAGGAGAGGGAGAAGTCGCCATTCAGTAAAGAGTCTGTGGTACTCCCTGGGGATCCTATCAAACTGAACTACAACAAGTCCATAGCTGAGAGGAAGCCAGAAGCAGCATCGCCGAGGGACGATAGCTTTATCAATGAATGGATGCCTCGGGTGGAGAAGAGGCCAATGATACCGATAAAGTCAAAGCAGGGAAAAGGGGAAGAACCGCGGTCTAAGAGAGCCAAGAGGAGAAGCGACAGCCCTGAGTCAGTTGGCAGGAGCTCCCACTACTCTAAGGAAGACCAGCTATATGATGACCACGACGAGGCTGTGGTCTTCGAAAAGAGGCAGCCACGGGGAGGCAATTTCGAGAAAGAGAAGGGTTTCAGAAGAAGGTATGAGGAAGACATGAGGCATGACAAGTACGACCGACACAGTAGGTACGAAAGGGATACCTCCAAGGAACAGCAAAAAGCAGTTGATGAAAAGTTCAAGTATAATAAATTTGAAAAACACAAATTTGACGACATAAAAGAAGATCCGAAAAAGGCAAAAGATATGAGGAGACATAGAGAAAATCCCGACAAATTTCCATTAAGATCACCTTATATGAAAGCTAAAGAATCGGAGAAAAGGAAAGCCAAGGGAAAGGTTGAAAAAACTGAAGAAGATGATCCTCATGAAACTAGCTTCGAAAAACGTACATCTGAAAGCGCTGCTAAGAAAAAAGATGTTAAAAAAATTCAGCCTATAAATTTACCTAAAGCGAAGCTTCCTTTCATTGGAAGAATGCCTATATTGAAGAAAAAAGTTGAGCAGAAGGCTGAAGAAAAGGAAGAGAAAAAGGAGGAGACGGAGGAATCTGAGCTGAAAGAACTTATACCAGATTCTAACTCACAGACAGCGTCGGGAGATATAGCTCTTAGCGCCGATGGGAATAAACAGAAGATAGGAAATCTACCAAAGTCAACTTTGATAATAAGTAAAAGACCGAGATTAACGGAACCTGGGATAGTGAAGAAGGAGATATTGTTTAACAAGCCTGTTAATGATAATCTTATAGAGCAAGACATGGAACTTGATGAGGACAACAATGCGTTAGTCGCACCTAAGGAGGAGGAGCAGTTCAAAGATGAGTTGCACAAAGATTTCAAGGATGCACTGGATCTGCTGTTTCCGGAAGAGAAGCCGGAGGGTGCTGAGGTAGAAGAGGAGGTGAAGGAACCAGAGATCAAGAAAGAGCCGGTACTTGTACCTTCGCACCCACCACCGCCAGCTGGAGGGTATATGATGAATCCAGGATACGACATGAGCATATATCCAGGATATTACGAACAACAGCAGGCGGCCATGATGCAGCAGCAGTGGGCTCAGATGGGCTACCATTCTGGAGAGCACGGGGGCCAGTATCCGCCACCCGGTTATATGGCCGCTTACCCCCAGCCTCTGGAGGCAGGTCAGATACCGGTGGACATGCCGCCTCCTAAGGCGGGACCACCGTCTGCAGAAGCGAAGAAGAAGAAGAACCCTCCCTCGCAGAGAATGAGGCGGCATCTCCAGAAGAAGAAGGCTAAAGAAGCTACAGAGAAGGGAGAAGATAAGGATACGGAAGATGGAGATGAAGGGGTGGAGGAAGGAGAGGAGGAGAGTGTAGATGATGACGAGGATGAGGAATCAGAGGAGCCACCTCGAGAGGCCAGCACTGGCAATCCTTCTAACATCTCCGACCTCGCATTGCTTGGCATAGACGAGGATGATGCAGCTGCACAAGGATTTTATTAACTCACATTTTACTTACCTAACTTTTTTTTTCTCATTGTAAAATAGAAATATGTATTGAAGACCTAAAATAGGTCATTGTTAAGACCAAATTTATTGAATTTAATGTAATTCATGACTAGAGAACATATGTGTGTTTATATATGAAGAAATAGTATGGAATTACATTACTTAACTTTTATGGTGGTATTTTATTTATTCTCCATGAAAAACTATCCATTTGTTTAAGGTAAATTTCCCGGGATACCCTAATTATTTTATTAATGGTTATTATCCCATCACTAGTATTAGGTACTCACTTAGGCAGTAGACTATTTAACAAGAGATATTGATACGTATATTTTAAATAAATGCTGAGAGGAAGACATGGTGAATTGGAGAATTTATATAGTAAAAACTCCACATCTTGGGATATGTAACCTCTGTGCAAAAACCTGTGGGTATGTAATCCACTGAATATATTGCTCCTGTTGTAGACTAGCTGTGTTACTCGCCCTTGCCCCCTCCATTTACTGAAATTCTTGCCATTTCGACAATTTCATTAATAATTAATTAATTTTCACTTTTATCAATAATTAATTTATATATAACTAGCCGGTTACCCAGCGTTGCCCTGGTGAAACTTTACATGTGATATCGTCGGTGAATCACCGTCCACGTACTCAGCACGAATTAATCAAGTTAAGTTTCGCTCTTCCTCCAAACCAATCGACTGTGTGGGCAATAAATCAATAGTCTCCCTCCCCTTCCCTCCATCCAATTTCGCAGCAAATTGATAGATGTCATCCTTATGAGGATTTGAGTTTAAATAAGATACATTCATTACATTATTGGAGAGTTTGGGTTTAACTTCCCCCCTACCTTGTGCCGATTTGGCTGATCAATAGGTTTTGTCTTTATGGGGTTCTGGATAGATAACATTTCGTGTCGAAACATTCATTTTATTGTGATTCAAAGACAGAAAGGACATTTTTTATTTTTAACATCAGGAAGACGGATAACATGAAATTCCGGTGAAAAATCAACACAGTTTATGAGATTACATAACTTCCCCTATACTACTATAGCTGCGGAAGTAAAGACATATCCTCGCCTACTTGGCGATACTTGAAGATGCCATTCATCTTCCTTACTGCTAATTTGCGATAAAATGTATAGAACAAGAAATGTTTATAACGAAAATGTCTTTCATATTGATTCTATAACTTACACTTTTGGGGTCAAAATGAACTGTTAAAACCATAAAATAAAGCAGTTTTATTTATAAATAATAATAAATATATAAATTAACATTGAAATCACCATATAATAAAGGTTGGTCTCCAGCTAAATGAAAGTAAGTACATATTCTTCGTTTAAATTTGACATGACTTCAGTACACTATGAGTCCATGAATCTTTGGAAAAGCTGCAGAAAAAAAAGAGAAGTTGTTTACATTATTATTGTGAAAAATAGGTTAACATTGAATATGAGAAAGTGCAAAATTTATTTTGATTAACTAAAAATGCATTAGAAGTTGTAGAGCATATTATGAAAAAAAAAGAAAATTTTTGGAATGCATTCAAATATGCATTGTAATATCACGAAAAAAAAAAAGTAAACCTGGAATGCAATATATGAAACATTAATTTATTATTAATGCAATGAAATATAGTAAAAGTTGTAGAGATATCTGCTACCAATTCAAGAGTCATCATTTTCATTTCTTCGATATCTCTAATAAGGCTACCAATTCAACTCATCATTTTCATTTCTTCGATTTCTCTGATAAGTTAATTATTGTAGTTGATGCCCGGGCATAAACGATGAGGTCATATCGCCTACTACCAGAGCGGTGGTGGGCATGAGCCAGACTCTACTGTGGGAGACCTAAATTTTGCCTACCTAGTGTCGGAGTACATCTCATGGTCACATCATCCAACGTCCCATCCTTCGAGATAAAAAAGCGATGGACCTCTGCCGGGTTTCAATTCTTAAGGTTAAATGTTCAGTATTTTATTATGAATCTATTTCCACAGATGGCACCACTAGTAGCAGCGAAAGTATTAAAGGTATTTTATCTAAACGGCTAAACTTTTTTTTAAACATTTTTTTCTCTTTGTGCTCAATATAAATGTAGAATTGATATGACACTCCGATTTTTTTTTTTTTTTAATTTACATATAGGGCGCAGAATGTAGACAGTTCAATGAGTTCAAATCATTTTTCAGATTCAAAATCGGATGAATAGATGAAACGGGAACAGAAAAATACGAAATGACGTATACGTATAATTTTTTAGAATTATTATTGGTATCATACTTCATATTCATGCGCCTGAACCGTACTATGACTTAATAATAAAATTAAAATTCGCTTCGGAGAGATGAGGTTCTTCCTCATTGTTCTAGTTACTATTTAATAAGAAATGATTACTGTTCAGCTGATCGGGATTTATAATATACAAACCGGAATAGTATGTGCTAAGCCAGCGTTGTTAAACTTTTTTTTGCACGCGTATCTCTTCCGTCCTTTTCTTATTTTTGCTACAACTAAACGTAACAATTTTGAATACAAATTGCTTACAGTACTGTCAGAACTTATTTATTACTTAAACAATCAAATGATTAAAGGAGAAAAAACATGTACATTTATATTAATTTTGTATTTAGGATTATCGCTTATTGATGGCAATGTATTAAATCGTTAAATAAAGAAAAAAAACAAAAAAATGGTGCCGAAACCTGCTGAGAGACTCCCTACCCGGGTACAATAACGATGTGCTAGGCAACGCCAGGACCCCACAACAGAAGCTGTAGCTTCTAATGTACGTAGATGAATGTTTATAGCTCAAATTAAAGTAAAGATTCTGCATGAGAAATGACAATTTCAAGCAATTTTAATTACCCCCTATTATCCTCTCTTTGATTGGCCCGATTTTTCTAGTTACGAAACTTTCTATTTACAAGAGCGATTTTTGTGCATAGTTTGAAAAAAAATCTGAATAATCTTTTATGAATCAAGTATATAATATAAACGTACTCATAAACGATTATTCAGATTGTTCAAAAATTGCACAAAAATCGCTCTTGTAAATAGAAAGTTTTGTAACCAGAAAAAAATAATAACGCGTAGGCACAAATGTTTTGATAATCAAATCCCCAAAATTCGGCTTCTAATAAACGTAGACGAACCTTTTATAGCTTAAATTGAATAAAACTCGTGTATTTCTGACTGAAAATAACGAATCAGAGAGCGTAGCGAGGTTATGAATTTTACGCCTCCATCCCCCTTTCTTCCGGTGATCCGATCAATTTGAAATCACATTAGGAGCAACGAGACACTAAACTGACCAAATTTCATCAAAAATAGTTCAGTACTTCCAAAAATTAAGTTACAATTCTTAGCCTCGAGGATAACGAACGGGAAGCATAGACGTTTTCGTATTCTAGACATAAATTAGGTCTGAATATGTCATAAAAACAAATTCGAAATTTTTGATGTTTTCAAAAATTGCAATCCGAAGGATGAGAAAGTATATTTTTTACATTTTCATCAATTGAACAATCTCCCAAATTCTCATCTTTATGTTTTTACATATGGAATTAAA
The DNA here is from genome assembly GCA_963662175.1 of Aradus depressus. NCBI lineage: Eukaryota > Metazoa > Arthropoda > Insecta > Hemiptera > Aradidae > Aradus > Aradus depressus. The sequence goes on from OY759214.1 coordinate 27,527,217, forward strand.
CAAAAAGAAACAAAATATAAATAACACAGAAAGCCAACATTTATTTAAAGCGAATCATAATATAAATAGTCATTTACAGAAATAAATAAATACATGAATATACAATTTTTAAAAGCAATATTAAAAAACGTAGAGCTGAAGAAGCAAAAAATAAAAAGATACAATTACTAAATACTAACTAAAAAAATACTGTTGAAAAAATACATAAATAGAGAATGATATGGTGAGATAATCTTAAAATGCAATTAAAATTAGGAACATACAAAAAATACATTAAACAGTTAAAAATATTCAGGCTCCATTTACTATAAGAAATAGGACTTTCCTGTAAAATCAAGAAAATATGTATGTACGTTTCGTCTTTGAATTAGTGTTGAACTTGAATAAAACTCTCGTATTTAAAAAAAAAAAAGAAAGTTATTTATACTAATAAATGTTTTTGGTATTTAAGATTTGCAATAGTAGGTAATATTGGGTTTTTAAGAAGTACCGAACCTGCTGTGAATGGGTACGTAATCAAATTCAATTAAAGGCGAAAATAATGAAAATTCAGTTTATTTATTCCTCATGGCTAATGAATAGATTGCCTTTCTCTATTTTTCATTCAACTGAATTACTAATTTAAACACAACAGTATTACTTCTTTTCGACCCTAAAGAACTAATATTCTTGAGGGCCGACAGCAAATTTACGTTATGCATGGCCTTATTTAAGCCTATTACAGTTTTGAATGCTTTAACTAGACTCATGATGATATTAAATAAAACATGAGTTTATTTTGTTAAATGGATAATTTTGTAAGAAAACCTTACCTTCTGAAACTTCTTGGCACAGAAGGTCCGTAGAAAATAGTGCCAATTTCAGTTAGAGTGCATGGTTTATTCCCAATGCAGTACACCTCTTTAAATGTTTTTCATGGCTGTCTTAGAGGATTAAAAATGCTCCGCCACTTTTAGTACTAATTTTCATTCTTGAAAAGGATCCTGACGATTGAGGGTGTGCAGATAACAGAATCAGATCGTCAAGCGAATTTCCAGAAACGTTAAAAGTAATGGCAGGGTAATTGTAATCCCGTAAATAATCATTAAAAAAATAATTAAATGGGTATAAGAAGTGAACTAAAAAAAAAAAACTTTCTGACAAGAAAAAATTCACATACGCTGGTTCAAATCTGTTTTGGCCTGAATTGTCCTGTTGTTTCAGAGCATCCCCCCTCTTACAGTCCAGTCCTGTATCTGTGTTGCCCTGCCATAATAAATACCGTGAATATTTTTGTATGTATATTTTTAAAAATATGGATGGAATGCAACCTAAATCCTAACAATACATCATCATTATTCGCAACATGCTTCAAAACAATACTGAAGAGAGAAAAAAAAAGGTCGATGGCTCAGAAGCAAATATGCTTACCTAATATAGGAAAATAAATATTAATACTTTCACTGGCGTGTTTTTATAGTATTAAAAATATTCTTTTATATAAGGGACATTGACAGTTTCATTTCATGAATAGACCTAAACGTGTAAAGAATGGATTTTGTACAAAAAACACTTCATAGCCTACAATATCAGATATTTATTAATTCTTCGAAGCCATCTATATACCTTTGTCATTGCGAAAATATCTTAGAAAAAAAGAAAGAAATAATCAAGTCGCTTATACAAAATTAAAATACCATTAATGCAAAAAATATACATTTCATATATCACTAACGAGGCAAGACTATATTTAAACAAACTGAAAATAATTTCATGCTATGAAAAAATAGACAGATTTATCTGGATATGTATAAATATGTAAAAAGGCAAGCCGCAAATCAGCCATAGTTCAGTTGCACTATCAATACCTCTGAGGCTCTTCAGTTTTTACTTCAGTTGTGACTGTTTCTGAAGTTTCACCCATCCATCCTCCACACTCAATATCTTCCTTTTTCTTTTCTTCTTCCTTAAAAAATAGAAAACAAATATATACTTAGACTATTATTGAAGAGAATATAGTTGATGCAACATCTGGTATTATTTTACTTACTTGTGCCATTACTCTTTTATAATGTTCGATTTCATATTCATATTTAGGTGTTATTATTCCAAAGAAATTGGCAAGCGTTTCACCCAAATAATCACAAACTCCTAACGCTCTGGATCCAACGTATACAGTTTGGTACCAAAACCAAGGCGCCCAAGTCAAACCTCCCTATAAAATATTTTTTTTAAAAATCACTCAAAACTGAAGTTCCTATAAACTGTAGGAGAATAAGATAATTTACTCACAATATTTGCTTGTAAAACTTGTTTGTTTGCATTGTTTTCTGGAGAATCAACCTCTTCCTCATCGCTACTATATTCTTCAATAGTGCCATCGGAAAAGTAGAGAACTCTTTTGGGGACTCTAGAATTTTTCTGAGTATCTGGCGGTGAAATGCTGCAGGAATCAGTTGATACAGGCTAAAATTAACATACAATAAATAAACTCATAATTTTATTTAAATAAATACATGCCAATTATAACATAACCTTACCATGTTTGATAACACTTTTTTACTATCAGTGACAGATTCTTGAGCTTGAATTTTACTCATTTTCGTTATTGAAAGTAGCCTTTTCGGCTTGAATTTCAGTATTAGCTTCAGTATGAGAAACCAGTGAATAATTTAAGAATAAAGAAAAGTACTACTGTCGCCACTTAATGGACTTACTAATGTCATGGAAACTTTGTGGAGGTTTCGTTCGAAGTACGACTGATATCGTTGATTACTGAACCTTGAGATGTTTTTAATTAAATAGACAAATATTTTAATTATGTCTTTATATGAAGGATTGACAGCAGGAAAACCCGCTGTGGTTGTAGATATAGGCACGAGATACACGAAGTGAGTAATAATTTCTCTAATCATGTTAACAAATATTTATCTATATTTAAAAAAGGATACATTGTACATTTTATTTATTTCAGATTTGGTTTTATTGGAGAATTCAGTCCTAGATGTATAATTCCAACGGAAGTTAAATGCCCAACAACTGGAGAACCTCGCAACATATTTGATTTTAAGAATGAAGAGGATTTATATGCTCTTTTGGTTGTATTCATTCATAAACTTTATTTCAAGTTAGTCTTATTTACAAATTTCTTTTGATCAGTAATTAGATAAATTATAGTTATTTTGGTTAGTTCATATATTCTTTTTTTAAATGTTCACTAAATTTAGTATAACAATTATTTTTATGTACCTGGTAAGACATAGTATCTGTGAAACCGAATGTGACTACATATAATTTGTGGGAACCTCCTATGTTACCTTGAATAGTCACTATAGAACTATGTTATCATAATTTCCGTTCCTATCTTTTTTATTAACAATTCTTTGTGACATATTTTATCAATTTTTATTGATGCTATTCTCACTTTAGTTTATGTAATTATTGAATATTGCAAGGAATACAACTGCCATTAGTCACTATTTTGTTTTATGTTTGCCAAATAGCTTATGAAAAATAGTATATTATTATCATATAATTTATTTCCTTATTTTTATTTGAATGTTTTGATTAATTTCAGCTCACATAAACTAAACAAGTAATGTACTATTTTTCTATTCCATTTAGTTTGTGTTTAATGTCTCCGAGCCTTCTTCAATTGTGTATTTTCAGGTTTTTCTATAAGAATGAATAATTTAATTGTTGTTTTTACTTCTAGATATGCCCTCGTGGGTCCTAAAGAAAGGGATGTAGTAGTTGTGGAATCACTCTTATCTCCAACAATTTTTCGGGATACTTTGGCAAAAGTTCTATTTGTTCATTATGAGGTAATAATAATAATAATATTTATTTCCATTTTAACCATAAAATTCTAATTGGATAGACATACGATTTTGCACATCAAAATAGCTTATAAAATATTTACAACAACCTATATAAAATCTTGGAATACAAACACATAAAAAATAATATTTAAATAAATAATGGAAGATACATGAATATCCAATTCCAGTTCTGTAGGAACTATTTATATTTTAATTAATATTTTTATAGATACATTTTTTTTCATAATATTTTGGGGCGATCATGGGCTCTTCCTCAGGCAAGTAATATAAGATATAAATATGTCCGTCTAAACGATCTTTTTATTGCACCCGGTTTTGGTGCTCAGACATGATGTGGACATTAAAAACCATACAGTTTAGTTAAAATATTGATACATAAATAATATATATAGTTTTTGTTAATTTTATTTGATACGTTTACTATATCTAATTTGCAAGAGCAAGGAACTCGTATGTGGTGTTTCAGGAATGTAATAGAAATGCCTAAATTAAATATTTTTTCGTTTCTTTTAAATTTGCTATTGAAATATTTCTTATATCTTCAGCGTTTTGTGTAAGATACAATACTTTTATTCAATATTGTTATTACCTCTCTACGACATTCCTCAAACATCATATTTTAGTCCATAAATCATCTGGTTCATAAATTACGTAACGCAATTTTGAAAAAAACAAACATATCCCATATAAAATGTGCCTTTTAGTTGTCTCTACAACTGTTATTTGTAAAGATTTTTTATTAGGTCATAAATATAAGCGATATCTTGTAAAACATAGGCTAAGTAAAGTGTTCTCAGATTTCGTCCGATTCCGACCAAAAACTAATCAGATCCAAGTTAGCAAATGTGACTTCTTCATTTCAAGTTCATAGTTGCAATAATTTCTGCGTTAAAGCATGCACGGATCCAATCACATACACACATTCAGGCACAGACAGACCTAATCATGGTTAAAATGTATTCATAGGACCATAAAATGTAAAAATCCGTTCAAACCTCGGATCTTGGATTTTCGTACAATTACAATACTTTCTTATACTGTGGGTATAATAATTATAATGTAAATAATATACTTACAAGCTTTTTGCGTTTTGTAACATTTTCCAAGAACTTCCTCTTCCCCTAGTAATTTATAGACGACCCCTTACGAATTGCTGACAGTTACATATTAGCCCACAATAACGGCTTTAAGACTATAGCACATGTCGCCACAGCTAGTATTTTCCGGTCATGGGTTCAACTGACTGTCTGAGTGGAGACAGTAGGCAACAGTGGCTAGTCTCATTAATGCTAAGTTTGTCTTCCTGTCTGCTAGGTGTCCTCCATTCTGCTGCTGCCGTCTCACCTGGTCGTCCTCGCTGGACTAGGTCTGAGCACGGCTCTCGTGGTGGATGTTGGCTATCAGGAGGCTCAGGTGATTCCTGTCTATGAAGGAGTGCCCATTCTCTGCGCCTGCCATGCCCAATCCATCGGTTCGCAGGCTGTCCAACAGTGAGTCAATACAATACATTTCAGACTTCTAGTAAAACAATATTTATTATATATGCGAATAACTATTAGGGTTTGAGATTTTGAACCATTTTGTAAATCCCGAGGCACAATAGTTTTTGGGCCCGGGTTTGGGGATTCTCGATTTTAATTTATTACGAATAATGTTTTGAAAATTATTGAATTTGTTTAAGATAAAACATTTATTGTATATTTTATCTTTCCATTATGGACGGAAGTATTTGTGCAAAGCCATTATCTACTTTATAAGAAAGTATGTTGTAGGGAGCATAAGCATTGTTTTGGGAATTGAAGATATTAAAAAAATATCTATATTACGGGCAGTACCCGTATCATTTTTGTGGCGGTTCGGGGCAGGACAAAGAGGGGATGTGATTTTTTTTTTTTTTTTTTTCGTTTTCCCTGGCGCTACGGTCCTTGTAGAACCTGGGCCTCCGCAACAATCTTCCGCCATTCTACTCTATCCTCGGCCTCCCGTCTCCATCTTCTCACACCCATCGTTCTGAGGTCGACCTCCACGTCCTCCAGCCAACGTAAGCGGGGTCTACCTCTTCTTCTTTGTCCTCCCGGGTGTCCCTCCAGTATCCTCCTCGGCAATCTATCTGGTTGCATCCTCTGTAAATGCCCCAGCCATCGGAGCCGGGGATGTGATAGGTCGGAATAAAATGCTTACTCGGGGGTAGGCGACGTACAGTTGTCCATGTGAGAAGCATTCATTTTGTAAGTCTACACCGGCTACTTTTAGGGTTTGTTCCTGGGTCTTATTGATAGTGATAGATAGAATTTTGATTGAAAACTGCAACCGTTTGAAATGGAATGGGTAATCGGGACGGTATCATTGGTATGCGAGGTATAAATGTACCTAAACTATATTTACGTTTTGGCATTTTGTAACTTTTGCATCAATCTCACAAAATCTCACATCTTTCAAAACAAAATCAAAACCGAACGTAAGTATTGAATGTATCAAAAGCACAATAAATGTGCAAAATTACAAACGCCTCCGTATAGTAAAGCATGATGATATGTAGCGTATAGCCTTCCTTGAAAAATATTCTAAATGTAGGAGAAAACCGCATCGAAATCGATTCACGGGTTCCCAAGTTTATCGCAATTACACGAAGTTAGTCAGTTAGCTACGCACAGAAATCGTATTTTATAGACGTAGAGATTGTAGTGAAGTGATGTTTGTCGTGCTATTTTAAAATTCGTGCGTTGGATATGGAAACCTCCACTCCAAGCTACCTTCCGACAGGGTCAAAGTTTGCTCTTTTGCCAGTCTCGAGAGGACAGACTTCACTACTGTTATGTTTTAATTTTGGGAGCTGGCTGGGCAATTTCTTGAATTTGAAGAATTTAGAAACCTAAATAAACAATTGGAGAGTAAAAGGACGTCAGTCACCTGTTTTGTGAATGGCTTCCAAGCAGTCAGTGAGTTGAATTTATATAGTTACTTTTATACATCATTTGATCCAGTCTTTTTGTTAGTAGACTTTTTAAAACTTAAGTAATGTTTCTTTTGGGCTAAGATGATTATGTTATTAGTTATATATAAAGGTAGTTGTGTGTTTTCTTCTCATACTTTCAATTTGTCAAGTTTTCTTTTGGATTGGCCAGGTGATTAAGAGTGTACACTTGGAATAAATAAAAAATTGCACTGTGGATGAGTCACAAATAGACGCCCAAGCAAGAAAGTCGGTACCTGATATAAAAAATTATGGTTCCAATTGAACTGATTCGAAGACTATGTATAATATTTTTGTCTAAATTTTAGGAGGTTGCGACAAAACCTAATTGAAGCATACAATGAAATAAAGAACGCTGGTGGAGAGGCAAGCAGAGTGCTCAAACCCTTGGACCTGGACTTAAACACCCTCTCAGAGTCTACCATTGAAGATATTAAGGGTAAGAATTTTTATAATTCTAAGTTTGGGCCTTGGTCATTTCACAATATTTTTTTATAATGGCTGTTGTTTTCAGTGCGTACATGTTTCGTGACAACGTACGAACGGGGCAAAGCGATGGCAGACGGGATCCGACCGCCGCAGCCCCCTTTTGCCGATTACCGGCTTTCAGGATGTTCCGTGCTCCGGGTCCCTGGTGAGGTGAGGGAAGCCACCTATGAAGCTGTCTTCGAGAGGGACAACGACCAGGCCTCTCTGCCCAATCTTATCTTAGATGCTATCCTCAAGGTAAGAACCAGGCCCCGCATCTACAAAATACCTATTTCTCTTTTCACATCTGTCTTCATCAAAATTGCCCTTTTCTTAAAAAGGTATAATGTTTATAACCTTTTTCGCCTAATACGTATTTGTTAATTCTAGAATCATGGAGATTTTCATTTATAATCCTCATCCCTAAACCCAATATGCTCTTTTCTTCCGAAGGCTGTTGTCTATCCTTAATTTTTTAAAGCTTTCTTTGGCAAATGTTTTCAAAGTTTTATCACAGATAATTGATACAAATTCATCTAACAAAAACTGATCCATGTTTAGTATATCGGCATCAAAGATCCACTCCCAAATATCTGTTATGTCGACGGGGAAATAATTTAAAATCATTTCTTCTGGTTTGTTTAAATGCTCCAGGATAATGGATTTTATTTATTTATGAAAAACCGATCCATCACTGGTCAATATATTTTTATAAACTACCTATAAGTATAGATATCACAATATTTAAAAACTAGGACTAAAACTAATAGTAACTAGGACTAGAACACACCCGACTACAGCGATAAAATATTTTGGAGGAGCAAATGATAAGAGGAGAGCTAGCAGCATTAAATGAATTCAGTATTAAATGAATTCCGCTTGGAGCGCCTCGGATGCAAAACTTAGAGGTGATTCTAGTTTAAAATATAATATTATAATAGAGGGCGCCGATAGCTCAGTGGTATGCGTGCTCGCCTTCTGAGCTCAAGAACATGGGTTTATAAAAATGTTTATTATTATCTGAGAGTGATATAATTATATATAATACCTAATTGATCTATCAATTCCAAAGAGATTCCTTTATATGTATATATATATATTTTTTTATTATTTTGTATGCACTTTCAATAGAAAATTCTATAAATACAGTAAAAATTATTAAATTAGATGAACAATTTTTTAAATTATTCATATTTACAAGTATTAAATATAATGTACTTTTTCAAAACAAACTTTTATTATATCTTCATATGATTGAAAAATACTAATGTAAGCTATATTGATTTAATATAATTATTAGAGGGCGCCGGTAGATCAGTGCTTGTCTTCTGAGCTCAAGATCGTGGGTTCGAAACCCGACCGAGGCCCTTAGTTTATTTTATCTGGGGAGTAAAGGACCCCGCACATTTCTTATGTAAATTGGCCCCCGGTTAAATTGGTTGAAAGTGTTACCTGTGATAGATACTGAGCTCCTGAACAAATGTCTCCATAGACTCGAAGCTTGAAGAATCGAATATTTTGGAAAAAACGCATCTCAAAGTCAATCGTTTTCCCAACTGTCTCAAACCTGTGAAGTACTATGTTTTCAAAGGAATTTCATTTTTCTGCAAATGGTTTTTTTTTTGTTTTTTTAATCTACTGCTCACATACTTCCTATATGATATTTTACGAAAAAAAGGGATTTGTGAACAAAAAATATTGGAATAACAATTGAAAATGAATATTTTATTTAGACTGATATTAGTGATTTTTTTATATATAAACAATAATGCTTCTGCTTGCTTTATGTGGATTTTTGGTTCTCCTATATTCACAACTTCTAAGTTGAGGAACGCGGACATATTGTGGAAACTTGTAATAAATGAATAAAACAAACTTATTTTTGAAATATTGTCTATATATATATATATATATATATATATATATATATATATACAACTACCAATTAAAAATATATACAACTTTCGGCTTTATACCATCGTCAGGTCTAGTTATGATGTTCATAACTAGACCTGACGATGGTATAAAGCCGAAAGTTGTATATATTTTTAATTGGTAGTTGTATATATATATATCTTTAGTGGAATAGACAATATTTCAAAAATAAGTTTGTTTTATTCATTTATTACAAGTTTCCACAATATGTCCGCGTTCCTCAACTTAGTTGTGAATATAGGAGAACCAAAAATCCACATAAAGCAAGCAGAAGCATTATTGTTTATATATAAAAAAATCACTAATATCAGTCTAAATAAAATATTCATTTTCAATTGTTATTCCAATATTTTTTGTTCACAAATCCCTTTTTTTCGTAAAATATCATATAGGAAGTATGTGAGCAGTAGATTAAAAAAACAAAAAAAAAACCATTTGCAGAAAAATGAAATTCCTTTGAAAACATAGTACTTCACAGGTTTGAGACAGTTGGGAAAACGATTGACTTTGAGATGCGTTTTTTCCAAAATATTCGATTCTTCAAGCTTCGAGTCTATGGAGACATTTGTTCAGGAGCTCAGTATCTATCACAGGTAACACTTCCAACCAATTTAACCGGGGGCCAATTTACATAAGAAATGTGCGGGGTCCTTTAACTTAAGCACGCCGTCCTTCGGATGGGACATTAAGCGATGGTCCCGAGCCTGTACGATGTCAGGTACTCGTTAAAACCCCTTGCCCCAGGTGAATAAAAATATAGGGTTGGCAAAATTTAGGACTCCCACGGTAGAGTCGGGCTCTTGTCCACCAGAGTGACGAAAGAGCGCTCTGGTAGTCGGCGATATGACCTCGTAGTTAAAGCCCGGGCATGAGTCATAAAACCTAATCTAACCTAATATTATAATATGGAACCTAGACTGAAGATTATTAAAAGAATAATTAAATAGGTATAATTATAAAAGAAAAAAAAGAAACAAAAGTGTCATGGCTCTATTTAATGAAAATGTGGGTCGCGACCCGAATTTAAAAAAAATCTTGATTGATCCACAAGTGGATCGCGACCCATAGGTTGAGAACCACTGCTCTATACTGTAAAATGCCCTCTGTATATTCATCACACACTCCTAGCGACCTTTGGTATAACCTTTTCTTCCTGTGTGATTGCAGTGTGGAATAGACACGAGGTGCGCACTAGCGGAGAACTTGGTGGTAGTTGGTGGAACTTCAATGGCGCCAGGATTCAAGTCCCGACTTCTGACAGAACTCAGGAAGCTGTCTAAAGTACCACCATACAGAGGACGACTCTTCATGAACACCTTCAAGATACATCTGCCTATTGTCAAGGAAAACATAGCCCCTTGGGTTGGCGGTAAGTTTCAATCTCATGTTCGTTGTGTAAATTTCAAAATATTTATATCATAAATATTATAGGTGTATATTGCAAACATTCTTAGGATTTCGTTGGCCAATTACCAAAATAGAAGCCCATGTACAGTTTATTTTATTATCGTTTGGTGACTCTCCTTTTTGGAAAAAATATGTATAGAAATGGCCTACCAAAAATTATAAACACCTCTAATTTCTAGCAAACCATTCCTGCTTTTTTGAAATGTCATAGTTTTTGAAGTATTTTAGCAGTAAGTCTTTCTCAAATCTATATATATTTTGAATATTGGATTCAGTTTAAAGGTGCCCACCAATTCATTGAAAAAATTCTTTCTAAAAAAACAGGATAGGGTAGTATAATAAAATTGAAGTTTAAAATAAAAAAACATTAAGGCGTAGTCAAGGTCCACGCCGTAGATTTTCCATGAAAACGTCGGGATAAAATCATTTTTCATTTTCTTTTCGATGCTGCCGTAGCTCTTGCATTTGCTCGGCACTAGACTTTTTAGTTTTTTTAAATTCCTTTTGATGCGAGCTTTCCTCTGATTTGCGTTTTCTATAATTCCGCGCATATTTACGATTCACATGAGACGACATCTTTAATTTTTTTTGCAATTTTCAATTTAATACCGATTTTTACATATATTTTGGCGAATATTTTTATTGTTTCACTTTGAGTTCTAGTAGTGTTCCTCAAGCTCACAATGACACCCGAATCAACGTCCTATCTAAACGCTTTATCGCGCTATACTAATTTCTAATTTTACACAACGCTAATTCGCAACAATCGTCCGCCGGCGCCCACACTAGCCCGATAACGTCACAGGCAAAACAAACACGTACAGACATGATCTATCCATTGTGACCTCAACCGTTGTTATCGCATTATTAGTCTCGTAGTTATTATCGATTGAAATGTGACGGTATTTTGTAACACAAGAAAGTTTGACTGGCTATCACTGTGCTTAACGAGCGAATAGACGTTTTCACGTCAATATATTGAGGTTTATTGCGAATCCGATTGTCGTAGGAAACGAAAAAGTTACAAAAGCTCTGTAAAAATACGAGTGGTCTGGATACCTAATAGTGGGACGCATCGCTCGCTGAAAGTTTAGTGGTTAGAATCACTGGCTGGATACCCGATATGTAGTGGTTTGCATCGCTCGCTGGATAACCGATAGTCTTGTGATAATGCTGAATTCCCGATGGTATAATTGTTAAGCATCACTGACTGGGGCCCCGATTAAAATTTTGCGTTTGTAACTCTCGTAACGCTATGACCAGTCAACCCCAACATATTGGGGAGGCTTTGTTTGCAGCTCGGAACGGGCACAACACAGTGACCCTACTTTAGAAGTATATAGTATTTCTTTACTCATATAATAAACACACAGCCTACAAACCGTTGTATCTGTCTGGACCTATGAAGGACAAGTCCTGCTGTTAGGGGTTTGAAGAAGTAGGTGTTGGCCAGGCGACCTCCGGTTGTAGGAGGAACATGTGAGACATCCTATGGTGGTGCTCATCAGCTATCTGTGAAGCTATTAAAGAGTAAATTTTGCTTTTATGTTTTTGCTCTGTGCATATGAAGAGCACATTAAATTTCAGTTTTCTCAATTTCAACATCTGATGACAAACCTGGTTCTTTGCCCGTGCTCTTCATATGTAGTCGTAAATGACCAATTTATATAATAAACAAAAATTTTGTTTTATGTAAATTGTAAATTAATTTTGATATTTACTGTCTGTAATTCCATCCTACAACTGGTGCAACCTGTCAACAAATATATATATATATATATACTCATCATACTTAACTTACCTGTACTGATTTATGTTAAGGTTCGATCTTCGGAGCTACAGACATGCTTCATATTCGGGCTTTGACAAGAGAAAACTATTTTTCAACCAGATCGGTTCCAGATTGGTGCAACCTGTCAACAAATAAACTGTATCTCTCCAAACTTACATTGGCCTAGTTGCAAAGGAACTCATTTATTCAATAAAAAGTTTATTTATATTTATTTTGTAAATTAATTTTAATATTTACTTTATTGTACTCCACCCTACAACATGAAAGAAAAACCCAGCATTTATTAAGATTTTTCTTGTTGATTCAAAAGTTAGGGTTTGCAGAAGACCCCATTTTTTTGTGGGTTTTTTAATTATTAAAAAAATGTGAGGAAAAATCAGCAATCCCTTTTTTGATATAAAAAACTACAACATATTATGTTCGTTAGAATTATAAATGATGTAATTTTTTAAAATTGTATTTTTTGTTGGTTTATCTCATTACTACAGTGACAAGTAATACATGATTTAAATGTCCTCTGAATCGTTGCGATACAATCAGAAGTCCTGCACAAAATAATCGATAAAAAACATGAAATGACGCACTATTTTCATTTTTGACTTCCCCAGCTACAAGAAGTAATAAATGTCTGTGTTTGTGTCTGTGAACACGATAAGTTCCGATAGAATGAATACGTCGTTTTGAACCCGTGATCTTGAGAGCTCAATAGGCTAGGTTACATTGAACTACCGACTCCCTCGATGTAATTGGTGGTATACACATTTATTATATGTGTCAAATAGATTTCCTATTAATTTCATATTGTTACTAATATTATAATGATTATCATTGGTATCATTAAATACAATTTTGCTATGAAGTGGACTCAGTGGACTTCTGTCGTAACTAACCAGAGTTCATAACAAATGTTACATTTGGTTTGTGTAAGAAGATTCTGCATTTATAATAATAAATATTTTCCACAGCTTTATTTTTCTACTTATTTGTTTATATTTAGAACCTACTACTTACTTCTGATGATGGAAGTAGACACTACGATGTTCCATAAAAAGAAGATTCTGAGTAACACTGAGATAGGAGTAAAGCCGAAACGTTTGTGTAATCACCATTTCTTAAGAAGACAAAAAATAAATGAGAGAAGTGATTCTGTGTTAATATATTGTATACGAAATTTAATATGATGGTTCAGAAGTCCCTCAGTAAGATATTGATTTTCAAAAAAATTCAGAGAAGAGAATATTTAGTTGTCAATTCAAAATAAATGAGTTAAAAAGTACACAACCATCACTTAACGTCCCATCCGAAGGACGGTGTGCTTAAGTTCATTTTGCCTCCTAGATAAAGTAAAGGGCCACTGAGCTATCGGCGCCTTCGTAAACTATATGAAAAATTTAGCTTGTCATGTTATTTTCCCGAATCGAAAAATGTTAGAACGCCATATTAACTGCTTTTGTTATTTTCGTCATCTCCACTGTTCTTCACCATTGCAGGACAAGAAAAAAAAGGGTTAAAACTCAATATTTGACTTAAATAGTTCTTCCTGAATCTTATTAAATTTTTTATCGATACATTCATTACATAGTTATTAGGGTATTTGAGTCGAGCCCTCCTTGCCTTCGAGCGATTTCGCTTTCCCTTCGCGGAAATTAATAGCTGCTATACATCCATACTCTCGGGAGTTATCATGTTTGTAGACACAGATTTTTTTTTCTATTTCTATTGCCTATTGCAGTCAAACACAACTAGATCCCTATTAGTAATGTTCATATATTTATGTAAGATACGAGTCGCGGTAGGTGCCTCTCCTAAATTCGTAAGTTGCAACTTCAAACAAACCAGAAGAGGTGGAAGAAAAGAGTCGTTATTTTCACCACTTTCTACTTACCTTTTTGTAATCGCTTAACGCAATTTTTTTTTTTTTTCATTGTACGTTAAACATAGAAGTTTAATGGTTGAAGTAAATATAGCGTCCTGAGTCTCAGCTTTTTGTTATTTGATAAATGTTCTCCTGAGTAGTTTGCCTAAACTATGTTTTTTTTTTCTATACAACACTTAACAAACAAGAAGTCAGTCCTCGATTTTGAATCGTTCAGAAAATGAAGCAGTTCGATAATAATTAATACAAATTAGAAATAGGTAATGTATTAAGGTTGATTCAATGTTGGCCAAGGAGGCCTCAACCTCGGGCCGATCTCTCATGAACTTCCTCAGTCACGAAGACATTGTAACCCATATCAAGGAGTACAACCTTCGTCACTGGCAGAGGGATTATACTAGTTCTTTGTTAAATAAAGGGGCATTTTATGGAGCAATTCAGCCCCAGATACCCACTAAACCCTGGTTCTCTCACCTCTCCAAACCGCGATCCTACTTCACAACTCTTCTCCTGAAATCACCAAGTTGTACCTGTGATCCCCAATATACAGCTGATTCCAATCATGTCATCCTCGCTTGCCCTCTCACCAACAGTTTCCGTGTCCCCCTTTTCGAAATTATTCTTACCAATAATTTACCCTTACCCATTGGTTTGCAACAAATTTTAAGTTATTCTAAAATCCCTCTCATATTTGATGTCTTATACAAATTTATTAATAGTAACAATATTTTAATATAGTTTTACATTTTCCTGCCCACTTCTCGGCCCCTCGGTTCCTCTCAGATCCCATATCATACCCTCATCACCTCCATAAAGTGCCCCTTCATTTAACAACCTTTTCTTAAAATTGGAGTCATGGCTGATATGCTTCGTTCATGAGGCCATTCAAAATAAAATAATAATAATGTTGAATTCTTAGTCAATCGTAAATTGAATATGTGAGTGAATGTTTTTGAAGTGAAAACGGTGCTAACACCGTTGTGATTTGAAACTCGATGGAACGAAAAAGCGACACTATTGCCTTATATATATATATATATACATAACAGTTGTTTTATTTAGTCATCTGTTTGAATTACTAACATAAGGACTTCTTGTAACTGAAAGTGAAGAGAAAAAAAGTTGCCGATAATGCTTCTTCTCTAGTCTTGCGACATAAAAAAGATAATCATGAAAAATTCCATCGCCTCCTCCTCTCCCTCCAAAAAGTTTGGAATTGTGAATTTTTTTAGACTTTCAAGAACTTATTAAGGAAACATTTATTTCATACTTTAGTTACCATAAGCCACTCGTGTCATTTGTTGAAATTAAAAACATGGAGTGAGAATAATAAAATAATTTTTAAACTTGGTACCAATATTATAATAAATAAACCCTATAATTACCCCACTCCTGATACTGCATTCGTCTCATTCTCTCGCAGTTTCGTTTTCTGAAGGTTTCACTTCTACCGCGTGTGAACTGCACACGTTTTTTTTTTTTTTTTACGATGCATATTGGCCATGTCACTGTGTTATCTCCAATTATTTACGACATCCATGGCTCCAGGAGGGAGTTCTATCTATGAAATAAAATTCACTCCCGGACGGGATTCGAACCTCAAACCATGGTGAGATCATTCGACCAAAGCCCTATGCTCTAGCCCGCACGGTCATGAGTGAATGTTGAAACCATTGCTAAGTACATGAGATTTATTAATCTCCAGGTTGGCCTGGCTCAACACATGATGCAACTGTTTATCGAAATATTAACCTTTAACTATTGAGGTGAAAAATGTATAAACTATTGCGGGACCAGCTTTGTTTTTCGCTTAAAGCAAACAACTTATTTCAACTCATAACGGTCGGAAAACATGAAATTCAGGTGAAATCTCGGCATCGAATATCTGACAGATTACTTATACTTCTTATACCTGGGGAAGTAAAAAAAACAATTTATCATGGCGTATATCTGCCTAAAATAAATTATTCTAAAACATTTGAATTAAAATTTAAAAATTAAATAAAACAGGTTGATATAAATAATTTAAATGTTTAAAATTTTTGTTACATTTTATTTCTATATTTCTAAAATAGACAATAATTCCAATCCACAAAAAAATTCATATACAGTAATTGCAGTAGGCCTATACTACAACAGAAATATGTATATAGGAATGTAACAATAAAGATAATGGCTCCATTCTGTTATTTAACAAAGCCACTTTTTGTTTAAAATATTAAATAAACTTTTAGCCTGGCCAATTAATAGTTTATTGTATTCTTTCTTGTTCTTATCAATGATGGTTTTTAATTTTGATACATCTTTTTTTCTTTTACATAATATTAACAACGAAAAAACAAAAAAAATATATATTTCAACATTAAATATATAAAATTCATTAAAAAAAAAATCAATATTGTAAGTACGGATGATAGAATTGCAGACACAAGTACTTCCTTAATTCAAAAAATAAAAATATGGCTTTGAAAAATTCATAAAAAATTAAAATAATCTCTATAAATGAATATACGGAGTTTCTGTCGAATGTTACTTTCTAAAACTTTAATACTGTCATAATGTATTCATGTAACATAAAAAATAAATATTTAACAAAATGGCTAAAGTTTCATTAAAATCTGATTGAATGGTAAGCGAGCAAACCTATGTTTGTATGTGTGTATGACTATGGGATCATATTTCATTTTATTTTTCAAAAATTTATACATACACACATACTCAAGTTTATATATATATATAAATATTTCATTTTTTATATTTTAAGAAATAATATTCTTTGTACAAATAACGAGTGGAATGCTCAAGAAGAAAATTACAAGGAAAACGTACACAAAAAAAACAAAAACAAAACATGACAAGTGATAATATTCACAGAGTAAAACCAATACCCTTTTAAATGCTGGCATAAAATCTGGCAGGTTTTGAATTCTCTCCTATAATCTAGAGCGAAAAACTAGTTATTTCAAAATTCATTATAATTTTTTATATAATATCATTGTCGACTATTTTGACCAACTACAGCCCGAAACCTCTTTTTTTTATCTTATTATAGTTACTTTATTTTGTTTAAATAATAGATGAATTATTAATTATACATATATTTTTATGGAGCCGCACTTCATCAATATATAGTAATAATTAAATATACAATTTAATAATTTTACAATGAAAATTTGCAAATTTCGTATGTACATAGTATATATATATATAATAATATATTAATAAACAAAAGATGACATTCCGACGTGGGACGTTGGAAATATAAAACTTTTTGAGGAGAGGAGAGGTGAGGTGAGGAGCGGGGAGGGATGAAGAATGATCTGAGAGAAGTGGGCAGAGGCCTCCTCTAGTCTTCTAGGTTCCTGAAGGCCTGCTGGATGTCTTCGTGGAGCTGTTCGAAGTCAGAACGGATCTTACCTTCACCGTCCTTCACTGGATCCTGCAAACATACACAACCATTAGTACATCTAAAACAAGGCACTCAAAGTGTAAGGCCTTCTAGTCTATTCAGATATTATCGGACATATCGATGGTCCCTAAGAAGAAAGTCGTTATTCAGAAAGCGCGCCAGTAACATACGTTATTCAAATAGTCGATCAATAAGGTCGTAATTTAGAGGAACAATCAATAAGGTAGTTATCCAAAAATGTTACTTATAAAGGTTGGCAACACCTTCAGAGCAAGAAATATGTTTATTATTATCTGATGATCTGTGATATAATTATTTATAATAATACCTAATTGATCTATCAAATAAAGTTAACACAATAATTTATTGTATAATGCTATAACTTCTAAAAGTTTATTATACAGTAATAACGAAAGTTTGAAGAATATACAAAAGTGTTTTAGAAAAAAAGATAATTACATTATTAGTGACATTAGTCATATGTAACTATGAATAATATAACAACATTATACCTAATTAAATAATTATATTATAGGTTAGGTTTTATGACTCATGCCCGGGCTTTAACGACGAGGTCATATCAACTACTAACAGAGCGCTCTTTCGTCACTCTGGTGGACATGAGCCCGATTCTACTGTGGGAGTCCTAAATTTTTATTCTCCAAGAGTAGGGGTCTTTAACGACTACCTGACATCGAACAGGCTCGGGACCATCGCTTAACGTTCCATCCCAAGGACGGCGTGCTGAAATTTGTTTTACCTCACATATAAAATAAACTAAGGGCCTCAGTTGGGTTTCGAACCCACGATCTTGAGCTTAGATGACAAGCACTGATCTACCGGCGCCCTCTAATAATTATATTAAATCAATATAGCTTACATTAGTATTTTTCAATCATATGAAGATATAATAAAAGTTTGTTTTGAAAAAGTACATTATATTTAATACTTGTAAATATGAATAATTTAAAAAATTGTTCATCTAATTTAATAATTTTTACTGTATTTATAGAATTTTCTATTGAAAGTGCATACAAAATAATTAAAAAAAAAAAAAAAATCAAAAAAAATATATATAAAGGAATCTCTTTGGAATTGATAGATCAATTAGGTATTATATATAATTATATCACTATCAGATAATAATAAACATTTTTCTTCCTCTGAAAGTGTTGCCAACCTTTAGTAAATTACATTTTTGAATAACTACCTTATTAATTTTTCCTCTAAATTACGACTTTATTGGATGAGTTTTTAAAAATAAAATACTAATACACAATTTACGTGTTCCAACTTACTTTGAACTTCATAGACGAGAGCTGATAGAGAATGTTGCCCATACTTTCTTTGATGACGATCCACGTGATTTTGGTTTCTGATTGTGCTGTTGATTCAACGGCATGTCGAGCCAGGTCGTAGAAGGCGATCATGTTCTTCAACATGCCAACAGTTTTGTAGAAGGGACAGAATCGATCATAGGGCGAGTAGCTGGACAAACACAACAGAAACAATATGTTAATCATGAATACAAAAGCAAGTAGACAAATAATACTCCGGATTCTAATAAGAAGAAAATATTGTAATTACTAAGAGAAATACACTGTAAAATAAAAAAAAGTATTTGAAATAAGTCTGTATGCATAGCACGTGCATTTATACATTTTTTTCAATCTTGTTGACTTTTTGATGTATAAACATCTTAGCTCGTAAGTCTCGTTGATGTGCATGCGTAAGTGTGTGGTGGACAGTTGCGCGCGCAGCGCACACACGCAACTATACACTTCTTTATCTGTGATGTCAGCTGTTTTGAGCATTTCTATTGTATTTTTACAACAATATTGATCATATTTACAGTTTTAGTGAATTTAACTAAAAAAGCAATATTACGAACTATAAAATGATCTCTCGGTAAGAAACTTAAAATGCTTCGATAGCTTAAATTTGTCATATAAAGCCCTTTTATGGCCACAAATATTACTGTAGTAAGATTGTTGAACAAGATATTTCTACTGAGATCACTGTTAGAGAAGATCTGGATGTACTCTCGCTCCACTGGTTTTTATGAGCGAAACCAACTCCCTCAATTGGCATGCCCCGGAGATCTACTCTTTGTTTCGTCAAACAGCAAAGCCTCAACTGTCAAATTCCAACTTTCAAAGAACTGAATATAATAGTTGATACTATTTTGTCTAATGTTTAATACCTGTTCTGCTGAAGGAAGTCGTCTTTGAGAAGTTTTGCAATTTCGAGGGTGATTTTATCAGACTCAGCCAGGGATCCTTTACCGACCAACTGTACGATCTCAGACAGATCCTCTTCCTCCTGAAGAATCTCCTTCACCTTCGTTCTCAGAGGTACGAACTCTGTGAAGTTTTTGTCATAGAAGTCGTCCAAGGCTCGCGTGTATTTACTATAACACAAATATTTTTACATTAGTTTATTTAAAATAATTTAAGCAATTTTAGTTGTATACACCACAAGGGCTGCATTGCTCAAATTATGGAGACCATTTCACCCCGCCATGTAAATCAATCAACAGAAATTTGGTGCAGGACGGATATACACATCCTTCTTTTTTTAAAGGATATTGTCGTTAGTTATTGTGACTCATGCCAGGGCTTTAACTACGAGGTCATATCGCTATAATATTATTCAAAAAGGTCATTCATAGCGAAAAAAACCTATTAACAAAACTCTTTTTTTTTTTTACTCTGGTAGTAGGTGATGACCTTGTAGTTTAAGCCCGGGCATCAGTCACAATAACTAATTAAATATATTGGCCTTTTCTAACTATCCATCAGTATGTTTTGATAATAAACAGTAAAATAACATATTCCCAGTTCTATTTAATTTATATAAACACAAATAATTTATAAATTTGATTGTGTTATATATTAAAAACAAACTGGTTTAACATACAAATTGAATATAATATGTTCTAGCAAAAGGAGACCAAGGCCAAATTATTTAGCAATGGATGGCCTTGACTTTAAATTACATAATCAAAGAGCCACTCTGTTACAGACAGTATAATATAACTAACATTTTAAATGGAATAAATATAATTAATAGTTTAATAAATTATAATCAAGTTTTTTTTTTAATTAATTTTCTTGAAAGATAACGTCCTCAAATTCTCAATTTCGTGGAAAGAAGAGCAGGGCTTTATGATAACCATCCAACTTTCTAAAAGTTTCCTCTTTTTTAACTTCCATATAAAAATAATTAGTAGGTTCCATAAAATCACGAACAAGCTGAAAAAACCTTTCAACTTAACAAGTGTTTATCATATTTTGATAAAATTCTGCCTTCCTTCATCTTGTGACACTAATTAGTAAATGTTTGTGTTTTTAAATAATTCCGTAATAGTTTGTTTTTACACTATTGTATAAATCAGGCGGAATGCCTAAAAGTTGTATTTCTTAAAATCTAATGAATTGCACTGATCTTTATTGAATTTTAGTCAGTTACTCTCATTTAATACCCTCTTTGCCACATATATTTGTAAATAAAATAAAATGATAGATAAAACACAAATGTTTGTGGAATTAGACAATAAAAGTGTGCAAAAAAGTGTTTTATCTATCATTTTATTTTATTTATTAGTATTTCCACTATATCAACACAGAACGTAAAAAATGTATTCGGACATATATTTGTAAGTAGTAGTCGAGATATTTAATGTATGTATTATTGGACGCTATCTAGCTATATTTAAAGGTTTGATGTTGCGGAAAGAAGAAAGAAATCCTGAAATTTTCATCATTATCGATATAACCATTTCTGAGTTATTAGATAACAACCTTACTAAATAACTATTTATTTTAACTCATGCCCGAACTTCAACTACGAGGTTATATCGCCTTCTACCACAGCGCTCTTTCGTCGCTCTGGTGAACATGAGACCGCCTCTGCTATGGGAGTCCTAAATTTTGCCTATCCTAAATTTTTATTTAGGATTTTTTAACGAGTTCCTGACATCGTACAGGCTCGGGACCATCGCTTAACGTTCAAACTTAAGGATGGCGTGCTCAAGAATTTTTCACCTCCCGAATAAAAAACCTAAGGACGGGTTTCGAACCCACGATCTTAAGCTAAGTAAGCAAGCACGCTACTTACCTCTGAGCTAATGACGCCCTCAAAACAAACAAACCTTACTTCAAAATACACAGAAACTTACATACATTTTCGAACGTTACCTAGACTATATTTTAAGTTTTTTTTTTTCAGAGAAATACTGAAAAATTCATTAATATCGATCAAGCCATCTCTGAATAATTCAGATATAATTATTGGATATTCAAATAATTATAGATTATAATACAAATTATATTAATTATAATACAGATTATATTCAGATAATTATTATTAGATAAGAACAACCTACATACAAATACTCGTTGAATTTTATACATAGATGGGAGTTTTTACTAATTTTTCCATTTACCTGTAAGAAATAAGCCAGTTGATGGATGGAAAGTGTTTCCTCTGAGCAAGTTTCTTATCGAGACCCCAGAAGACCTGTACAATACCCAGAGTGGCAGAAGTGACGGGATCTGAGAAGTCACCACCAGGCGGGGAGACGGCTCCTACAATGGAGACTGAGCCTTCTCTTTCCGGGTTACCAAGACACTTGACTCGTCCGGCTCGCTCGTAGAAGGAAGCCAGTCGAGCTCCCAGGTAGGCTGGGTAACCACTGCAACAGGACAGTCAATTTAGATTAGAACGTTGGGAAAATGATGCACATTAAAATATACCATGAACAACTGTACATGATAAAGTACCAGCTGATTAATATGCCTCAAATGGTATAGACAGATCGTCTGCTGATCCTGACATTCACTTCATCTTCTAGTGCTTCCCGAAATGTCTGTATTTGCAAGTTTTTATTCCGACAATTAATAAACAGGAGAAGTGATACTATGATAAATATATTATATAGGAAAAAACTCAGTTTTTGGTCAAATACTCGACTTCCTTGAAGAGTTCTTCAAAAACCAAAAATAAAATTTATCCCAAAGGATTTTCTTGATTTATTTAGACGTCATCTATAACATAAAGATGCTAAAATCTAATTTACTTCATAGGAAATTCTCTTAAAAAGCACTATACAGTATTCAAAATACTGAAAAAAATCAGCATTAATAACACTTTTTTTTTTTTTTTTCTTCTAATTTGACTTACAAAGAATGTTCATTGTTAATTACCAAATTATAAATAATAGCGTCAGAAGTACGCATATAAATAGCTATAGGTTCGAATAAAACTGTTACCTGTCAGCTGGCATTTCAGCAAGACGTCCAGAGATTTCTCTTAAAGCTTCAGCCCATCTTGAAGTAGAGTCTGCCATCATAGACACGTTGTAACCCATATCACGGAAATACTCTGACAGTGTGATACCTGTATACAGAGAGATAAGTACATCTAAGTGTCTTTTGCATTTGAACTTGTTAAGAATACAAATAAAAGACGTCGGAGTTTTCGCTCTCCCTCTAAAACGAATCGATCCTTTTGATCCCTTTCTTCCCTTCTGCGGAAAATCAACAGGTGTGGCATATTGAAATTTTCTTGTCAATACATTCATTGTAACGGCAGTTATTAGAGTTTTTGTGTTAAAGACTGTAAGAGGAAAAACAAGGGAAAACACAGTATCTGCATTTCTCTAAAGTCTTAGTATATTTTCTCGGCGTAACTTGAGATAATGGATTTTAAGTGATTAGTGCTAACTATAATAGTTCGAAATTTTAAAAGACACGAGAGAGGAGCTGAACCGCTAACTAACGTTCCAGTGTTGCCAAAACGTTGAACATGGCAAAAATCCTAATACGATCATAACGTAAAACTGCGGTTTTAGCAGAGGATCGCCACAGTTCAGACTAGGAGTACTACAAAATAGGCTGGTTCTTAATTTTTGTTTTATTATCTTGACAGAGGTCCTCTACCGATATATCCTGTAAGTTTTATCGTAATTACTTTTTGTTTAACATTTTTTAAATTATATATATATATATATATATATATATATATGCTGAATAGTTGTTTTACTTACGATTTATCACATTAATTTGTACATAGTTTTCTTTTTTTGTTTTACTTCTTGTCAATGTCATTTATTTATTTCAATTATTTAGTCTTATTACAATTTTTTTTTACAGTTATGTTGTATATTCTTTATTAATATCAATATTGTTCTTATTTTCCTTTCTCATTATTTTTTATATATAAATTATATTGTAATAACACAGTCATAAAATTTATTAGTGGTTTCAAATTGTAAATATGCAAATAAAAATATTTAAAAATAAGTATTTTATTTTTATAATTATATTGTTATCCACCTCATATGTGTTTGTATTCTAAGATTTAATATCGATAGATGTATATAATTTCTAAGCTATTTTGGTGTACACAATTGTATGACGTACCATCATGTTATGGTTTAACGAAAATAAATATTATTATTATAAATTATGTTGGAAAAATATTTTGTTTTTACAAAATTACAAATTCACTTTTTTTTCTCTCACATTTTAATTCCGGTTTTCCCGGATGCAGGACAACCTGTAAATGTATCTCAATATTTAAAATGAAATAATACAAAAAGTGTTCATACCGGTGTAGATAGAGGCCTCCCTGGCAGCTACAGGCATGTTGGAAGTGTTGGCCACGAGCGCTGTTCTCTTCATAATGGACTCTGTCACTCCGTCTATCTCAACCGACAGCTCCGGGAAATCCCGCAATACCTAACAATACACAACTTACTTAGAAAAATGCTAGTAAATAAACATGAAAAACTTTGTAATACAATTTAAATAAAGTTATTAACAAATTTTGCTTTCTAAAAATATCTGAAGTAACCAGTAATATGACTTTATTATACCCACTACATTTTTACGGATCACTCCCTCTACCTCGTCTCAAATTAATTTATCTCTCTTTTCAAACGGGCATTACTGGATATAAGATAGTAGATGAAAGTTGTGACATCAATGGGTTTCTTTGTAGGTTCAGCGTAATTCAGAGATACCCAGTAATTATGGTCATATCACTTTTACTTTCTTCAATTTATGCATATATTTGATAAAAGAGTATTCGTTTACTTCTATACTTGTATTACAAATATGAAACTACTCTATAGTGATAATTACCAAATATATTATTTTAAAAATTATAATAAAAAAAATTTATTTTCAAATTTGTTTCCATACGTTACAATTCACACATTAGTTTGAAATATTTCCAGCAGAAATTTATTGTATCCTTTGGAGCGTTATAACTTTGGTCGTATTGGTCCTATCTCAAATCTGAAGACATTTTGTTGGAAACTTTTGTAAAGACCGACTTTTCGCGTAAATCAGTAAACGTCTAAAATATCTGGGTTTCGAGATCGTCATTTTAAGACGGTTTTCGGCATGTATCTCGCAAACTGCCTTTGAAAAATATTACATACAAAATGTGCCTTTCCGTTTTCTCTAAAACTCTTAATTCACGAAATTTTTGATTAGGTCATAAATATAAGCAGTATCTAGTAAAGTGTACTTAGGCCCCGAAGTAAAGTGGTCTCTATGTTCGTCTGATTTCGTCAAAAATCTAATCAGATTTAAGTTAGCATATGTGACATTTTCATTTTTAAGTTCATTGCTACAAAGTTTTCTGAGTCAGAGAGCTCACGAAGTTCCAATCACATACACACATACAGACAGACATCATTGTAAAAATGGTCAAAACATGTCCAACAAGTCTTTGAAATGTGAAATTTCAATTCTCAACTAAAAAAACGTACCTCAGACATTTCGTTTCCTCTTTCTCCGCAACCTACGTAAACGATGACGTCTGAATTAGAATATTTGGAGAGGGCTTGCGAGATGACAGTCTTACCGCAACCGAAAGCTCCTGGGATGGCTGTTGTACCACCTTGGACACACCTGGAAAATTAACGTACACAAAATGAATTTTAATTATTATTAAAAACTAGCAGTGTTCCCAGTCGTTGGTCGATTATCTGAAAATCTATTAGACATAATGACAATCTGTTAAATACTTCCGCTGGAATTATAAACTCGTAACGAACATGGACTTAGGTTTATGTTTACTTTTACGTGGGGAAATCATCAAAACTGCTGCTTGAACGATGCGCTCAGCAGTGTACTCGATAAAAACGTTTTAAAATTATAAGGTTTTCTTCATTTGTTTACTCTTAATCAGTCTAGAAAAACCCTAATAAGCTCTAGGAGCATATGTTTTTTATTGCTTGAAATAAGTCAACTCAAACATAAAAAAAGAAAAAGATTTACTCCATTCGTGTGAAAAACGACAATTCTATCGAAAAATTAGCCATTACAAAATAATCTTTCTTATTACACTTCTGCCCATCAATTGTTTGTAACTGCCGATCTAGTGAATCTATCGATGTGAAATTTCAAATGTAAATTCATAAACCCATAAGGACGAATTTTCCGCATTTTTGTTATATATAAAATGTTTTTCTGGAATAGACAATATTTCAAAAAATAAGTTTGTTTTATTTATTTATAACAAGTTCCACAATATGTGACTTAGAGGTTGAAAATACATAATTATGTCTCCTTTAAATATAATGATGTTCTTTCATTTTATAAGTTAGTTAATGTGACTAATGTCCGGGCTTCAACTAAAAGGTCATATCCCGTCACTGTGGTGGACATAAGCCCGACTCTACTATGAGAGTCCCAAGTTTTGCTAAATATTTTTATAAAATTTTATTCACCTAGAATAGCGGTCTTTAACGAGTACCTGACATCGTATAGGCTCGGGACCATCGCTTAACGTCCCATCCGAAGGACGGCGTGCTTAAGTTTATTTTACTTATTATATAATATATTATGATAGCATCAATTCTTCCATTTGTATTTGCCTTCTCAAAAAACTTAGAAATTAATTACAGACGTTTCGAGAATCACTGAAACCATCAGTATCTATAATACATAAGTTCTTTAGGTTAACTAATCCTTCTGTCAATCAGAATATTCCTTTTATAGAACATATTTATTGAGTCTACTTATATATTGAAACACCTAGTCAAGTTCTGTCAATAATGTTGACTAGGTGTTTAAATATAGAAGTCGAAACATACGTATTTTTCTTTATTTTTTATTAAGTCTTTCACAATCTGCAACAAAAAAAAATGTATCACATGTATTATAGATACTGATGGTGGGCATAATTCCAGAAATGTTTGTAATTGCAATTTTTTGTAGAGACAACATATTAATGGGAGAAGTATAGCTGTAAAAATATATTAATGTAAATTAGGAAACTGCTTACACAACGCAAGAAATGAAGTTATTTTATTACTTATTATTCAATAGGTATTTAAAAGATGAAAACAACATATGTTGATACAAAATGCAGTAGAAAATTGCAGAATCTCTAGCATAATGATGAAAAGGATGGAAAATTTGGTTTTCTACTAGTCTATGTGAGAAATTATCTCCAGTACTCGTTGATGAATACTACTTACGGGAAAAGTGCATCCAGTACTCTCTGTCCAGTCAATAGCGGATAGTTCGCTGGCAGTTTCTCTGTGACAGGTCTCGGCTGTCTCACAGGCCATACCTGCAGCATAGTGTACTTGGATTTTTCACCGTCAAATTCTGTCTCCAAAACAACATCCTGAAAAAAAAAAAAAAAAAAAAATCCATCAATATATAAGTAGTATGGTTTGAGTTTCACTGTTCTGTAATCTTTTAGCTTAGGGCCACACATTGAAAAGGATTAATCAATATTTTTCTGTCAATAATGTTTTCAAATGAGAGATTAAGTTCTAGGTCCGAATAATACTTGCTAGTGCCAAATTTAAAAAAAAATTGATATCTCAGATTTCAATTATAAGTAGTATGGTTTGAGTTTCACTGTTCTGTAATCTTTTAGCTTAGGGCCACACATTGAAAAGGATTAATCAATATTTTTCTGTCAATAATGTTTTCAAATGAGAGATTAAGTTCTAGGTCCGAATAATACTTGCTAGTGCCAAATTTAAAAAAAAATTGATATATCAGATTTCAATTATAAGTAGTATGGTTTGAGTTTCACTGTTCTGTAATCTTTTAGCTTAGGGCCACACATTGAAAAGGATTAATCAATATTTTTCTGTCAATAATGTTTTCAAATGAGAGATTAAGTTCTAGGTCCGAATAATACTTGCTAGTGCCAAATTTAAAAAAAAAATTGATATCTCAGATTTTGATGAAAATTGTTGAGAATCAACACAGAAACCCCTATAACTGCCGGTGTAATGAATGTATCGAAACGGAAATTTCCAGAATGAATCCAAAACTTCATGAGGACGAAACCTATCAATTTTCAGCCGAATTGGCAAAAAGAAGAGCATGATTAGGTGGGGGGGGGAGGAGGGGGGGGGGGTACAAAAAATTTCAATAACTGCTATTATAATGAATTAATTGATTTTCAACCAAATCGGTGTTTACAGAGGGAGAGCGAAAACTTATTTGTAAATTCTGCTGGGGAAGTACAGTGCTGATGACGTTTTTAGATTATCTCTCCTATGTTTACATTTTATTACGAAATATTTGAAAACAATTAAGAAGTAAATGATAAAGTAAACATTTAGAATAAGATTTTTATTTATTTTTTTGAAGAAATGGATGTAAAAATAATTAATTTGACTTATGCCTTCTACAAGAAGGAAGTGGTGACTTACGGTGACGGTGTATGATCCAGGTGGCGCCAGATAGGTGACTGTCCCCTTAGCCCGGGGAGGCAGGATCATCTTGTGTTTGACCAGGGTGTTCTCATGGACCACACCGTATAGATCACCTCCTGTAATGTGGCTACCAACCTAGCAAGCAAAACACAACTATACAAACAAAACTGCACAATCAGCGATTGGTATATACATACTGAAAAAGTAAAAAGAATAAAAAAAAGACATGAAAGACAAAAAGCACCAAGGGGTGAACGCTCAGGGCATCACTTCATAACAGGAGATCTCTGTGCCAAACTCTCTTTAACCTTCTTTGCGGATTCGTGTGTAATATATTTTGGTGTAGAAGCGCTGATATACGTTTTTAATGGTTGTGTCTATGAGTGTGATTTTCAAGTCGCGATGTAAAGTGTTGTTGCTAATGTATGGTGGGCTTTGCGTGATCTATCGGAGAATCTTGGATTGAAACATGTTTTCTTTTGATGTTCGAATCCTTGGTTATACCATATATTTGTACGCCATAGGTCCAGAAAGGTAGGAGAAGATAGGTGTAACAATTCAGTTTTTGTCAAATGGATAATTTAGTTTAGTTCGCCCATTCAAAATGCTGTACAATACTCCAAGTCGCCGGTGTGTGAGTCGTGTCGTCCGTGCATGAGGGTTCCAAGTCAGCCTTCTATCGAGGGTTAATCCTAAATATTCTACTGTTGAGATATGAGGTAACGGCTGGTTTTCAATGAATACTTGGGGGCAGTATACATATTACATATGACAATTTCCCAAGATTTCAAACTTCAATATTGGTGGTAGGGTGTTGCTATGTTAGGATCTGCATGAGAGGTTGGAATGACGGTGTCATCTGCATATGTGGCTGTTAATGTATTACCAATGTAAAAAACTTTACAAAACAATTATGCGTAAGTACATTTTTGGCGGTAAAACAAATAAAACCCAAATGACATTAGTTATGATTATTTATTATCACCGGACATAATAATTAAATATAAATCAGGCGGTGATAAACGAAATAAGTAATATATTTCAAAATGACTTGTAATTTTCGAGTAAATACCACAATTAGGTAAGAATTTGTTCTCATAGTAACTATATACGAATTAGGTGAGAATAGTATACATAGATCAGAATAAAAAAAAAAACTATGTTACAAATACACTAACTGGTTATATATTATTTACATAATAATATATATTTTTTTCACAGCTTTATTTTTCTCCCAATTTATTCTTTTGTCTTTAAAACTTAGCAAATAGACGCTTTGGGAAAAAAATCTCATCATCAGTATCTTTAATTTATTTGCTAATCTTTATTGTATTTTCCTTATAATATACTTCATGCAGAACATAAGTTATGAGTATACCTCTGTGATAAAAGCCTGATTTTAAGACTCATTAGTCTAGGATCCAATCAGTCTAGTCTTAATTAAAGATACTGTTGATGAGAGTTCTTCCTGAAATGTCTATTTGCTAGGTTGTAAAATACCAAAAAATAAATTGGGAAAAAATAAATCTGTAAAAAAAATATATATTCTATAAACTCAGAATGTTCTTACATAACCAAAAAAAAAAAAAAATCTTATTGTTAAACTATTTTGTGATGGAACACTTTTCGTTACAATTTTACTAATAGGACCTCGCCAAAAAAGTATTCTACGTTAAAAGAAAAAAATAATAATAACAAATATGTTATTTTATTTAACCTAGTAATTAGTAATTAAGTTAAAGGAAAAGAAATAGGCGAATAGTTTTTATGAATATGATTTTTATCCTATAGGAATGTAATTATATAACTAAAACGAAGAGAAATAAAAACGGTAAACACTGAACTGGGAGTGGTCTCTCTCACTCAGGCCAATTAGTTATCAATATAATTATTTTAACTGCATTTCTTAAGATATTAATATATGATGGCGTAGCGGCTTAAGGATGATAACATTTTTGTGAAATAGACAATATCTTAAAAATAAGTTTGTTTTACTTTAAAGAATATGGTGTAAAATCAACAGTCTTTAATTTTTTTTTTTTTTTTTTTCGAATAGAAAATAATGGTTAAGGAAAAATTTAACGATTAATACTTCAACAAATAAGTGAAACAATGGCTGTAGACAACTATAGCAGACAACTTTGGATAAAATCCAATTTGGCCTTTGTTCAAAGCTGACCATTATGATATCTTGATATAATCAAGTTAAAACTAGTTTTTAATGTAACAAACACAAACGGAGGAACAACTGATAATTATATATATATATTTTTTTACGTTTATTCTTCACTAAATACGTGCAATGAAAAGATAACTTTCAGTCTAATGCATTTAATAATCTCAATATATCCATTATTGTTAATGACATGTGGAAAAAACATCTGGAATAATATCCGAAAGAAGGATCTGATGATCAAAATAGGTTTGTATAGGATGTAAGAAAAGAAAAATCCCAAGGATAATAAACAAACCTAAATTGATCAGAATTTAAGACAAACATGTGGTCTGCAATAAACATTTTTAGTATGGCACTTGAAACTCTCACCATCAGTACCTATAATGTATTTGCTGATCTTTATTGTAACATTTACCTTATATTGATCATAATATTATTTATACAGAACATATTTACAAGTCGACTTCTGTGTTAAGTCCCTTAGTCTTGGACTGATTAGACAGCAGACTCAAGGTTTAAGCATAGAGGTCGACTCGTAAATATAGTATATTATATTCTGCATAAAGAATATTATAAATAAAAACAATATAAATTACAATATCAATTTTGTGCAATTAGACAATATAAATGTTTAACAAGTTTTTTGTTTTTATTTATTTCATTAGCTTTCCACTATATCGACACATTTAATGTATTCGGACAAATCAATATAAAGAAAAAATGGATTACAATAAAGATCAGTAAATAAATTATAGATATTGATGATGGGAGTTTTTCTCGAAACATCTATTCGCTAGGTTGCAAAGACCAAAAAATTAATTGGAAGACAAATAAAGCTGTGAAGAAATTTATAGTAAAATAAAGTAAGATTGATTTTATTAGGTTCCAACAAATGGAAGGTCGCTTTTTATTATTAAAAAACAAAGAAAAATGACAACAGATAAGAAAATAACTCATCAACGTTACACAACTTAATTCTTGCCAACCTGCAGTCTTCAATTACCCTGAATTGTATCAATAAAATTAGGAAATGTCAGTCGTCTCGCGTTTGGAAGTGTCTTTGAGAAAGTTACTCAGCCTTCCAAAAAAGTGGTAATCCGACGGAGAAAGGTCTGAAAAGGAGTGATGAATGGGAAGAACATCCGGTTTGAACTCTTCTGGCGCGATTTCTGATATTTACGGCGTTAATTGACAGCTTCGAAGGCTATTTGGCTGTCACCGAGAACCACTTTTCCAGCTTTTTTCGCTTAGCCTATTTACCTTAAGATGCGTGGAAACTCTCATACAGCTCACCAACCTCTTAGTCTCTTTGAATCGGATTTGCCTTGATTAAAGCTTTTTAGAATACAAATATAAACTATCGGATGTGAAAAAAAAAAAAAAAAAAAAAAACTTTTGGTTACTTTGGGAGAGATGCGTATTGTGGTAAATCGTCGAATCAGTATTCCGTTTAGAAGAGACCTTGGCAGTTTCGAGTATGTGAATTGTTTTCATATCGTTCTGTGCTTAAGTATCAAATGAAATTTTTCGAGCGCTTACAATAATTATTCTAGTAACGACTGTGGCACATTTTCTGTTTTGATCAGGCCACTATCCGCATGAAAAATGTCTCTATATGTACTGCAAAGTTGTGAATGTAATTGGCATATTCATAATACATTAAAACTATATTCATGGTTTAGTATTGAATGTTTCATATTCGCAAGTTTACTACACGCAGCCTATGGAAACAAAAAATAAGTTGTGTGGTGTAGTGTCGCAAGTGCTTCTTCGTTAATTAAAAATAATGATCTGACAAAACTATATAGTGATTTTACAATGAACTAAAAACTTTTCTATACGTTTGTATCGACCAGTTCACTGTCATCCACTCAAGACTCCGGTCTTCCACTTCCTCAATTTCCGCGACTTAAGTTCCCAACTGGAAATATTCGAAACCATCCGCAAAGACTATCCTCGCCTTATCATCTACCTTAAAACATGAAATAAGATTTTCCTTCCATTTGACCTTCGCCTTCACTTTCTGAAGTCGGCCGCAAGTCTCGCAAAGAAAATAATTGTTAAATTGAATAAAATGTACCTTAATATTGGTAGGATTGAAGTCCCAGCTGATGGTCCTGGAGAGAGCAGGTATGTTGACCCCCTTGGGGATGTAAATAGAATCAGAGATCTCGTTGATGTCCTTGAGCGGCCGCTGGATCCCGTCAAAGATACTGCCCAGGATGCCAGGCCCCAGCTCCACAGACAACGGCTTGCCTGTCCTCAGCACTGGGTCACCCACCGTCACTCCGGATGTCTCCTCGTATACCTAAGTGACCACAACTTAAATTAATTAATTCGAAAATATAGTTCCACTAAAAGATATATAATCTTCACAGTTCAAAAGGAAACAATTCAGAAACCTTGAATATTGAGGAAAGACAAAGTTCTATTATGTAAATAAAAAACTCAGTATTTGCCCCAAATTTAACTATTATTTTGTTCTTCAGGCTTTATAATGACTTGAGTGGATGTTTGTCACTTACTCGTCTCAGACACAACCCATACCTCCTTCACCACACACATCCACCCGTCATTATAAATCTCTGAAGTAGGAAATAAATAGTTTAAACTTTGGCAAAATACTGAGTTTTTTTTTTACATCACAGAATCTTGAATTTCCTCAACATTGAAAAGACACTGTCGACTCTATCAATCATCAAAAACTTTGTTTCTAAAATGTCTATTTACTCATTAAAAATACAAATTTTACACATATTAACGAAGAAACAACATCCCTTTTCCGTAAATTTCAATAACTACGACATAGTGCTCTCGAGAACTACCACCTCTATTATTAGATTGTATTTTCTATCAGTTTATCTATGTAATACTTGCAAAAATTCAAAACCGTAAAATTTCGAGTAGTTTCCCCCTTTAATTAGAGCGAGGATATAATAAATGTTAATTTTTTTTATGTGGTTGTTATAACAATCCAATAAAAGCGAATCGTTTAAAAAAGGAATTGATTTTTTTTTACAGCTACTGACTAGCTTCTGAACAATCCATTCCATCAATGTTATCACAAGCTGCAAAGAATAGGCCGCCTTCTTTTTTTCGACAAAAATGAACTGATTTCCAATATGAATACGGATTTTTTAACCCAAATATGAAATTTTGTTTTGAGAGTACATTTTGTCGTTGTTATCAATCATTCATAACAGATAAAAAATGATGTTTCAAAATTAGGAATATTAATAATTATTGTCAGGTTTAGTAGCTTATATCTAAATGTCATAGGCTAACCTGAATTGTGGCCATGTCTCCTTCAAGTCGAATGATTTCCCCGACCAGTTCGAAGTACCCAACCCTCACAAGTTCGTACATAGCTGATCCTGCCATCTTTTCAGCTGTCACGACTTACATGAAAAATTAAAACATTAACAATAAATATAATATAACAAAAGAAAAAAAAAACTTCTATTTAAACAGAAAAAAAAAGTAATTACCAGGACCGGATACAGCGAATACATAACCAAATTTTGATTCTTGTTCTTCATCCCTTATCCTTGGCAAAGCCATTTTAAATATTTCTTAATTTTCTTGTCTCACCTGAAAAGGGAAGAAAATCCATCTGTACGCTGATTAAACATGACAAATATATATTATTAAAACGTTTCTTGCGCTAAACAACAGTACAATATACTTTAAAGTTGGAATAAGAGTAACTTGATGTGAAGTTTTTGAGCATATATGACCTATGACCTCACTCTAATAAATGACTATAAAGAAGAACAAACACCATTTAAAAATGAATTGAGAACAAATAAGTGAAAAATAATGTATTATTTTTACATTAATATTTAAATGAAAGATTAAAAGCAACAGATGTTAATTAAGAGTTAAAATTTTAACGATTTGAAAAGTGGGCGTTGCCCTGTTAACGTGTGTTAAGTATGTCGCCCCCCGTATAGGTATAAAATTGCCAATATAGCATATTTAACACGAGAATACCCAAAATGCCTAAATATACAATTATAGCAGATGAAAAGACAAGATCTAGGTAAGACAGAGATGAATTTTATATTTCAGGCGTAGATTTTTTTTTTTTTTTTCCAGCCTCCTTACTTCTACATTTGGTTGAAAGAGAAATTATTCATACAATAAAAGAAAAGGAAGTAATTGCACTATTAAAGTAAGTGAATGATTTCTGACTCACTATTGTCCAATCTTGAAAATAAAAAGATTAATTAAGTCGAAAATGAAAGAGCTAAAACTTACACAAATAGATAATTCAACCTCACCCACCTACAGCTGATAGAAGGGCTGTCAGCTGATAGAGTGAACCACTATCAAAATCGTCCACTCCTATAATAAATTATCAACCTTTTTTTATTTTAATAAAATTATTTGTATCTCAATAATGTCAAAAATTATCTAGTAATTTTTCATATAGTACATAATTTTTTTTTGTTTCATTAATAATCAGAAAACACGTGATTCGATGCGATCAAGAATGATAGTGCTCCCTCTCGGAGTAACATTAGATTGAACAGGGGCTAGTGTTGTTAAGAAAATGAAAAAATATCAATTTTAAACTTAATGAATTTTTTAACCACAATAATTTACCTCTATTTTGTCTAGCGTAGACCCTTGCATTTTTTTTTTATTTTGGAAAATGTCCAGGTAAGTGAATGTTCTTGCACCATTTTGAGGTTATCATTTTGTAACGTTATTTGCAATTTTTAAAATACAGAAGTATTATTGGTATTGGCTTAATTATTTGTTCAATCTTACCCTAAAATTTTAAATAATATATATATTTTTTTTTCTAAATGTTCCTTGTCTGTAGTGATTTATCCAAAAATGGACAACCTTCCAGGGCCAAGATTGAACTTGGAGATGTCACACCACATAATGTTAAACAGTTGAAGACACTAAACACAGTTGTGTTTCCAGTTTCATATAATGAAAAATTTTATAAGGATGTATTAGAAGTGGGGGAATTGGCCAAACTAGGCAAGTATATATATATTTTACCTACTTAGTTAATATTTTCTGTATCTGTAATTGTTTTGAATTTGATTGTGTATTTGTTCATGTAACATAAAATTGATTTCTTATTGCCTACTTTTTATGTTTTACAGCTTATTACAATGACATTGTGGTTGGAGCAGTGTGTTGTCGTGTCGATACCTCAGAAAATTCACGTCGGTTGTATATAATGACACTCGGCTGTTTGTCGCCCTACCGGAGGCTTGGAGTTGGGTCTGTTATGGTAGAGCATGTTTTGAAACACGTTGAAAGAGATGGAAATTACGACAATGTATATTTGTACGTATGATTTTATACTTACGTAGGTATCTGATAATATCCTTAGTTCTCTCACTACCATGGATTCTAATCGTCAAATAAATGACTACCGCGAGGGTTTCTCGCACTGTTCTTTGGTACTTGTGGATTATATCCCCGCCAGACCTACAACATTCTTTTGACACTTCATATGAGAGTTTAGTTTTAAAATTCGTATTCAATGTGGTTTGGTGTGTCTTTAAAGGGTCTCTATGTGTCTTAAATTTTTAAGTGTTTAATGTGTATAAAGATTAAAGTGTCTGGCGAAAATATATTCCACAAACATGTGGCTGGGCCACAACTGGCACCAATTTTTAATTTACAATGTCTTCATTTTTTTGGAATGTTGGTTTAATGTTTCTTATTTGCGACCCGTTCTAATTTGGATAATATGGTGGTTTACAAAACACACAGAGGGACCGTATAGTGTAGGGCTTTGGTTGCATGGACTCGCGACATATGTGGGTTCCCTTCCGCGGGAGAATTTTATTTCATATATAAAACTTCTCTCCCTAGACCATGGATGTTTGTAAATTACCCCGGTATTGTAGCCTGCTCCAGTGATGCCAAAATAAAAATGGGCTACACTCCCCCGCCCTTTTAAAAGCCCAAAGGAAAGAATTTCCATAATCCTTCATTCTTTTCGTTATTAATACTTTAAACAAACAATTTCTTTTCTTTATACTAATCCACCATGTATCAATCATTTCGCAGTATGGCTATTCAACTAAATAAACGAAAAAAAAAAAATATCTTCATTGTTATTTAACGAAACAAGTATTATTTTGTATCAATGTAAACTACGATTCGTCTTCTTTCATGTTCTATCGTCAAAATTCATTACTATTGGGACTACACTCTTCGAAACATATTGCGGAAACAAGGGGGGCCAGCAATATAATATTTGATTTGTGTTGATACAACAATACTGGTCCCCATTTTGACACTTCCGTCAGTCATTTTAGTTCAGCAGTACAGATTCTCCGGTTTTGTGAAAAGGGTTGTCATATATAACGAATCATATAATGTATCCGAAATGAAATGTTGACCCTTTCTTCGATTCTTTTAGTAAAACAGTACAGATTCTTCTGTCGTATATATTGAAGTTTCATTTCACAAAACCAGAGAACCTGTACTTACTGCTTCGCTAAAAGGATAATTTAATTATTCAAATAATGTTTTTATTACATAACTTTTATATTGATTTGCTGATCTTTATTGTAATTTTTTTTTCCCCTTAAATTGATTATAATATTCTTTAGGCATAACCATTAGAACGTTTATATCTTTTTATTACGCTAATTCACTTGTATTTTATTTACAATTTCAAATAGATATTGTTAATGTGTATATTTTAAAGTTAATTACAAGTGAATTAGCGTAGTAAAAGAATATAAATGTTCCACAGCTTCTTCATGAAGAAAATTATGATCAATATACGAAAAAATTGGTTACAATTAAGTTTAGTAATAAATTACATGTAGTTAGTACGCTTGTATATAAAACTTATAATAAAAAAAATGAATAATTGAATTATTGAAGAGTTTTAGATGTCGTTTTTATTGATAGTAAATTTTTTTAGACACTGATGGGAGTTCTTCCTGAAACATCTATTTTCTAGATTGTAAAAAACCAAAAAATAAATTAGGAGTAGAATAAAGCCATGGAAAATATATATTATTATAAATACCGTATCTCCTTACACAACCCAAAAGTAATATGATACTTGTTTAAATAATAATGAAGATATTGTAATGAGGACCAGTATATGGTATAACATAACACTGAACACATGTATAATAAAAATAATAGTAAATGTATTTCCGTTAAACCATATATGGCAATAGGATACGTCATAAGAATGAATATATTAAGATAGCATATAATTTAGATACTTAAGATATTTAACAGATAGAGTCTGACACACATGGATTAGAATTGACAATACTACCTACTAGAAATAAAATGAAATCAATAAATGTGGAGTTACCCTTAGTGGTAAATTTTTTAAAGTTTTCAGTGAACAATGTCTATCTAACTTGTTTATTATGTGGGTATGAAACCTGCGATGTAACCAGGGAGTTTTATAATGGGACTTGAAACGCAGGGCTTTATACAGTTGTGGGCCGCATTGATGGTTTACCTGGGCTGATACTTCCCCGGCACGAATTATTCAATTACGTTTTCGCTCTCCCACTAAAACCAATCGACACTGGACTAAAACTCTATAGTTGACTTCCGAATCCTCATACTGATCCTGAATTTTGTGTCGATACATTCCTTATACCGCGAATTATCAGGGGGAGTCGAGCCCCCTCCTCTGTTACTTCTCTTCCCTTCCACAAATTTTGCGGAAAATTATTAGCTGCCGTCCTTATTGGGTTATCAATTTACATATGAATTTTCTTATCAATACATTCTTTGTATCGACATGAAACAGTTAATTGATTAATGCGTTTTGGGGACGTACAAGTTCCCAGTGATTTACCGACAGTTTTGTTTCAGTTATTTCATTTGTATAGGGTAGCCTAAGTGTAATTTCCTAATCGCTCTCTCCCTTCGGCCAATTTGGCTGAAAATCAATAGGCATCATCATGATGGGGTTTTGAATACACATATAAAATTTGTTGTCGATACATTCATTCTATCAGGAGTTATCTTGTTCATAGGCACGGACGTGTATTGTTTGTGGTCAGTTAGTTCTGTGTTACTTTGATCGAATATTCTAATAGTACGATATATGCATTATCGGACCTCTGTAATGCATATATCATACTATTAGAAGAGAAAGAAAAAGCATCTTGTGTTTCTATTAAAAAGAAATTGCACGGATACATTTTCAAGAATCCCGCAATAATGTATTTTGTGTTGATATATTCCTTATACCGCGAGTTATCAGGGGGAGTCGAGCCCCCTCCTCTCTTATTCCTCTTCTCTTCCACAGATTTTGTGAAAAATTAATAGCTGCCGTCCTTATTGGGTTATCAATTTACATATGAAATTTCTTGTCAATACATTCATTTCAACATCAGTTATTAAAGTTTTTGTGTTCTCTGTGCTTAAGGTTTTTCCAAATATTTAGAACCCTCGATTTTTTGAGCTCAGTAGACTAGCGCTATTAAAAAACATTCAAGTCCTGATCCATTTAAATCGCCTCACATAAATCTCTCCTATTTTTATGATTTTATTATACAATTGATTATATAATTATCTTTTTTTTTTTTATTCCAGACATGTTCAAGTAAATAATACTGGAGCCATTGAATTTTATCGAAAATTTGGTTTTGAAATACATGAAACGAAAAAACACTATTACAAAAGAATTGAGCCGGCGGACGCGCACGTTTTACAGAAAACACTTCGACCTCCCGCACTCACGAATGGCATACTGTCACACAATGAGAAGAACAACCATCAGGAGAAGAATCAGACTCATGCAAATAATTAATAAAATGTTACTAAATACCAAGTCAAAGTGAATTGTTTGTGAAATTGTCAGAGACGCCTCACCACCTTTAATATCAGAACTCTCAGTGTTTTAGTTCCGCCAATCGACAATGGTGTTGTAATTACGGCTATAAAAATTGTATATAATAAACTTTTTTTTAAGGTATGCTTTATTTATTTAAAAAAATGAGATTGGACCTTTTTTTGTTCTCCGATTGGATTCAGTATTGAATCTGTTCGTAGTTACCAATAAAATTCTTTGTTTAAAAACACTTTTTAAAAAAAATCCTTTTTCTTTAACATTTTAGCATTATTATTATATACGCAGTATGCTTTTAGAGCCGTTGATGAGCCCTTATCCTAGCCCTGGAGGAAATGCGTCGGAGTGCTCCGAGAATGGATAGTGGGAAAATTGCAACAAAGTTCGTATGTTGGAACTACGACATCGGGATACGCCTGGTTACAGCCTGGGCGTCCCAGGTATTATTAAGTCACTGAGATTTTACTCCAAACTCTTCTCTAAGAGGAAGAACAACCCAAACTGTTCATGTGGGGGCATGAAGACTGCAGTTTATGTTCTTGTAGGTCTACTGTAAGACCAGAGTTGGTACACCGCGCGACTGGACCTGCGCCGACGGAGTCCGGCTACACAATGTTCAGCCGGTTAGTCGCCTGTCTGTTGCGGAAGAAAGCAATATGACAGGCTGAGGACGGTCAGTTTGATCCGCTGGTCGCCCCCAACCCATTATAGCCTCGTTTGATCTTCAAAATTCGACCGATGGGTGAAATTGCATGTATGCAAGGTGGACCCAAAAATATTAAATATAGGAGCTTGCGGTCGAATGATTCTATATAAAACTTACATGGATTTATTATTTTTGGAAAAAAATAGCTACTGAGTCTTTTGCAAAGAAGGAATAGTTCCAGGTGTTGAGAAACCTGTGAGTATACTCTGCCTCCGTTCTAATGAACTGAGATTATGGATGCTTGGTTCGTACGGGAAGATCTGGAGATAGCTTGGAAAAATGCAGCAAATAAAACAAAATTATTGTGCGTTTTGTAAACATATAGATTAGTGCTTTTCTAAAATAATGCTGGTAGGTAATCTAGTATCGTTACGATTTCTTTTTTTGCCTAAATATTACTTTAGTCGTAGCAATGAGAATATTATTTGCGAGGAAGGACGGTTTTTGCAACTACTAGAGAAGCTTTTTATCGATATTAACATCCAGATTTTCTTGAAACGTACTGACGTTTTTAGCATTAACAAAAATATTAGTCCTTAGAGGGTTTGGATACACATAAATTTTTATATTATTCTGATGTATCTCAAGTTGCCTAAAAATGAAAAATTATCTAATGGATCCTGGTTAATAAACATGTCATCGACATCAACGAAAATGAACTAATTCTATACTTTTGAAGTAAGTTGAACGTTAAACTAACCACACGAATTGGGTAAGTGGACCATAAACCAATCAAACAAACCAGGTAATTTGGACGTTAAACTAATCAAACAAATTGGGTAAGTTATTTCCCACGTTGTTCCTCCGAAGTTTTAATTTTATGTTGTTTTCACTGAACTACAAATTTTGCTGTTATGCTATCTAGTAATTGTCACCCCCTCTCCCGGATTGTAAGCTTCAATAAAATTAATACATTCAATTTTTGATTGTATATATATCCGTGTTGATCAGTCAAAAATATTAATACTATTATTTTTAGTCTTTAACACAATTTGAAATACTCTCTTACGTTAATTTCAGAAGTTCGGTTGGTTATTCTGTTGTAACCTTCCAGTTTTTTGAACTTTTAAGTTTGAATTATGGCTTTAGTTAAAATTCATAAGTTATCAATAATATCATATCGTAGTTTTTCGTCAACTTCCAAGTTATTTGGGAAAAGAAATTTCAGAAAATTCGTTTTACCTCAAAGAGGAACGAATTTGTTCAAGGAACGTCAGAGAACAAATCCAAACCCAGCCATCCCACCTTACAGTTAGCTCATTTTTAATTATATTTTTGTAAATAATACTTATTAGGATTAGTAACCGAATGATTCTTCAACTTCCTCAGCTTATTTCTTTTCTAGATTTTATATTGTATGAACCTTGTCAAGCAGTATTTGAAGCTATTATAAGCAATTTTAACACTCTTTTCAGTGCACATTTCCGATGTTATTACTTCTGCAAGTACTATTTACTTTAATCAGCTTGAATCCATAGTATACTAAGTCAGCCATAATCGTTCTTGAGTTTATCGTAGCTTGTCTTTCGCTTATAGGCGAGATGTTCAAAGCAGAACATTTCTACAGTATTTTGAAACCATTCGGAAAATACTATTTCACATTGCTGGTTAATGTATCTTGTGAACGAAACGACATCTACTAGAA
Source organism: Aradus depressus (assembly GCA_963662175.1). Lineage (NCBI taxonomy): Eukaryota > Metazoa > Arthropoda > Insecta > Hemiptera > Aradidae > Aradus > Aradus depressus. The sequence continues at coordinate 27,568,946 of OY759214.1, forward strand.
GTTTTTCAATGAATATGTTGAGAATCTTTATTCTGTCTGTATTTTCCTTTTATTATTTTTGAAAAGACAGAAGAATTTTGGTAATTTTTATTCAGTAAATGCTTTTGTAGTGTGCCTAGTGAACGGTATAAGTTTTCTGCAAGTTGGGACTTGGAATTACAGTGGCAAGTTTGGATTTAGGCCCTTTATTCCAGTTGTATTTATTATTATAGATATCATCTTTTAACTTGGTAGAACCTTTTACGTTGTATTTATATCGATTTAGAAATATGCATTGTTCCTGTGACTTGACAAATTCTAACCTTTCATTGTAAAACTGTGCGCTGATATAATTGTTTTATTTGCAGAATCTGGTGTTAGGGATGTCGCCTTTAAAGATGGTGATCAATATGTGGTAATTCCTGAGAGGATTCCTGAATTAATTGTTCCTGATTTAACAGATTTTACAGTAAGTATCAAATGATATTGTATAATATATATTTGTTCGATTTTGTGTATTTAAGCATTTTTCAAACTTCTCATTTGAACAGTCTTTCATTATCCGAGGTACTAATAATAATATTTATTTCCGTTAAACTATAACATGGTAATAGGGATATGTCATAAGAATGTATACATTAAGATAACTTATAAATTAGATACATACACAGTTATGAACTCTTAGAGTCTGACACAGAGGTAGCGTACTTGTCGGAAACCGGCCGAGGCCCTAAGGTTTGAGCGCACCCAGGGTGGTAAGGGATGGTCCCGAGCCTATGTGATGTCAGGTACTCGTTAAAGTACAGATAACGAAAAAGGAATAAGAGCATTGGATGCTTAGGCCCCAAGGTGTACACACCAGTCCTCCCAATATACCCAGGCGCACTGAGGTCTGGGAGGAAGAGTGGAGGCGTATAGAGTTGATGGTTGGGGTTCGAATCTTTATATGTGGACATTAGGGTGGTCGTTAATAATGCAAGGTTCAAATTTTAACGCACTCACCCAAAAATCTCTATCGACATGATAAAAAAATACGATTGGCATTATTCCGGGCCCATAATAAATGATTTAACCCGTGCCGGCAGAGGAATCAAATTTTCCGTGTATTTTAAATGGCGTTTAGTGATGTTTCGGGTTTTTGTTCTATAACTATGAAACTGTCTATCGTAAATCTCTGAAAATTTGTACACTACTATTTTTGAAGTTGCTGAACACGAATATTTCATCAAAAGTTAAGTTTGACAAGTTAAATTAGTCGAAATTCGTTATAGAAATTGACATATATTTCAGGTTTTTTGAATATGTAGTTAAAAGGAATTTTATCATTCTTTTGACAGTATTAAATGTTTTATTTCATTTTAACTTTTCAAAATTCGTATACCCATCCCTACATATTGCGTAACTTTCGAATGGAGCGCGTTCTTCATGAAAATATCGCGTAATCATCGAAAAGCGGTTGAATTTCAAATTTTCAATTTCCACTCGCATTTTATTATTTAGTATATAATCGACATTTTGAGCTGCAAAATAGAATTCAAATTGAAAAGAAAAAAAAATATATGAATTAGATTTTTTATTCCTCAAAAAAATCGAAAAATATTTTTCGCAAATTCGGAAGCCAATTTTGACAGTTTTGACTTGACCAATATAATTTTTGATGAAATATTCGTGTTCAGCAACTTCAGAAATAGTAGTGTACAAATTTTCAGAGATTTACGATAGTTTCATAGTTATAGAACAAAAACCCGAAACATCACTAAATGCCATTTAAAATACACGGAAAATTTGATTCCTCTGCCGGCACGGGTTAAATCATTTATTGTGGGTTCGGAATAATGCCAATCGTATTTTTTTATTATGTTGATCGAGATTTTTGGGTGAGAGCGTTAAAATTTGAACCTTGCATTATTAACGACCACCCTAGTGGACATGTTGCCCCCTCCCCCTCTGCCCTAATCTCCTCCTACCATACCCTCTAGTTCTTTTATCCTTTGTTCAACTGATTATTGATGGTATGCTGGGCAACGGCTAGCACTCCAGCTAGTATGTGCTGAGCAATGGCTGGCACCCAAGCTAATATGTGCTGAGCAATGGCTGGCACCCAAGCTAATATGTGCTGAACAACTGCTGGGATCCCAGCTAATATGTGCTGAGCAACGGCTGGCATCCCAGCTAATATGTGCTGGGCAATGGCTGGCACCCTAGCTAATATGTGTTGAGCAATGGTTGGCACCCAAGCTAATATGTGCTGAACAAAGACTCCAATATCTGCGCAGTCGAAAACAGAATAGTTGAAGTCGAGTCTATAATGATCGAATTGAAGCCGCCCATCAGTTCCTTCCATTATATTCCTACCTCATTGAACACAGGGGTAAGTTAACTCCTTTTTGGTCATCCGTGTCAAGTTATGTTATCCGCACCCTGCCCTAATCACCATGGCGCAGAAGGCATGTAACCTCCTTTTGTGGCTATACATTAGATAATGAATACAATATAAAATCTTACACATAATCAATAATTTTCTCTCAATAGCTAACTTGTTTTTTTCTTCCCACAGTTGAAGCCGTATGTATCATATCGAGCCCCAGATGTTGTTCAGTCAGAATTCACACCTGAGAATCTTTTTGAATCCGTTTATGCTCCCAAAATGAGAGAGGACTTTAAGGCAGGTAAATTGGACGAAGGAGGTAATTCGTTAGAACCAAGTGAGGAAGAAAAGTTGACTCCTGAAGAAGCCTGGATGAAGGCGAGAAAAACGGGATCTGATATATTCAGCCAGAGGAGCAAGAGGGAAGAAGACGAGAAATATGACTCTTAATAACTACTTCCTTTATTAGTAGTTTCTACTTTATTTGATGCAAATAGTTTTGACTGAGTAAATAGAAATTTAATGTCCTAGTAGGCTTTCCGAGGGTTTATCGTTCATCCTTCCAGCCGTTATTCTTCTCGACAATATTTCAGGATCATTAAAATCCCTTCTTCAGATTCATTGGGTACCCGAGAAAGCGGCTTGGTGAAGAGGATGCAACTCTTCGAAACGATATCCGAAAAAAAACGTATATCTAGGAGTTCGGAGATGTCTAATGTTTCAAACTAATATTGATTCCGTTATTGAAAATGTACAAAAAAAACTATAATTTTCAACCCTAGTCAGATGAAATTACTACAAACACTAAAGTTGGGTTATGCGCAACCCCAAACCATTATGGCTATATTTCTCACAAAAAATATTATAATGTATGTATTAGAGGCTTATTTTTTTTCTTTGTTATATTATTTTCCAATTGCCAAATTATTATATGTATAGGCTAATTATATAGACATATTTTATATATAGACATTTTACTTTTGAATGTTTAAAAAAAAAAATTAAATAGTTATAACTTGAAAAATATAAATAAAGTTATTTTACGTGCATCGTTACGAAATGTATAATTTTGTTTAAAATACCTTGAAGCAGGTACGTTTTACAAGATCGTTTCAAATAATTACTACATGTAAATAAAGAATTCAAATTGAAAAGTGTGCATAATACTTTTTTGTTTTTTTCCTTCCAACATCAGTTCTCTATCTTTCTAATTGTAGTAACTTCCTCGAGCGTTCCTGTTCATCAGCTGGCTCATTATATAATTTAGCCAGCAGTTATCAAAACGAACATTTATGAAAAATTAACAAAAAAAGAGGCAACTTGCGGAATGGGGTCCATGTCCTTCGTCCTGGGAGGGCAATATAATGTTCTGCAGACATTTCCGTTATAAAACAGCTAGCATAGTTATGGATTTAAAATAGAGTAAATTATCCTTAGAAAGTTTACCTACAAAAGCCCTTAGACTAGCTCGTCAGCGACAGGCCAGGAAGGTAATATCTTTATAAAAGGTTTGTTACCGTTCCCACCTGCCCTAGACTTGGGCAAATTTGTTTAGGTGCAGCCCAGGAAAATTTAAACATTATTTGCGTCTAACTAAATAGAAAAGAACACTGACAATTTCTGTTGGACTGTAAAAAATAATGAATACTGTCATTAACAAGTTTAATGATCATGAAGCACACATGTAAAAACCGGATAAAAGAAATATCATTTTTAGGGTTACTTGATTTAAAATTGACGCACCAAAAATATAATTTTGAAGGATAATCGAAGAGGTGTCCGAAATGAAAATAAATTTCTAAACTCTAGTTTTGTTTGAATATCTGAATGAGTTTTCATTAACGACAATGAATTTCTACAAAATTTCGAATAACGAAATTACGGAGAAAAAGATAGTTTTTCATTATAACAAGCCTAATAAAAGAGATCGAGAATTGATATCCAATACGAGAACATGAATGCTCAGCTGGTAAAATCCGGAATTAATTTTAAGACGGCACTTAATATAAGAAGTGCGCGCACAATGAATAACAAGCATCATTTTGTACAATTAATATTTTATAAAGGGAATAAATCTCAATCACAAGGCAAAGAAAGCAGACCAGTGGCCCAAATTCTCTTTATTTTAAACATGGGAACGTTTCGAAAACACACCAGCCATCAGCCCAAGATTTTATGATAATAAAATAAATATTAATACTAAATATAAATTTAATTACCATATTGCTGACGTAAGGTCATATATTTTAAGCAGTTCCTTATGTCGAAGGAACAATCAATTAAATGTAGAGGAAAAAAGAAGATTTCTTGGCAAAGAGTGTAGTCAGAGAACTTGAATGAAAATACATTTTATTCTGCGAGCGAAGTCCCTTAACATTAAATACATAAAAATCAACAATAAAAGAAACTATACATAAAAATAAAATACAATATCAGTAAGCCTTACCAAGTACGAAACAAATAATAAATTAGAGCAGGTGAATTAAGAAAAATATAAACGAAAATATATGTATTTGTATAAATGGAGAGGAGAAAAGGAAATATGTCTATTGAAAAAAGACAGAACAGAATATATAAATATAAAAAAAAGAGAACGACGTCCAAAGTTTGAAAATAAATTAACTTTAAAAAAAACTGATGTGAATAAAGAATTAATAAACAAAAAAATAAAAAAAATAATCGTAATCTATAGATTCAGGTAAATGGCTCTGATGGGATTTGAAAGACTTGTAGACACTTGGTGAATGCGTTATATTATAAATAATTTTGAGGTTTATTAGTTACAAAAATTACCGATTTTGATTCATGTCTGAAGGGTGATGGTGCAACAATGAAGGCTTTACTTAGTTATTAAATACAACAGGTTTGTTTAATTCCCATTCTAAATAAATTATTACTACTAGGAATTCAGTACAGAAGTGGTTATCAACTTTTTGTGTTGTACCGTAAGTGTGTTTAAAAGATTTGGTTATTATTGATAGACTGTTAAGGGAATACAATTGTGAATCTATATTGCCTCATCCTAATATATTTAGTAATATCGTTGACCAATACACCACTATGATTACCATTTGTAAGAATTTATTCTTAAGGTGACCAACAATTTTTTTTCAAAAGGAGTACGGATGGAATTTTATTGGATAATGGTGACTGAGGTTATGAAAAAAAACAATAAGTCGCAACTATTCGGCTATATATCTGTAAAATTAATATAATTTAATTCTTTTATATACCTATATAATTTTAATTTTTGAAATAATATTTTCCTGTTGAATGCATTTTTTTCGATATTTCTGAATTTTCTTCTAAGAGCGCACTTATGTCAGAACAACTTGCGTCCCGCAAGTTGAACTTTACCGTTAAAAATGCAGCTAGTGTTTCTGTAGATAATTGTGATTTTTCACTGCTCCACTTTTTATATTTATTAATGGAGCACAAAGGAGTATTTTTGGAATAAGGTTTTTAAAAGGAGTATGGTACGGTTCAAGAAAAAGGAGTGCAAAACTCCCTAAAGGAGTACAGTTGGTCACCTTAATATTGTTCTCAGGAATATTTATTTCCGTTAAACCATAACATGGTAATAGGATACGCCATACACTTTTGTACATCAAAATAGTTTATAAATTATATATATATATCAACCGATATTAAGTCTTAGAATACAATCACATATCAGATGAATAATAATGATTGAAAAGTGCCTTTTCAGGTTCTCATGATAAAAGGGCCTCCGACTGCAATCATTACGCATTATATTTAAGGAGCAGTCATAATATATTCTAGGCTGACTATAAAGAAACAAATATCTGTAAATATTGTCTTGAAACGCCCCAGATATTCTTAATAAAAATAGTACATAAACTTACAGACGGGTATCAATATTGCAAATTACTTAAATTATTTTATTTTTCAATTAATATATTTTTGGAATATTTCTATATCCTTTAATTTTTATACCTCACCATCATTTTAGATTTTTAAACTTTGATAATTTGGCGGCCAGCAACTCGGAAGATACGAATCAAATGACGTATAAATAATTAAAATCATTGCAGCCGTTTCCTTATGTGGTTTTGAATTTAAATATGAAGTTTTATGTCGATACATTCAATACAGCAACAACTTTTAAAGTTTTTGTGTTATGCCTCCTACCTAATCCCCTCATACCCTTTGACCGATTTGGCTGAAAATCAATTGTTGTCCTTATGGGGTTCTGGATACACATATACAATTCGTTTTATAAATTCATTCCATCGGGATTTAACGTGTTCATAGACACACACACACACACACACACATTCGAGGTGTTGGAAAATATAAAATTTCCTTGAAAACTCAACATTGAATTTCTGACCGATTACATAACTTCCCCTATACTTCGTTAAGCTGGGGAAGTAAAAAAAAAAGTTCATCATATCTATTCAACGTGAACTTGCACTTTTGCTATTTCCTTCAGTTTTTTCCTAAGGATTTTCCCTGCGGCACTCTTTGGTATTTCATCAATAATAATCGCTTGTGCTAATTGTTTGTATGACGCCACCTGTGAAGCGACAAATTCTTGTACTTGTTCGACTTTGAGTTGTACGCCTGGCTTGGGAACAACAAACGCCACAGGAAGTTCTCCACATCGTGATGAGACAACTGATGTCACTCCTGCATCACTGATTCCTGGGTGTTGTCTTAGGACCGCTTCCAATTCGGCAGGAGCCACCTTAGAAACAAAGAAATGTGATTGCTTACTGACAGGTTCTGTAAGTGAATACTGATTTTAATAAAATTAACAAGCGGTAGCGTAGATGGGTTTAGTTTTTTAATAATTCATTATTTTCTTGTTACAGAGCAGAGGTGAATGTTAAGCCTAACGCTATAAAACTCTACTACCAGCTCCCTCCGCTCTTCACTGCTATTATGTTGGATAACTGAGTTGGATGTTATGTCTACCGTTTTAGAATGTCTTCTTCCAACCCCGGCCACCCTGGTTGGTGCGCTCGTGGTTGCTACGATAGATTCTCCTAAGTGGATGTTAAAACTAACGCCCCCTCCTCTTTAAATAGTTTTTCAACTGAAAAATACTATATTTTTAAATAGACCTTTAACACGATGTGTTACTCAATGTTTAATTTGAATAAAAAAACATTTGTTGCTCAATTTTTGTTTGTACACATTAACCTAGAAATGTAAAAATGAATCGAAAATACATGTCCCCAACCCCCGTTCCGTTTAAAATATTGGTATGCCATGTAGCCTTTGTTTGAACTAAGCTTATAAGGATGCTACTTGTGAAATTTCATGAAAATCCGATCCACTGTTAAGCAGGGCGAAAGTTGAGATGCAGTTCGGTGAGGTGACTCACCGCGAGTTTCCGTGAAACACAGAAATGGTTACGTTCATACGCAGAGTTTCTACCTGCCGTGAGTCTACGAAGGTCTGTGATAGTTCACAGTTTTCATAGCGTGAGTTATGACATTCCTCGATTTTTTTTTTTAATTTTCAACATGGAAGTTTGTGGAAGAAAGACGTAGTACCACACCTGTCATTGAGACTACATGAGAAGTAGTTTTAAATCAGAGATATGGGAAGAAGTTGCGACAGAGATTGGGGTGAAATCTGGTAATAAATCTTGTATTTTTCATTAGAAAATTAATTATTATTAACTTAAGGATGAATTCTCCGTGAGTCTTTCTTTTTCCTACAACTGCTTTTCGGAAGCTTCTTATGATAATATAAAATTGCAATTACTTCGTCGTCGTTATCTTATGAATCTGAACTTGATATACAATTTGCAAATATTGCACTCATCGCACACATGGCCGTCACACGCGGTGATAGAACTGCGGCTTCACATTCGCTCTCCCCTGCGCACAGTCATTGAAATCCTCTTTCACCCTGCATCATCGAACTGCGTCTCAACTTGCGCCCTGCCTTAAAGAAGTAGCACTCATGTTATAGAGCAGACATTTTTATTTTACGTTTTTGATTGTTTTTTTTTGTCTGAATGGCTTTATCTCGTTTATGTCTTTGAATTGGGGACCGTCCTTAGAATCTGAACAAAAAATACAGTTTTGCTGAACGTTTTCTCCGCCATTGCGCTATAATATTAGCATGTGACAAGGTGTGACTGACCTGGAATCCTTTTACTTTGATTAGCTCCTTGAGTCTGTCCTCTATAAAGAAATGTCCATGCTGATCAGCATACCCGATGTCGCCTGTGTGCAGCCAACCTCCCTCATCAACTGTGGAGGCTGTTGCTTCTCTGTTGTTATGATACCCCTTCATTATCTGCAATATACACATTATTAAATCATTTCTTCTATAAATATAATTAAATACTAAATGCTAGAGTTAATTTAAGATTTGTGCCGAATCTGTTGTCATTTGGAGAAGACGATATGTACAAAAAACACTTTTTTTTGAGGTACTTGGCATTTTGTTCTTCCTTAGCTCTTCGAAGTATAACGAAAATGATTTTCCGAACTCCTGATTCCAAAAAAGAACAAAATGCTCTCTATCTGTGTGTATGTGTCTATGAACACGATAACTCGCGACAGAATGAATGTTTCGATACTAAATTTTATGTGTATCCAGTCAGAACCCTCTACGGCACGACTCCTATTGATTTACAGTCAAATCGGTCAAAGGGTGGGGGATTAGGGGGCAGGGTTAACACAAAAACTCTAATAACTGATGTAATGAATTTCCGAAATCAGCCGAAGGGAAAGGGGGAATCAGAGGGGAGTAACCTAAATATTCCAATAACTGCCGATATAATGAATGTATCGACATTAAATTTTATATTTAAATTCAAAACCTAGGAGGGAGAGCATAAATGATTAATTATTGCTGGGGAATCCGTGAATCACCGACGACTTTTTCGGGGAGCTGAATCCATCAGTGATAAATAATAAGCGGGATTATGAATAATTTAAATAAGCCTTAATCTTCGTTATCTGTTTTTAGGGTCTTGAATTTTATTATAAGTGCCACTTTCTTAGCCTAACCGAATTTGCATTTAGCTCCTTCCTGGAGTTGCTTTTTGTCAGTCTTGCGACGCTCCAAGTCCCTCAGCCTAGCTACCATCATCCCAACCTTGTAACACAGGTGCAACACATCTCAGGTATTCTAAAAGTGTATTTAGTGATCATTATTTATTCTGTAAATTTCTATTGTTTTTTCTGGAAAGTTCGATAGCTTTCTTTGAGTTTCTAGAAAGTTCTATTCAAATTGTGGATGAGTTACTGGATTTTTCTGGAAACTTTATGTCGATTGTTTTTATGATGTTCTATTGGATTTTTCAAGAAACTTGCTGGAAAATTTCATGACATTCTATAAGATTCTAGAATGATCTGGTGTATTATATAAATTATTAAAAATAATATTGAGGGATATTAATGAGGATAATATAGAAAAAATAATTCAAGGGGATGAAGTCTGCCTCAGGGCTCCCGAAAGTCTTGAATCGGCACTGATATATATCTTTAGGTTTACTATTCCTTTTTTGAATCAGAATCTACCTTTTTATAGAACATATTTATTGCGTTGGCCTCTATATTCAAACCCTAATTCAAAACTAATAGAAGAGTATAGAGGTCGAATCAATAAATATGTTCTATAAAAGGCTGATTGACAAAAGGAATATTAACATAAAGAACACATAGAATTATAGGTACTGATGATGGGAGTGCTTCCCGAAATGAGAAACATGAGAAACGTTTATAATTGCAATTTTTTGAGAAGGCAAAAAATAAACGGGAGAAGTGAAGCAGTATTAATATATTATATCTAGCAGATAGTAAAATAACTACCTACTTAATAAATAAGGAATTGTATCAACTATATGCTACCTGTGGGCCTTTGAAGCACAGTTCGCCAGACTCCCCAGCAGGAAGAGAGAGTCCACTGTTGATATCCACAATTTTGCCCAGAGTATTGCACACGGCGGGGCCGATGCTCTGGGGGTTGATGTCATTTTTAAGAGAGTAGGTTAAAACTGGAGAAGCTTCAGTCATTCCATAAGCTAGTCATAGAAATAAAAATAAAAATAATTTAATTATTCTTGCATATTTTTCACGAAATTAATTAAGTTAATATATGATATCCAATTTAAGTTAAAATCAATATACACATTTTCTATTAGAAAATATGTATTCAGACAAAATAACCATATTATGTTTTTTTTATCTGAATACATTTTTGCGATCTGTGTCGGAAAAACAATTTTGAAAAAAGTCGTCGGTTAGTCACCGTCAATATACTTCCCCAGTAACGAATTAATCAATTAAGTTGTCGCTTCTCCTCTAAAACCAATCGACCGTTTTGGGTTAAAAAACAATATGAGCTTCTGAATCAAACTAAATTTTGTGCACACTTTCAAATTAATTAAAGAATTGTTATGCTAATCCCCCTTCCCTTTGGCTGAAAAAAAATAGGTGTCGTCCTTCTGGGTTTCATTCATTCTATTGGGAGTTATCGCGTTCACAGACAGATTTTTTTTTTTAATTTTTAGAGTAGATTGGACATCAGATAACATAAATTTCGGTGAAAACTGACTGTCTGCATGTGGTTTTTCTCTCCATGACTGCTCCAAAAGATCTTTAGTCCACTCCCAGCCCACCATTTTATTGGCGCGCCGAGAGAGCTCGGGATAAATGTGGAGCGTGCCTGCAGTCGTCTCCGGAGCAGGGTTAAAGTGCTTTATTTTTTCTCCACCAGGAGGCGACAAATCGGCTCAACACTGGGTAGCCGGTTTCCGTCACCAGCTGCCGTAGGTTGAGTCCCAGGTACGATCCTGTCCCGCGTATCAACTCCACCCTAGGCCCGTCGTACAGCGGCCATTCGAGGACCACATGCTCTGCAGTTTCGACTCCGCCGCACGAAAAGTTCAGGTTGTTCTTCCTCTTAAAGAAGAAGAGTTGAAATATCCGTGACCTGATAGTATCTGGGACATCCAGTGGTCAGGCAGTACCCATGTAGAAGTACCCGGATTTCCGGAAAATATGCATAGGTCGTTCGGCCATGCGATGACCATCAGATAAAACACCTAACGAACGATGCAAATGTTGAACAAGTTCTTTGTTTTTATATTTGTTTTAACTAGATTTTACCAAATTACTAACTAAATGCTCACCCTGGAAGATAATATGTCTTTTCTTCTCCTGAAGTCTGTCTATATCAGCTGAACTAGTGGGAGCCGCTCCTATCATTGTCACCTTTAAGTTTTCCAAATCTTTTGGCTTCACTTCTGAATTTTTACCAAGAAAAATTACAATTGGAGGAGCAGAAGGTAATATTACGTTCTGAAAAGTAAATTGTATATAAAAAATTGTAAGTCTAAAATAAATTATTTATTTCTGATGAAGATAAGACTAACCTTATTATTTTTAAGCAAGTTGATAAAAGTCTTCGGTTCAAATTTGGGCAATGTTACCACTTTTGCTCCTTGACTTAGTGTCCTAAAAAGAACAATAACCAAACCATAAATGTGGAAAAAAGGTAGAACTCCGGCAACAGTGTCTTGATGATTTTCTAGAAAAAGAAAGTAGCATTTTCAAAGATCAGTAACTCGAACATTTGTTCAAAACATTTTAAAAAACATTAAGGTTAACTCTCCGAGCGCAATTAATCTGACAGAATAAATAGCGATCAATTGATTGGTAAAAAATGACATAAAAATTGAGTTAAACTAATTCTGAACCAAATTTAACAAAAATATAAAAAAGTGAATATCTACCAACATATGTAATCACTGAAACATTTGTGGCATAGTCTTCAACGACTACCAGGTTAATCACATATTTTTTTGTTAACGCTAGTATATAATAATATAAACATTACAATATAAAAATAAATTATATAATCAATATGTGTTTATAGAAACATTTTGAAACAGCCTCCAAGGAATAGCAGGTTAACTAAATTATAAACCAGGTTAACCACACTATATTCATAGAACATCAAAATAAAAATAAAAATACAACTCAACACCACAAATAACTGTTTCAATAGTTTAAAAAAAAAAAAAAAATTAACATTATATATTAAAAAAAAAAAAAAAAAAAAATTATAAGAATATAAACGGTGGACCCAGTCTGGAACCAATGACCCCGGTTCAGGTCTGAATACATGGATACGAGTGCGGTTCTCGAACTAATGTTTTTTTTTTTTTCAGAAATTATAAGGAATTTCATGAGGACCATCTATTTTCTATATTTCTTTTCGACAATCTTAGTTAGGACCAACCAGAATATATTTTTATCTCTACTTACGGTTGACTATCATCGTATCTGGTTGGAGCCTCGTTTCAGGGTCCTTCGATCTCTATTGAGTCTCGAGGCTACACCCGAACTTCACGTAAACTGCTTCCCTCTAAACCTTCAATATCTTTTTTGCTCGATTTTTATTTATATTGGTTTTTTTAACATTTTTAATTAATTAATTATTTATTATTGTTGAAATGTTCTTTGGTTAATGGGCAGATGCCTCTTTTTAGAGTTCCCTATGTCGAAGACCACCTATTAACCAGAGATGGTTTCAGGTATCCTGTCTGTTCAGGATACCTGAAACTATTGAATCTCTATTGCTGAAACTTTGCTCAAAATCAAAGGCAATCAAAATCATAGACCCAGTGAAAGATCAATAAGACAAAACATAATATGTTAAAAAGGAAATATTATGCGAACGAAATATATGTAGTATTTTCAGGTTATGGGATGTAGTCATGGTGTTATGTTAGGAGTTCCGAGTGGTTACCTAAAGTCATGCTTCAAATAACATTCATATTCAATTGTTTTGTATATATAACGAACTAATTTGAGATATATAGTCCCACACATTGTTCTTAGTGCTTTTGTAAAAGATAATACGTAAATATTGAAGAAATAACTATATTGTTTTATGATTTCACAACAGAACACTTGTAGGAATCTAGTGGCGGTATAGGGAACTACACAGTCATAATAGAAATAATAGACGTTGTCTTCGCACTGTTTTGTTTCTAACTAGAACATGGAGTCTAATGAAACGGATAGGATGTGCTACTGACGATGACGTAGTTGCCTTGAAAGCCGGATCTAATTGGAAATAAAACAGAGGGAGAACAACATTTTTTATTTATGTGAGAAATCTGGTTCCACAACATCCTTACTATCACATATGCACACAGTCATAACTTCATTGCCATTTCTCTAAAAATTTCTTTTTACTATGCAGTCAATATTCCTTTGGTTAACAAGATTGGAAACTATAACATCGTAGAATTTTCGTGACATGAGTGGTGTACGCAGACGAACAATTTAAAACAATCGCACTTCTTTAATTTGTTGATACTCTTTTCTTCATTTACATATGCCCCAAAATGATAATTATTTTTCATTCATAGATTCATTCATTCAATTTATGCGCGGAGATCTTCTGAATGTGCTAATTGTACTACAAATACAAACTTACTACAAAGTACATACTTAGCTAGTGGTAGAATGTTAAGGGACTTGCGCCGACTACTAATTGTACAAAGTACCTGTGGTTTCCTCGAAAGGATTGAATGCGGGATGTTCTATCTGAGCCAGGTTGGCAGTAATATTCCGATGGCAGAGCTCCACTCCTTTCGGCAGCCCTGTTGTCCCACTCGAGTATGGAAGTAATGCCATATTTTCAGGATCATTTGGGATATGTATTTTTTCAGGTCTTGTTTCCGATGTCAACTATATTTCAAGTGACAAGAAAATTATTTTATTAATGTTTTTCAAGTAACCATTTTTAATGTTTATATTGACTGCAGCGGGAAAGTTCTTGCTGTCTTGACAAGGACGAACTTTCGCCTTACAGACTACATATTACTACTTACATATATTACTTACTTCATTGAAAGCAATGACGCCATCTCTTGTGCTACCAGTGCTTATGATCCTTACATCCAGACCCTCCATAGCTTCCATGACAGCATCTAATCGTGCAGAATCAGTTATGACGACCGACGCACCTGAGTCTTTCGCTTGATGTCTCAACTCCGCTGAAACATTAGAACATTTTTTAAATACAATACATCTAAAATTGTTATGCATCATTGATGAATACATATACAATATAAATATGGAGAAATATCTCGCAAAACCATTAAAGCATCAGGGTACAAAGTAACAAAATAAAGGGTATACGTCATTCATAGACTCTAAATACATGCAAATGAATTCTTAAACATACATTCAAAAATAATATGATATACACAATAAAAAATATATAAAAACAAACATCGAAATAACAAACAACCAAATGAATACCATATCACATCTGCTATATTCATAAGGCGCCGGTAGCTCAGAGGTAGTGCGCTTGCTCACTGAGCTCAAGATCGTGGGTTCATAACCCGGCCAAGGCCTTAGGCCCTTATTTATCTGGGTGGTGAAAAAACCTGAACACGCCCTAGATCAAAGGGGAGGGGTTACGTTTCACACACACTGAATATATGAAAATAAATATTTAAAAAAATAATATGATGTACACAAGAAAACATATGAAACAACAAAACCATGAGGGTGTTGGTAGCTCAGTGGTATGCTTGTCTTCTGAGCTCAAGATCGTGGGTTCGAAACCCGACCGAGGTCCTTAGTTTATTTTATCTGGGAGGTAAAATAACCTTAAGCACGCCGTCCTTCGGATGGGAAGTTAAGCGATGGTCCCGAGCCAGTACAATGTCAGGTACTCGTTAAAGACCTCTGCCCTAGGTGAATAAAAATTTAAGGTAGGCAAAATTTAGGACTCCCACAGTGGAGTCGGGCTCATGTCCAACAGAGTGACGAAAGAGGGCTCTGGTAGTTGGCGATATGATCTCGTAGTTAAAGCCCGGGCATGAGTCATAAAACCTAACCTAATAAAAAACCATGAAATTAACAGGAAGCCGAAAGAATCTTTGTCAACATTTAAAAAAAATAGGAGATGTTAGTTATTGTTACTCATGCCCGGGGTTTAACTATGGAGTTATATTGCCTACTACCAGAGCGCTCTTTCGTCGATCTGATGGACATGAGCCCGACTCTACTGTGGGAGTCCTATATTTTGCCTACCGTACATTGTTATTCATCTAGAGTACTGGACCTGACATCGTGCAGGCTCGGGTCCATCGCTTAACGTCCCATTCGAAGGACTGCGTGGTAAAGACTTTTTCACCTCTATGATAATAGTATTTACACGGACAGTCCAGACCAGACCACTGAACCCTCGGAAGCTGATGTGTGAGGCTGATTACCCAGAGTTCAGTCGATTCGTCGCCTCCTGACGGAAGCTAAGGAAGGCAGTACAACGGTCCGAAGATGATCGCTGGGTGCTGGTAACACGGCCCACCTGCGACCATTCTCGGCGCAACGCAGCCATGAAACATAGATGCCCTGATCCTGAAACACCGATAAGGTAGGTTGGAGGGCCCAACCGATCGTTCCGGCGAGTGGCGGGGTCCTACAACCGGCCCTATCCCCATAAATAGTTCCCCTCTATGCGGCGGACGGATGGTATGGCCCCACAGGGGTCTGGAACACCCAAAAACAAAAATATAAAAAAAAATATATATATAAAAAAATAAATAAAACCTAAGGGGCCGGGTTTCGAACCCGCGATCTTGAGCTCATTATGCTAGCACGCTACCCCTGAGCTATCGGCACCCTCATTTAAGATGGCGTTTCAACTTACATGGTGTATAGATAGGGTTGGTCCCAGATAGAACCATGCCTGCCTCAAGAGCTCCCAGAACAGCCACTGGGTAGTCAGGAGAGTTGGGGAGAGCGGCTAGAACGGTGCGGCCAGTGAGTCCCAGCTTGTGTAGTCTGTAGGCCAAACTGTTCGACATTTGTTTCAACTGTTTGTAGGTTAGCTTCCTTCCACTCACGCCGCATTCCTGTTAACAATGAATATAGGCTGTAGCAGTATTATTAATATTGGAAAATGTGTAAAAAATATATATGGTGTGGCCATATTAGAACTTTCTTACCCAATCACTTTTGAAATCCCTCCCCATCTCAAAATTATATTATACTGGCATTACTAACTGTACAAAAGTAACGTGTTGGCGTCAGTGGTTTTCTTTGTTTCATTGGAAAGCCTAATTCTGAGAATGTCTTTCCTATAACTACTATTTTATAGCTGGAAATTTAATAAGGAACATTTTTTGTAAGAACCAATGTTTCGATAGGACTAACCGTTTTCTCGTAAATCGAGCAAACGTCTAAAAAAATGGCTTTCGAGACGTCATTTTAAGACTTCAAAAACATGTATTTCATAGGTTAGGTTAGGTTGTATGACGCATGCCCGGGCTTTAACTACGAGGTCATATCACTAACTACCAGAGCGCTCTTTCGTCACTCTGGTGGACATGAGTCCGACTCTACTCTGGGAGTCCTAAATTTTGCCTATGCTAAATTTTTATTCACTTAGGGTAAGGGTCTTTAACAAGTACCTGACATCGTACAGGCTCGGGACCATCGCTTAACGTCCCATACGAAGGACGGCGTGCTTAGGTTTATTTTACCTCCCGGATAAAATAAACTAAGGGCCTCGGTCGAGCTCAGAAGGCAAGCACGCATACCACTGAGCTACCGGCGTCCTCATGGATTTCATATAAAATGTCCCTTTTAGTATTTCTACAACGTTCATTTGAAGATATTTTCGATTGTCATAAATAGAAGTGATATCTTTTAAAATGTACTTAGGACCGAAGTAGTCTTAATTTTCGTCTGAATTCAGCCAAAATCTAATCAGATCTTAGTTAACACATATGACATCTTCATTTCAAATTCTAAGTTCATTGCTATACTCATTTCTTAGAGCGCTCACAAAGTTCCAATCACCGACACATAGACAACGATTGAAACGTGAAATTCCGTGGAAAACTCGATCTCGGAATTTTGCACGATTACAATATCTTTCTTATCTGAAGGTATAAGACAGTAAAATATATTATAGAGAAGCATTAACAGAGCGGGAATTTCGTATAACTTTTTTACAGTGATAGATGGCTCACTAGCGCCCTGGTAGCTAGGAGGTAGCGTGCTTGCATACTGAGTTCAAGAATTGTGGGTTCGAAACCCGGCGAAGGCCCTTAGGTTTTAATTTGGGTGGTGAAACAACCTTGAGCAAGCAGTCCTTTGGATGGGCCGTTAAGCGATAGTCCCGAGCCTGTACAGTGTCAGGTGCTCATTTGTAGTAGGCGATATGACCTCAGATTTAAAGCCCGTGTGTCACAATAACTAACTACTATTACTAGTTTGAGAAATAAACATTCTTATTTTGTGTAATATTCATTTCACACTACTATTTTTTGCTATTGTTACATATATTTCGTCAATGTATTTACGGAGCAAACACCTGTTCAAATATTTTTAAGTAATTTTATTCAACTTAGTACTAAACAGCTTTTGTAAAATCCTTGGCGACAGAATAACAAGCGATCTTGGCTGCGTAGTTTATTGTTCCATTTGATTATAATTGGTTGAATTGTTTTTTTTTTTTTTGCCTCATGTACGATGCATATTAGCCATGTCACTTTGTTATCTAGTTATTTACGACATCCATGGCCACGGGAAGGAGTTCTATCTACGAAATAAAACTAACTCCCGGACGGGATTCGAAACCGCAAACCATGATGAGACCATGCGACCAAAGCCCTACGCTCTAACCCGCACGGCCACCATGGACTCCCACAGTAGAGTCGGGCTCATGTTAAACAGAGTGACGAAAGAGCTCTCTGGTAGTAGGCGACATGACCTCGTAGCTAAAGCTCGGGCATGAGTCATAAAACCTAACCTAACCTTGGCTGCATTGGTAGCTCGAAGTAGCGTGCTTG
Organism: Aradus depressus; assembly: GCA_963662175.1. Classification (NCBI taxonomy): domain Eukaryota; kingdom Metazoa; phylum Arthropoda; class Insecta; order Hemiptera; family Aradidae; genus Aradus; species Aradus depressus. The sequence continues at coordinate 27,587,116 of OY759214.1, forward strand.
CCTTCTGAGCTCAAGATCGCGGATTCGAAACCTGGTCGAGGCCCTTAGGTTTTTCATCTGTAAGTTAAAGCCCGGGCATGAGTCACTATAACTATATACATATACACATATTTATATGTAATATAAATATATGTATAATATAAAAATCATTCAATATACATTTTACTTCACAAAGAAGGATCTCAAAATATCGATAAAATTGGGTAGATCTTCGTAAACGTTTTCATGGTTATAATAATCGCGAGATAAAATAAACATTTTATTTATTACTCCATTTGCTAATGCCTATAGAAGTGACAGGAACTTATTATATTCTCTCCATAAGTTGTAGAAACAAGTGCACTAATTCTCATATTGCGGACGCTCCTCTGCAGTGCAGTTACACCACATGTAATTTTCAATTCTACTTAGTCCACAGGTTTAATGGGCGGAAAGTAGGTAGTTAAAGGGCCGTCTCAAGACAATTACTGTTTTTTTTTTTTTTTGCAAATGTTCAACTCCTTTAATTAACACTATAGTTAATTTACAATTATTGAAATTATAATGAGGAAATACTTTTTTTTGGGGTAACTAGTGATCCCTTTACTATAACATAGTTATTTAAATGTGATAAATTTAATATTTAAGACTCGTTAAAAAAAAAATATATATATTTGATATAGGAAACGTTATTCCTTCTGTTCTACATACGTATATCTGCACCGATATATCTGACGTATATCTGCACCGATATATCTGACGTATATCTGCACCGATATATCTGACGTATATCTGCACCGTTGAGCGATGGTCCCGAGCCTGTACGATGTCATAGTACTCGTTAAAGACCCCTACCCTAGGTGAATAAAATTTTAGGGTAGGCAAAATTTAGGACTCCCATAATAGAGTCGGCCTCATGTCCACCATAGTGACGAAAGAGCGCTCTGGTAGTAGGCAATATGACCTCATAGTTAAGCCCGGGCATGAGTAATAAAACCTAACCCATAATTTATTTTTTAAATAAAGATTATTATCCATCACATATGTGTATATATTTTAAGACTTAATATGTTTTAACAGAAAAAAAAGAATTATTAGTAACAAATGGTTGGGTGGTAGTTCTAAATTTTTAAGTAGACATTAATTTGGGGTCCTGTTATGAAGAAAGTATGTTAAGCTCCTTTGCATTGCCAGTTGTATGCCAACTGGTCATTACTGGTGCAAAGCAGCTTAGCATATTTACTTCATAAGGGAGAACTACCCTTACCTTAGACCGCATCAAGGGTTCGCATAGTTACTAATCTGCAAGAACATAGATTTTCGCAAAGGTTGACATCCAACCTTTTACTTCTTAGGTACAGATACATTTCTCTTCTAGTAAGTATCATTAGACAACATTCAAATGCGAATATCAAATTTCGCACTCTCAGAATCCAATTTGAAACTTCGGATCAACTCTCATTTTTACAATTACTCTAATCTATCAGGAACAGTTTATACGGGAATTTTCTTTCGAGTCTGCTGTTGATTCCCATTGACACAAGTTTAAAAAACACCGTCCATTTAAACCATTACTCAAGATCGATGTTTATTCAATCCGCCATCAAACGCCGAAGATAAGTCTTTAGGCGTATTCGTATAATATATTTTATTTAAATTCAAATATATTCAATGTAGGAAAAACATTCTCCAAATTCGGCAATAAATAATAAGTCAACTGCCCTGAAATGTGTAGCTACTATTTCACTATAAACATTTTTTTGATTTTTCTTGCCTTTAAGGCCACATCCGTGTATGGCGGAATCGGCCTTTCGCATAGATTTTGTTGATTTTTCTTTTGATTATCACTTTCTATACAACCTTAAATCTAGTTGAATATTAACTTACGAAATTAAAAAAAAAAAATTTATTATCATAATATTTTATTATTATTAATACAAACTTACTATTGCGGTCTTATGTTCCCATTTTCCAAGATTTTGCCAAATGTACTCATGTAGAAGACAGCTGGGAAGGACGACATCGTCGAGGGGGCACCTGATTAAATTGCTCTGTTCTGTTGAATAGAATTTATGAGGAGACAAACTAGTCCAGCGTGGGGTAAGTTTCCGCAGCATCCTAAAATTTTAATTTGTACCATTAGATTAGCCACTTTTCTCATGTAAAGAGACAAATCTAATATTAAACTCTGAGTACTAGGTGCACTATCTTATAATGAATTTAAATAGTTAATGCTGCTTACATTTTTTAAAAAACTAATAAAACAAATAAAAAAGTAAATTAAATTTTTTTAACATTTATATTTAATATATTATTACAGCTTCACTTCTCTCATTTATTTTTTGCCCTCACAAAAAAATGACAATTACAAACATTTCGGGAACTCCCATTACCAGTATCTATAATACATGTGTTCTTTAGACATTTCTTCTGTCAATCAGAATCTTTTTATTATAGAAGATATTTATTGAGACATCTTCGATATTTAAACACCTAGTCAAAACAGTTCCGAATAGTTAACCTAAAGGACACACGTATTATAAATACTGATGATGGGAGTGCTTGAAAGCAAGAACTTTTGGAAGCTAATATTTAACTATCTCTGCTATCCCATTCCCATCCAGACAATACTCCCCGTAGATTGAGGAGGTGCTGGCCGAGAGACTTGTTACATTAAAGTATGTATTGTAAAGAAATTTAGGAAGTGCTGGATATATATAATAATGGCCTCTTGTAACTACTCACATTCATCAGCTCTTCCTATCCCACTTTGAATCACCCGGGCTATCATGGCCTCTACGTCCATTAAATTGGAAGTATGAATATGGCTTTATAACGAAGGTGTTTCGAGCTGAATTAATTTACTATTTATTAATATTTTGTACTTGAAAAAAAATATAGGTATATGTTATGTATACCTTATTATTATGTATTATTTTGTACAGGTTTAGGTTTAGGTTTTAAGACTCATGCCCGGGCTTTAACTATGAGGTAATATCGCCTACTACCAGAGCGCTCTTTTGTCACTCTGGTGGACGTGAGTCCGACTCTACTGTGGGAGTCCTAAATTTTGCCTACCCTAAGTTTTTATTCACCCAGGGCAGGGCTCTTTAACGAGTACCTGACATCGTACAGGCTCGGCACCATCGCTTAACGTCCCATCCGAAGTACGGCGTGCTTAAGTTTATTCTACCTCCCAGATAAAATAAACAAAGGGCCTCAGTCGGGTTTCGAACCCACGACCTTGAGCTCAGAAGGCAAGCACGCATACCACTGAGCTACCGGCGCCCTCTTATTTTGTACATATCTTCGTTCTATAGAGATATTTTTATTTTTATTTAATTATTATTATTACTTTTTTTTCTTTTATTTAATTTCCCATTATCGTCATCAAATATACTACCTAATGGTTTTATTTTAACCGATTGTAGGTACATAAGCCCAATGAAAAAAAAAAAAAGTTTTGAAGCTTTAAATTATAAAGATAAAATGCGATGAACAAAGCTTAAGGTCAGTGACAGATAAAGCGACCCTGTCTTAGGTAATAATAGGAGTAAAAAATGAAGAAATGAACCTTTAAGGGAAAAAAAACAAGGAGATAGGAACATTGCGTGATTTGTTGGCATTGACACTGTTTTTGTAGATAGTAATAATCAACTTGAAACCATTTATATTAATATATACGAATTATATAATATTTATTATATTATATATGTATCAAATTTTCTGGGGTTAATGAACTAATATCCGGAAAATGCTGACATTCATTTGACATTATCAGCTCCAAATCTCCACCAAATCAACTCGAGTTGATTACTCTGATTAAAAAAAAAAAACATCTTAAAAAAATATATATATAGTTTGGTTTGATTTGGTTTTGGTGACTCATGCCCGGGCTTATGAGGTTTGTTTTCCCTCTGATGGACGTGAGCTCGACTAGTGGGAGTCTTATATTTCGCCTACTCAGGTTTAGTTACCATTGTAGGGGGGATCTTTACGAATACCTGACATCGGGTCCCATCCGAAGGACGACATGCTCAAAGTTTTTTTTATCTCCTCGATAAAAAAAATGTAAAGCCTCGGTCAGGTTATGAACCCGCAATCTTGGCCTCAGTAGGCAAGCATGTTACCTCTGAGCTACTGGGGACCACCAATGTATATACATATATCTTCTTGGTATAGTTATGTAATCGGTCAAAAATTCAATGTTGATTCATCCGAATTTCTTATTTTTCGACTTCCTGAGTCCAAAAATTAAAACGAAATTCCTGTCTGTCTGTGAAAAACAAATATAATTTTTCATCATTTGTAGGCCAAATTTTAAATCCTTATCCAGTAGGGCTCAGACCTTATTGTAATTTTGGCTATACTGAATATCTTCAGAAATACTTATCCAAGCAATATCATTTTTGTGTTATTTCCCTTTTTAAACAATCTAGTTTCAGAATTTGAAATGAACGTTCCTAAATAACGTCGTATAAAAAAAAAAAGGAACACTTACAGAAGAATAAAAATATATTTATCTAAATTAAAAGAGGGCACCGGTAGCTCAGTGGATGCGTGCTTGGCTTCTGAGCTCAAGAACGTGGATTCGAAACCCGACCGAGGCCCTTAGTCATTTTATCTGGGAGGTAGAATAAACTTAAGCACGCCGTCCTTCGGATGGGACGGTAAGCGATGGTCCCGAGCCGGTACGATGTCAGGTACTCGTTAAAGACCCCTGTCCTAGATGAATAAAAATTTAGGGTAGGCAAAATTTAGGACTCCCACAGTAGACTCGGGCTCATGTCCACCAGGGTGACGAAAGAGCGCTATGGTAGTAGGCGATATGACCTCGTCGTTAAAGTCCGGGCATGAGTCATAAAACCTAACCTAACCCTCTCAATTAAAATTAAAACTGTATCTACTATATTTATTAATATTATTATTTTGAACTCATTAATATTCAATTATTTATACAATTTGTTTTCTGAGGAATCCACCTATCAATAATACTCCTAGCTCACATGAAATTAAAAATTCATTTATGGATAGCTTGTGGCTGGAAAGCCCAAAAATTATAATAAAAAAAAATAAAAAAAGGCGTCGGTGAATCACCAGAAATGTATCTCCTAGCGCGAGTTAAATAACTAAGTTTTCTCTGTCTCTCTAAAACAAATCCACCGATTTAGTTGAAAATCAATAGACGTCATACTTGGGGACTTACGATTGTTCATACAAAATTTCGTATTGATACATTCATTATTTCAGTAGTTATCGTGGTTTTGTGTAAATATTTTCCCTAACCCCTTCTTCCCTTTGATCGTTTTGGCTGAAAATCAGTAGGTGTCGTGCTTATGAAGGTCTGGATATTCGTAAAAAATTTCATGTTGATTTGTTCATTCTATTGGGAGTTATCGTGGCTCGGACAGAAAGGAATTTTCTTTCTCATTTTTGTATCCAAGAGGTTCGAAAACATATTCCGCTAAAAACTAAACATAGAATTTCTGACCAATTACACAAATTTCCCCGTATTTCATATAAGTTAGGAAGTAGAAAATATTTTCTTCGTAGTGTGATAAATATTATGTCTCATAAACATTGCAGATAAGACACTTAAGATGGCTATTAATAATCAGTGAACCATTTTAATTTTTATTATTTCTTGTATAAACATTATGATTTAATTATTTTCTTCCCTACTATTGAGAGATATTATATCAGTTATACTTTTTTTTTGTATTTACAGAAGTTAGTTATGTAATTATTATTGAAAACTGTTGCTATTTTGACACTTTTCCATAATTTACTCTCGTCATTCGACTTCACCAGGTACACGAATTACAAGTACCTATCTAATCTATCAAAAATTCGATGTCAAGTTTTCAACAAAATTTAATATTTTTGACTCACTGATTCAAAAAAAACAAAAACATTAAGGCGTAGTCAAGGTCCACGCCGTAGATTTTCCGTGAAAACGTCGGGATAAAATCATTTTTCATTTTCTTTTCGATGCTGCCGTAGCTCTTGCATTTGCTCGGCACCAGACTTTTTCGGTTCTTTAAATTCCTCTTCATGCGAGCTTTCCTCTGATTTGCGTTTTCTATAATTCCGCGCATATTTACGATTCATATGAGACGACATCTTTAATTTTTTTGCAGTTTTCAACTTAATACCGATTTTTACATATATTTCGGCAAATATTTTTATTGTTTCACTTTGAGTCCTAGTAGTGCTCCTGAAGCTCTTTACAATGACACCCGAATCAACGTCCTATCTAAACGCATTATCATGCTACACTAATTTCTAATTTTACACAACGCTAATTCGCAACAATCATCCGCCGGCGCCCACACTAGCCCGATAACGTCACAGGCAAAACAAACCCTGCACAACAAACACGTACAGACATGCTCTATCCATTGTGACCTCAACCGTTGTTATCGCATTATTAGTCTCGTAGTTATTATCGATTGAAATATGACGGCATTTTGTAACACAAGAAAGTTTGACCGGCTATCACTGTGCTTAACGAGCGGATAGACGTTGACGTTTTCACGTCAAAAAAAAAAAAAAAAAAAAAAAAAAAAACTGTGTTTTTGTGTCTGTGAATACCATACAATGAATGTATTGACACGAAGAGCGATACCTATTGAGTTTCAGTTGAATTGTTCAAAAGGAAGAGGGGAAACTGCAGTTGTAATAAGTATTGATACAAAAATCCCATCAGGACGACACCTATCAATTTTCCACGGAATCGGCCTAAGGGAAGCGAGGGATTAGAAGGGGGATGGATCAACTCAAAACACTAATAACTGTTGATGTAATGAATGTACCGGCACACAATTTAATATAAGCCCCTGTAAGTCAACTATTGATTTTTAGACCAAATGGATTGGTTTTTTTGGCGGAGAGCAGAAACATAATTGATTATTTTGATTTGGGGAACTACATTGCCATTCATTAGCCACTTTTTTTTTTTTTTTTTTTAACGTAATTTTCAACTATTTTTATATTTACATATCGTCGGCTTATTACAAAAAGTCACTAACTGACATTTCATACATTTTGAGATATGAGCATGTGAAAATTGCAACCTACTTTAAAAATAGAAGGTTATAAAATGGACAGATAGAAACGTTTTTATTAATATGACTGTTCCGTTCTCCTCTATTGTACTCGTATTATTAAGTAGCATAACATGTTACTTAATAATACAATAGACGAGAACAGAACAGTTATATCAATAAAAACTTTTCTTGGCGCACTCAATGAAAAATATTTCTATTTTTTTTAGCTGATTTGGAATTTTTTATGCATGAAATATGTATTTTTAGTGATAAATATGACCTCTTTAGGGCCCATTTAGTTCAAAATCTTAAAAATGTTCAGTTTATGATTTTTTGCAGGAAGCCGACGTTTACATGCACAAAACAAGAAGAATTAACGTTTGAAAAGCATAATTGGGCTTTAAAGATCAATAACTTTCAATAGATTCCTGACTATAGTATTACAAAGGTCAATAGAAAATTCGAAATCAATATGCAAACTTAGAAGTTTCTGATTCTATAAGATAGTACTGAAATTCAGCCAAAGAGACCGAAGGGTGATTAAAAGAGGAAGGCTTAACATCGAAATAATAAATACTAAATAATACACCTATTGATTTTCAGCCAAATCACCCAATGAGGTGGAGGTTTAGGGGGAAAGTGAAAACATAGTTGTTTACAAATAAATTCGTGTATTCAAATAGTAAACAAACTCCGTTTGCACATCGTTAAAGAAAGAATATTAATTAATTAATTAAATATATATTAATTAATTACGAATATTATAGTGTCAAAATTTGAGCATATACAGTGTGTGTATAAACGATCAAAAAAAAATTACAACTTAAAAAATGTGGTATTTCAGTAATTTTTTGTTGTTGATAAGTACAAAAAGTGCTCTGCAAATATCTACATTCCCCCCATGTATAGATGTTATGTAATCTTTCAGATATTATTCGATGTCGGGTTTTCACCGGAATTTCATGTTTTTTAACCAGATTTTTGAGTCTCTTTCTTTCTTCAGGCGATTTCGCGGTAAATTAATATATAAAGGGCTGTCCTCATCGAAATGAAATTTTATATTTCAATTCAAAACAACATTAGAACGGCCCCTTATATATTAATTTACCGCGAAATCGCCTGAAGGAAGAAGGGGACTCAAAAATCTGGTTAAAAAACATGAAATTCCGGTGAAAACCCGACAGAATATCTGAAAGATTAGGTACATAACATCAACTTATCGAAATGAAATTTTATATTTCAATTCAAAACAACATAAGTTGAGCCTCTCCCCATATCATCCCCTTCCTACTAGCCAGTTTGACTGAAAATATAAAGGTGTCGTTCCGAAGAGGTTTTGAATACAAATTTAAAATTTTGTGTCGATACATTAACTCTATTGGGAGTTATCGTGTTCACAAAAATGAAATTGCATTAAAAATTCAAATATAATTTCTTATTGTAGCTTCCCCAATACTTCGTATATCTGGAGAACTTAAATAAGCTAAAATTAGGATTTATCAATAGGTTACCAAATAGGATCTGGGGGGATTGGGCGCGAGGCGGGAACTTTTTTACCGCGAAACTTTTACCAACTTCAATCCTTGAAACTAAAATACAAGTAATAAACTAGTGGTACCTGAGTGCTTGGTGTGTTCCTGATGTGAACCAGACTCTGGAATATCAGACGCAGTAGATAAATACACTACCCTGTGGTAGTCTAATGAATATACTGCACTGACAAAAACACATTTACCCCCTCCTCTTGGGGTCTTTTGCAAGGTCAACCTCTTTATCTGACTCCTGTTAAACTCGATGATTTAGGGTCATTTTTTTTTTTTTAACTCTTACAGAGGTTTTGTTTTTTATTGTCACCAAAACCTGATATACAACTTTCTTTTTCGAGGTTGTTCCAATTTTATATTGTACCGCAGTGGCGGATCACCGCGCAGGCGCCTGAAACACAATTTCATTCAGAGCTCCTCTGCACATTTAATTTAGAATAATATATATTCACCGGAATTTCATGTTTTCCGATCCTATGATTCCTAAAATGAAAAAAAAAAAAAAAAGGAAAGTCTATCTGTGCGGCCAAAGGGAAGGAGGGGATTAGGGGGGAAACTTAACACAAAACTCTAATAACGACCATTTTAATAAATATATCTATACAAAATTTCATATTTAAATTTAAAAACCCATAATAAGGATGGCACTTATCAATTTTCAGCGGAATCAGACGAAGGGAAACGAGGGTCAGATAGAGGGCTAAACTCAAAAACCCCAATTACTGCAGAAGTAATGAATGTATCAATTTGAAATATCATATTTAAATTCAAAAATTCCATGAGGACAATAACTGCAGGGGGGGGGGGGGGGGGGGGGCTCAACTCAAAAACCCTAATAACTGCCGATGTAATGAACTTATCTAAATAAAATTTAGTATAAGGATTTAGAAGAGTATCTAAGTCAACTATTGATTTTTAGGCCAAACAGTCGACTGGTTTTGTAGAGCGAGCGAAAAGTAATTGGTTAATTCGTTGTGGTGAAGTAAACTGCCGGTGATTTATTTTTATTTATTATTTATTTTTTTTACTGAGTTTATTTATCTTTGTATTATTGCTAATTGTTATTTATTATTCATGATTGTCCCAAATTAGTTATGGTTTGTAAATATGCCCAATAAAATTGTTAATATACAGATAGATGGAGGCTAAACCAAAATGCACGAATTGAAAACTATAGCTTTTATTATATTTTATTTGAAAAATAACTCATAAAGATATAAAAAATCAAATATTGGCCTAGTACATAATAAAAGGGGGGATTTGTTTAATGTAATAAGGGAATAGTTATGCGACGACGCCACAGTCTAGGCGATGTAAGGCACTTGTTAAAGACCCCAACCCTAACTAACTAAACCTTGCCAGGCAATAGCAGAGTCGGCCTCATGTCCACCAGAGTGACGAAAGAGCGCTCTGGTAGTAGGCGACATAGTCTCGACACTGAAGTCCGTATGTGACGTGAAATTAGACATCTATTGAATGTCAACCAAAGCAGCCGAAAGGAATATAAAATGGCTGGTTAATTCCTAAACCCTGATGAAATTCAATTAGCGATATGAAATTCTCTATGTGAAATAAGAAGACCCTGAGTATAAAAACACATAAATTTGAGAGGCGAGGCCATGACCTAATAATCGCTTTAGCAGACTTCATGGAGCTCCATTGAATGTATTTATTTGTTTTTGTGACTTATGTCCGGGCTTTAACTACGATATATCGCCTACTATCACAAGAATGTAAAATTGTATTTTTCTGAATCTCAGAATTAACGATCTTTTGTTAAACTAATTAATATCGTAGTACATATTTTTTTTTCAATAGTAACGAAACGCTACGACATAAAATGAGTTAACATAAAGATTAAGTGAATGTAAAAATTAATAATAACAATAATATTTATTTCCGTTAAACCATAACATGGTAATATTATACCTCATGAGAATGTAGGCATCAAGATAGCTTATAAATTAGATATATAAACAGTTATTAAATCTTAGGATTAGTAATAATAATAGTAAAACAAAAAAATAATAAAAAATGAATAAATAAGTACTAGAAAATATTATAAATGAATAAATTAGTACAAAAATAACCATATTATTAAATTCAGTAGATACAGTTTTAAATTCAAATTATGATAAATAATTTTTATAATAATATAATTGATAATTATAAACCAATAAAAACAAAATTATCGAGTAAATAACTATGAAAAATAATAATAGTACGTAAGGTTTTAATATATGAAACGACACGGAAAACAATTCGTTTCCAAAATGAGGTTTTTAGTTAAATTTAATTTTTTTTAAATGGATTTATTGCTTTCAAAAAGGGGGGAAGAACATTAAAAAAGTTGATTACTTTATGAGTTATACTTCGAAATGGAAGCAATTTTTAGGTTTTCAAAAATAGGGGCAAAATAATTTATAATTCCTGAAAATTATTTGGCAGTAATATCACGATATAGCACGTTGGGATCATTCCGGTTCGGTCATTGAACCTGAGTTGCTCCAAATAAATAAATAAGAAATCTGTATGTCTATGAGCACGATAACTCCCAATAGAATAAATGTATTATCACGTAATTTTATATGTGTATCCAGAACCCTTTAAGGATGACACCTATTAATTTTCAGCCAAATCGACCAAAAGGAAGGCGAGGGTTAGAGGGAGCCTTAACACAAAAACTGTTATAGCTGCCGTTGTAATGAATGTATTGACACGAAATTATGTATGTAAATTCAAAAACGTGGTGCGTAAGTACAAAAAAGTGCTGATATGGCCACATCAGTTACATTTTTTACATTTCTTTTTAATAAAAAAAGTACCAATACGGAAAGTACTTAAAAATACGTTGCCATGTGTTACAATTTAAACATTACTTTGAACTATTTCCTGAAGAAAGTTATTATATTATATTCTTTGGAGCGTTGCGTCTTTGTTCGTATAAGTCCTATCTCGAATCTTAGAGCATTTTGATAATTTGTAAATATAATAAGGAACATTTTTGGTAATGACCAGTATTTCGATGGGACTGACTGTTTTCGCGGAAATCTAACAAACATCTAAAAAAATGGGTTTCGAGAAGTCATTTTAAGACGTTTTTTGGTATGTCAAAAAACGTTTTGAGTATAAAATGTGTCAAGTCAACTATTGATTAAAAATGGTCGATTAGTTTTGGAGGGAGAGCGGAAACATAATTGGAGAAATATATTGCCGGTGATTCACCGATTACTTTATTTATTTTTTTTAGTTGTGTTCTCTAAGAGTACAATTTTAAGTTAAAAGAAAACAATTTATGTAGTTGTTTATACGAGCCCTCAGAACTCGTGAGTTTTTCGCAAAACACTCGATCACTGTTCCTCCCCACCTCCCCTACTCACCTGACCTTGCTCCTTGTGACTTTTTGCTTGTTCCCCAAACTCAAAAGACCCTTGAAAGGAAGAAGATTTGAGACGATTCCCAAGATTAAGGGAAATGCGACGAAGCAGATGAAGGACATTACAAAAGAAGCGTACCAGGACTGTTTCGACAAGTTAAAACACCGTTGAGATAAGTGTGTGCGTTGGGGAGGAGAGTACTTTGAAGGGGATCCAAACATGTAACTTATAGAGTATATTTTTTTTTATGACGTTAGTCCGCGTATTTTTTGAACAGACCTCGTAATATTGAAAAAAGCATGGATATCATGAATTGCACAACGAGAATAATGTTATGTCAAAGCGAACCCATGTAATGTTCATATCAATATATTCTTTTATGTTATTTAAAAGGAAGCAAACATTGTTAATTTATATCCGAGTGGAAACACTCACAGATCATTATGACACTTAAACCCCACAAACCACTATTTGCTTTTTCCCTCTCTGTTCCAAGCTGTTTGAAAAATTACTGTACAAGAGATCCCGTATCCTCATCGCCAGTTTGGCTTCCTTGTTCAACACTTCAGTAACACAGGGTTGTGGATTTTGTAGCTTGTGTCCTAGATAAAAAATTATATGCAACGAGGGCATTCTTTGACATAAATCAGGCTTTTGACCGGGTTTGGCATCCGAGACATCTTTATAAATTGAGACCATTACTTACCTATACATATTACCTCATTCTTAACCTGCAGATACTTCTTCATCAGACAGTGTTCTGTCGTCTTCTGACTAGGACATCGCAATGTTGTGCAAAATTCATTTAAAATAATGAATAATTAATAAAAATTTATTTTCATTCAAAGCATAATGATTATTCATTATTCATAAAATAAATAAATGAATGTTGTTTTATTCATTATTTGAATAAAAAATAAATTATTGAATAAACATACATTTATTCAATAAAGATAAATGATTGAATAAACATAAATTTATTCAATAAAAATAAATTATTGAATAAAAATGAATCTATTCAATAATTCATTTTCTTCTTTTTTTACTTAGTAGTCATTCCATTATATCATATTTAGGTTTTTAAAAATGTTCAATTGGATTTTCGTTTGCATAATTTTGAATTTGGTTAAATAAATGAAAACACATTGTTCAAAACCAACTAAACCTTTATTCTTTAGAAAATACATATTATTTAAAAAATAATAGATTATTATATATATTTCCTCGGCCCAATACATTGAAGGAAACATTTTAATCTTTAAAAATTTAATGAAGTGTTAGTCTTTTACAAATCCGAATGGGCACATAGAATGTATTAAGAACTTAACAATATTACCGTCAGAATCGGCTTGTGTGATTTTTTTCAAGCTTTTTTTTCCCCCCTGCTATGTACTTCTCATACTCTTCAAATGCACTTTTTCCATGGCATCGTTTTAAATGAGAAATACAATTTGAAGATGAAAACCTACTAACTTTCATTTTAACCTCATTAGGTTGGCACTGGACACATGTTGATTGATTTGATTCATGTTGTTCTAGATCAATAACTGACAATGTGTGTTGACAAACCCATACTCCCATGGTTGTTGGAATTGCTTTAAATTTCATTCATAATAAAAATTATTAAAAAAAATTGAACACCAGAAAAAAGTAAAAAAAATATTTAACTTTACTTTAGTTGTAACGGCAGGAATAAACACTGATGTATGATGTAAGATGTTTATCTAGCTAATCCATTGTTTACAGTTTATGCATTTAATTTTGTAAACATAACGTATTTCTCATTATAAACAAACTGTTGTCAACAAACCTGTGAGCAGGGAGGAGCAGGAATTCTTATCTGGAATAAAGCTATTAGTTATTTAGGCCTTAAAAAATACAACACATTGAAAAATAATCATCATTTATAAATTACCTAAAATAATGATAACGGTTAAAGAATAACGAATAATTCATAGAATAAAACCGTAACTTGCTTCATGAATAAAACACTAATCACAAAAAAATTATTGAATAACTCTATTGAATAAAAATGTATTCAATAATGCCCAACATTGGATAATCGGAGGCGTGTCACAAGATTCTATTTTAGCACCTTTGTTGTATACAATATACAACTCAGAGATACTCATCTTCATTCAAACAGTGACAGCAACATACGCTGATGACACTGCCGTCTCACGAAAATCAAAACCTAGTGTAAATTGCAGCACATTACATTCACACAATGGCGGAAAAACTTGCCCCAATAAGCCACTCTCTCAAAATAAAGACACCCTTGAGTGTGCCAAGCCATGAATCGCATCAAAGATCCACTTCCTTGGTTGCAGGGATAAAAACGAACAGGCTGTCCCGGAAGTTATACTTTAATTATAGCACACTGAAAAGTAGAAAATTAACTTTTTCTTTCCGCAGACGATCGGAGTTGAGTGGGAATGTGAATAATAAACATTAAAAAGAGGCGACATTATATATTTCATTTTAGGTTGAATATATTATATGTTATTATATTCAATATAAAAACATTTATAGATCGCATAATTTATTTCATAACCTGCTGTAAGACCAAATATCAAATCCTGATTATTATGATACTGAGGAAGAAAAGTATCTGACGAAGAAGTGCACGTATATGATGAACGAATGGCGTATTTGATCGTAAGAGAAAAGTGTTTTCATAAATTAATTTTGAAAAATTGATTTTCTTATTTTCTCGCTTAATTAATATTGTCTTCGTTTTGTTCAATGGAGCTTTAGTATTGAACTTGTCAAAATAAGTAAGACGTTAATGATATCAATAGTGAGGCGGGGGCACCATAAGCTCAGAATGCTCATGGCATGGAATACTCTTAATCCGACACTGGGAATGCAGCATGAAATTGAACATCTTATCTTATGTAGAAATTAATTTTTTTATGTCTATTATTCATATTTCCATCCAACAGATCGCTTGCAAGAAAAAACCGTTTATATTCTATTTTTTAGTGCACTATAATTGAAATATAAGGTAACCTATATTTTAAAAACTTGTTTTTTATATTATCATTTAATTTTTTTTCATTGTTGGTCTTATGTAGGATGCATATTAACCATGACCCCGGGAGGGAGCTATCTACGAAATAAAACTCCCAGACGGGATTTGAACCCGCGACCATGGTGAGACCATGCAATCTCTAAGCTCTAGCCCGCACGGCCACCAGGGCTCCCTTCTTATTCTCTTACTTTTTAGTTATTTACGAGCATTTAAAACCTACAATAGGGGTTGTTTTCTTTAGAGAGCCATGGTAGTCATGCTGGCTAGAGCGTAGGGCTTTGGTCGCATGGTCTCACCTTGGTTTGCGGGTTCGAATTCGGAAGTTAGTTTTATTTCGTGGATAGAACTCCCTCCCGGGGCCATGGATGTCGTAAATAATTAGATAAAACACCATTATAAGAGTCATAGGTAAATATGCATCGTACATAAGGCTGAAAAAAAAATAAGTATTTTTTTTTTAAACAGCTGTTGTTTAATATCTATATTTTTTTGTGATTCGGTAAATCAGCCTTTATGGCGCGCGGTAACTATGCATGTTGGTCATTCTTCAAATTTGATAAAAATTGTTCGTCAGAATTTAATAAAAAACATTTTTTGTAATAGCTGATTTTCCCAGAGAATCAACCATTTTCGCATAAATAAAGCAAACCTTTGAAAAAATGACATTCAATGGACAGACGGTGAATCGCTCGACTGATCTGGCTGAAATTTCTAAATAATACATTATCTTCACTCCAATAATGACATTTTAGAAACACGGTAGTTAGATATTGTGATTCATACCTAGGCTTTAATTACGAGGCCACATCGTCTACTACGTCCTAAATTTTGCCTACTCAGGTTTGCTACCTAAAGTAGGTGTCTTTAACGAGTATCTGACATTGTACAGGATCCGAAGGACGGCGAGCTCAAGGTTTTTTTCACCTCCTAGATAATAAAAATGTAAGGGCCTCGTCCAGGTTTCGAACCCGCGATCTTGAGCTCAGGAGGCAAGCACAATGTCTCTGAGCTCACGGAGCCCTGTGTTTTTACATCTACTATTCTAAAAGGTTGCATCCATGTTGGTCTGTTGTTGGCATTATGAAATATATAATATTGAGTCGTGTTTACCCCAAGTAGAACTAAGCGGAGAGCCAGGTCCCAGATGGCATAAAGTTGTTTGTTTGCGTCTCGAGAGCTCCAGTCTCAACAACATCCAGCCCCATCCTTCTTATTTACAACACTAGCCTTTCATGAACTACATGGCTAAACAAAGCCCAGCTTTCAAGGGTACTCCTACACGTTAAATATATTTTATATTATAAATCGTACACTTGTGGTCAGATATATAATACAGCGTTATATACTACTGAGCTCAAGTTCATGGGTTCGGTCCCACACATTGACCACGATCTATCCCACACATTGACCACGATCTATCCCACACATTGACCACGATCGGTCCCACACATTGACCACGATCGGTCCCACACATTGACAACGAAAAGGCAACCCTTTAAGTGTACCACTAATTTTATGTTTCACCCCCGCCCCATTTCAAATTTTGTGATGTGTCAGCCTATTTTTTTAATCGGGCTTCAAAGAATGTTACATAAGAAATTTCATTAAAAGACGATCAGCCGTGATGTTGGAACAAACCCACAACTTTACAAACTCCATTTCACCTTTATTAATATCGATAATTAATAATTAATATTTGTTTTAACTTTCTTATCATACGGATCACAGACATCCAACATCAAACGAATTCAGGCGTTTCAGTCAAAAACTCTCAGACTGATTACACAGTGCCCCCCCATTCATTTTTTTTTACATTATTTTCCTTTAATTTTATCATCTCTCTTACCCATCCATCAAAATTGTCTTTCAATTCCTTTTTATTTATTTATTTTCCTGTTCTTATCCTAATAATTAAGATAAATTTTCGTCCCGAGGACCTACCACTGGGTGGCCTTCCTCTCACATGCCCTTCACGCCAACATATCAATACCATCATAGATGCTGGTTGTTGCACCCTAGCAACAGTTGTATCTTTATAAATAAAACACACAAAAAAAAAAAAAAAAAAATGTCATATCTATAGTATAAGAAAATATTGTAATGGTAATTTAAAATAAATAGGTTAACTAATAAATTATAATAATGAAAAAAATACTTAAAATGTTAACAAAACAAAACAAACAAATTATATCTAAGAAATGGTAAAATAAATGATACTAAAATGGGGGGTGTGAAGTGGAGACGCCAAGGTGTTGTTTGGTCACAGTGCGGCTGGGCTGAGGGTCTATCTTATAGGGCTTCTTGACCAATACTTTCAGCAAAGGGCTGAGAGCACTTCTGTTCAGACAGCCAGACTGGACTTGACTAGACCGGACAGGTTAACTAAACAACTATGGCCGTAGTGACCTCTACTGGCCACTATCCGAAGTATATGCACTTCACTAATGGCGTCACCCCTTCCACACACACCCCATTGTCTTTATAAAGTTTATTTCACCTTCGGCCTTAACACTATGAACTTGAAATTTGGAATGAAGGGATCACAAGCCAATCGTAACTCATAGTACCGAAGTTTAAAATATGGTTTAATTATTTGTAGTTGTTTTTTGAAAAATTATAAAAATTAAGAAAATTACCGGTAATGACATCACTTATATTTTATTTCTTTTGAATGTCTAATCTCAGGATTACGTTGTACCAAGAGACAAAATGAAATGATTTTGAGAAGGGAGGGAGAGAGAGTGATCTGTAAGTGTTGTTGGTATAAGAAAGTCTTGTAATATATATATTTTTTTTATCTGGAGAAAATAATTATTATTGCAATTGTGTAATTGTTCTTTCGGATCAGCGATACACATATTATCCATAATTCAACAATCCATTACCAACAAATAAATTGGCAGTAAAAAATAAAATAAAATAAATTGAAGTGAACTTTTAAAAAAAAAATTAATATATGAATGTGACTGTATTGATCTGAGCCCTCCCCCGATGTTCGCTATAGGCACCACTCAATGATACATTTTTTTATATTTGCTATTGACGCAATGCAGAGTTATTCTGGCTGACATAATTGTTTTTTCATTATGGTTAATTGGTATTATTAAACTTTATTTAAAATTAATGTTTTTAGCACTTTAGATTGTCGATGATTGATTTTTTTTTGGTATATTATTCAATTATTGGGCATATTTACTCTCATAAACCGAAAGTAAATGCGATGATAATATAGGACAAATAAATAATTAAATATAAAAAAATAAATACAAATAAATATAAATATAAAAAAGAAAAAAAAAAGTTGTCGGTGAATCATTTCCCCAGAACGACTTAATTAACTTTTCGCTCCACCACCAAAACCAGTCGACCGTACGCTAATATTCAACAGTTGACTTATATAAGGGCTCCTAAATCCTCATACTAAATTTTGTGTAGATTTCATTACCTCAGCAGTTATTAGGGTTTTTGAATTGAGCACGCTCCCCTAAACCCCCCTTCCCTTCAGCTGATATCGCTGAAATTTAATGAAGATATGTCCTCATTTGGGTTTGACTTCAAATATGAAATTTCAGGTCGATACATTCATAACATCGGCAGTTATTGGATCTGATTCCTTCTTTCCTTCTGCCGATTCCGCTGAAAATTAATAAGTGTCGTCCTTATGAGGTTTTGAATTCACATATGAAATTTTGTGTCGACAGGTTTCAATAGGACTAACCGTTTTTGGGTAAATCAAGAAAACGTCTAAAAATATGTTTTTCAAAACTACATTTCAAAATGGTTTTCAACATATACTCAAAGTATATTGTATTTTCTTTAGTTATAAGTATTTTCTACAACTATTACTTGATAAGATTTTTGATTAGGTCATAAACATAAGCAGTATGTTGTAAAATGTACTTTGGTCCAGGGGGAAAGTGGTCTCAATTTTCGTCCGATTCCGGCCAAAATCTAAACTGACCTACTACTGAATAAAAACTTAGAACGAGTCACTAATTCCACTATATTTATATAAAATACCCAATATATTTCGCTGGTTAGAGCATTGTCAAGTGTACAGGATACATTCTTATGGCTGGTGGTAATATTTTGAAAAAAATCAAGATAGGGGGGTGGCCGGGGGGGGGGGGGGGGGGGCAGAGATAGGAGGGGAAGAGTGAGGGAGGGGGACAGAACTGGAGGGGGGGGGGGGGGGGAACTACCATATTATATCACAATTTAATCAGAAAAATAATTAAATAATATATCTCAATATTAACCTACTATCTATATCACAATATTAACTATATCTCAATATTAACCTATTAACTAAGTCTCAATAATAACCTATTACCTATATCACAAATAAAAACTAAAAAACAGACAACTACTAGATCACTGTAAATTGAAATAAAAACATATTGCACCCCTGTAACATTAGTTAATTGTGAACAGAGCTATCTAGATTTTAATAATCTAATGTTACAGGGGTGCAATATGTTTTCATTTCAATAGGTGATATAGGTAATAAGATATTGAGATATATTATTTAATTATTTTTCTGATTAAATTGTGATATAGTATGGTATTCCCCCCCCCCCCCCCCCCTCCGGCTATTTCCCCCTCCTTCACTCTTCCCCTCCTACCCTACCCCCCCCCCCCCCCCCCCCCCCACCAACCCTCTATCTTGACTTTTTTCAAAATATTACCACCAGTCATAAGTCTGTATCCTGTACACTTGACAATGCTCTAACCAGCGAAATATATTGTGTATTTTGTATAAATATATTGGAATTTGTGACTCGTTCTAAGTTTTTAGTCAGTAGTATTTACAATGAACTTCCACAAGATCTCTGGAGAAAACATCTCTCATTTAAACTGACGTAAGTTAGAACATGTGACCCCTGCATTCAAAATTCCAAGTTTATAATAGCTACAATTATTTTTGCGGTAGAGAAGTCGCAATGTTTCGGTCACATACACACACAAATGCACAGAGAGACATCATCGCGAAAATGGTCAAAATTTCAATTCATGGGACCTTGAAACGTGAAAATCAGTTGAAACAATCTCGGATTTTTGCACGATTACAATACTTCCTTATAGGTACTATAGATATTCAGTAGATACAGTTTTTAAGTTAATTTAAATTATAGTTAGTGTAGTAAATTTCAATAAATATAGTAGTTGGGTCCAGAAAAAAGGTATAGACCCGCTGTAATGGTTTCTTTTGTTGGTTTCCAACCTATGAAACTCTAGTAAAAAATGTAATTAAAAGGCTGTTTTTTTTTTCAGGGTTGGACTGGGCTAGGGCTGGGGCTGGGGACTGCGGTTGGTAGGGAGGGCAGCCCTCTATATCCCCGGGAGAGCTGGGGAGCAGGAGCCACTTGCCGATAACAGGCCCTGAATAATTCAGGCAACATGAGTCTCCCCTCTCTTTGTACCCCAACAATACCTACCCAACCAGAAGCTAGGCAACATTTTATCTATAAGTAGGTAGAGATCCTCAAAATTATCGGTAAATCGATATAACACTTCTACAACATCGATACAACGATAAAATCGGGACGATATATCGATATATTATTGGATGTTGATGTCCAGGCTTTTCAGCATTTCTATACGTCTGCCTCAGCGCGAAAAGGACAAAAAATGTAAATTCTCCCCTTCGTGGTGTATGATCTCAACTTAATATAAATGTTAGGTTAGATTTTGTGACTCATGCCCAGGCTTTAACTACGAGGTCATATAGCCTACTACCAGAGCGCTCTTTCGTTACTCTGGTAGACATGAGCCCGACTCTACTAAGAGTCCTAAATTTTGCATACCCTAAATTTTTATTCACCTAGGGCAGGGGTCTTTAACGAGTACCGGACATCGTACAGGCTCGGGACCATCGCCTAACGTCCCATCCGAAGAACGGCGTGCTTTAAGTTTATTTTACCTCCCAGATAAAATAAACTAAGAGCCTCGGTCGGGTTACGAACCCACGTTCTTGAGCTCAGAAGTCAAGCACGCATACCTCTGAAACCCCCTCACTATCAAACATATGAAAACTGCAACATCTACGCAGAACTTCTAGGTTGGGCATACATATGTCCGTCACGCTATGTCTCGGCAATGACGAACAGCGTAACAACCTGACCTTAATATTTTTTAAGGAAGCGAACCTCATTAATAAAATCTAGTCGAAACTAAATTAAAAAATAAATATATATAATATAAAAAAAAAAAGAGTAAAAATAAATAATAAATAATAAATATACAAACATAACAATATCATGTATACATATGTAAAAAAATATAAGTATATAAGTAGTAGTTTATATATATGTAAAAAAAACATTAAAATACTAAGAATATGTAGTCCCGAGACAAACAGGTTTGGTAAACAGTAGTATGAATCAAGAGAACATGTAGGTGTAATGACCAAGAAATCGAACACCTAAAAACATGAAACAACAACAACAGAATATTTCATTTTTCATTTTTGGATAAAGCATAAAATTAATAAAATAAAACTTCCTCTATACTTTGTATAGATGGGGAAGTAAAAACATTTGACCTAAGTATACGTTTTTTAAGAGGGTTACTAATCGTAATCACCTTACTAGTTTTGCTAGCTTGAGTGTCTACCGTTATTCGGCACATAACTTATGCAATCAAGATCCAATGGGGAAACCACAAAATCGACTAGTAGCGTAGACAGAAAGTATATATCAGAATAATATATTTTAAAAATATGTATTAATACATCAAGGGGATGTATGCCTACGGAACCCTTCAGTGTGTGACCTGAGCACACGTCTATGTACTATTTCAGTTAGAGTTGACCTTCATATTACAGCCTGTATAAGGATGATTGTCGTCAAGTAGCTGCGGATCTTAACCTTAGAAGAATCTAACTAAATTTTTAACGCTCATTCATACATAGCAGTATTCAGGGAGGCGGGAAAGAGAGTTGACAAAAAAAAGAGATCATCAAAAATTTCTGTTTCAAATAAAGTATTCTTTTTTCTTCTCCTCGGAGTCGTTAAAAAGTAATAAAAAATTTCTGGACTATGTTCCCAGACTTAAATGTCCTCCTTCCTACAAAGTCACGCTAGGCCCTGCCATTGATACGCTACCTCGACTGACTTTTTAAGAAAAATATAAAACAGTTTAAATTATTTAGCTGGTTTTATTATTTTTTGAAATAAATTATTTCTTTTAACTATGAAGTTAAAAACTTCCATAAGAAAGGGTAAGATAAAAAATAGAAAAAAATCGCCTCTGAATCACCGGCAATGTACTTCCCCAGCATTATTTAATTAATTAATTTTTCTCTCTCCAATCAACCGACCGCTTGGGCTAAAAATTATGACAGAATACATTTCTGCGATCTGTGTCGATACAGTGGAAAGCTAATAAAGTAAATAAAAATAAAGGTCTTGTTTAACTTTTATATTGTCGAATTGCACAAAAATATATACATAAAGTATATCGGTTTCGGCTTACGCCATCGTCAGCACTAAGTTCAAAAGTCACTTTTGAACCTTTCTTTTTTATATAAAAATCATGAATTCTCTTACAAATACGTGCCGATACATCGGAGGTTATTACGGTTTTTGAGTCTCTAGCCCCCTTTTCTGATCCTCTCTTTCCCTCAGGTCGATTTCGCGGAAAATAATAGGTGTGGTCTTTACGCAGTTTTACGTTTACATATGAGATTTCGTGTCAACACATTAAAACGGCAGTTATTAGAGTTTTTGTTAATCTCCTTTCTAATCTTCCCCTTCTATTTGATCGATTTGGCTGAAAATCAATAGGGGTCGTCCTTGTGGTTTTGGATACACAAATTCTTTGGTGTTTTCGCTCGTTCTTTTGAAACTTAGAATATTCCTTCTTTATAAATAGTTAAGTATATATGTCAACCTGGAATTGAAATCCAGTAAACCGGCTTATGCTTCTATGCAGAATGCCAAGTCAAGCAGCTGATATTGTGCAGGCTGCAGCGTCGAGGTCAAAGAATGACCGAATATAAGTTTATGTATTTATGCAGGCTGTTTGCAAGGAATCCCCAGTCCTCCCCTCCCCTTTCCTGTCTTGATTAATGGATATTGCTGTTTAATATGCAAATGGTAGTTCTAGTTTCATGAGAATAACGAGAAGAAGAGCAAAGCTATATGTAGACAATTGTTAAATTTTTAAAGATGTTTAGCGTAACAAGGGTTTGTGGGAGTGTGCGATAGGCCACATGCCAGGGAGACGACATAGTAGGTAAATTTGATGACTATTTAACTACTATGTAAAGTATATACACAAAATAATAAGAATCAACAAGAAGAACAATAATGATATAAGGTCGCCAGTTGTCCTTTAACCGCTGTGCTGTGTGGGTGGATGAACCACTGATGATGACGCTGTTGCGTCGAAAACCTGTTCTGGTCTAAAATAAAACAATGGGAAGACAACGTCTTTTATTTCTATGAGAAATCTCGTCTCACAACATCTTACTATCTCATATGGTATAAAGTATGTACAAAATAATAAATATATACAAAATAATAAATAGAGGTAAAACTAAATAAATAAAATAAAGGTATTGAAGAACCTTGAGCACCCCGTCCTTCGGACATTAAGCTATGGTCCCGAGCCTGTGCGATGTCAGGTACTTGTTAAAGATTCCTCTACTCTTGGTGAATAGAAATTTAGGGTAGGCACAATTTTAAATCTACAATAGAGTAGGGCTCATGTCCACCAGAGTGACGAAAGAGTGCTACTATCGGTAGGCGATATGACCTCGTAGGTAAAGCTCGGGCATGAGTCACAATAATTAACTAAAAACATTAGGAATATATATGTGATATGGTTATTACAAGACTTTCTTATACCAACCACGCTTAGAGATCACTCTCTCTCCGACTTCTCAAAATCATTTAATTTTGTCTCAATGTTCAGCGTTTTGAAATAATTTTGAGAAGGGGGAGAGAGTGTTTAAGCGTGGTTGGTACAAGAAAATATTAAGAAGAAAACTACCAATACATAAACCATATTTTGAGGTTCCTTGTTATTAGTTACAATTGAAAAATTACAATTAGATTTATTCTTTATAGACAATTAGTTTACATTCTTGGGGGTCTATAACTTTTGTCGTATTGATCCTATTTCAAATCTGAAGACTTAGTGCGATTGGAAATTGTATAAGGAATATTTCTGGTAGGAATCAATGTTTCGATAGGGTTAACCGTTTTTTGGTAAATCAAGGAAACGTCTAAAAATATTCAAGACTACATTTCAAGATGGATTTCGTCGGACGATCTGTGAAAAATGCTATTTCATATAAATTATGTATTTTAATATTTTCTACAACTATTAATTGAAAAGATGTTTGTTTAGGTCATAAACATAAGCTGTATCTTGTAAAAAATAGTTAGGTCCTGGGGGAAAGTGGTCTCAATTTTAGTCAGATTTCGGCCAAAATCTAACCAGACCTAAATTAGAACATGTGACCTCTTCATTCCAATTTCAAGTTCATAGCTACAATCGTTTTTGTGGTAGAGAGCTCACAACGTTTCAATCACATACACACAAGACTTTGGATTGAAAGAACTGGAAGCGCGTGATGTTGGATGGCTTAGCATAACCGCATAGTTCTAGTCCGATGTCCATATATGTCTTGTAGATAGCCAGTTGTAACTGAAAATTTGGATTGTCTTTTTAGCAAGCTGTAAGGTAGTTCAAATCTTCTGTTAAATTATTATCATTTCAATCTTATATGGGTGTTCCAGGTCAGTCTTTGGTCGAGGTAGAATCCAAGGTAGCGGTGGGAGTGGGGATATTGTCGAAGGAACCAATATGATATAGAGACAAAATTAAGGAATGGTTTGATTTAAGAAATTTATTTTTACTTTCTTATATTTTTGTATGATGAATTATTCTAATAGTGCAAACATTCGAGATCGAGTTTCAACGGATTTTTAAATTTTAATATCTGAATACATTTCGAAATCTTGAAATTTTTCACATCATTAAAAAATGAATCGGTACAATATTAATCATTAGACTAAAACGATGATCTTGTGCCGCCCCTTTGAGCCGAGCCAAGGTTTGAGAATTGAAGTAAGAAACCCCGGTTTGTTTTAACTCCGATAAAAATTACATGTAGATTAAATACTTGGTGGGCCCCAATGAGAAGTTTGCGTGGTGTATCGCTAAGTATTAATTAACTTCGATCTGTTTAATATATTAACTTATTCATACTCAGACAGGTTTTACTCCAAGAATCTTTTACTTGATTCAATTTAAATAAATAAAACAAAGTTATTACTTCCCCAGCTATACCAAGTATAGGGGTAGTTATACTCCTGATTCCAAAAACAAAGAAAAAAAAAACATTAAGGCGTAGTCAAGGTCCACGGCGTAGCTTTTCCGTGAAAAAATCGGGGGTAAAATCATTTTTTTATTTTCTTCTCGATGCTGCCATAGCTCTTGCATTTGCTCGGCACTAGACTTTTTAGGTTTTTTAAATTCCTTTTGATGCAAGCTTTTCTCTGATTTGCGTTTTCTATAATTCCGCTCATATTTATGATTCATATGAGACATGATCTTAAATTTTTTTGCAATTTTCAATTTAATACCGATCTTTACATATATTTTGGCAAATATTTTTATTGTTTCACTTTGAGTCCTAGTAGTGCTCCTCAAGCTCTTTACAATGACACCCGAATCAACGTCCTATCTAAACGCGTTATCACGCTACACTAATTTCTAATTTTACTAATTCGCAACAATCATCCATATTAGCTCGATAACGTCACAGGCAAAACAAACAATGCACAACAAACACGTACAGACATGCTCTATCCATTGTGACCTCAACCGTTGTTATCGCATTATTAGTCTCGTAGTTATTATCGATTGAAATCTGACGGTATTTTGTAACACAAGAAAGTTTGACCGGCTATCACTGTGCTTAACGAGCGAATAGTCTGCTTGTGTGTCTGTGAACGCGATAACTCCCGATAGAATGAATGTATCGACACGGAATTTTATATATGTATCCAGAACCCCTTAAGGACAACATCTATTAATTTTCAGCCAAATCGGCAAAAGGGAAGAGTGGGATTAGGTAGAGGCTTAACGCAAAAACGTGTAATGAATGTGTTCTACATGAACATAAAGTGAGAACGTAGGATACTTGAACAACACAAAACCCCAATAACTGCCGAAGTAAAGAACGTATCAGTATGAAATGTTATCTGTAGATCCAAATCTCCATAAAGACGACATATATTAATTTTCAACAGAATCGGCTTGAGGGGAAGCGGGAACAAGCCGAGGAGGGCTGTACTCAAAAACTCTAATAACAATCTATGACAAATCGACACGAAATTTTATATCTGGATGCAGAACAAAATAAGAACAACTATCAAGTAGTGAATTAGTTTTTGAGGAAGAGCAAAAACTTAGTTGGTTAATTCGCGGTGGGGAAGTACATTGCCGGTGATTAACCGACAATTTTTTTTAAAAATTACTTTCAACTATTAGGGATGATGCTTCTAACCCTGCTGAAGATATAGACGTTGTTTTGAGAATGGAAGCTTTTAACATAGTTCTTTTTAAGCTGCCATTCGTTAAATTGTTCCACATTCACCATGTTTCCATTCCATTGCACACCTTTCCGTTCGAATGCACTTCACCTGTTGAGTCCAGGGCTTCGACCCCATGCAATCCAGCACACGCAGATGAACATAGAACAGCTCTTTTACTAAATGATATATCTTAAATTTCTTAAATAGCATTGTAATCGTGCGAAAATCTGAGAACGGAATTTATCGTTTCAAGGTCTCCATGAACACGTTTTGACAATTTTGCAAAAATCTGCAAGATCTGAGAGATTGGAAGTATGCGAGCGCTCAAACTCAAAAACGATTCTAGGAATGAACTTGAAATTTGCAATGATGATTCACATGTCTTAATGTTAGATCTGATTTGATTTCCGAAATCTAACGAAAATTGAGACCACTTTATTTCGGGGCTTAAGTATATTTTACAACACACCGCTTATATTTATGACCTAATCAAACATTTTTTCAAATAAAAGTTGTAGAGAAAACTAAAAGGCACATTTTATAGGCTATACTTTTTTTTGTTTATAGCTCAGTTTGCGAGATACATGTCAAAAATCGTCCAGAAATGTTGTTTTGAAAGTTATTTTTTTAGACAAAAAATTGTTTTTGTTCGACTTACACGAAATATAAATTTAATTGAATTAAATTATTTTTAATAGAAAAATTTTAACGCATAAACCGTATACAAACACGTAGCACACAATAGCTGATGCATCGATACCGACCTAAACTCGTAGTTGACTTGCGCATCTGATCCTCCTTTCCTTAGCGTTTCATGTTTGATTTTTTATGTCGAGGTAATTCCGATTCACTGGTCTCTCTAAAGAAGTTTCACTTCAAAAGCAACACAATTGCACATTTTTCGGTCGAATTCGTAAAGCACTACATTTTTTTTTAGAAGTTCTTATGAGCTATAATGAGAGGAATGTCTCTCAGCGTCAGAAACGAAATTCCCCAAATCTGTACTGCCAGTTGGTACACGGTATGAACTAAGCCCCTCAGTAATTGATATGATTGCTGTGAGTTCAAGTTGGAGCCTAGTCATTTGGCAGATCAATGAATGCAGGGCCCAGCAAAGCCCTGTATCATCCATGGCAATCCGAGACCCACCGAATCTAATCTGTCCGAGTCAACAGCTTTTTATCCTTTATATAATCTGTTGTCATTAGGGACGTCTTCATTTTTGTAATGTGATCATGTTTGTTGTAGTGAGAAATGATTATTTTATAGGTTGTAAAATAAAAACTTAGTCTGACCTATCACAGATTTTATTATTTTGTTTTAGCTGGTTTTCGAGGTTGCCTTCATCATCAGGCTCTCTACAAAAATCCCATCATTTAGTATAGAGGTATAAAAAAAGTTAACAAACCTGATAAAATGAATTCTAAAAACATAATTTAGAAAAGAAAATGAATATATATATTTTTTTTAAACGATACAAATTAACAATTTAAAAATTTATGATGAGGACAGATATGTTATTCATGTCACAACTGGCAGCACGGAGTGCGTGAGGGCAGATGTTACCCCCTCTCTAGAATTGAGGAAGGGTATATTTTATTAGGTTTGTTAAATATTTTTATATCAACTTATTTTATGTTACTTATTTATAAATGTTATTTAGTAGAGTCGAGCTCATGTCCACCTGAGTGATGAAAGATCGCACTGGTAGTAGGCGATATGACCTTGTGGTAGGCCAGGCATGAGTCATAATAACTAACTATATAAAATATGGGAGTACTTTTGGTATTGCTACCATATTTTATATATATTTTGTGAAATAGACAATATTTAAAAAACATACGTTTTTCTTTATTTTTATTAAGTGTTTCACAATATCTCAGAAAATGTTAAGTATCATTAATATAAAGCAGTCTAATGCTGCAGTTCTTGTCCATTGTACAATATCTGTCGAAATGACCGTTTGCAGAAAATGAGGTTTCTGTGTTTAGCTTCGATCCTGGGTTAGCTGTACATACAGTGGACATAGCTATCTACACTGGACATATTTGCATAATTGCATTCCACATACGACATTTTTATATGTATCTTTTATTTGTAGAATCTTACTTCGCTTTAAGAGAAGGTTTAATGAGTAGTTTCCACGTTAATTGTTAATGCTAGCAAGATATTGTGAGAAGTGAAGTGAACCAGACTAAACAAGAGACTGTCTTGAATCGGTTTTCATTACAGGTGGCAATTAGTAGACAGTTTGGTCTAACACTGAATATGCCACTGAGGATGACACTGTAGTATACCGGAAATTGTTTGTGTATAGAAAAAAAAAATTGATTGAAACAAATACGAATATATCTACTGATAATATGACTCATTTCGAACATAAGAGGCCATCCATAAATTAGAAAAGCCGATATACCACTTTTTGAGAATCCCCTCCTACCCGAGTCTTATTATTTATGTGTTCTGGTAATGTCTCTTTTATGTACAGTACGCTTAAAAAACATCACCCTTGAAATCGTAAATTGAACTTAGTGTATTTATTAACTTACATTGGAAACTAACATATCTTTACTCTACAGAGAAAAATATATATGATGCGTAGGTTGCTCACCAAAGTTCACAGCCTCTTAGAGTGTGTATAATGCTGCCCTTTGGGACTTAAAACTCACTATATCTTCTTATTTTTCTAAATTCTAATTTAGAACACAAATTTCTTGCCATATTTATAAATGGAATTTAGGATGGATTTAGAACATGGCGATTATGGCACTGTTGATTAATAAAATGTAGCTATTATGTATTTACTTAGCTGGCAACATAAGCTACCCTTTTCACATGTCAGGTAAACTAAATATCTATACGTACATAAAGGGCAAAAATCATCTACACACTTACTGATATAATTCTTTTCATGTAACCTATAAATATGAAAATTTGCATTTCTTATTACTGGTCATGGAAAAAATATACATATATTGAAAATGTGCCTTTAAAGAGTAAAAACCTGTATAACCTTAGCATCCAGGCGCGTTTGGGGGGGGGGGGGGGGGGGGGGGGAATGGGTGCGAACGCCGAGTCCAAGACAATTGGATTTGTGAATTATTTTAGGATTTTGCGCAGTGCTAGTTAGTTATTGTGACTCATGTCCGAGCTTTAACTTCAAGGTCATATCGCCTACTACCAGAGCGCTCTTTTGTCGCTCTCAGGACATGATCCTGACTCATCAGTGGGTGTCTTATACCTTACATCGTACCGGCTCGGGTCCATTGCTCCATAACGCCTCATCCGAAGGACGGCATACTCATGGTTTTTTCACCTTCTACAAAAAAAACCGCTCACTAAGCAAGCTGAATACTACTGAACTACCGGCGCCCTCTTTTGTTCTTAGTTAATTATAATTAATTTTTAATGATTTTCAATTTTAATAATCTAATTACTTAATGTTTTAAAATTCAAATTTCTGTCTTAAAAGTAAAAAATTAATAATAGATTGATTAAATTGTGTTTTCAGAGGCTACAATATTTCTACCACTGATTTTTTAAGGAACGATTAATAATGTATATATTCATAAATTCATATTGCATTTTTTTTTGTTAGTTTTAGTTGCTATCGTTAGTTTAAGAATTCACTCGTTTGTCCGCCTTTCATTAGGATAAGAGGTCACCGGTTTGCCGCTAACTACATATTGACACAATGACAGTTCTGACACCAGTTGTCATATACTTCAATGAGTAAGTCTATTTGTGATCCAATAAATAATCCGCACTGCAGTGAGTAACTCTTCATTCATTATTTTCCAATAGAGTATAGTCTTGATGGCTAATTCAAGATTTGAAGTCCAACTCTCAGGGCACCGGTAGCTCAGTGTTATGCGTGTTTGCCTTCTGAGCTCAAGATCGTGAGTTCGAAACCCGGCAGAGGCTCTTACTTTATTTTATCTGGGAGGTAAAATAAACTTAAGTCGTCCTTCGGATGGGACGTTAAGCAATGGTCCCGAGCCTGTACGATGTCAGATACTCATTAAAGACCCCTGCTCTAGGTGAATAAAAATTTAGGGTAGGTAACATTTAGGATTCCCACAGTAGAGTCGGACTCATGTCCACCAGAGTGGCGAAAGAGCGCGCTGGTCGTAGGTGATATGTCCTCGTAGTTAAAGCCCGGGCATGAGTCTTAATAACTAACTAAGTTTAAGTCTTGCCTTAGAGTTTCAACATATAAGTCGACTCAATACATATGTTCAAAAAAGAAAATTTTGGTTGACGTAATTTCTAGGTTATAAAAATAAAAAATTTAATGGGAGAAATATAGATCTGTGATAAATGATGTTTTTTTTGTGGACTGCCTGATGGGGACAACCTCAAAAGCCGGCTAGCATATTGTAATAACATTTGTGAAGTCAGTCCACATTTTCCTTCCTTAGATATACGAAGTATACAGGAAGTTATGTAATAGGTCAGAAATTCGATGCGGTATTTCATGTTTTCTGACCTCCAGAATCCAAATATGAGAAAAAAAAAAGTGTATCTGTGAACACGATAACTCCCGATAGATTGAATGTATAAACACGAAATTTTATATGTGTATCCAGAACCCTCTAAAGACAACACATATTGATTTTCAGCCAAATCGACAAAAGGGAAGGGAGGATTAGTAGGGAATGTTTAACACAAAAACTGTTATAACTACCGATAGAATAAATATATCGATACGAAATGTTATGTGTGACCAGAACCTCTTTAGGACAACACCTATCAATTTTCAAATCGGCTAAAGGGAAGTGGAGGTTCAGATGGGGGCTCAACTCTAAAACGCCAATAACTGTCGATGTAATGAACGTATCAACACAAAATTTAGTATGAGGATTTTGGAGCTCATATATAGGCCAATTATTGAATATCAATGCAAACGGTTTGCTGGTTTTGGAGGGGTTGCGAATAGTTAATTGATTAATTCGTTCTGCGGAAGTACATTGTCGATGATTCACCGACACTTTTTTTATATTGCAACTTGTAATCTTCTAGCAGTATTTTTTTGTTTATCAAAATTCCTTTTTGTTCCCATGATCCATCGGTGTGCTCCTGTGGGATGTCTATGGTGGATATCTCTATACAGATGGATCATTCTATGATCGGCAGCTACCCCTGGCATCCATGTGGTCTCTAATGTGGATATCTCCCATGCCTCCTGTGATTCCCTTCCTCTTTCTGTACATGTATCCTGTGACTATGAAGCTAGACGTAGACATTGACCAGCCACGAGGAAGAAAGGAGGATAGGAGTGTGCTCATGCTATCAGGTGGCGTACTGACGGCGAACTGGTCGATTGCCGGTCGTGTTGTTGGGGGACAGAGCGGCACCGCATGCGCCACTACCTCAGTCACGGGGTGACCGCGGAGCAGGGACATTCTCTTGGGCCGCATCTGGCTATGTTACAAAACAATCCATGATATCTGGTAAGTCCGAGACAGACACACTCCCAATATCCCATTCCCAAAATTCCTTTTTAAAAAAATAATAAGAAATATTATATAACACAATTTCATATGTAAATAAATATATAATACAATAAATACATAAAGTAATAATAATCCTAATATAAACATTATGCATTGAATTAATTCAACCATATTTTCACACCAAGATTATATCGCACATAATTAAATCTATACATCAAAATTGAGCTAAACATTACCTGGGCAGTATAATATTTAATTATTAGTTAATGAAAAAAATAAATAAGTTTATAATTTCAGTATATAATGTAATATATAATAAATTAAAATAGATTGGTTTTAAAATAAATAATTATAAACACCATACACAGTTTTTAATTATTCATATTTTAAATTAATTTTGGAAAAGTCTCAATCTTTTCTATGATATACAGGATGCGCTTAAATGTCACCTTCCTATGAACATACATTTTTCAAAAAATATTGTAACCGAGAATACAATGAATAAAAAAAGTATTGGCTCAACATTTTTTTTTTGTATAATGTATTTAATAAGGTGATTTAATCAATGAAAAGCACTTTGTTAATAAAAAAATAATATCCACGCTACAAATATTTGGTTATTTCTATTCAGTTCGAAACTGTAAAAGAATATTGTAAATTTTGAGATCAAAACAAGTATTAGTATTCCTGAAGATCAGTTCAATTTTTACAAAAAAAAACAAAACAAAAAACATTTTAATGAAATTACGTTTGTCGCATTCACATCGCTGTTTTATTATAATACAGAAAGTTCATGAAGAATTTTGTTTCATTATGCAAAGTTATTTTGCATACAAGAAAATAACGTAATTTTGGCTTTGATTTGGTGAAATATGACATGAAGAAGTTCGGAAAACACGGGAGTATGAACCATGAAGACATGATGAGAACAAATTGAAACATTGAAAGGCAAAGAGAGGCTCGTATCAGTTAAATATATATATATATATTTTTTTAAAGTTAAATATATAACAAAAACCCCTTCAGGATTTATTCTGAAATAAGTCGCTCGGTACACCAGTAAACAAATATTTGTTATAAAGAAGAAGTATTTCGCAGCGGATTATCTGGAGAAGCAGCAAGAATTTTGGAGAAATGTTATATTCCAAAATATAATCATATAGTAATAGATGAGTTCCTATTCAGAGTTCTGTGCCCGGAAATGTGATATTTTCCGGTAGGGTCTTGAGTGAGAATTCATTTTTAAATAATAGAAGTCAAAATAATAAAAATAGTGAATCTTAATAGAACCTAAAAATAAAAGTTTAATATAAACAAAATCATGACGGTTGGCATTGCGGAAAAAAGATTGTTGTAAATTGCATTATTTCAAAAAACCTCATCCAATCCTCTGATGTAGTAGATTTAAGTAAGAAAAAAAAGTAAGCTCTTTGCCTGGAAACAAAAAGAGACAACATTTAAAATAGTAAAATTAGCCACTCCGTCATTGAAAAAAATATATAAGCACAAAATGAAATAAAACATTAAACCAGTAAATAAGTCATTTAAAAGAAGAAAAAAAGTTAAAATTTTTCTTTGTGAAAAAATAGAGGAATTACCAACATTTTTTGATCTGAAATAAAAATTTTTCTCTTAAACTTCCGAACCGAACTGATAAAAACAAATATTTTTAACATATATTATAATATTTAAAAAATAAAGAAAAAACGTATGTTTAAAAAAATAAAATGTTTATTTCACAAAATATATATAATATGGGAGTACTTTCGGTATTGCTACCATCTTCAGCCACGACTTAAAAAATACTAAATGGAAGTTCAACCAGTTTACAATCCAAACCCTAACCTTTTCTCAGTCTCCACGGGGTTTTTCCTGTCCCACCTGTACAGTTAAGTCTTAATATGGAAAATTAAAATAAATAAAATTTGTCTCAAATTTAAATTTTAATATTAAAAGGAAAAGTTGAAATAGTATGTGCTGATTAAGATTCAAATATATATGAAATAAATCAAAGATGACAATAATAAATATATGAATAAAATTAAAACTATACAGATACATAAAATAAAGATACATAGTAATAGGAATAGTAGTTTTGTATTTGTTAAGTCGTGGCTGAAGATGGTAGCAATACCGAAAGTTCTCCCATGTTATACACATTTGTGAAATAGACAATATTTTTAAACAATATTTAAGAGACGTACGTTTTTATTGAATGTTTCACAATATCTCTGCAAGAAATGTTAAGTATTATTTGCTTCAAACATAAGAAAGTAATTTCGTTCATTAAATAAAGTTATTATTTAAACTAGACTTTGTGCCAATACATTTTTTACTCACTGAATATATTTATTTGACTTAAAGATCACAGTTTTTGTTAATATCCATTGAAAGGATTAATTCATTTTTTTTCATGCATTAATAGCGTACATACTTACATCTATGTCGGAATCATTAATTCATTTATTCCATTCTAAATTGTTGAGTAGAAACGACAGATTTTTTTTACCTATATTGTAAAAAAAAGTCATTGATAAAAAAGTAAAAAATATAAACGAGAAGCCTGTGCTACATAACTACATTCTGATGCATTTAGTAATAATATTACGTCATTGCACAATCGTCCACTGGCGAGTGTTTATTAAATAAATATCAATAACTGCATTATGATACTGTTTCTATATTTAGTAATTTTTAAGTTCATTCTAAACTTATGAACTATCATATGGTACTATTTTCTTATAGTTATTTTTTCGCTGAATTCAAATTTGCAGTCTGATTTGTCCTATCACGCACTGTTTCTCAGAAACTTTACATTTTATAAATTGATAATTGAAGGCGCAGTGTATTTGACAGAATGATTTTTCTGTTGGCTGCACGGCTTGTCGGCCACACTTTTTGTTTATAATATAAAATCCTGAGAGAGAGAGAGATAAGGAAAATATTTCCTGCAAATAACTTCTCAAAAACCACAGCCAAAGAAAGATTTCTAATCACTTAATTCCATACACTTTCCTTAATGACAACTGAAATTGAGACATTTATGCTTCAAAATTTACGATGAAAATTGAAAAATGATAACTTGGAATTTGGGTCCGATAGAAAAATTCTGAGCGCAGTTTCGAATGTGTAAATGTTGAAAAACGACACAGCCTTCCAGAAAATATACACAGAATATCCCATTTAAAACGGATCAGAAGTACAATTTGAAAATAATGAAAAATTGAAAAAAATCATCGATGTATTTGTTTTTCTTTCCCGTGGTGATTTTTTTTCTACTATTTTTCGTTGTTTTTAAACTATAAGAACAGTGGTTCTACAAAAACAAATATATACAGGGTATCCCATTTACAGCGGATCAAAACGTTATAGTTTAAAAACAACGAAAAATTTGAGAAAAAAATAAATCATAGAGAGATTTGTTTCAATATTTTTAGTACTTTTTCATGTGGTACCTATTATTGAAATTGGGTTTTTTTCTCTTAAAAGCCATCTAGAGAAAACGACGTTTCGTTAGGTCAATAACACTTTACTGATCCTTGTATTTTCTTATGCCTCCCAGTAAAAATTAAAGAAAAAATACACATTCCAAAGATTGGCATATTCCTGATTATGACAGAGTAAACTAGAATAAAATTATACATATAATAATTTATTATTCCTTCTGTCAATCAGAATCTTCTTTATAGAACATATTTATTGAGTCCTCAATATATTATACATAATAGTACATTTTTTTTTACAGATTTGTTATTCTGCCAATTTATTTTTGGTCTAACAACCAAGCAAATTGACATTTCGAATGTATAATAATGAATGATTGACGGACATCATAAGATGTTATTTTTATTGATTGTAACATTTTTAGATACTGACGTTTTACTCGAAACGTCGGTTGTAAAGACCAATTAAGTTGGGAAATTAATAAAGCTATGAAAAAATATATATTATTATAAATTCAGAATCGTCTTACACAACCCAAAAGTGATTTTACACATGTAAAATAAGTTTTCTTTTGAAAAATAAGAACGTTCCTTTTTCATTTGTCATGCTTATTAAATATCAATATATTCAACATATAATTAAACTTTTGTTGACTGGTGATGCTTAAGGGATTTGCAGAAGTTTTAAATATTTCTAATTGCTATGAGAGAGACAGAAAGGAGAGAGACAGGCTCTTTGGATAAGCAACATGATTGCCGATAATACTACAAGAGTGCTGGATACTAGCCCTCATGACGGTCGACAAATCCGCTTAGCCTATCAAAGTTTTGAAAGGGGCTCTTGTCTTTCATGGTTGTCTGGACTTTGTATTTGATAGGTTTCA
This sequence comes from Aradus depressus, assembly GCA_963662175.1. Classification (NCBI taxonomy): domain Eukaryota; kingdom Metazoa; phylum Arthropoda; class Insecta; order Hemiptera; family Aradidae; genus Aradus; species Aradus depressus. The sequence continues at coordinate 27,623,434 of OY759214.1, forward strand.
GAAATGTCCGCTTCAACGAAACTTCTACATAAAACCAGAGTTGGTTCACAATTGTGTGAGCTTTGTTGAAGCTCTTTTGAAGTGAAACTTCTTTTAGATCAAAACCCGAACTGTAATTTCGTTCGTGAATGAGCAACAGAAGTAACGCACAATAGAACTAGCGGATAATACGGTCAGTTGTTAATTTTATACCCGTTATTAATATTCATATTAATGAAAGCTATTTTTAGTAAGGGCACCAGTAGCTGCAACACGACCGATGTCCTTCGGTTTTTGTCTGGGAGGTGAAAAAACCTTGAGTACGCTGTTCTTCGGATGGGAAGTTAAGCGATGGTCCCGAGTCTGTGCGATGTCAATTACTCGTTAAAGACCCCTGCCCTAGGTGAAAAAAAATTCAAGATAGGCAATATTTAGGACTCCCACAGTAGAGTCGGGCTCATATACACCAAATTGACGAAAGAGCGCTCTGGTAGTAGGCGATATGACCTCTATTTAATGAAAATGAATGAATGAAAAATAATCTTTATCCTGGGACATACGTGCCTTGAGAATAATAACATAAGAACTAAAGTTAAGTTAAAGAAGTACTTTGATAATGAACCAGTGGAGTAGCGACGGTTGGGCAGGTGTGGCTAAAGCCACGGGCCTCAGGCAAAATGAATTAAGAAGGGGCCTCAAACCTCCGTTTTTTTCTTTTTTTTTCTAACAAATAGGTATTCCCGGGTTCGAAATATATTTTTTTTCAATAGTTCTTATTATTTCATTTTCTTAATAAAATTCTGTAACAACTTAACTCTGAAATATAATTTTGTGAATCATATTTTGGCTCTCGTCGTTCCCGCTAGAAGACGTCATGCGAGCATAAACATACTCATTCTTTAGGTGCGTTTCATAACAACTACTGAGCAGGGCTGCCAGCCTACCTGGCTTTAATTTCAATACAAAATAAAAGGACCAATAATTTGAACACAAATAATATAATAAAAGAGTTTTCAAACAAAACTCTACCTAATAATTATTACTCTCATTTTGTCTTAGTTTTTGTTTTTGTTTTATTAAGAAATAAAATTATGGCTGATATGCATTGTCCACAAGGCAAAAAAAAAATAAATAATAATAAAATAAAATAAAATGAAAAATGTGACCAAGAACTTAGAGGTTACCAACAAAATATCCTTCATTGTTCAATTTAACTTATAATCACTATCTAAGTCATTACTTCGTCTGGTAAAAATATATTAATTAATATTATTATAAATATTAATGAAATCTAATTAAAATGATCAACAAAATTATCGTTGAACTGTAATTTATATTTTATTGAAGATAAAAAACTATTAATATTGTATTTATGATAATAAATAAGTGTTTATTGTTTTATTCTACTTGATTGTACCTTTATAAGAAAAAATATATTTTTGATATTTTTTTTTTTTTGTTTTTCGTTTTGAAAATATATATTGTTTATTCCGTACTCATAGTGTGTTATTATTTCTCTTACAAATGCCTAAATTATCATTTTTGAATCAGAATATTTGGTTTGTTTGTAGGGGGGCCTCAGCTTGCCTCGCTACGCTACTATAATGAACGAAATTAAAGTAACGTAAAAAGTAATAATAATGAAAATGTAAATATAATTCATAAAACATACATTGATAATATAAATTGCTTTCTTATATGTTATACATCAATTCTTCTAATTCAATTACACCTTTTAGTATAGAAATATAAATAACTGAACATGCGGATGTGAACACAACATTGGATAGGAACAAGAAAAAGTTTCTTAGGCGTAAGGACCAGTCAAATAGGTAAGGAAGAAGTAAAACTTTTGAATAAATTTGGATTCATTCACATTCTTAGATTTTTTTTGGAATAAACTAACACCGGAGAATAGCTAACTTAACCAGTTGTATTATTTCCCCATCTATAAAAACTAACACCGGAGAATAGCTAACTTAACCAGTTGTATTATTTCCCCATCTATATAAACTAACACCGGAGAATAGCTAACTTAACCAGTTGTATTATTTCCCCATCTATATAAACTAACACCGGAGAATAGCTAACTTAACCAGTTGTATTATTTCCCCATCTATATTCAGTACTAGCTGTAGAACCCGGCCTTGCTCGGGTAAGTCACAAAACTATTGACTAATATAACAGTTGTAAGGCTAGCTTCTCACTACGATGACATCACCCAGGCAATAGGTTCGATAGTCCCTCACCTTGGAGGTGAAGTAGTTGAAAGAGAATGGTGTGAGAGTTGGTCAATATAAGTAAAACAAATAGACAGAACAGAGAACAAGATGGTTCATTAGGATTGGTCGATTTGAAGAAGTTACACATTGTAGAAGATAATGTATACAGCTTTTTCCATGTCTTATTGATGTGTAAACATCTTGCCTCTCGGTAGGGATTATGTCAGAGCGTAAGTCTCGTTGATGTGTGTATGTGTGTCGGACGATAGCGCGCGCAGCGCACACACACAACTACACACTTCTTTATCTGTGATGTCAGCTGTTTTGTTGTTATATTACGAACTATAAAATTATCTTTCGCTAAGAAACTTTTAGGTTAAGATGCTTCGATAGCTTAAATTTGTCACAATAAATAAAATTTGTGGTAAAAGAAAATTATATAGCAGTGTAAATCTAAAAAAAATGTAATATATAATATTTCAATATTTTATTATATAATATTGTTATTAATATATAATAATAATAATAACTGCTAAAAATATCGATTAATGAATAATATATTTGTTGCCATATTGTTACAACTACAAATGAATATCGAAGCATTTCAACAAAAAATTCGAAAACTACATATACAGTTGTATATTTTATTTTAGCTATCAAAAAGCTATAATATCATGTATAAAATAAATTGAAGAACAATAAATTTGAAAGTTTGATTCCTCATACTACTTTTCTTATTGTAACATTATAAAACAAATTTTAATCAAAATCAGTGTACGACAGAAAGTTTACACATTAATTCTCGTGAATACTGCGTCACTCACACATTTTTTAAAAATATTATCATAAGAAATAAAGTTTTACTTCCCCGGCTATACAAAGTATAGAGGAAGTTATGTAATCAGTCAGAAATTCGATGCGGAGTTTTCAACGCATTTTCTGTCAAATTCATTTCATATTAGCATTACTGGGTATATAAAAGCAATATAATGGCTTCAGCGGTTGTCTTTGTTTCATTGTACAGCGTAATTCTGAGAGTGACTTTCTTATACCCAGTAACGCTAGTACGAAATGTATTTGAGAGGAGAGTGGGAAAGGGAGATGGATCTGTGAAAAGTGGTTGGTATAAGCAATTAAAAAAAATATTTTTAAATTCGTTGCTATGCCTTACCTACAATCTACTTAGAAATATTTCATACGGAAATTTATTGTACATTCTTTGGGACGCTGTACGTTGGTTTGTATTAATTTTATCTCAAAGAGGACATTTCGATAACAGAAATTTACTATGAAGTATTTTTGTTAAGAATACATTTTTTGATAGAAGTCACCGTTTTTGCGTAAATTAAGCAAACGTATAAAACAATGGGGTTTAAAACGAAATTTTAGGATGGTTTTCGATATGGAGATTGCAAATAGACCTCCGAAAAAATGTATTTCATATTAAATCTACATTTCAGTTTTCTCTACATCGTTTATATGAAAAGATTATTGATTAGATCATAAATATAAGCAGTATCTTGTAAAATCTATTAAGCCACTGTAAAGTGGTTTATTTTTCGTCCGATTTTATTGAAAATCTAAACAGATCTAAATTGGCAGTTTCATTTGAAATTGCAAATTCATAGCTATATTAGTTTTTGTGTTAATAGTCGTCTGTTTAGAGCACTCACAAAGTTCAAATAACGTACATACAGACAAACATAATCGAGAAAATGGTGAAATGTCCTCAGTGGACCATGAAATGTAAAAAAAATGCATTAAACACTCGATCTCGGATTTTCGTACGATTACAATACTTTCCAAAGTATAAGAAAGTAAAAATGTTTGATGGAAAATAATCTATACTGTTCTTTCTCAGTCTTATTCACTTATTTTTATAAAAATAATCAACATTAAGATTACACCAAACGGGTGTCAGGAAATATATTAATCAATCTGGTCAAATGTCAGAGAAAGGTCAAACAGAATTTCATGCCGACTTTATTTGGCTGTTAGAATTTAATGAATTCTAATTATATAGACAGTAATGAGTTTTTATTACGACTTTTACTGGCACGGCCGTAAACCAGAGGATCCAAGTTTTACAGAAAAGGTCCGTGGGTTTTATGACATCCTGGTTCATCATAAAAAATGTCATGAATTTTAGACGGTCTTAACTCAGCATTTAATATTTCTTTCAAATTTAGTACTCATATAAAAATATATATATAAATAATGCTGAATGTCTGTCTTTTTGTTCTCCTTTTTGTCCAGATAGAATGAAAAAACGGTTGAATGTATCGTACATAACTAGAAGGATATCCGAATTGTGAATATAGGCTATCTCCAATTTTAAATTTGCAAGTTGGTAGGAGCTTGATGGATATGTGGCTCCGTTTACTACAGATTACAGATTTTTCTAATTTGAGTATTGAGCCACATGTGTGAAGCTGTCATAAATATGGGAATACAAACAAAAATAAATAAATAAAAATTTAATATATAGAAACAAAGAGAAAGTGAGAGGAAAGATGGCAGAATCAGCAAAGAGTAAGAACAACATTTTTGTAATTAATAAGCTCTGAGAAACCTTTTTTATATATCCTTTGGTCAGTTATTTTTTTCCAGTTATTTGAATAATTGAGATACATTTATCTTTTTACTTACTTATAACTTTAGTTTACGAAAGTATAGGAATCGTGCGAAAATCCAAGATGGTTCCAATCTCAGGGGATCCTGTTGAAATGTGAAATTATGTTTGGATTTTAATTTCATAGCTTCACAAAACGTATTCAGGGATGACGTTTTGACAATTTTCGCGATAAGGTCTTTGCTTATGTAATTGGATCTTTGTGTGCTCTAACTCAAAATCGATTTTAGCTATGAAATTGAAATGAAGATGTCACATGTGCTAGCTTAGTCCAGATTAGATTTTGACCGTAATCAGACGAAAATTAAGACCACTTTACTTCGGGTAATTAATACACTAAAGTACACAATCAAAAATCTCTACATATAATTGTTCTAGGGACAATTAAAAGGCACATTTTACATGAAAAACGGTTTTTCGCAGGTTTTCCGGTTTGCGAGAAACACGCCGAAAACCGAAATATCGTTTTGAAAACGGTTAGCCCGGAGGAAAAATTTGTTCTTACCAACAATTTTATTTATTAAATTTCCAACTATCCAAATACCCTCAGATTTGAGATAGGACTAATACGACTAAAGTTATAGCGCTCAAAAGAAACTATAAAAAATTTCCATGGGAAGTATTTCAAATTAATATTTAAATTTTAACGCATAGCAGCAAAATATAAACTATGTTTTGTTAGTAGTTCTTTATCAAAAACGATAAACAAAATATACGTGATGTGGCCATAAGAGGACTTTCTTATACCAATATATGATTTTACAGAACATTCCTGTGAAGTTTATACATACTCGTACATACAGACTGAAATTCATCTGATCATCTCTATAGCATTTGTATATAACATGAAACGAATTTCTGTTTAAAATAAAAAATAATAAAAATAAATGGTCATTCAATGTGTACAAACGAAACTTTTAATATATATAGCTTCTTAGCTGCTGCGGATGCCTCGTTCACGTAACACTATGTTACTCAAATTGATAATTGGTGTACCAATTGGAAAATAAACTCAACATGGACATGTCTTAATCGGAATATGTAACATTTACACTAAGACGAGATACATGCCCGCCGTTTTTATCTACAAAAGTCCCTCCTTCAGACTGATACTGTGAAATACATAGGATTTACACTGTAGAGGACTGGCATGGAATCCTCATACACGACTCACCCGTAAAACCGTAAACAAACGACTTAAAATGCTTTATTACTTTCTGCACAGACATTCAAAATTACCCTAAACACAAAAGTGTAACTGCTACACATTTCTACTCAAACCACTCTGGGTATATAGTTAGCTTTACGGTTCTGCTAAAACATCTAATTTGAATCGTATCCAGGTTTTTCAGTCAAAGACACTGAGACTCATCACACAATGTCCACCATACGTAAGTAACAGAACACTCCACAATGAACTCATGATAAACACAGTAATTGACACAATTCAGTACCTTTACAGACGAGCATTCACACACAAACCAATCCATACACGCATTATTCACCGCACTTGCCACACGATCCTCCCAGGAGACCGGAGAGAAGATGGAGTTACTATCCCAAATTGTTCTCCCCCATTTATTGAAACTTAACTGCCACAATACCCACATTCGTTGTTTTCAAATTTCGCCCTGAGGAACTACCGCTGGGTGGCTTTCCTCCCTCATGCTCCTCAAGATATCTATCCACCATGTCCACATGGTGGCTTTTTTTTTGCATGAAGGCAACAGTTGCGAACAAACTTTGTAAGACAAAAAAAAAAAAAATGGTAATGCTGAATGTTTTAAAGTAATGCTTATTGATTATAAAGTAATGTTTATAATTTATGAAGTAATGTTCAATGATTATAAAGTAATGTTGATTATAATGTATGTTCATTGATTATATGTAATGCTTGATTATAAACTAATGTTTAAATATTATAAGGTAATATTTATTGATTATAAATTAATGTTTAAATATTATAAGGTAATATTTATTGATTAAAAATTAATGTTCGATGATTATAAAGTAATGTTTATTGATTATAAAGAGGAGTTTGAGGAAGTGAGTTAGGGGCGCCATAGCCTGGGTTGGATTGGCGCCATGGTGTCTCCAAGCCTCCATCTGACCGGCTTTCTTTATAGAGCCATCAATGGGTTAAATGTTCCTGTTACTTTGTTATGGTCACTTACAAAGCAAATGTTTTATTCTTTTTTGAATCAAAATTCCGAGAGAAATCTATGTAAATAAAGCTAACCTTTATTTTGTTCATTTTTTGATATTTCAATTTTTTTTTCTTATTGGTTCTTTCTATTGGACACGATTGATAATTGTATCACTTTCAGTGTTTTTACTGACCAAAGGCACTTAAATTAAACATTTTTGTCTGGGTTTTGAATTTTTCCCGTGACTTACATTATAGCGGGAAAAACCCATTACATTATATTTAAATTTATAGGTCGAAGCCTTAGGTAGAAGTGCATCCGAATTAAATAAATGAGTATATAGAAGACTTTAGTTCTTTATTTGTATATAATATACTCATTTATACATATGTGTATATAATACACTTTATTTATACACATGTGTATATAATACACTTATTTATACATATGTGTATATAATACACTTTATTTATACATATGTGTATATAATACACTTTATTTATACACATGTGTATATAATACACTTATTTATACATATGTGTATATAATACACTTATTTATACATATGTGAGTATAATACACTACATAAAAATCTTTATTTATGTAAAGATCATTCAACCAATGTAGAAGGAATTCGAGGTTCTGTCGTCTAAAAGAAAATTCAAAATTTGGCCAACGTTTTGAAAACTATTTATTTTCTCCTTCAGGCCCTTATAATGACTCGAGTGAAAGTGTGTGGTGAAGGTGTTGTGAGTTTGTGTCCTTTGTGTGCACACATCCACTCGTCATTATAAGGCCCTGAAGAAGAAAATAAATAGTTTTCGAAACGTTGGCCAAATTTTGAATTTCCTTTTACACGACAGAACCTCGAATTCCTTCTAAATTGAAAAGATACTGTCGTCTCTATTAATATTACCATTCAACCACTTATGAGTGTCAGTAAAGTTCTCCCTTCTCCCTCACACACATGCACACCTGTGTGCCTATCTGTGTCACTTTGTTGTGTGTCGTTATTGGAAAAAAGCCCATTTATGCTAAAATGGTCAGCCCTGCTCGTAAAAAGAACACATTTTAGTCTACTCAGGAACCTGGTCAGGTTCAAGTAATTGATGAGATTGGCTGAGGTTACAAAAGATCCTTTCTTCTCTTTGGAGGATATCCACTGGTTTGTCTCATCCCAACCACTCCCAGCATCTCCACAACTACACAACACATCTCCACAACTACATGCCCAATCTCCACAGCTACTCATTAGGATCCCCACAACTACATATTTGATATGCTGAAAAATGCTCACCCCATCCCCACGATTGCACACCAGTTCATCTCAACCAATTACATTCTTGATCTCCATAACTACTTATTTATTTGTCCTTTTTATTTCTTATATTATTATTATTATTCATTTATTTTTTCTTTTCATCTATTTTTGTTCAGCCCCTTAATTATGTACATCAGATTTTTTAGATTATTTTTATTTCAAATCTAGTTGGCATTTTTCCTCTCCTTCAATAGTCAGCCATTAATGTATTCTGCTATTTTTAATTTATTTATTTTTCTTCCCTATATTTATCTACATAGGTACATTTATTTTATTTTTACTAAAATGTTTATTTTATCACTTTATTGATTTTTGCACTGTCACTGCACTCTCCTAGCTAACACAGACTTAATGAAAAGAAGAAGTGCACTGTCCACTTTACTCTCCCAGCTAACACAGACTTAACGAAAGGAAGAAGTGTACTGTCCACTGTACTCTCCCAGCTAACACAGACTTAATGAAAGGAAGAAGTGCACTGTCCACTGTACTCTCCCAGCTAACACAGACTTAATGAAAGGAAGAAGTGCACTGTCCACTGTACTCTCCCAGCTAACACAGACTTAATGAAAGGAAGAAGTGTACTGTCCACTGTACTCTCCCAGCTAACACAGACTTAATGAAAGGAAGAAGTGCACTGTCCACTGTACTCTCCCAGCTAACACAGACTTAATGAAAGGAAGAAGTGCACTGTCCACTGTACTCTCCCAGCTAACACAGACTTAATGAAAGGAAGAAGTGCACTGTCCACTGTACTCTCCCAGCTAACACAGACTTAATGAAAGGAAGAAGTGTACTGTCCACTGTACTCTCCCAGCTAACACAGACTTAATGAAAGGAAGAAGTGTATTGCCACTGTAATCTCCCAGCTGACACAGACTGATGTTTTACCTGAGATCATTTCTACATCCAACTGCTCGCATCATTTTCGTTAAAAACATATTTTAACATTTTTCCTATATTTCCTTACAGTTTCGTTGGAGTTTATTACTCCCGACTGAAATACCAGTAGATATATAAGACGTGTGGTCTGGTGTGTACATATTTTAACATAAAGATTAGACTGAAGGGGGGTGTTGGTTGGATCGATCGTTTGACCTGCTTTAGAGCCAGTATGTTTATCAAGTCTCCACCTCCACCTCCACCTTCACCAGCCCAAATGTCACCCATCCATCCATCCCCACTCAAAAAAACTTTTATAAATTTTCATATCTTTTCATTTTGAGCTAAGTTTACTACAAATTTTGTTTTTCCAACAGTTTTTAGTTAAAATGTTATCATCAGCCCTCTGGGTTATCTGTTAGGGTTCGGTATCTGAAGTCCTCTAAGACATCGTCTATTGCGCTAAAAAATGTTTAGAAGTATTTAATACAATTCATTGTTGCATAAAATGACCAATGTCACAAAAACTTAATTGTTGAATTGGATGTTTATGCTTAAAACTCTCTTGACAGTGGTGGTTATGAGATTTCTAAATTCGATAAATATCAATAAGAAGTAAATGAAATGTATGACAATACATTCATTGCATCGCCAGTTATTGAGTTTTCTGAGTAGAGCTCACACTTGTTGTGTCTCACACCCAGGTTTTGAGTACGATGTCATATCGTCTACTACCAGAGCGCTCTTTCGACTCTCGGAGGAACAGGAGCCCGTCTTGAGACTACATTGTTATCTAGAGTAAGCGTCTTTATCGAGCATTTAATATCGCACAGGCTCTGGACCATCGCTTAACGTCTCGTCCCAACGACGGGGTACTCAGGTTGTGATTTTTAACACGGAAGCCTCTAAAACTTTAATTGTTTATATTATACCAACTGATTTAAATATAATTTCTGCTTCGTCAATACCGACGCATGAAGAATATGTGCATTGAATTTGAAAAACAATGAAAAAATAGCAATTTTTAGTGTCCTTTAAAGACCGTCCTTTTTCACCACGTGACGCGGATCTTGAAAAATGTTGTTACTAAATAAAACTATGATGTGACTGTTTATAAAACTTCAGCACTTCCACACAGCACAACTATTAATTAAAAGGTGAAACATTCAAACGATATGCCGGAAAATGACCCATGACCCAGTTACTTCGTGGGCCCTGTCACCCCGTATGTAAGGGTAGAAAAAAAAGGAAACTAAAGGTCGTTTTTGTTTTTATTTTTTCCTTCCTTGGCTTTAGTCGCTTTGTCCATATTCAGTATAATACTTTGAAAAAACATTTCTCCTTTATTATATACCTTATATTGTTCGAAACCCAGTTTTTTATCTGGGTGATAAAACCCCTCCCCTGAAAAGTTGGGTTTTTTGACATAGAACGTTTTGAACTAACATCGATTGATTGATCGCTGGGTTTTGTACCGATGTTATTCTGAAGGCTCATATAACAGTCCCACTACCTATTTTCCTATATCTTTAATAAAGCGCAGGATCCTGCCGAAAATCCGTTTCCTCAACTCATCTGGGTTGAGGAATGCCTCATCAAAGATTCTTCATCGGAGAGATAAATAACATTCACATTCGGCCAGGATGTGTAGCACAGTTCCCTCCATTACTTCACATCTGCAGAAAGGATCTGAAACATTTTAAAGAGATGTTTTAAATAAAATTAAAAAGCTGATAAATAAAGCACTTTTTTATTGAACACTTATATTGTCTAATTCTACATACATATACACAAATGTGTACCGGTTTCGGCTTATGCCATCGTCAGCACAAGGTTCAACAATAATGGAGATATGAGCTAGGCAGACATACTCGTATTTATAACTTAAGAAAGAGTACCTGGGGTAGAAGGGGTCCAAATATATCCACAGTTGGTCAATACTGTTAGAATAGGGATTTTCACCCCCAAAGGAGGAGGACTTACAGAAGAAATCGCAGAAAGAAGAAATTTAACCTAGGTTAATATTGACATAAATACTTGTTAGTTAAGAGGTACAAGGTTTGGTCGTATAAACAATTCCCATTTTTACGATTTCTGTTAGTTTCTAGCTGTTCTAGAGAATCTTTTTTTAATGTCCCGGGTTTCGTCAAGAAGTCTTTCCTCTTAGCAATTCTTTTGGCTGTTATCATTCCCGTTGTTCGCACCGATTCCTTTCCGCAATGCACCTTTATGGTCTGTGTTGAGAGGATCACTAACTGCGAAATATGCAACGATAAGGACCTGCATGAGGCTACATAGATACATATTACCCCAGCTCACCCTAGTTGACAATGCACGACTACCCTACCAATCCCATTCTCTGTCCTTCCTTTAATATTGGAGTGTTTGCCTTGCATAGAGACGGGGGCCTTGTAATTCCGTTGTCGGCTCTGTGGATTGGATTACCAGGGACTGCCCATTACGGTCCGACCTCCTGGAGATATTGAATATTTGACATGGTCAGAACTTCTCATCTTCTAACAAGATGCAAACCGTCTCCAGGTCTCAGATGAAATCTCAGTTCCCTTCTGGCTCCTAAATTAACCATCTGTCTCTCAATCTTTGATGTCAGGAGGATTTTTGAAATGAAAAAGACTGCAGTTTTCCAGTCCATCCACCAACAAAAAGTATAGAGAAAGTTATTTAACAATCAGAAATTCGATCATGTTTTCCTATCACCTGATTACACCAAAAATTAAAAAAAAAAAAACTTCAATAACTGCCGATGTAATGAATAATTCATTACATCGGCAGTTATTGAAGCTTTTTTTTAAATTAATTGTTAATCAACACAAAATTTAATATGAGGATTCAGAAGTCACTATGTAAGTCAAATATTCACTCTCTGCCTCTGGCATCCAGGAACAGACCGTCCATCATATAATCTACAACTGTGAACTACTGGAGAGTCTAAGAAGTTCCCTAGTGAGATTTGTGGTGGTCAATGGTGAAAGTTGGCCTTTGTCAACAATTATTTTAGTGCAACGTTTTTATAATGAATTTTTAAACTTTGTACAGATGAACAATTTTGATGAACTATAACTTTATTGTCTATCTAAATTATTGTATGTAAAATTCAAAATTAAGTTGTGTTAAAGCATGTAATATACATATGGCGCATGCAGTTAGGGATACTACTGGATGGAAACCAGAAAAAAATAAAAAAATAAATCAAATATTGAGTTTTAGCCCAAACGGACGATTGCTTTGGAGGGGAAGCGAAAAGTTAATTGATTAATTCACACTCATCGACATGTGAGTCTATGAACACAATAACTCTTGATAGAATGGATTTATTATATGTGTATTCTGAACCCTCTAAAGACAGTACCTATAAATTTCCAAACAAAACAGCCAAAAGAAAGGGGTGAAACCTCGGGGTGAATTAGGGGAGAGGAGGTTTAACATAAAAACTCCAATAACCACCGATGTATCGACAAAAAATTTAATAAATAGACTCATTAGCACAAACGCTCAGTTGATTTGAAGGGAGAATAATTCGTGCTGGGGACATACATTTTCGGTGAATCACCGACCACTTTTTTCCAAGTGATTGGGTACATACACAAAATGTTTTTCAAAATTCATATGCCACATTTTTTTTTTTGTTTTTGTTGTTAGAGTGCTCAAACGTGGTATTCCATACTCGTATATGAGACACAACAACATGAGTAACTGCACTAAACTCATTAAACATTGCAATTATTTTTTCTGTGTTTGTTTCCATCTACTATTATTCAGATATATAATATACATATATAACATATTATGTTAGTGCAGAACGATAAATTAACATGGAAACACAGGCGGTTTATGATAGATACATTTATCTATTATATGAATATCAATTAATCCACTCGTGCTCTAATTTAATTGAAAATGTATAATATTCAATTAATATTTGCAGTACAAATAGATCATGAAATCATGGTCTCTTTCTACTCAATGAGTTACCATCAACAGTTTTTCGACAAACAAATGTATGCACGATATTTCTTTAAAGAATGAAAAAATAAAATGTTTTTAGAAATTCGGATGAAAGTAAAGACCACTTCAATTCATTAAGAAATATCTCTTGAATTAAAATGTCGATGAATCATATTTCGCACTCTCTCCAAAACCAGTCGATTGCTTGGGCTAAAAGTCAATATGAATCGATTTAAAGAACCTTTCTTCCTCTTCCAAATGCTAAAATCCAAAGAACCCTACTGTCTTCACCAAATGTTCCACCGAAGTCACACCAGACTTGTCCTTCGGATCTCTTCACCCCCTCCCATCGCTCCTCCGCCTTCCACAATTCGTTCCTTGTCCAAGCCTCCTCTTTTTACAACTCTCTGCCTCCCCATGTCCGTCCCTCTCCTTCCGTGGCTTCCTATAAATCCTCTCTCTTCCAATTCCTCTTCAATATACATTCCTCTCCCTCCGATTAGCCTTTCATTCCCCTTTCTTTATATTTTCTTACATTTACCATCAATTCTTACTATCTCTCTATTTATTTTATTTATTCATTCAATATACTTTATTATTACATCTGTCTCCCTTAAATCAATATTATTTCAAATCATCTGGGCATCTTCCCCATTCTTATATTTTTAATTTATCTCTTTCCTTTCGTCGTGGTACTTTCAGAAATACATTTATTTCTACTTAACTAAGATTTAAAAAATATATTTTTTTTTTCTTGTATTTTTTATATATATATATGTATATATTTTTAAATAAAGTAAGAAGAAAAAAGTATTAATGCGGAGAATACCGTAGAATGATTAATATAAATATATATATTCAGCTTATTAGTATTTTATTTTATTGTTTCTTTCTTTTTGACTATGTATTTATTCTCCGAGGACTTTGGTCCCAGAATAAAATTTATTTTCATTTCATTTTAGGAGAGGCTTGATTTTTGGACAAAGTCAGAACGGAGATCAGGTATAATGTTGATACTGGTAGTTTATGTATACATTTTTTTGAGGAATAGATAATATTTCAAAAAAAAATTTTGTATTATTTATTTATTACAAATTTCCACATTATGTACCCGTTTCTCAACTCTCAAGTTGTATGTGTCTGAATATCAGTAGAAATCCGCACATTTACGATAATAAAATATATGTATAAAAAAAGCAAAAAAAAAAGCCTAAGTTATCATGTAATCTTGTAAAAGGTCGCAATATTTTACGTCCTTCCTATTCTAGCTCGAGGACATATAACAGAGATAAGCAAAAAAATATAAGGTTAGTGTACATTTTAGTGAGGAGATAGCAGGGAATAATTTAGATTATCCGATTCGGAAATGTTTAGAACAATGTTTAAACGTGCCGAATATCCTTCCATTATTTTTATTTACCTTAATTCAAGATTTCATCGATACAAATGCTAACTATAAAATGTGAAGAACGATTTTTATTTTCGATATCTTTCTAGTTGTGTTTTGTGAAAAATTGTTGAATCTGTATTCCCCTAAGTCCGTAAATGTTTTCGGCAAAGTTTTGAATGTAGGCAAGTAAAATGCACATATAAACGAAGTACAGGGGAAGTTATGTAAACGGTAAAAAAAATCGATATTGAGTTATTATCGGAATATCATGTTTTCCGATTATTCCAAATATGAAAAAAAAAAAAAATATCTGTCTGTATTTTGCCATTTCTATTTACTTCCTATACGAAGTATGGAGAAAGTTCCTTTTTAAAAACGAAGTTCGCTACGTCATATTTGATATATGAATGGCCTGGAATCTTCACACCAAACTGAAAAGACAAGAAATGAACAGACGTTTCAAACTGCTACAAGGATTACTAGACAAAATATCAAAGTTAACTCTGAGAAAAAAACGACTAATATATAACGCAATAGTCAAGCGGAATACAATTCAAAAATCATAATAACTGTAAATACAATGAATATATCGCCACGAAATTTTATATGTAAATCCAAAACTTTCTTTAGGCAAATTAGCAAGTGGGAAAAGGAGGATTCGATGGATTACTTTTTTCATTTTTATTTTTAAAGGCTTTATGTTTAATTATTAAAAAAAAATTTAAAGGCCGTTTTTTAGCGTGTTATTAATGATTATTTGAATAACATTCAATAAATCTCTGATTTGGGAAATAAAAAATAAAAATAAAATCACCGGTGGATCAGGGGCTATGTACATACTCAGCAATAAATAATCAAATACGTTTTAGCTCTCTAAAACCAATCCACAATTTGGGCTAAAAAGCATGAATCATACCAAATTTTGTGTGGATACATTCATTACTATAACGGAAGTTGTTGAAGCCTTTCATCCCAGTCCTTCTCTTTCTTTTGGCGGATATGGCTGATAATTATCATTATAATCAATAGGTGCTGTTCTTAAAGGGGGCTGGATACACATAAAAAAATTCGTGTCGATACATTCATTCTATTGGGAGTTATCGTCTTCAGATACACACAGACTTTTTTTAATTTTTCTGAAAACTCTTCAAATTTCTGACCGATTACATAACTTCCCATAATAGTAATAATAATAATAACGATAATACATGGTAATAGGATAACTCAAACGAATTTACACATTAAGATAGCTTATAATTTAGATTTATATCTACTTGAAGCTAACACAAGTATGATTAGTAGTAACAAAACTATTAAAGAAAATAAAATGAAGTGAATAAAAACTGAATAAATAAATACTTAAAAATATATATGATAATACAAAAAATATTAATATTAATAAATAGATACATTTATAATAAGTAGATACATTTTTCAATTTAATAAAAATTAAGATAACTATATTTTAAAACTCTTCCGAAAGTGTTTTTATCACAACGATGTTTCGGGACGTTCTTACGTCCCTTCATCAGGTCTGGTTTTTGAGATATAGAAAAGAAAAAGAAAACAATGTATCAATAAAAAATATATAATATATAAGAAGAATGAGAAATAAACAAAAACATTATAATAATTTACTTAGGAAAGAACATAAATTCAGCCTTAAATCATAAATTCAGCTACAGCTACCGAGGGTAGCTGTAGCTGAATTTTGAATTTTATTTTCTTGGAAGACTATACCGTCATTTCATTGTTTCAAGCTATATCTGCCAAAGAGGAACTGAAGTCCTCACGACATAATAGCAATGACTTCATGGAAAGTGTTATTAGATGATGAAGTCACAGCGTTAGCAACAAGTGCTTAGCAGATAAGTTCAACAATTCTATCGGTGAAGTTCCTAGATTAGTTATCACAATATCCGATGCCATTCATTGCTAATAGTTGTCGTCTTATGTTCATGCATCTTTGTTTTCAAATAATTGAATGAATAACTTTATTTCTGATTAACATATATATCAAAGGAGTTTGATACATAATCATAAATACAAACAATTTCTAAATAATAAGGGCTAAACTAGAATGAAACAAAGCAGATAAAAATAATTAGCAAAACGTAAATTAAAAATTAAAACAAAACTCGACACAATTCTGTTTTTACTGAAATCTTGGTGGGGAGGGTTTTTTTTTTTTAAGGGGGGGGGCTTGAAGGGCTTAGGGGGAGGGGCTTGGCTTTATAAACATTTGAGCTCAAACTCCAAGTCTCTAGCTGTAATACAGGCGGAGATCCCTACACAGGCTCTGATTATCTTGGAGGCGGCATACCCGATTTCCACCAAACATGACTAAGAACCATCTCGCAAATACCAGCTTTTGAAATAAAAAACCGCTTTGAAATCGGTTCAGCTGTCCTGGAGCTGCGATGCCACAGACAGACACACACACACAAACACAGACAGTGTTGTTCTTAGGCGGTTGTGGATATATATATATATATTTTTTTTTTTTATTTACAAAGAGCTATTTACAACTGTATACAAATACATACAACAACATTGGTGACACTCCCTAGTCACTGTTTTTCTCTCGTTTATAGGTAATCACTGTCACTTTCACTGCTTCTGCTCAGGAGATCTCTAGGCCATTGACGCTTAAACCGTCGTTGGGGAAGTGTGGCAGAATGAAGGGCACGGACTAGAGGATTATTGTGGGAACTAAGAACGGAAAATATTTTTTTATATTTGGATTTAGCGACTTCAGTGATTGATGAAAGGTACGTTAAGGTCATTGTGAAGGGTTTTGTTGGAGAAGTAGTAAGGAGCATTGGCTATTGTACGAAGGGTTTTGGATTGAAAGGATTGGATGCGCTGGAGATTGGAAGCCTTGGCAGAACCGCAGAGTTCAAGTCCGTAGGTCTACATAGGTTTGAGTATTGCGTTGTATATAAGTTCTTTTTGTTGTCAAAGTTAGTTTGGATCTTTTGTCTAGTAGTCTTAGTAGAAGTTTATAACCTCTATTCATTTCTTGTCTTTTCAGTCTCGTGTGAGGATTCCAAGTTAGTCGTTTGTCGAGTATGAGGCCTAGATAGCGGACTTCATTTTTTAAAGGGATGGAGATGGTGTTAAGGTACACTGGAGGGCAGGTTTATTTTAATATATGTAAAATTTGTGGATATATATGTAAAATTTCGTGTCGAAACATTAATTCTATCGGGAGTCAGCCACTCATATTCAGAAACACTTTTTTTTCATTTTCGGGTTCAGGAGGTCGGACAACTAAAATTCCATTTTCTAAACACTTTCATAACTATCCCTATACTTCGTTTACCTGGGAAAGTAACATTTACTTTCCTCCAAAACAGAGTAGACAGTAATTATATAATGAGATACTTGTGGGTATATAAAACTCAATGAGTTTATTCTCTTGAAAAAGCCCTCCAGGCAATAATTAAAATTGACAAAAATATTTTAATTAATAAACTTCTCTGAGATCACATTGTCAGATTAAGCACTAAGCTCCGATATGAGAGCACACTTCATTTTCCTTTATTAAGTCCTCGAGTGTTGTCATTAAGCTGGTTAGGAAGGAAGGGAAGCACATCTCCCAGTATTAAGTCCATATTTTAATAACTAAACTTAGAAGAGACAAGCTGTGGGCTACAGATATGGACTTGAGTCATTGCTTATTGCATTGCGGGACTTATAAAGCTGTTTGTCAGCTTGCGGTAAGGATGTAGAGATGTAAATTTGTCTGAAGAAACTAGGATTCATGATAGATGAGGTTAGGTTAGGTTTTATGACTCATGCCCGGGCTTTAACTACGAGGTCATATCGTCTACTACCAGAGCGCTCTTTCGTCACTCTGGTGGACATGAGCCCGACTCTACTGTGGGAGTCCTAAATTTTGCCTACCCTAAATTTTTATTAATCTAGGGTAGGGGTCTTTAACGAGTACCTGACATCGTACAGGCTCGGGACCATCGCTTAACGTCCCATCCGAAGGACGGCGTGCTTAAGTTTATTTTACCTCCCAGATAAAATAAACTAAGGGCCTCGGCCGGGCTACGAACCCACGACCTTGAGCTCAGAAGTCAAGCACGCATACCACTGAGCTACCGGCGCCCTCTGGATGTTGTAAATAACAACAATCATGATAGATGAGAGACCTTACATTCTGAGTATTATGGGTCATATTGGGCTAACTCTCCCCCTCCTAAAAGACTTTAAGAAAAAAAAAAATGTTAGTGAATCAACGGTAATGTACTTCCCCAGCAAAAATTAATCACTATTTGAGTTACATAGTGGTTTCTGAATCCTCATAACGTATTTTGTGTCGATACATTCATTTCATCGGCAGTTATTGAGATATTTGAGTTGACCCTCCTCTGATTCCCCCTATCATTTGGCTGATTCTGCTGAATGTTAATAGGTGTCGTCCTTAGGGAGTTCTTTTATGATTTTATGTCACTACATTCATTACAACGACAGTTTTTGTGTTAACCCTCCCCTCTAATCCCCCCTTTCTTCGGCCGAATTGGCTGAAAATTTGGATGCCCATATATACGAGGGGTGATCAAAAAGTTCCAGGTCTTTTTGAATTGCGCGCCAATGGAGCGTCAGAGAGTGTATCGCTTGGCAGCATTAGTTGTTTTGACTCTTCCTGAGCTCAGCTGTTTTTATAGATTCTCTACAACCTACTTTGTTGTGAAGTAACAGATGTTTTTTTGAAACAAGTTTTTTGTGTTACATTCCAGAAGACGAGTTCTCAGGGTTCTTCCTCTTCCAGCAGTGGAAACGGCGGTGGAAAAATGTATAGCTTCCCAAGGGGAGTACTTTGAAGGGGACAATGTCCAATAATTTGTAAATTTCCTCAATAAATTAAAAAAAAAATCAGTTCTGGTACTTTTTGACCACTCCTTATAATTGAGTGTAAAAGTTAGGTTTTATGACTCATGCCCGGGCTTTAACTACCTACGAGATCATATCGCCTACTACCAGAGCGCTCTTTCGTCACTCTGGTGGACGTGAGCCCGACTCTACTGTGGGAGACCTCCATTTTTATTCACCTAGGGCAGGGGTCTTTAACGAGTACCTGACATCGTACAGACTCGGGAACATCGCTTAACGTTCCATCCGAAGGACGGCGTGTTTAAGTCTATTTTACCTCCCAGATAAAATAAACTAAGGGCCTCGGTCGGGTTTCGAACCCACGTTCTTGAGCTCAGAAGCCAAGCAGGCATACCATTAAGCTACCGGCGCCCTCTTGAGTGTCCATACATTCATTCTATCGGGAGTTATAGTGTTCATAATGACGTATAGACAGATCAAAATATTTTTTTCCATTTGGAATCAGATGGTCGGAAAACTCTAAATTTCGTGGAAAACTCCGAATCAAATATTTGACTGATTATATAACTTCCCCTATACTTTGTAGAGCTGGGGAAGTAAGCATATATAATGGGTGATTCCATGGCATTATTTACAGTGGATTGAGACAGGAGAAACGAGGTTGTGTGGCACACGTAATGGGGGAAACATTCAAACAATACGACGGAGGAGAACCGAACTAAAGAGGCCATTTGTTGGAATCTAACTCAGGACCTACCCACCCACTTCCTCCGCCATTAATGTTCTTGTAATGGACCCCGTTTTCTCAGTCTTAGCAATAAAACCCCCAATAAAATGTACTGTACTTTGTTCATGAATTAAATTTACCCATACATTTAATGTAGAACTTGTTTCGGAATCATTGAATCATTTTCGAAGAATGTGTGATATGACCATAGCAGAACTTCCGTATACCAACCACTTTTTTACAGATCACTCTTCCCATGTTATAGCTGCATCTCAGAGGTAGAGTGGTGAAAAAAAACCTTGAGCATGCCGTCCTTTGGATGGGACCTTAAGCGATTGTCCCGAGCCTGTACGGTGTCAGGTACTCGTTAAAGACCACTATCCTAGGTCAATACAAATTTAGGACTCCCGTAGTAGAGTCGTGTTCATGTCCACCAGAGCGAAGAAAGAGCGATCATCAGTTTTCTTCCTATCATCCTTTCTGCCCAAGACGGGAGTACAGTAAGACAGTAAACTCACATATAAAAAACAACAATTTTTATACAGTGAAATATTAGTTGACATTGATAGAGGAGTTAATAGAAATCATCTGTTGGTTAGGTACATTTTGTTTTTATTAAATAAGGTTTTTTTTTTTTTTATAGCCAATAGCTGAACCGATATTAACCAAAATTGTTAATTTTGTACAGAGGACCTTCCTCTTTAATAAATAAAAAAATTACGAAATTCCTTTGATCTATTCTGGAGATTATTATTTTTATTTTTTATTTTTTTTTAATTGGACTTTCTTTTTGTAAAAGTTTAGAAAGTTTTGTTTCTGCAACAAATCCCAAATTGATTGGTGAAATAATTTATTTGCTCAGACACTCACGATCTAGACCTACAAATTTATTTGGAAAGCTCTGGATAAAAGGGGAGAGTTGTATTTGATAGAGACGTTTGTAGGATTTCGTAGATTGGTGTCTGCTAGCGTATAAACAACGATTGAGTTGATACGTGTTTGTCATTTGTACATTTATTTTTGTTAATGTCGATTATTTGTCAAATTCTACCCAAAAAGCCCTCTGTAATTTTTTTGCTAATAAAAGGCATTTGTCAAATACCGCCACATGGTAGCCAGGCTAATGAATGGTTTGGTTTAAAGCCCCATTGATGAATGGACTTGGTTAATTCCAAGCGCTTTACTTTTCTTTCTAAATAATTTTCTCAAGTCATTTAGTAATTTTTACCTTCAATACAAGGAAGTATTCGTAATAGTGCCAAAATCCGAGATCGAGTTTTCAACGATTTCGCAATTTTGCATTTATAGATATACTGAACACTGACTATTTTCGACGATGTCTGTGCCTTTGTCTACCTATATTTACGACAAACCAAAATATCAACAATTAAAAGTTGTAAAGGTACATTTTATGGTCAATACATATTTTCGAAGATCGCCTAGTTTGCGAGATACATGCCTCAGACCGTTCCAAAATTACATATTGAAAATCATTTTTAAAGACGTTTGCACAATTTACGCGTAAACACTTAGTCCTATAGAATAAAAACCCTACCAAAAATTTTCCTTGATAAATTTCCAATCATTAATATGCCCTCAAATTTGTAATAGTAGATAATGTTTAAATTGTAACGAGTAGCAATCAAAAAAAATAAAAGTAAAAAAAAATTCCACTTTTGGAAAGTTTTTTTTTTAAAAAAAGATAAAAAATTATTTGACCATAACAGATCCCTTTCTTTTCCTTGTCGCAAATTAATTTCATACTGGCATTACCAGGCATATGAAAGTCACTTTCAGAATTACGATATAAACAAAGAAAACCGCTGAGGCCAACAGATTATTTACAGGTTAGGTTAGGTTTTATGACTCATGCCCGGGCTTTAACTACGAGGTCATATCGCCTACTACCAGAGCGTTCTTTCGTCACTCTTATTATTTACATATACCCAGTAATGCCAGTATGAAATGACATTGAGAGGGAGAAGTTGTAAGGATAGTGATCTATACAAGAAAATCCTGCTAAGACCACATTACATTTATTTATTTTATTCTACAGAAATAGCTAAATAATGAAGGAGGAAATAAATAATTTATTGAAAGTATGTTTATAAATAGGCGAGAATAATTCCATGAATAATCATTATGAAATAAGCTAATAGGGTCCACAATAGAGCTCGGGGATATTACCATACCTGCTTCATTAAAATAAATTAAAGTCTAACATTGACCTAGGTTAATTAAAAAAGTTAAAATGTTTTCTGAAAATATAATAGCACTGGTAATTTTATATTATAAGAAATTAGAAATTGATATTTAATACAGTTCAATTTTCACTCCCAACTATCTAAAATTAAAACTAATCACACTTCAAAGGTTTATGTCTTCTGTATATTAAACTGTGTAATGAAAAAACGTAATGACCACACATATATAAAACGGCAAAGCTTACAGATTTGATAAAAGTAAAAAAATATCAAAGGGATGTACCCCAAAATTGGGGGTGTAGGGAAAGAATAAAATAACTGGTCTACCCCCAAATTTTTACTTCCACGACTATATGCAGTATAAGGGCAGTTATGTAATAGTATAATATACATGTAACAATAAATTATAATATAAAAAGTAAAATAAAATAAACAAAAAAATGATAAAGAATAGAAAATACTACAAATTTAGTAGAGGGAGCAGGTAGCTCTGAGTTAGCGTGCCCTGCCAAGCCCCTTAGGTTTTTCTTTATCTGGGAGGTAAAAACCTTGAGCACACCGTCCTTCGGATGGGACATTATGTGATGCTTGCGATGTAACTAAAACCCGACAAAATGAGTAGACAAAATTTAGGTCTCCCAGAGTAGAGTTAACAGGTTAAGAGCCTCAGATGCTTAGGTCCCTAGGTGTACACACCACACCCTCTCAATATCTATCTATAAATATGGTTTTCAATTATAATTTCAATTATGATAAACATTTTTATAATTGTTTCAAAAGTGTCTTTTTCACGGCGAAAATTCAGGACGTTCATACGTCCTTTCTTTCTCAGGTCATAAAAAAAGAATAAAAATAAATACTTGAATAATTAAACAATAAATGAATAATTAAACTGATAGTAGTAATGGAAATACTAAACACTACTTTGGACAGACCTTATAGGAGGATTATCTGTAGAGGAATTCTGCTAAGAAAATAAAAATAAAAGCTAACAATAAGTGTGAAGTAATGTTCTGACAGCCAAGTACTATTAACAGTTATTACACACACAATTACTATTAACTATAATATTCGTGGAAACATAATTTTTCTATTTTATTTAAAATAAATTCTTTCGATGCATATACCCTATACAATGGAGTATAGCCAAACATAGATGAAACTTGAAATTTGAGAAGAAGTTGTCACATGTGCTAACTTAGATTTGATCAATTTTTTTGATAATCAGACGAAGTTAAGATCACTTAACTTTTCTTATAAGTCCATTTTACAAGATACTGCTTATATCTATTAGTTAATCAAAAATCTCTTCAAGTAAAAGTTGTGAAGGAAATTAAAAGGCACGTTTTAAATGTTATACATTTTTTGAAAGGGAACCGAAAACAGTCCTAAATTTTGAAAACAATTTTTTTATATGGTTTTTTTGATTTACTCAAAAATGTTTAGCTCTAAAAAAAATAATTTTATTAATAATGTTTTTCTTTAAATTTTCAACTAAACAAATGCCCTCAGATTTGAGATAGGACCAATAAGAAAAAAGTTATGGCGCTCCAAAGAAAAAAGAAAGTACTATAAACCGTATTTCTTGAGTGTTTAAATTGTAACGCGTAGCAAAGAATTTTAAAATATATTTTTATTAGTAGTTTATAATAACCAGGATAACAAATAAAGAAAAAATAAATATCCGTCAGTCAAACAAAACAAAATGACTGTGATGGGAGGATCACAGATCGGAGACTAATCTGACATGTGTGAATATCCGTCAGTCAAACGAAACAAAATGACTGACGGAAGGATCACAGATAGGAGACTAATCTGACATGTGTGAATATCCGTCAGTCAAACGAAACAAAATGACTGACGGAAGGATCACAGATAGGAGACAAATCTGACATGTGTGAATATCAATTAGTCAAACGAAACAAAATGACTGACGGAAGGATCACAGATAGGAGACTAATCTGACATGTGTGAATATCCGTCAGTCAAACGAAACAAAATGACTGACGGAAGGATCACAGATAGGAGTCTAATCTGACATGTGTGAATATCCATCAGTCAAACGAAACAAAATGATTGACGGAAGGATCACAGATAGGAGACTAATCTGACATGTGTGAATATCCGTCAGTCAAACGAAACAAAATGACTAACGGAAGGATCACAGATAGGAGACTAATCTGACATGTGTGAATATCCGTCAGTCAAACGAAACAAAATGACTGACGGAAGGATCACAGATCGGAGACTAATCTGACATGTGTGAATATCCGTCAGTCAAACGAAACAAAATGACTGACGGAAGGATCACAGATCGGAGACTAATCTGACATGTGTGAATATCCATTAGTCAAACGAAACAAAATGACTGACGGAAGGATCACAGATAGGAGACAAATCTGACATGTGTGAATATCAATTAGTCAAACGAAACAAAATGACTGACGGAAGGATCACAGATAGGAGACTAATCTGACATGTGTGAAAATCCATTAGTCAAACGAAACAAAATGACTGACGGAAGGATCACAGATAGGAGACTAATCTGACATGTGTGAAGAGACCCTTTGGCAGTTTCTGATGTAAAATATATGAAGCGGTGAATCGTCCACAATAAGAGAAGTACTTATACATGAGATATTTTATTATTAAAATATCTAATCCATAACATTGTTAAATATTCATCATCACATCAGGATGATGTATATTTGATGATGTTATGGATTGGAAGGATATTTGATTAATAAAATATCTCGACATGAATTGCCTTTTCAAATGAATCGCCTTTCTTGTATGTACAATGTAAGACTGTGCCTTAACGTTATTCTTTTCGATGGATTTTATTTACGATTATTCTATCATTTTGAACAAAGAAATGGCGTCTTAAGTATCATTCAATTGACCTGCAACATTTCATGCCTCAGAAATAGCGTGTTTCTTATCTTAAGAAAACTTTTCCCTTTTTTTTTTTTTTTTTTTTTAGTTGCCCCAGATGACTTTAAATGAGTTAAAACTTTTACACAATTCTCACTTTTAACAGAGTTCGTTAATCTTTACAAAGATTCTTGTATATCCTACTTTCTTTACCGAAAATACAAAACTATAAAATTCTAGATTAACTTTACCCTTGTTTCATTGAGGAATGATGAGTTATAATTCTCAAATTCATTTAACAAGTATCAGGAATGACTGATGAAGCTTTATTTAAAAACCTACTTTAGTCAGTTTTCAAAAATTGAAAAGTACCTTTAGTGTTTGGAGTAGTACTCAAAATTTATTTGAACTAAAAATTAAATATTGTCACGGACTTCTGAGTCTACTTGTCATTTAAAGAACAATTTGGCAAAACATCGGAAATTATTATGGTTTTTGAATCGAGCCCTCTCAGTTTCCTTCGGCCGATATTGCTGAAATTTGACAGGTTATCTCAAAATTGAGTTTTGACTCCAAATATGAAATTATATGTCGATACAATCATTACATCGGCAGCTATTGAGGTTTATGAGTTGAGCCCCCTTCTGATCCCTTTTTTCTCTTCTGCCAATTCCGCTGAAAATTAATAAGTGTCGCTCTCATAGGGTTATGAATTCACTTATGAAATTTTGTATCGATACATTCATTATAACTGCAGGTATTCGATTTTTTGAGGTAAGTCTCTCTTCTAAGTCTTTTCCCTTTGGTCGATAGAGTGTTCTGGATTCAAATACAAAATTTCGTGTGGATACATTCATCTGTCGGAAGCTATCGTGTTTACAGACACACAGGGACTCAACATCGAATTTTTGACTGAATACATACCTGGGGTAGTAATAAACAGATAAGTAAACTGAATGGTAAACTCAATAAACCTGTAAACAAGGAACTCGAGTAATTTCGTTTTTACCTTCGTTCCTAAGGGGTTTGGTATCGAAATATAAGCCAAATGGTCTTCCGCGAATATCCAAAAATCATTTGTGACGATAAAAGAAAAAAAAAAATGATGAATTTTCCGGGTTATACCATTGGTCAACTAGCTAGTGAGTGGAATATGGTGTGGACATCCATTAGATGGGATATGTATACAACGGTATAAAGGAGAGTGGTGATGGATGTATAGAGGGGGGACTATACAAAGCCAACACAACACAATCAATATACCAATCCGGTCAGTGTCATCCCCTCATCTTAGTGACCATTTAGAGATTATCTTCAGGGTGTTTCTGGAAAATAGGTGTGTTCTCAAAGGGACACTTAGAGCTGAAATCATTAACTTCTAAACCCTTACTTTCCGTTTAAAGATTATCTTAAGGGTCTGATGTTTCTCGGAAACAGGTGAGTTCTCACAAGGGCAGTTAGAGCTGTAATAATTACTTTCTAAATTCTTACTTTTCGTTTAAAGATTATCTTAAGGGTCTGATGTTTCTGGGAAACAGGTGTGTTCTCAAAGGGACACTTAGAGCTGAAATCATTAACTTCTAAACCCTTACTTTCCGTTTAAAGATTATCTTAAGGGTCTGATGTTTCTCGGAAACAGGTGAGTTCTCACAAGGGCAGTTAGAGCTGTAATAATTACTTTCTAAATTCTTACTTTTCGTTTAAAGATTATCTTAAGGGTCTGATGTTTCTGGGAAACAGGTGTGTTCTCAAAGGGACACTTAGAGCTGAAATCATTAACTTCTAAACCCTTACTTTTCGTTTAAAGATTATCTTAAGGGTCTGATGTTTCTCGGAAACAGGTGAGTTCTCACAAGGGCAGTTAGAGCTGTAATAATTACTTTCTAAATTCTTACTTTTCGTTTAAAGATTATCTTAAGGGTCTGATGTTTCTGGGAAACAGGTGTGTTCTCAAAGGGACACTTAGAGCTGAAATCATTAACTTCTAAACCCTTACTTTCCGCTTAGAGATTATCTTGAGGGTCTGATGTTTCTGGGAAACAGGTGAGTTCTCACAGGGGCAGTAAGAGCTGTGATCATAACTCTTAATTTTCACTTGAACTTTATTAAACTTATATAGTTTTTTACAGTTTTGCTCATAACTTAAATAATTGACATGAAACATGCTTTGACATAAGAGCTGTAAGATTATCTTAAGGCCCATTATCCCATTGGCTGTCCTCCGTCATTGATAGGTTTTGAATTTACCGGAGTACCGGTCACTTCCGAAATTTTGGCTATAGGACCTCATCGCTTCAACTTTTATTCATAGTTTTCTTTCTACGAGTGCTTACGCACGTGTTTATTTAAATTAAGTTGAAATGTTGTTGGGACTGACCTGAAAAGTTTCCGCCAGTTGGGAGTTAAGGAAGTTAACTTGTGAAGCACAAGTGGCCTCAGTTGGCTAACTAAAATAAGTCCCTGGAACTTAATGGAGAACCTGGAGACTTTTGGAAGTGTACTTTTAAATTTCGTGTCTACATGTAACATTTATAATTTTTTTTTTTTTTCCTAACTCTCATGAGATGAAGTTTAGTGTGTCTGCTGCCCTCTGGACCTTTGCTGGGACTCTTCACTGATCACTGTTCACTAATAAGTTCGAATACGAGTACGATCTTATGCTGCATCTATCTGCGAGAAGTTTTGATGTCATTATTGAATAGGCGATGAATTCGAATGAAATTGCTTTTGGAATGTTTATAGGAGACAATGAATATATTAGAATGGAGAGTTAGAATGTGCCTATCTTCCATAATTCTATTGGTGAAATGCTCTATACTCCCCCCTCCCTCTCTCCACCTTTTTAGCACTAAAATGCTTTGTGCTACCCCTTCCTCCACGTTTTAGCGCTGAAGTGCTCTATGCTCCACCTTTCTAGCGCTGAAATGCTTTGTGCTATCTCCCTCTAGTCCTGAAGTGCTCTATGTTCTCCCTCCCTCCCACTTTCCAGCGCTGACGTCAGGGGCAGACTCACGGTTTGCGATGTCCAAGTTGGCAAGCTTTTTCCGGGCTGTTTGGCATCAAAAAAAGATTATTTTACACTTACTCTGTTCATTTATAAATTAAGAAGTTAATTTAAAGAAGTTAACAACAAGGATCTTATATACTGATGTAATGCTTTATTAGATACACAGAAATTGTGACTCATGTCCGGGCTTTAACTATGAGGTAATATCGCTTACTAGCAGAGCGCTCATTCGTATCTAACGGCTCGCGTACACCAAAATCGATTTTGTCGGCCGATGGCGGACAGAACTACCCGGACGAGTAACTCGGACGTATATGTGCTTACACTGCAACAGTGTTACCATTTGTGCCGACATTGGACGTTGCCGGTATTCTGTAGTTGACTGTGTTCAGTGTTGCTTAACAGAGTGAAAACGCGTTTTTAAAATGGAGGAATTCGAAGAAATGTATCTTTTAGAAAATTCATACAGCAATTTAATTCATCAACGTCGGGTTAATGAAATATTTATGTACAGAAAACAACTGGGTGAATACCTTTTGTGATTTGTGATCCGCCGCAGCACCGGATCTACCTGGTTCATTGCATTTGTTATATTCTTTACGAAATTGGTCCCTTAAGTTGCTCCATTTTTTTTTTATGTCTGGAACCGCTATATCCATTTCCGATGCAACTTCAGCCCATAACCGTTTCGAAACATCTCGATTATTGTAATTTTTTGAATGTTTATCCCACAGGGTTGGTCTATTATAAACACAACTAATTAATTTTTCAATATCCATAGTCGTTTAGGTAGATTACAACAAAATTTAACTATAAATACACTCAATTTGCACTGTAGACGCCGGCAGACTAGCGAGAAATCCCAACAAGTTCGGACTCGACGGTTGATCGGCCGTTTTCGGGCGTCATCGGACGATGACGGTCGTCTTTGAGTACGCGCTCTCTTTCTTTTACAAGTGTTTGATTCAATCGTCCGAGTTCGGCCGTCATCGCTCGAGCAAACTTCGGTAGGTGGATATGAGACCGACTCTACTCTGGGAGTCCTAAATTTTGCCTACCTGCAAGGTTTATTCACCTAGTGTAGGGGTCTTTAACAAGTATCTGACATCGCACAGGCTCGGGATCATCGCTTAACATCCCATCCAAAGGACAGCGTGCTCAAGGTTCTTTCACCTCCTAGATAAAAATCGGCCGGGTTTCGAACTCGCTATCTTGAGCTCAGTTGGCTAGCACGCCACTACTGAAGTAGAGTACAAACTAAAACTCTCACATAATTGTTACAGTTTACAATGGATTACGTTGGGTAAACAATTTTTTAAAATATTTAATGGCGGAAAATATTAAAAACTGGATAAAGGATGTAGATCGGACGCAGGTGTTAGGGCATATATTAATTTAAAATTTTATATGGTGAGAATTGGTACAAATAAAATTGGAGAGATAACCTGGAGAAATACTACGAGAAGCTCCGTACTGTCGGAGGACATGAGAAGAACTGGTGGAGTAGAGCTGCTAGGAATGAAAACTGAGGAGTGGGGGGAAGGCAGTGAGACCAATATAATGCGCAAACACAGCAGAACTTTACTTTTTTTTAAATATTTACATTAACTCAATTCTTTTTACCGTACATTATTATCAGGTCATGGTGACTTTACCTCTAAGCTATTCTTCTTTCAGAGGAAAAACAACTCGAAGTGTTCGTGCAGTACATATTATAGTCCTCGAAAGCCCGCTGTATGTACAAGCTAGGGTGGAATTCGTGGGACTGGATCTATGACGCAGACTACACGATCTTCAGGCTACGGGAGCAGGCACTGTAAGATGGGCTGTGGACGATCGCTCAAATCGTTCCGCCGATGGCCAATTCCATTCCTCAGTAACCCCTTGATCCCATGTTCCACTCCCCACATTCAGCAGGGTGTTTCATTATTAACAACTAACAAATACATATAGCTGTAGTCCTGAAACCATGTTATGAATGAATGAATATATAGGTATATACTTTATTTACACATGCACTTACAAAACATTCTAATATCGAGTATACAATACTGACAATGGCCACGTCCGTCTGTCAGGAGAGAGGGTCATACTAAATAAAGAAAATTCCTGTACAATTGTACCAATAAAACCTATAAAAATAAATTAAAGAAAAAATAAAATAAAGAAAGTAAAAATAATAATAATAATAAGACAGAGGCAGAAAATAGAAATAGCAATAACGATTGTAATAAAATGAAACAATAAACTATAGGTACTGTAATAAGAAAAACAGAGAACAACATGGATGTAACTGTAAAGGGTTTTTAAAATATATTATGTCCTGAAACCAAGTTATTTTTACCGGTCTCGATTCATTCCTTCTGAGATATAAATATATATATTTTTTTTACTTTTATCGTAATATAGTTTTTCCCCAAGATGGTACAGCATAAATAGCTGAAGTTTGAGGTCAGACCAGGTTGATGACATGCGAACTTCTACGTGATAAAACACCTTAACAAGATACCACCAAGTTATTACAAAAGTTGACTTCCTTCGAATATAACATAAAAAGTTTCACTTTTACTTCGATGTTGAGTTTTTACAGGAATTTTATGTTTTCCAACCCCCTGATTCCAAAAAAAAAAAAAAATTGCTGTCTGCCTTTGTATATGTGTATAATATAATAATAACAATATCGTGTTCATATTAAGGTCGCCCGGCTTGCGAAATAATTGCCAAAAACCGTTCTAAAATAACTATTAAACATGTGCTTAATTCACGCGAGAACGGTTAATTATATCAAAACATTATTCTTCTCAAAAAATGTTGAGTATATATAGTACTTACTATTTTTAAAACTGTCAATAATAAAAAATAAAATTATATTTATATTACATTCCAAAATTCGTTGTCATACGTTACAATCTAAACATTTACTTAGAACTATTTCCTCTTAGAAAGTTAATAGATTATTTGGAGTGCTATAACTTTGTTGGTATTATATATCAATATATATAGTACCTAGTTATATATTTTATTTACAAACAGATATTCACAATTGTATAAATAATATATTCGACAAGCAAATGGGAGGAAAAAATGGGAACGTCAAAATGTGGAGAGGGGAGAAATCACGCAGTGGTGCCACTCCTTAGGCACTGAGCTGCACTCATTCATCATCATCATAGGCGCTACAGCCCGTCAAGAGCCTTGGCCTCCTCCAGGAAATGTCCCCATGCAGCTCTGTCCCTGGCCAGTCTCCACCAGCCCACGACACCAAACCGACTTGCGTCTCTATTCACTGTCTCCAGCCATCTTCTTCTGGGTCGTCCCGCTCTTCTCCGGTGTCACATTCACGAGTTTCCCGGGTATAATGTCCTCGTCCATCCGTCTTACCTGTCCAGCCCAACGGAGTCTGGCAACTCTAATCCAGTGCGACAATTTTGGTTCTGTATAGAGTGCGTGCAACTCCTGGTTGCACTCATTCATTACTAATCACTGTCACTGTCTGATCTGGAGATGATCTCTCTTAAGGCGTCGTTCGGCAAGTGTAGCAGAAGAGAGGGCATGGACTAGAGCAGTGGTTCCCAACCTTTCATAGCTCACCACTCATTAAAATAACAACCACTAAACCTCACCACATTACCTGTGACATGAATATAAACTTTTTTTTTTTTTTTTTTTTTGGGGGGGGGAGAGTCAATAGTCTATTTCTATTACTCTATTTGTTATAATAAAATAGGATATATATAAATAAAATTATTTTTATGACAGGAATTATATGTGTCTATTTGTTATAATAAAGTAGGATGGATAAATAGAATCACAAAAATAATCTTATTTATATATATATCCTATTTTATTATAACAAATAGAGTAATAACATCAGTCCGATGTCTTTCACAAACAAAAATATACGAACAAACAACATACATTTCTTGAAGAAAATGAATAAATAAAATCAAATTACACAAAAGTAGAAAATATGTTTTTAATTTTAAAAAAAAAGGAAAGGTATTATTGTAAATTATTCAAAATAGTTTATTAGTGGGAACTTTGACTTTGAACGCCGTTTACAAGTAATTTCCACCGAGGCTCAAACGTTGAAAAGGAAACTCTTAGATCGTGATCTTCCCTCAAGCGGTTCCTCCATTTGGTTTTGATCAGAAAACCCCTTTTCACACAGATATGTGGTTGGGAAAATATATAATATTATAATATGAAACCGTGACTGAAGGTTATTAAAAAAATAATTAAATAACTATAATTAAAAAATAAAGAAAGAAACAAAAGTGTCATGGCTCCATTTGATGAAAACGTGGGTCGAGACCCGAATCAGTCCACGTAGGTTGAGAACCACTGGACTAGAGAGTTAGTGTGGGTACTAATGGTGGAAAATACTGTTTTGTACATGGATTTAGCTAACTAGCTAACGATTAGTACTATCGAAAAATTGTCCCTTACTAAATTTACATTTAACGAAATGGCCTCAGGTTTGAGATAAAACCAATAGCCTTTGTTTGTTGGCTCTTGTTCCAGACACACCAGTATTTCACATTTCCGTTCACCAATTAGGTTTTGTCCAGTGTTTATTTGTGAATAAATTTCACTTGACATACTCAACAATGCATATTCATTGCAAAACACATATTCAGCGTGTACGATGCACAAACACATCGACCAATCAACTGATATCGAACTGCTAGTAGCAACTACGGAGAAGAAGAGGTAGAAAGAATTACCATTGAAATGAATTCTTGAGCGGGGACCGAGGGAGTGGTGAGGTCTGTTGGGAGATTTGCATAAGAAAATGAAGTCAGACGGAAAGAAAAAAATAAAGTATAAAACACGAAGAAATAAAGGAAAAATGGGCGGTTACTGCGAATATTTGGGAAATGAACAAAAAATGAGATGCAGGAACCTCATTCCTATTATGGCTGGCTCAAACAAAAGTTCAGTTTCGTACTTCCTCTTCTTCATTTGTAAAAACCGAAACAAGTTTATTTGTTCAAGAAAAAAAGTAGAACAGGCAAAACATGGAAGCCATGATAAATATTGGCGATAGAACTTGAGCTCAGTAAACAAGCACGCATATCACTGAGCTAACGGCGCCCTCTAAATAATATATAATATATTGTAATGTTAGTTTTTACGGATAATTTTAATAGTGAAAATTATATAATTTTTTAAATAGAAGTCCCTGTTTGGGTTATGTAATAAATTATATTATCCAACTACCATGAATTAAGTAATTTTTATATAATAACCAGGGCAGCAGGATCCGTTGTTGATGCATGAGGTAGGTAAAAGGCAATTATATATGTTTGAAAACCATTTAATATTTGTACCCTTTACTATATATCAAGAACAACAGTAATAACAATTTATATAGTAAACGACAACTTATATTAAATATAAGTTGTCATTTACAATATAAAAATTTTTTATCTACAAATTTAAAAATTATGAAATGTTATCTTTCTTGTCTGTCTCTACCCACGATTTAATAGTTTTCTACAAATTCTTGATTTATTTTTAAAGTTTAATAATTGGATATTTAGAATTGAATTTGCTACTTGCGGTTATATTACTTGAGAGGGTGATGATGTTGGATCACAATTCATCTAGGTACAGCCATGCGGGGGCCAACGCTGGTACAACCATACTTTCCTCGTGGCTATTTTTTTCATCTCAGGTTGTCTTGTATTGCCATCCTCATAGAAATTCCAGGAACAGATCTTCCAGCCATCCATAGACTTGGTACCCTTTTTAACTTACTACCTCTTCATGATATTGACCATTAAACACTCATAGTGTCTAACTATCTTGGGTCGAGCACAGACACACACACACACACACACACACTTGTTCTCTCAACTCTCTCCGTGTCCATTGTTTTATACCGCCGTTGATTTAATTATTATATCATTTATTTCTTTTTTTTTATATTATCTTATTTAGAATCCATTTATTCTCCTCATCCATTTCTATTTTCTTTTATATTTTAATTAACACAATAACTATTTAGATTTCATTTACTTTTATTAATTTAATTATTTTTAGTCTCCTGATAACGATTGTTTGGTTCAATCAATCGATATAATTAGTGTTTTTATTAATTACAACATTACTTTTTTAGACAAGTTCCCCTCCCCCCCCCCCCCCCCCCCAAAAAAAAATTACTAAAACATTTACATAAAGTTATGTAGTGATCAAATCGATACACTACAATATATTCAGAATCTCCTTATACAACCCAAAAGTGAAATCGGTCTTTTACTAGCTTATACCTTTAGTATAAGCAAGTATTGAAATCGTGTAAACATTTGAGATCGAGTTTTCAAGGGAAATTCATGTATGAAGATCCCCTGAGTAGGTGTTGTACTGACTGAATAACCATCCTGGCTACTACCCAGTAGGGTAGGGTACATTTGTTCTAGCTATTTCGGTGCTCCTAATGAGTCTGTGCATACTAATATTTTTGTCCATGGAGTAGTAGAGTGCTGCTGAGAGCGCCAGCAACTCCGCTGAGAGGATGAAAGATCGTCTATTTATCCTAGTCAGTCCATCATTAGTTTATGAATACAACGAAATACTGAATGGTTTTAAAGCACTGCACCATACGGGATTGTATTTAAATAATACTTTGGAACAAATTATATTAACCCTGCTGAGGCCTACTATGGGAAGTAAATAATCTTGAGCACGTCGTCCTTCGGATGAGACTTAATCAATAGTCCGGAGCCTGTGCCGGTAGTCTTAGACCCCTTAAACTACAAATCATATCGGCTACTATCAGTCCGCTCTTCCGTCAATCTAGTGGACATGAGCCCGACTCTACTGTGGGAGTCGTAGATTTTGTCTACCCTAAATTTTTAATCGCGATTTCGAGCTCTGCAAGCGAGCTTGCATATCACTGAGCTACCGGCACCCTTTTTTCGGAGATATTTAAATAACAATAACGATTATATTTATTTATTAATGTTATCTGCTTGGTTTTATTTTAGTTTACCCCTTATTATTTATAAATTTTTTGTATTTATGTTTATGTATCGAACTCCTTGTTGTAATATATTTCTTTTTAAGCAATAAAGTTATTCGTTGGTACTTCTGTTATGTAATGCAATTTTATTTGTACCGGCAGATTTCTCTAAAAAACAAAGGAAGGATTTAATTTTATCTAATTTTCATCAAAAATGCAATCTCTAGTCACTACTTGAAATTCGGTCTTCACCCCCAAAAACTTCGTAAGAAAATGTAATAGGCATATGTCAAGTGGATCTAGGGCAAGGAATCATGAGACTACGCGAAGGATCTTTGCTGGCCCTGGGTGGACTTATCCCTTACATAAATGATATCACTTCACTGTAGGTTACCTGGCAACGAGGGGATATTCAAGACCTTCCTTTTCTAGCTCAACTCATTATTTACTTTAAACATTTATAAGGAATGCAGATTGGAGTGTAATTGTCTCATAAAAAAAATGTTCTCCTTTTTGCAGTATGTTTTATATAGTTGAAGAAATGAATAAATCATAGGCCTCGTAAGCCGAGACGAAGGATCATGATTGCATTGTTGAGAAGGATATCTTTCAGAATAAAAAAATAATTAGAAAAATAACTATATTAGTTACAAAACTTTTTGTTAGTTCATGTTACTAACATTTTTGAATTTATTCTCAAGACTCCTAGCCATTTTAAAATTAGTTGCCATGAATGACAAATTAAACATTACTTTGAACTATTCCTAAATAAATGTATTGTACTTTCATTGGAGTGCTTATAGCTTGCATCTGTTCGTCCTACCCTTACTATCTTTACCAAATGTTCCAATTAAAGTCCTCTGTCCACCAAAGACACACCAGATCCCGCCCTTCGGACCTCTTCATCCCCTCCATCGCTTCTCTGCCTTCCACAATTCGTTCCTTGTCCAAGCCTCCTCTTTCTGGAACTCCTTGCCTCCCTATGTTCCCTCCATCCGTGGCTTCCTACAAATCCTGTTCCAATTCCTCTTCGATATACAATCCTTTCCCTCTGATTAGCCTTTCATTCCCCTTCCTTTATATTTTCCTATATTTACCATCAATTCTATTGATCTATCTCTGTATTTAGTTTATTTATTCACTTCATTTTAGTATTGCATCTGTTTCTCTTAAACCAATATTATTTCAAACCGGCTGGGCATCCTCCCCTCTCTTATATTTTCAATATATGTATTATATACATCTATTTTCTATTTGGATAAAGTATTAATTTAATTATATAATAAAAAGGTAATTATTCATCTATTTATATGTATATTATTGCACGGTACTCTCCATAATAGCACTAATTTAAGTTTTTTGTTTTGCTTGTTTTCCTTTTTGGGGCTAACTGATATTTTATTTTATTGTTTCTTTCTCTTTGACTCAGTATGTATTTATTCTTAGGGGGCTTCGGTCCAAGAATAAAATTTATTTTCATTTCATTTCATTACCACAAATCTGAGGACATTTTGTAAGAAAGATTTTTTATAAGAATCAATGCTTCGATAGGACTAACAGTTTTTGCGTAAATCGAGCTAACATCTAAAATAAATTGATTTTGAGACGTCATTTTTTAACTGTTTTCGTCACGAATCTCGTAAGCCGTAAGTAAAATGTACTTTTAATATTCTCTACAACTTGTATTCGAAGAGATGTTTCATTAAGTCCTACATACAAGCAATATCTTTTAAAACGAACCGAAGGCCCCGAAATATAGTGGTCTTAATTTTTGTCTGATTCGGCAAAACTCTGAAGATCTACGCTGGCGTTCCACAAAGTAGTATCCTGGGTTCTATCCTCTACACAATATACACAGCTGATATCCCCACCCACCCATCAACACAACTCCACACCTTTGCAGATGTTACTGCTATCCTCTCTTCTCGATGAATCCCATCATCTAGACACCTCCAAGAACCCCTGATGGGAGGACTGAAGGGGTAGTCCTGGCACAAAAAGTGGAGAGTGAAAGTGAACGGTAAGTTCACATCGTCTTCACCCTTTGTCGAAAATATACCTGCCCTCAAGTGTACCTTAACAACAATCCTATCTCTTTTAAAAAACGAAGTACTCTATCTACGTCACATACTCGAAGAACTTGGAATCCTCACAGGAGACTAAAAAGACAAGAAATGAACAGACGTTATAAACTGTTACGAAGACTACTAGGCAAAACTTCCAAATTAACTTCGAAAACAGAACGAATGCACAATAGCCAATGCTCCTTATTACGTCTCCAACAAAACTCTTCACACTGACCTTAACGTACCTTTTGTCATCAAAATTGCTAAATCCAAGTATAAAAAAGTATTTTCTTTTCTTAGTTTTCACAATAATAGTCTAGTCTCTAACCTCCATTATGTCATACTTCCCCAACGACGGCTTAATCGTCAATGGCGTTCTAAGTAGCAGCAGTGACAGTGATTAGTAACAAATGAGTGCAGCTCAGTGCCTAAGGAGTGGCACCACTGCGTGATTTCTCCCCTCTCCACATTTTGACATTCCCATTTTTTCTTCCTTTCCACCCATTTGCTTGTCGAATATATTATTTATACAATTGTGAATATCTGTTTGTAAATAAAATATATAAGTAGGTACTATATTGTGACGTGTAGAGTGGGGGGGTCACAAAGAATAAAAGAAATTGTTATTCTGTATAAAAATAGTAGGAAAAAAATAGTAAGTACAAATAAATAAAAAATGTAGGTACATCTTGGCAAAAGATATTAAAAGTAAGAAAAAAGAATATGATTAATTGTAAAAGAAAAGACTAACCTGACGACATTGGGTGGGGGAAAAGATGGCGAGAAGGGCAGAAGGAGCCGACTCGTGGTAGTAGAGTTTTGGAGCATCTTGGAGGAGGTGTAGTCTGTTTTTGGAGGAACTTGGAGGAGGTGTCGGGTGTTTTGAAGAGTGTAGAAGGAGCATAGAAGATGGAAGGTAGCAAATTTATATAAAGGAGTGTCGTGGAAGTGAAAGAAAGAAAAATCCCGAGAAGTTAAGTTTTATATATGGAAGGAGGATAAGGCTGAGAGGAGGGTGACGAAGAAGGAAAGATTCAAAAGAGGATATAGTGTGCCGTGAGTTGCCAGAAATTTCTAATCCATGTTTATAATCATCTAGTTTGTGTCATTTGCCAAGAGTACATTTTTTTCTGTCTAAATTAACTCATAAGAGGTTTATTTCATGTATTGTCAAAAATTTATAATAGTTCACTAACCCCGTAACCTTTTTTTTTAACCATTTACAAAAAAGAAATTAAAAATATACACTTATAAAACATTATGATTTAAAAATTGTAGTTATCATTTTTCCTTTATTTTCACATAAAAAACTCTAAATAAGAAAAGAATGCCACCCCTGTTTTTTTTTATAGATTTATGAATTAAAGAAGGAATAATATAAATCAAAGAAAGTAAGAATCATTTCATTTGCGCCCAACGTGGGGCAATTTTAAAAAGGAATAAATTTAATGAGAACATATTAATCATTTCATTGGCGCCCAACGTGGGGCAATTTAAAAAAATAATATTAAATTCATAGAATAAGAATCATTTCATTGGCGCCCAACGTGGGGCATTTGCTAAAAAAAATGAACAGATAATAAATTCATAGAATCATTAATCATTTCATTGGCGCCCAACGTGGGGCCAATTAGAGTGTGCGAATAAAGGGAAATCTAACAATTAAAGTGAAAATATATAGATTTCTATGTTTAATGTAGTTCAGTACAGTTTAATTTGATTAGAATTAAGAATATTTTTTGATCTGTAATATCTTGTAATTTTTTTTGTTGAATAAGTAGCATTGTGAAGCAAGATGGCGGACGAGGACACAGGTGAGTCGACCCATAGCATGGCGGGAGAGCAAGGTCCGGAGTTTGTTTACGATGGGGAGGCGGGAGAATTAGCTGCAGGAATGGACGGAATCGGGAGTGGCCTCGGCGGATTAGGACTCCGGAACGTAGATAGCGATGTTCGGGAATCTGGATTTGTAGAAGGAACGGGAGAAAATTCTATGATAGTCATGAGTCCGCTTATAGGAAGGTCGAATTCGGGGGATGAGGAAGCAAATAAAAAAAAAGACGATAATCCGTTTAATCTGAGCCATTTTCAGCAAATGATGGATCGTATGCAACAGTTAAGTTGTAAGTTAGAAACAATAAATGAAACAATAAAAAAAAAAAAAAAAAAAAAAAAAAAAAAAATTGTTTGTTAGTTACCTATATATAAAAAAAAAAAAAAAAAAAAATGGTTTCTATGAAATTGTACATGTTATAATTATAATATTGGTTAGAGGATTGATTGCATAAGTATTTAAAAATGTTAGAAAGAAAATATTGTATTATTGAAAAAAAAAAAAAAAAAAAAAAAATGTTTACATAAAATATGTGTCAAAAGGTTCAAAGTATTTGTATGCATAGGGCTGTAAAGAATAACAGATTTCTTTGTATATAGGAAGGGGATATGTGACGTGTAGAGTGGGGGGGTCACAAAGAATAAAAGAAATTGTTATTCTGTATAAAAATAGTAGGAAAAAAATAGTAAGTACAAATAAATAAAAAATGTAGGTACATCTTGGCAAAAGATATTAAAAGTAAGAAAAAAGAATATGATTAATTGTAAAAGAAAAGACTAACCTGACGACATTGGGTGGGGGAAAAGATGGCGAGAAGGGCAGAAGGAGCCGACTCGTGGTAGTAGAGTTTTGGAGCATCTTGGAGGAGGTGTAGTCTGTTTTTGGAGGAACTTGGAGGAGGTGTCGGGTGTTTTGAAGAGTGTAGAAGGAGCATAGAAGATGGAAGGTAGCAAATTTATATAAAGGAGTGTCGTGGAAGTGAAAGAAAGAAAAATCCCGAGAAGTTAAGTTTTATATATGGAAGGAGGATAAGGCTGAGAGGAGGGTGACGAAGAAGGAAAGATTCAAAAGAGGATATAGTGTGCCGTGAGTTGCCAGAAATTTCTAATCCATGTTTATAATCATCTAGTTTGTGTCATTTGCCAAGAGTACATTTTTTTCTGTCTAAATTAACTCATAAGAGGTTTATTTCATGTATTGTCAAAAATTTATAATAGTTCACTAACCCCGTAACCTTTTTTTTTAACCATTTACAAAAAAGAAATTAAAAATATACACTTATAAAACATTATGATTTAAAAATTGTAGTTATCATTTTTCCTTTATTTTCACATAAAAAACTCTAAATAAGAAAAGAATGCCACCCCTGTTTTTTTTTATAGATTTATGAATTAAAGAAGGAATAATATAAATCAAAGAAAGTAAGAATCATTTCATTTGCGCCCAACGTGGGGCAATTTTAAAAAGGAATAAATTTAATGAGAACATATTAATCATTTCATTGGCGCCCAACGTGGGGCAATTTAAAAAAATAATATTAAATTCATAGAATAAGAATCATTTCATTGGCGCCCAACGTGGGGCATTTGCTAAAAAAAATGAACAGATAATAAATTCATAGAATCATTAATCATTTCATTGGCGCCCAACGTGGGGCTATTTAAAAAATAAAATTAAATTCATAAGTAAGAATCATTTCAATATATACTCATATATTTATATGAGTATATATATTATTTATAAT
Source organism: Aradus depressus (assembly GCA_963662175.1). Classification (NCBI taxonomy): domain Eukaryota; kingdom Metazoa; phylum Arthropoda; class Insecta; order Hemiptera; family Aradidae; genus Aradus; species Aradus depressus. The sequence goes on from OY759214.1 coordinate 27,664,238, forward strand.
ACCAACAAAGTTATAGCACCCCAAATAATCTATTAACTTTCTAACAGGAGATAGTTCTAAGTAAATGTTTAGATTGTAACGTATGACAACGAATTTTGAAATGTAATATAAATATAATTTTATTTTTTATTATTGACAGTTTGGAAAATAGTAAGTACTATACTAAGTAAGTACTGTCACTATGACATTGCCATTATCTTTTTCTTAGCACATTTGCTTGTTGCATTTATTTTTTAAACAGTTGTAAATATCTATTTGTAAAAAAAAAATTATGTTCATTTCTATATCGTGTCTGAGTTGTCCCATCAACACCAAAATGAAGATTGCCTCGCAAGGTGAGCACAATTCACATACGCCCTACGGAATTTTCAAATTCTGCTATACAATTCATCAACATTTCAGAATTCAAGTAAAAGTTGGTCCAAAAAACACCACAGGGGAAAAAATATGGCGGTTAGAACATGACCGAATAACAAGCAGAGATGGTAACCCCCACAGCCAAGTAGACCACAGCTAAGTATGTTAGTCAAGAATTTCACTCATCTCAAACATAGCTCAGAGGAGAAACCGCAGTTTCTCGCATGCCTCCCAGGTTCCGGTGACTTGGTTTTCAGTCGCTGTTAGTGTGAACCCAGGCAATTCTCTCTCCTCTGGGATCTCTCCCTTGTAACGAAACCCTTCTCTACCTGTCAGTCTGTTCTCAAGTAATTTCAGCCGATTCATAAAACTTTTTTTTTTATTTGGAAGATCAAAAAAACTTTGAGCATGCCGTCCTTCGGATGGGATATTGAACGATGGTCCCGAGCCTGTACGATGTCAGATACTTGTTAAAGACCTGCCCTAGGAGAGAAAAATTTAGGACTTCCATAGTGGAGTCAGGCCCATGTTCACAACTCTGGTAGTAGGCGATATGAACTTGTAGTTAAAGCCCGGGCTTGATTCATAATAACTATCCAGATAATCTTCAGTGCTTATTAAGCACTCAGCTATCTATAGACTACTATCCTGTGTAACAGGTTCATCCATTTGAAGTCAATTCAATTGAATTATAAGTTAAAGAAGGGATTAACTCCGATTTTAGTGATTTATTGGTTTTTATTTCTTATTTTTCATAAGGCAATAACTTCTTTTGAGGTTTAATACGGAAAAATATCTCAAGACTTTTGCAACGAATCATTTTCATGTTTGAAAAAATGTCTTTTGGGGAAAAGTTACCATGAAAATTATGTAAATTTTGGGACGAACCTCACCTGTTTTTATCAAGTTATTTTTTATTTTCATTAATTTATCTATTTATTTATTTACTTATTTTTTAATTGCTGTTTTATTTTATTTGTTTGATTTTATGAACTGAGCATATTAGCCATCACATCAACCTCTATAACGGTGTTATTGGCATCTTACACAATAACCATGGCCGGGATGGAGTTCTACCTGTGAAAAAAATCTCCCGGATGGGACTCGAACCCGTCACCGTAGTAGGACCATGAAACAAAACGCTCTATTCCGCACGGCCTACTTAATTTTTAAAAAAAATATAATTTTACATTTTAGTTAGTTATTGCGACACATGTCCGGGCTTAACTAACGAGGTCATATCGTCTACAACCAGAGATTATGTAATTGAAAAGTTGTGAGCGCTCTACCGTAAAAACGGTTGTAACTATGAACTTAAAATTTAGAACAAAGAGGTCCCATATGCTGAATAGATTTTTAGGTAGTCCGGTTTTCGAGATACATGCCGAAAACTGTCTTGAGATGTATATTTTTAGACGAAAATGGTTTAGGTTAGGTTTTATGACTCATGGCCGGGCTTTAACTACGAGCTCTTGGTGGACATGAGCCCGACTCTACTGTGGGAGTCCTAAATTTTGCCTACCCTAAATTTTTATTCACCAAGGGCAGGGGTCTTTAACGAGTACTTGACATCGTACAGACCTGACGCTCGGGACCATGGCTTAGCGTCCCATCCGAAGGACGGCGTGCTTAAGTTTATTTTACCTCCCAGATAAAATAAACCAAGGGTCGGGTTACGAACCCACGATCTTCAGCTCAGAAGTCAAGCACGCATACCACTGAGCTACCGGCGCCCTCGAAGAGAAGGAAGAATAGTTATTAGAGATTTTGAGTCGAGGCCCCTCTCTGATTGCTTCCTCCCCTTCGATTGATTAATATGCGTCGTCCTTATGAGATTTTATATTTACATATGCAATTTCGTGTCAATACAATCATTATAACGGCAATTATTAGAGTGTATGTGTTGGGGTTCTGGATACCGATACAAAAATCGTGACTATCGGGAGTTACCGTGTTCACGAACACACATACACGACCCCCTGAATGCGGTGGAACGCTGGAATTTCTGACCTGTTTTAGCGTTTTTTTGGGCTATTATTAGGGTAGTACTAAGCCACCCCCCCATCTAATCGAAGAGAAGAATCGCTCTCGAAGAAAAATTTCAAAATAATGTTTAAATTGTATCGCTTAGCAGCGAATTATAAAAATTTTTTTATATTGGAAGTTGTTTGAAAAATGTGATATGGCCATTACAGGACTTTCTTATACCAACCACGCCTTTAGACCACTCTCTCTCTCCTCCTCTCTCTTCTCAAAATCATTTCATACTGGCATTATTGGGTGTAAGAAGGTTACTCTCAGAATTACGCTGTACAATAACGCAAAAAATACCGCTGACGCCAATTTATATATCAGTAATGCCCATATGAAATGATTTTGAGAAGAGAGAGGTGGAGACATATCTGTAAGGGTTTAAGGGTTGATTTAAGAAAGTCCTGTAATGGCCATCAATATAATTCTATTGACATTGTTGACTCAGTCATTTTTTATTGATTCCCCAATTTTCCTGTAGACCTAAGTACAGGTTATTCAGCCATCTACGCTAAACACTCACTTCTCAAGGTCCCCAATTTTTCCTTTTCCATTTCATTATTAAGTTTTTAATTTAATTACAGTAGGTAGTTGTGTGATTGAGAGAGATGTGATAACGGTGACCATTAGTCATATATGTCATCTGTAACCATTAATCACATAGGAGTGGGAGTATGGACATCGGCCACTGCAGTGTCTCTATAGGTCTGAATCTGTAGTAAGGACCAGATTCAGGTTATGGCCCAGGGGTCCGAACCTTAATTTTTTTTTTTTTTTTTCTGCCTAGTAACTTTAGAAAAGGAAGAATTTACTTTTCCACATGTTTCGACGAACATGTTGCTGTACATGAAATGGTGAACATAATAGTTTTTTGTTCTCAATAAATAAAGTACCAAAGATTAAAGTGAGAGAGAAGAAAAATAGATAATAATAATGAATAACTATAAAAAAAATATAAACGTAAAAAAGAAAATTGATGTGGCCATTACAGGACTTTCTTATACCAACATATTTACAAATCACTCTCTCCCTCCACCTTCACAAAATTGTTTCATACTGGCATTACTGGATATAAGAATGTCTACGCTCAAGATAATGCTGTACAAAGAGACAAAATGAAATAATTTTGAGAAGGGGAGGGTGAGAGAGAGCGATCTGTGAGTACGGTTGGAATAAGAAAGTCCTATAATGGCGACGTCACTAATATTTTTAACCGTTGGTTAGATGGTCTTCGGTATGTATCTCGAAAACCGGACGACCTGTAAAAAATCATATTTCATATAAATTATGTATTTTAGTAGGTATTATATACAACTATTACTCGAAAAGATTTTTGATTAGTTCATAAACATAAGCTGTAATTGTAAAATGCAGTTATAATGTGTTCATAAACCCCCCTTTTGACGAAATTCGACAAGTTACCTGATCAGTTTTTCTAAACTCTTTAACGAGTACCTGACATCGTACAGACTTTAGACCATTGCTTTACGTCCCATCCGAAGGACGGCGTACTCAAGGTTTTTTTACTTTCCAGATAAGAAACATAGAGGCCTTTCGAACGAGCGATGTTGAGCTCAGTAGGCATGCTACCTCAGATCTACCTGCGCCCTCTCTAAATCATAGTGCATATGAAATTGAATTCGATAAAATATTAAGATCTCTAAACGCTTAATTGACATCGAATATCCCCTATCTATAAATCGATACTTATAGTGATATCCTTGGCAGGCAAGTACATAATTTATAATCTATTATCTATTTCATTGACAAAAAGGACCATCTGGCATTGACCCGGAAAGAAGTTACTGATATCTTGACAACTGTTTACTTTCTTCTATCAATACAAATACAAAACAGTCGTCAATGAATCACCACCAATATACTTCCCCAACACGAATTAATATATTAAATTTTCGCTCACCCTCCAAAGTCATTTAGGCTAAAAGTTTGTGTTGATATATTCATTACATCGGCAAATGGTTATTACGATCATTGAGTAGAGCTTCTTCCTCTCTGATCTCCCCCTACCCTTCGGCCGATTTCGCGGAAAATTAATAGATGAGGTTTTGAATTTAAATATAAAATTTCATGTTGATGCATTCATTACATCGATAGTTATTGAGGATTTGGAGTTGAGCCACCCTCTAATCCACCATTTTCCTTCTGTCGATTCTAATGAAAATCCGTGGGTGTCATCCTTATGGGGTTTTGAATTTACATATGAAATTTTGTGCCAATACATTGAATACAATGGCAGTTATTAAAGTTTTTGTGTTAAGCCTCCCCCTATCCCCTTCCCTTTGGCAGATTTGGTTGGAACTCAAGGTGTTGTACTTAAAATTTCGTCTTGATATGTTTATTCTATCGGGAGTATCGTGTTCACAGACACATTTGGACGTTTTTGAAATCTGCGGATGGAAAACATGAAATTTCATTGAGAACTGACTGAAATTTCTGACTGATTACATAACTTCCCCTATATTTCGAAATATAGGGGAAGTAATAACTGTTGTCAACAATTAAGGCAAATAGTGGTTAGTTATGAGTAACAGAGTTACCCCATTTTTCTCTTAAATGGACCGTTATTCCCTACAGCCATTATACGAGAGTGCTAATAATAATAATAATAATAATAATAATTTTTTATTTCCATTAAACCATAACATGGTAATAGGATACGTCATAAAAATATTTACTTTAAGATAGCTGGTAAATTATAAACTTAAACTGATATTAACTCTTAGAGTCTGACACACATGGATTAGACAATACTACTAAAAAGTAAAAAGAAACGAATAAATAAATATTTAAAAAGATGAGTACGAAAATAATAATTTTTTTAAATTTAATTAAAATTAAGTTAATATTTTTTGATAACTTTTCTGGAAGTGTCTTTTTCACGAGAACATTTCGGGACGTTCTCGCGTCCCATCCTCAGGTCACAATGTACGAAATATATATATAAAAAAAAAAAGAAAACAAATTAACAATAACAATTATAAAAAATAAATATATATAAATAAATAAAATGCTAATAAAAATACATAAAAGAGAAAAACATGAAAAATAAATTAATATATAAATAATAAAAAATAATTATTAAAACGTAGGTTTGACAGACCTTAAAGGAGGATATCAATGAAGGAACTACTGGAAAAAAAAAAAAAAAAAAATGAAAGCTATGTACCAAATAATGTTTTTGAATATAAAACACGAACTATGAGAAAAAAATTCCTTTTCCGAATAGAAGGTTTCCTCTAACATAAACATTTTTAGTTGAAGTTTAAATTTTCTTATTGTTTTTACTGTATTCAAGAAGTGGGGAAGGACATTAAAGAAATAAATTTCTTTATGAGTAATACTTTTTTCAAAAGAGAAGAGCAATGTTTAGTTATTCGAAAATCATCTTCCTTACTGGTGTCGTAATCTTTATTTATTTATTTTATTTTTTTATTTACAAACAGATATTTACAAGTGTATAAAAATAAATACAACAAGCAAATGTGCTAATAGAGAGATAATCGCAATGTCAAATTGTCAAGAGGGGAGAAATCACCCAATGGTGACACTCCCTAAGTCACTGTTTTCCTCGCATTTGTATCTAATCACTGTCACTGCTGCTGGTAAGGAGGTCTCTAGGTCATTGACGCTTAACGCTTAAGCCGTCGTTGGGGAAGTATGGCAGAATGGAGGGCACGGACTAGAGGATTATTGTGGGAACTAAGAAGGGAAAATAATAATCGTGATCATGACAAGTATTGTTGAGAGGGAAAATATTTTTATTTTTCCTAATAATTATTAAAGTTTCAAATATAAAAAGCGCAGGCAAAGGCAGGATTTTTAGTTTTTAAATATTTCTCTGCAGCTTGTTCTTTGAGTAATATTATTTATTATTCTTAATGCTTATGTATAGACTAGAATTTGTTATTATAGCACCTGACCTCATTTCCTTCCGTTACACATGTTTGTGTTATGGATTCACTGAGTTGTGCATACGTGATATTAGTTGAAAGCCTCAACACAGGTGATGTGAAGAGAGTTGCCACGTCAGCTAGGAGGTGATATAATTAATCACTAGGTGGAGGTGCCCTATAATTCACCCTTCGTCACCTACCACCAGTGGTGACACCTCACCTAACTTTATTATTTAGCTAATTATCTTCTCACTTGGTCTGGCCCTCCAGTTCATCAACATCACTTTGTCTGTCATACCCTTATCTCCATCGTCCATCCTCCCCCGTCTGACGAAAACACTTGATTCATTGGAACTACATAAGATGGAAATATAAGATGTCAGTTGGGATATCTCTAGTAGTCCAGCCAATTCGAATCAGCGGTATATCACGTCCGGTGGAGTAGCGTGACAGAAAATAATGGGTTTATCCAATAGATCATATTCTAAATCCATTTTTGGATAGATGCTCTCTAACAGTAGAGAGGATTTGTATGGCCTGAGGCGGAAGTGACGTTGTCACCATTAGCAAATTTTGTGGAGAAACCCCCCTCGCCCATCTTCTTCCCCAGCCACAGACTTAACCACAGAAACCTAACCTTACCATCGCTAACAGTTGAACCATGCTTGAGATATAGGGATCTAAGCATTCAATGCTCTTACCCCTTCCCTGTTAACACTACTGAAGGGAGTCCTAAATTTTGCCTACGCAGGTTCAGTTATCTAAGAGAGAGGTGTTTAATGAGTATGGCATCACACAGGCTCGGGATCATCGCTTTAACACCTTAACACTGCTCAGGAATTTTACCTCAGATAAAAAACCTAAGGACTTTGGCCGGTTTTCGAACCCGCGATCTTGAGAGTAGGCTAGTACGCGACCTCTGAGCTACCGGAACCTTCTTGAACCATGTCTTAGTCACCCAAATGCCTGTCCTCAAATTTTTAAAAAGTGTTGTCCTACGCTATCACCGTAAAGCTGCTATGGTTCAGCATGGTTTCAATGGTTTGCGGTGGTTTTCTGTATTTCTGGTTTGAGCAAAGTTTTGAAGTGGGCCCCAAAAAATTTATATGTATAAATTTATATATTTATATTTGGGGAGGCGCGTTTGAATACTTCTTCGGATGGCATGGCATGGTTTAGTGGTTAAGGCCGTGTTTCTGTGGTTAGATCCATCGTATTGTAAGAGGCGACAATATCTGCCGGTGATGGTGTAACCTCAGCCACCGGATATACAATTTCTTACTACTTATAACGTTTCCCCTCACGCTGCAGCGCGCTGCACCCCTGAACGTTTCATATCGAAGTTAAATATGAAAAAAAAAATCGGTAAATCATCTACAATCTACTTCCCCAGAACGAATTAATCTACTAACTAGCTCCCCCTCCAAAACCAGTCGACCGTTTGTTCAAATATTCAATAAATAGTTGACTTACATCCACGGGCTCCTAAATCATACAAAATTTTGTGTAGATAAATTCATTATATCGGCTGTTATTAGGGTTTTTGGATTGTGCCCCTTCCCCTTCTACCGAAATTGCTGAAATTTGACAGGTAATGTCCTCATTGAGTTTTGACGTCAAATATGAAATTTCATGTTGATACAATCATTACATCGTCAGTTGTTGATGTTTTTGAGTTAAGCCCCCCTCTGATTTACCCTTTCCCTTCTGCCGATTCTATTGAAAATTAATATGTCGTCCTTATGTTTTTTTCGTTTGGTCAATGCTTATCCGTTTGCAGTTCAGAATTGCGATGAGAGAACAAGAGCTGAACAACAGGATTTTATTAGAATGGAGTTGGATGGAGATACAAATAGTCGTTTTAAAGACCATACACCGTCTGTTGAGTTCTTGTCGTTTGAGTCTTGTGTGAGGGTTCCACGTTAGTCTCCTGTTTAAGTAAAACCCCAAGATATAAATAAAATGTAAATTATCTTTTTCTTGGATCAACAAATCACTTCTAATATTTCATTTATTTTTAATTTCTCTTGAGAGCATTACATTATAGAGAGGTTATCAATCTTAAGAAGTTTTTTTTATAGAAACTGATAGAGTGCGTCGAAAAAGACACAGAGGCCTGGGCATAAGTCAGTTGAGATAACGACCAATTATTTTAAGAAGATCCCTCCTACTTCCACTTCCAGATGACAAAGTGTCTTCTTCAGGAACATCCTTACCACTTAATTATAAACATCAGATGATCTAATATTTCTTTTCTGTAATACATTTTAAGAAGAATTAAAATGTTGTGGCCATAACAGTACTCTCTAATGTATTCACACTGGCATTATTGGGTATAAGAAAGTCACTTTCAGAAATACGCAGTACAATGAAACAAAGAAAAGCGTTGAAGCCAACACATTACTTTCATATACCCAGTAATGCCAGTATGAAATGATTTTGAGAGGGGGGAGGGGATGGAGAGTGATCTGTACAATGGTGGTTGGTATAAGAAAGTTCTATAATGTCACATCACATTTCTTTAATTTATTTTTTTAGTTATGTTAGTTATTGTGACTCATGCCCGGGTTTTTACTAGCCAACCTTTACTATGAGAGTGCTAAAATGTTGTCTTCCCTGGCTTATTTACATACAATAGGGATCCTTAACGAGTACCTGACATCGTACAAGCCTACTACCCGAGCGTCCTTTCTCTGGTGACCATGGGCCCGACTCTACTCTCTCTACTATGGGAGTTCTAAATATACACAATACATATAAATATATATATGTCTACGCACAACTTTGTAAACACGGCAAGCTCTCTGTAGTGGACTGTATTCGATAGTGCTGGTTCCGGGAGAAGACCAGCTTAACATAAATTGAGGCAACTCAGGACCAAAACATTGATCCTTAACATAAATTGAGGCAAATTCTATTATTCTAATATTTCCTTAAACTATGTACTTACAGATTGCAGTCTGCACTGTGGTCCAGTCGAATCTATAAGATACATAAGGTGGGGGAACACTGATATAATTGAACTACATATATTGCCAGGCCAGGCTATACAGAAAGAACAGGGCTTTACTATAACACTATGAGTGGCTATGACTCCACAAGAGATGGCATGTAAAACCGTACTCTTACACGATAGGCACACTTTGAGTAACCAGAACCTGTCCTACACCCACAACTATTAGTTTGGTACTCCACTAGACTCACACAATTTTGAGTCTCACACGAGAGAACGACCAGGGTCAACCACACACGTTGACGCCGGGGCCGAAACCTGGACTCTGGTCTCAGGACCAAGTGGGTCCAGAGGGAGGGGGTAATATTCAGGGATTATCACTCCCTAACCATAACAAATGTAGGCCCAAACAATATATATTACATATAATATGAAATACATATAAATCTAAACAATATAAATATATACAATGTATTTAGGACTCGGATGTGCACGATTACAATACTTTCTTATACGAAGGGTATAAAAAGTAAAAGATCAATTTCACTTTTGAGTTGTGTAAGGAGATACTGAAATATATATATATATGTATATAATATATAATATAATATATAATATATGTATATAAATATATATATATATATATATATATATATATATATTTATATACATATATTTCATATTTTTTGGTTTTTACAACCTAGCAATTATATACATTTCCGAAAGAAATCCCATCTTCAGTATCCATAATTTATTTTTTGCGTCTTTATTGTAAAAAAAAATTGTGAAGTATTTGCTATACGGCTTACAAGTATACCTCTTGAATTATTACCAATAAATTAATTTTTTTCTGATGATTGAAATAACCATAATATTAATAAAAAATCCCTGTGAGAAAGTATAAAGAAAGACTAACTTGAATCTGATCGATTTAAAGATATTAATTCAGATAAAAAAATTGTTGTAGAGAAAAATAATAGACACACCTTTTTTCGAAAGTCGCTCGATTTGCGGAGTATGTGCCGAAAGCCGTTATATAGTGTCTGAAACCCATTTTTTTTAGACTATGCTTGATTTACGAGAGAACGGTTGGTCTTATTGAAAAATTGGTTTCTATCAAAAATATCCCTTATTAAATTTCCATACGCAATTGTCATTAGATTTGATGTAAGACTAATAATACGAACAAAGTTATGGCACCCAAAATACATGATGATTTTTGTCCTGAAGTGTTAAGTAAAGTAGAAAGAAGGGACTATTGGCTGGAGTTAAGTCGGGAGATGAAGTATTGTTTGTTCCAGGACTGGGTTCACTAGCCTCCAGCTTCCAGCCTCCCAACTTTCCAAGGCCTATGTTCATCTGTCTTATTTGTTTACGGAACTCACTTTCTACCTTTAACGCCCAGTTAACTGAACAAAACTGACATTAAACCCCCCCTCTGCCTCACTAACTTTATTTGCCCAAATAATTGGTTTCTATTTTAGAGACAAAATACATTTATAGCTTGGGATTTGACTGTTATTTTTTTCAAATTACACAAAAGATTTTTCATTTCAAGCTTCCACCTTGCCATTGATAAGGTGGTTTCACACTATCATTGTTTTCATCATAGAAATGACGGTTTCGCTATCCATGTTTCACAGTTGAAAAATGACAACAAAAATTTAAAAAATAAACAATACTTGGGCTTCTGAATTCTCTGTTAAATTTCATTAAAGACCTCAAAAAATCCCGTTTTTCCAATTTCCACACGAACCTCTCCTTCAAACAAACTCCTTTATCCTCTTTCCAAATCCTTATCATCACAATCCCATCCGCGCAATCCTCCGAAACGGAATTCAATTTTTTTCTTTTTTTACGCCATTTTTCAAAGGAAGCATTGACGATGGTGACTGGATTCTCCCCTCACGCCCCTCAGTCCTCTCGACGCCTGGTCTGGACCAGCAGGACGGGCGTCAAGACGACTAAGGGGCGTGAGGGGGAATCCGGTCATCACCGTGAGTGCTTCCTTTGAAAAATGGCGTGAAAAAGTAGATTCCGTGGCCAAGGCCACTTCAGCTGTCTCGGAGGATTGTTTGGATGGCATTGTGATGATTTAACCTGCTATGAGGATTTAACATGAGGATGAAAGGGTTCGTGTGGAACTTGGAAAAACGGGATTTGATGAGGTCTTGGACAATGAACTTTGAATTCATTGTGGATTGTGAGGTTGGCAACAAAAAAGGGAGCCTCTACAATGGTTCTAAGGACTTCGAATGATTGGATCCGCTTGATGTTTGATGGATAGACAGAGTCCATAGCACCTGTTATGTTATAAAAAAGTTATGGCCTCTTTGCCTATACCTGGGTAGGCAAAATTTAGGACTCGCACATGTGATGTCAAGATGATAGAGCGCCCTTGTACTAGGTGATATGACCGGAGTTAAAGCCCGGCCATTAGGCACAATAACTTACTAATTATAGTCATAAATAGCTATTTTTTTATTCGATAGTTAGTTATTCTTTCAATGGGACGTCTTTCAGCAATCCATAACAAGTTTTCCAGTTTATTTCAAGAACAGAATTCAGCTACTAAAAAATATTCTAGAATAATAACTTAAATATTAAACTATTATATTACTAATATATTAAAATCGTATACTTATCTTGTATATTGTATATTTGTTCTCCGTAGATAGTTTAGATTTTCTGTCAAGAAGTCTGTACTTTTGTTCGAATCGTCTGTTCAGTTCTTGGCGTTTCAGTGGAGCATGGGAGTTCCGAGTTAGTCTGCTGTAGAACACAAGATATCGGACAGTTTCCGCGGATGCCGTCACACGTTTTGATTTCAACAATAGATTTAAACATGTTAATTATTATTGTAAATTTCCAATTATGGAAAAAGTATTAATGTGAATACCACATTTAGATATATTGTTAATGAAATCCTTGGAAGTGGAAGTACTGCAATCTATTCCTACATCAAATTAATTGATTTTCTCGAAACTTAGGTTAAAAGCCCCTAGCAGATATATTATTTTCAAAATTAAAATTCTTTCAGAAGTTACGTGTTTGAATATTTGATACTCGAGCCCATTATTTTGAAAAATGGTTATTTCCCCCCCAACTTATATCTGCCTCTCCTCACGACAGGCATGTTTTATGGTTTTCATGATTTCCTCATACACTATTCACATGATGTTACTTGTTGATTATATGAAAACATCTTTTCAGATAATAAAGATAGATTTTTGCCCAAAATGTCTATATTTGCCAGGGTGTAAAGACCGAAGAAAAATATAGCTGTTGATAAGTTTAATATTATATTTTAACCCTTGATAAGAATGATTGTACCGATAAAACGTGTGTTTTCTGAAGTCTCAGTTGATTTTCGTGCAAATCCGAGAAAGAAGAGGAAATGTTGAGAGAGGGGCATAACTCCGAACCCCAATGAAATTCTGACATAAATATATCGACTCGACATTTGACATATGTATTCAATAGTCTTTTATTACGAGAGCTACTGATTTTTAGCAAAATTAGCGAAAGAGAATCCGGTTTAAAAAGGAATAGTAATTTCATAAGAGCCTGCAGGTCTTCCGTGCACTACCAATTGTCCTGACTAATTAACTACCACTAATTAGCTAACTAACAGCTTTTTTAGCTAACAGGCTAGCTGTCAGGAAAGATAGGTCTTTTTTTTTTACTTTTCTAGCTATACGAAGTATTGAGGAAGTTATGTAAACGGCCAGAAATCGTGTGAGTGTGCCTGTGAACACGATAACTCCCGATAGAAAGAACATATCGGCACAAAATTTTATACCTGTATTTCGAACCCTCTACGGACGACACCTATTGATTTTCAACTAAATCGGCTAAAGGGAAGATGGGATTAAGGGGGAGGCTTAACACAAAAACTTTAATTACTGCCGTTCTAATGAATGTATTGATATAAAATGTCATATGTGAATTTAAAGCCCTATAAGGATGACACTTATCAGTTTTCAGCGGAATCAGCAGAAGGGGAGAGGGGGAGTAAAGAGAGACTCAACTAAAAAATACCAATAACTGCCGATGTAATAGATGTATCGACAAAAAACTGTTTTTTATTTACATATTTACAATTATCATTAGCAATAGGGATAAGTTGTGCAGTGTCAAGTGCGTGGCTGTACTGCTGAGGCACATGACTGAAGAGGAGTCCAGGCTAGTGCTAGATTAGATCCCTCTGCCTTACCCGCTTATATATACATACATATATGGTGGGCTGGTGTTTTACACCTAGGGACCTAAGCATCCAGTGCTCTTATCCCTTCCCTGGAAGCGCTGGGCTTCCCCCTTATTATATTACCTGTATGTTTATACTACCTGAACCAAGTTCTTCATAGAGTGCTCAGTCTCCCAGTTTCCTTAATGAACCTGAGAATGCTCCCGTGGTCCAGTCTTCTCAAGCCCTCTGCGATTATATCTTCACCAAAGATGTGGAATCTCGTTCGCGCGTATTCCGAGCAGATGCCCAGGAAGTGTGCCGCCGCCTCGTCTTCTTCCCCACATCTATCGCAGGTAGGACTGTCCTTGACTCCTACAGTGTGTAGGTGTCTATTCAACGGACCGTGTCCTGTGAGAACTCCAGTCAGTTGCCGAGCTCGTTCCTTTGAGGGTTCAGGATCCCATCCTTTGTTGAACATTCAATCCTTCAACACCTTGGACTCCCCTCTCAGGAACATCTTCGACTGCTGCATGTGGTCTTTTCTCTCCATGTACGCTCCAAAAGATCCTTAGTCCACTCTTTAATCTTTTGAATAAGTGGATTGGCGTGATGATGGTTTGTCATGAAGATTCTGATATCATGGCCTTATAACAGAGGGTACAAATGGGATGTTAAGGTCTCTATGCAATGTAAGATTGGAAACGTAATATGATGCATCGGCAATATGGCGTAATATAATGGATTTTAGTGATAAGGCGTTGTATATTTGATTTTTTGGCTGGTCATCATATCTCGATACCGTAAGTTCAAATGGGTTTTATATGTGAAGTTTGTTCTCAAGAGATAATGCCGATCATCGTCCGATGATTGATTTCAGTCGTCCAAATCGTCTTTTGAGGTCTGTGCGTTTCAGTCTAATGAGGGTTGTCCAATTTAAACATCTGTCTAAATGAAGTTCTAAATATCGGACACAAAATTTAGTGTGCGGATCTAGAAGCCACTATGTAAGTCAAATATTGTTTTAGCTCAAAACGTAATTGATTAATTCACTGTGGAATTACATAACATGTGATTAACTGACCTTTTTTTTCCCTTATGGATGTCATCAATTGGGGTAAAAATATTTGTTTTGAAGTATACAAGGACGATACATGAATAAAGAGGACAGTAGGCACAGTATGCAAGCGTAAAGCCCTTCATGGAAGTATAATAGGAAGCCTGCCAAGTTGTACTGGCTCATCAAAACCTATTTACAAACCAACGGTAAGTATTTGTAACCTTCACAATACTCACACAAATTACATCTTCTATGACCTTCATCTTCTACTTGAGAACATTTGCAGAGTTAATGGACGAAAAAGTTACCATAATTAATGAGGGGTTGCAGTAATATGTTAACAAACTGGTAAAAAAAAGGTTAAATTAGCTATACAAAGTATGGGAGAAGTTATGTGGTCCGTCACAAATTGTATTCTAAGTTTTCAACGGAATTTCCCGACCCCCTGATGCCAAAGAAAAAAAAAGGAAAGGGGTGAGGCTTAACACAAAAACTGTAATAACAGCCGTTGCAATGACACAAACTTTTTCATATGGAAATTTAAAGCCCTATAAGGACGACATAACAATAATAATAAAAATGAAAAAAAAAAAAAAAAAAAGAGACTGCTATTGTTGGAGCGGAAAGTACTCAAAAAGATTTATGGACCTGTTTCCGAGAATGGCAGATGGCGTATCCGGAAGAACGGAGAATTGAGAGGCCTCTATGGGGAATCCGACCTGGTGTCCGTGATCAAGCAGGCGGGTTGGGTCACGTAGAGAGAATGGGCGGAGGAAGACTCCCTAAACAAGCCCTCTACGTTAGGCCAGGCAGTGCCAGAAGAAGAGGAAAACCGAGACTCCGTTGGCTGGACGACGTCGAGGCGGGTTTCCCAGTGTTGGGCATCAGAGGATGGAGAGAAAAGGTTTAAGATCGAGACGAATGGTGGAAGATTGTGACAGAGGCCCGGGTTCTTTCAGGACCGCGGGAATAATAATAATAGAAATAATTTTTATTGTTTAAAGGGATCACCCCAATACAATGGAGTCAGTGACCATTACTTTTACAATATTAACAGTAACATTTCCAAAATTATAGATTGAGCAGCTGAACAATAATGACATATATACAGGAACCTTTAAAAAAAAAAAAAAAAAAAATAAAAAAAGTATAATTAAAGTAAGTAATTACAAATTAATAATAATAATGTTACAAAGGAGTAAATATGGAGTGGGGATGTAGGTATTCAATATCAATATAATATGGAAGTTGAAATATATTATTCATTAACAATGAATAATCTAAGTTTCAGACCGCTGATTAAATAATAGAAAATATTGGAGATATCTTTATTATGGGCCAGGAGTAATGTATGATAGTTGGATTGATCTATACTGTCACTCTGAGGCAGGAAGCGGCTTCTAATGGGGGAATAGATCGGACAGGATATTAACAGGTGGTATACGTCTTCCAATTTGTTTTTATTGCAGATTGTACAAAGTTCCTTGGGATTAAGGATGTATACATTATTTTTGTAACTGATTTTAAGATAGTACTGGCCAGATAGACGGAGTTGAGCCAGTGTTTTGATGTGTGAGAAAGGAGCATTATTCAGGTTTAGATATGGTTGGAGTTGATCTGGGTTGTAAATATTGGGATAAAAGGTGTTGTAACGGGATTCTAAAAATTAATATTTATCTTTATTCTTCAGATGATTCACAAATGCGTCCGAAGCCCTGGGCAGAGAGTTTTTCAGTTTTACAGGTCCAATATATTCTATTTAATAATTCTCCCGCTACATTTATTAATTTTCATCGGAAGGGGGCTCGACACAAATACCCTAATAACTACCCTAAGGTTTTTTTTATCTGGAAATTGAAAATAATCTTGAGTACGTCCTCCTTCGGATAAGACATTAAGTAATGGTCCCGAGATTGTACAATGTCAGGTACTCAAGACCCCCTTCCAAAAGTAACTAAACATGGGTAGGCAAAATTTAGGACTTCCTTAGTAGTCGGGCTCATGTCAACGAGAGGGGCGAAAGGGCGCTTTGGTATTAGGCGATATGACCTCGTAGTTAAAGCCCGGGCATGAGTTACAATAACTAACTGGTTCGACTACTTTGCGATTTCTGTTCCTCAACATATAGTTAGTTATTAAAACTCATGCCCGGGCTTTAACTACGAGGTCATATTGCCTACTACCAGAGCGCTCTTTCGTCACTCTGGTGGACATGAGCCCGACTCTACTGTGGGAGTCCTAAATTTTGCCTACCCTAAATTTTTATTCACTTAGGGCAGGAGTACCTGACATCGTACAGGATCGGGACCATCGCTTAATATCCCATCCGAAGGACGACGTGCTTAAGTTTATTTCATCTCCCAGATAAAATAAACTAAGGGCCTCGGTCGAGTTTCGAACCCACGATCTTGAGCTCAGAAGGCAAGTGCCCCCTCCTCAACATACATATATATATTTATTTTTACCTTCCCAGTTTCTGGGGTAATGGGACTTTTCAAAGTAGAAAATAAACAGGGAGATGTGAGTTTGGAGATGTTCTACATACGAATCTTCCTATATACATATCTAGGTTTGGTCCTCTGTTCAATATTCGACTCACAAAGAATCCCGTATAGACTTTTTATTACATTCTTTGAACACATTTAGGACATCCCTTCGTAAAAAAGAATTTGGAAAAGTATCAATTTTGGAACATTTAGAAAGTATTGTATACCTGCAAAAATCCTAAATCTAGTTTCCAACAGATTTTCACTTTTCAAGGTCCCCTGAATATATTTTGACCATTTTTGCGATGATTTCTGCCTGTGTATGTAATTTAAACTCAAAAACTATATTGGCAATGAACTTGAAAATTGAAATGTAGATGGCACATGTTCTAACGTAGATCTGATTTGAATTTTGGTCAAAGTTGAAATAAAATACGTTTCCTTGAAATGACCTGAAAAACATTTGTGGTACAAACCAACAATTCTTTACAATAATGTTCCTTATTAAATTTCCAAACGCTAATATGTCCAGAGGATATAGAAACATGAAATTCCGTTGAAAAATCTATTTCGTATTTTTGAACGATTACAACACTTCCATATATACTAAAGGCATAAAAAAGTAAAAAAAGGAACGAAAACTGACGAAATATTGTTGAAGTTATGAGCTTTAAAGCGAGGAGTCCGAGTTTGATTTTAATATAAGTAGAGATGGTGTATTACTAAGACAGTGCATTATAACAATGGCTTCTGTGCATTAAGGCTTCTGTGGTGTCTAATGGCTTCTATATACATTATGTGATGTTCAACTGATCTATAACAGGCTTAGTCAGCACCTCGCATATACGGACGTGGTCATTACCGGGCGGACTTCCGGTGGATTTCAATGTGACTAGGAGTCCAGGAAGCTGGGTCTTCATGTTAACAAGGGCAAGACTAATTACATGAGATCCACGAGGAAGGAAGTAAGAGACAGGGTATTCGCAAGGTTGTAGGTATGAAGATTTAAATACCTTGGGGCCGTTATCTGAGAGAAGAATGATGTTAAAAAAGCAAGGATTACAGTGGGGAATAAATAGATCACTGCAGAAGATGCTCAGATCGAGGATTGTGTCTCGAGACGCCAAAATAACTATTTATAGTCAGTCCTGAGACTAGTCGTCACATATGCGAATGAAACTGTCTAGGAGGGAAGAAGTCTTGCTTAATACGTGAGAGGGGAAGGTTTGAGAAAGATATGGCCCTACTCCAGATGGCAAAGAGAGCTGAAGGACCTGTAGGTCGGTTGCGATGCTTGAGACATTTACTGAGGATGGACCAGACAGATTACAGACAGAGAAGAAGAAGGAGACCTCGGTTACGTTGGCTGGAAGATGTGGAGGATAACCTCAGGAAGATGGGTGTGATGTGGAGACGGCAAGCTAAGGATAGAGAAGAATGACGGAAGATCGTTGCGGAAGCCCAGGTCCTCGGGCGCCAGAGAAAGTCACCAACTAAGTAAGATGTTCAACTGCTCTCAGTTCTTCGATGTTTCATTGTCCTTAATCCTCAGTTTTTCTTCTGTTCACCGATTCAGGACCTAAGAATCTTCCCTCATGTTAATCTGAATTCCCCCGTTTCTCGTTGCTTACCAAATACAATATACACATGGCCCTAACAGCATATTCTTATACTAAAGAAAACATATAACGTACAAACATATTTTACAGATCACTGTCCCTCCCCCTCTCAAAATCTATGACGTTACTGGATAAATGAAAGTAATTCATTGCTATGCGTAAAAATTTAAACATTACTTCGAATTATTTGCTACAGATATTTATTTTAAATTCTTTGGAATCCTATCTCAAATCTGAGGACACATTGCTATTAGAAAAATAAAAACATTTTTTGTTAGGGTCTAATTTTTCAATCAAATCAAACATCGAAAAAAAAACTGGTTTCGTTGTCATTTCAATACGCTTTTATCTAGCATGTGGCCTTCAAAAAATGATATTTTATGCAGAATGTACCTTTCAATTTTATTCCATTGCATTTATTTGAAGAGCTTTTTATTTAAGTCCTAAATATAAGCGGTGTCTCATAAAACGTACTTAGGTGCCGAGGTAAAGTGATCTGAATGTTTAGAGAAAGTCTAATGGACCCTACTTCTTTGTATGCAAAGCGTTGTGTGAACATTTAACATAAATTAAATTCCCTATTAATACAAATAAGCCAATGTCGATGCCGTTTGGTAACACAACTCCTTGGGGAGACGATAAGTACCTGACTTATGTTGTTCCTTTATATTTGCATATCACCAAATGCCGATTATCGCATTGGTGGCAACAAGGCCAACTTTGGTGATTGGAGTCACTTCAAGTGTTTACTAGTTTCTGTTCTACCAATATTCTTAGTTAGTTACTGTGACTCATGTTCAATCTTTAACTATAAGGTCATATCGTCTACTACCAGAGCGCTCAACGAATACCTGAGATCGCACAGGCTCGGGACTATCGCGTCACGTTTCGCCAGTTTCAAACCCGCGATCTTAGCCTCAGGCTAGCCCGTTACCTCTGAGCTACCGGCGTCCCGTAATAAACTTTGTTGTTTCTTCATGTGCGTGTGGATGATATTGAGGAATACACTTCAGTGAGTACCAGTGGCGTAGCCAGATAGATATCTTGGCCCATTTTTTTTTTTTCGATTTTTTCTTGTATAAAGATTGGAGGGAGAGAATTAACGCATTTGCTTCTCGCATTTTGTGTCGAAACATTCATTACTAAGGCAGTTAAGCCTCACCTCTAATCCCCCTCTTCACTATGGCCGATTTGACTGAACATCGATAGGTGTTGTCCTTACAAGGTTTTGGTCACAGATATGAAATCTCATGTTGATACTTTCATTCTATCGGGAGTTATTCGAGTTTTTGTGTTAAACCTCCCCTCTAATTTCCCCCTCCCTTATGTCCAATTTGGCTGAAAATCGTTAGAGGGTTTTGGATTCACATATAAATTTTCGTATCGATACATTCAATTTATCGAGAGTTGTCGTGTTCACGGACACATATACAGACATACAGATAGTATTTTTTTTTTCATATTTGGAATCTGCAGGTCGGAAGACATGAAAATTCCTTGAAAATCCCGCATAGATTTTTTTACCGATTACATTACTTCCCCTATACTTCGTATAGCTGTGGAAGTAAAAAAAAAATTAATGTATCCAGAATTAGTTATTGTGACTCATGCCCGGGCTTCAACTAAAAGGGCACTTTAGTCGCTCTGGTGGATATGGGACCGACACTACAATGGGAGTCTTAAATTTTGCCTATCCATTATTTAATTACTATAGGTCATTAACGAGTTGCTGATATCGTGCAGGCTCGTGATAATTGATTAACGTCCCATTCAAAGGTGATCAAAGCATTGGCGTAGCTAGTCCTAAGGTGGGCCCTACATCAAAATTTCTTGGGGGACCCTTTTTCGAAAAATAAACAAAATATATTTGAAAATAACAAAAACAACAATACATATTAAAAAACTTAACTCTAAAAAAATATTCTAGTGGTTAAATAGGAACTTTTCTTGCCTTTTTTTAGGCGAACGTATTTATAATAATAATAATAATAATAATAATTTTATTGTTTAAAGGGATCATCCCTATACAATTAAGTCAGTGACAATTACTTTTACAATATTGACATAATAATGACATATAAAGGAATACACACATAAAACAATAATGACACATGTAGAGGAACCTTTAACAAATTAAATAAAAAACATAAGTAAATAAAATAAGTAATTACAAATTAATAATAATGTAACAAAGACAGTAAATATGGAGTGGGGATGTAGGTATTGAATATCAATATAAAAGAAAGCAGTATTTGCAAGCATAACCTGCTCAAAGAGGTTATCGTTTATTTTTTTATTTTTGCAGTTTTATTTTAAATAAAATTTTATTATTACCTATGCTTTATGTAAGATTATAATTATGTGTCATTATGTTTTAATCATTTTAATTCTTTTTAAATTATTTTAAGTTGTAATAATTGTAACAATAAATTTACAATGCATTTGAAAATCTTGAATGGTTTTGATTTCTTTATACATGTTTGAGAAAGTTGGGAACAAAATTAACATTATCCTATGTGGTGGGAAACAAAACTCACATCCAAAATTTTACTGCTTTTATTTTTATAACGCTATATAAAAATTTTTTTTTTTTTTTGTATGTATTTCATTTTAAAGTGCTAACAGGATGTAATAAAAACCATTTGCAAGAACCGGCGAAGCAAATTGTAGTCGAGAGCGGTTATTGGCAAATTTCCAAAATTTAGATTTTTGGATATTGTGAGTTTTGATTCTGGTGGACGTTTTCAAATCCAAGTAAAGATTTAACGTACTTAAATGAGTTACGAGGTTTTACCAGAATTTCGTTCCCATTTCTTTTGCAAGGTACTATTCTTCAAACAGTCTTTCATGTTTTTTTCTTTTTATGTCGTATAAGAGGTCCCACTAAATCAATAGTTTTTTCTTCTTATTTTTTTTGGTAAAAAAAAAATGTCGCTTACAAGGTATCACGTTTAGGCCGACGATATATTAACTATGGTAAGTTTTCAAAGCCTAAAACCAAATTATACCACTTCAAAAAAAAAAAAAAAAAAAAAAAATTGTAACTTTTATCTGTATTACAATTTTTGCAGAGAGGAATAATAAAATACTTGAAGAAATCTTCCCTAAAGTTTCTTATATTTGATGTCTCTCTCCTCCGTTAATATTTTACCCTGGTCATCTAATTTATATTCACGGTGAGGTTGAAGCTTGCAATGGACCCTCTTGGCAGTAAACGGGAGCAGATTAGAATCTAAATCAGACAGTAAAGACCCCCTCCCTACCCATTGCTTTTGCCGGTTTTGAAAATACATTTTGGGAATATTCCGAATGGAAATATGCATCGAGTAGATCAGGTAACTGTTATGAAGACTGTTTCTCTAATTGGTGAAGAAGTAACTTTTAATGTGTCTCTCTATCTTGTCACTTGCCCAGTTATACGAAATATAAGGGAAGAAATTCGATGTTGAGTTTTCACCGGAATTTCATGTTTCCCGACCGCAGGGATGGACGTATTCGTAATCGGAAATACGAATACGAATATATTCACAAAATTATTATCTATGAATATGAATATATTCGTATTCACACATGTGAATATGAATATATTCATATTAAAAGGTGTTAATACAAATATATTAGTATTCAAACCTACAAATACAGATACATCCGTATTAATAGTTGTATTCATATATTCATATGATAGCTCTAGGTCACAAAAACGCGTTTGTTTTTGTTTTCCTTCCATTACAAAGTACCTACAAAATACTGTATGGGTCGGGTCAAATCATCAAATGGAGGGGAAAATGCAAAAATGTTTTTAGAGGGTTCAAAAATGTAAAAACTGTCTCACCCTCACACACACCCGCAGCAAGAGCTAGGAAATAATTTAATAACTGCAATCAATTAAAAACATATTGTTCAAAATTATAGAAAATTGTGTACGTCCTTACGGTCCGCAGTGCATAAATCCTACCCCTAGAATACGGTAATAGTATGGGCTTATAACGAGTAGTATATTAATGAGTGATACTATGAAATATTCGATTTTCGTTCGTCAGATTCACAAATATGCATAAGATATTTTTATCGTATTAAAAGGCATTAAACTTTTATAGGATTATATGAACACAACTGCATTCAATAAATCAACCGTATTCGTATTCACACCCGTGAATATGAATATTTATAGCAATATATTAATACAACTGTATTCGAATTCACAGCTATGAATGCGAATATATTTGTATTTGTAGGTATGAATGCGAATATATTCATATTCAAATGTGTGAATATGAATATAATCATATTCGTATTCATAGATAATAATTTTTGTGAATATATTCGTATTCGTATTTCCGATTACGAATACGCCCATTCCTGCCCGACCCCTTGTTTCGAAAAATGAATCACCGGCAATATAATTTTCCAGCACGCATTAATCAATCAATTATTTGATCTCCTGGGCTAAAGCTCGTATCTGACTTATGTAATAGCTTCTGAGTCCTCATAATACATTTCATGTCGATACATTCATTACATCGGCAGTTTTAAAATATTTGAGTCGAGCCCCCCCATCTATTAATAGATGTCGTCCTTATAGGGCTTTGAATTTACATATAACATTTTGTGTCAATACATTCATTACATCGCCAGTTTTTAGAATTTTTGTGTTAAGACTCCCCCTAATTCCCTTTTCCTTGTAGCCGATTTGGCTGAAAATCAATATATGACGTCCTTGAGGGGAGATATAAAATTCTGTGTCGATATATTCATTCTATCAAGAGCTACACACACTCATTTTTGGAATCAGGAGGTCGGAAATTATATGAAATACCGTTGAAAACTACATCGCATTTCTGATCAATTAAATAACTTCCCCTATACTTCGTATAGCTGGGGAAGTAAAATATATGTGATATGTTCCAAACGTACTTTCTTATACAAAAAAAAACATATAACGTTTAAACACCATCTCCATCTGAATTAAAACAATTATTTTTTGCTCTTCCTCCAAAGGTTTGATTCACCAAGGGTATGGGATTCGTACCCGCGATCTTGATCTCAGTGATCAAATTTCTGTTGATAATTTATTTTATTAATTAGTTATTCAATATTAGTATATGAAATTTGCCTGGGAGTAAGGGAGTACGGGAAAATAATAAATGAACATATGTGTATGAGTATATGTAAAGAGGGTGTTTTGTAGGGTAGTCAGTGTGTGCTTACTGCCTCATATGTAAGGGTAAATTGCAGGCAACAGGTATCCAACAGTTTGTACCCTCCAAATAGAGATCACTACATGTGTAACAATGCCTAGAGGCGGATCCTGATAATTTATAATATTCTTCAGTTTAGCTAGTTAATGTCACTCATGCCCGGGCTTTAACTATGGCTATATTGCCTACCACCAGAGCGCTTTTTCGTCGTTCTGGTGGACATGTGCCAGACTCTACAGTAGGAGTCCTAAATCCTGACCTGACATCGTTAAAACTCGGGAAGATCGCTTAATGTCCCATCCAAAGGACGGCATATATATACAGGATTACCTCAGGTTAACTGAGATTACATGAGGCTGTAACACCCTGTCCCCTCAGAAAGTCCGGACATTTACAAATATTTAATAATTTAATAAAATGTGTCGATTATAGAACTTTGTTATACCAACCACACTTACAGATCACTCTCTCTCAGCTTCCCCTTCTCAAAATCATTTCTTTTTGTCTCTTTGTGCAGCGTAATTGTGAGATTATTTTTTAATAATTTTGATAAGGGGAAGGAGAGAGACTAATTCATAAGTGTGGTTGGTATAAGAATGTCCGTTAGCCAACCGTCGACCACATTTCTTTATTTTTTTCTCCATTTTTATAATTTTTCAATAAAACTACCAATAAAAAAATAAAAAAAATAAAAAATAAAAAAAACCTTATTTTAAAGTTCTTTGCTATAAGTGACGATTCAAA
The DNA here is from genome assembly GCA_963662175.1 of Aradus depressus. Taxonomy (NCBI): domain Eukaryota; kingdom Metazoa; phylum Arthropoda; class Insecta; order Hemiptera; family Aradidae; genus Aradus; species Aradus depressus. Next base: position 27,688,786 of record OY759214.1, read on the forward strand.
TATTACTTAGATATATTCCTTAAAGTCCTTAGTTTACATTCTTCTGGGTGCTATAACTTTTGTCATATTGATCCCATCTCAAATCTACAGTAAATTTATAAGGAATATTTTTGGTAGAAATGAAGTTATCGATAGCACTAACTGTTTTCGGGTAAATGAAGGAAACGTTTAAAAATATGTGTTTCGAGCCTACATTTCAAGACGGTTTTTTGGCATGTATCTCAAAAACCGAACGACTTGCAAAAAATAGTATTTCATAGAAAATATGTACTTTAATGTTGTTCTGTTTAGTTAGTTGTTGTGACTCATGCCCGGGCTTTAACTACGAGGTCATATCGCCTACTACCAAAGCGCTCTTTCGTTGCTCTGATGGACATGAGCTCTACTCTACTATGAAGGTCGTAAATTTTCCCCAAGCTAAATTTTTATTGATCTAGAGTAGGGGTCCTGAACGAGTACCTGACATATTACAGGCTCGGAAACATCATTTTACGCCCCATTCCGATGGACGCTTTTTCGTTACCTCTCAAATAAAAGACCTAAGGACCTCGACCGGGTTTCGGACCCACGCTTTTGTGCTCAATAAGCAAGCATTCTACCTGTGAGCTACCGGCGCCCTCTATTTATTTTTATTTACTATGTATTCTACTATAAAACTCTTCAAACTGTTCATTGAGGGTGTATTATCTATCTAGTCACAAATAGACTCAGAAGTAAGGCAGTTTGTGACAATAGCAACCATATACATAATGTATCTCCGATAAGATCTCTAGGCTGATTCTCTTGGAAAATAAAAATGTTTTTAGTGTTAGAATGTCTTTCTCCGGAGCTGTCACCCTCTCCTCGAGTGATGACAGCTATTTCATTTATTTTTTCTTCTATTCCTTTTATGTCCTGGCTGGCAAATATAAAAACGTTTCCTTCCTCCTGCCAAATAAATTCTCACACATCCAAATTACTCTCAGCCTAAATCCTTTTTACATTTATATTTATTTCTTTATTTTTAGTGTTTGCAACATTTAGGACTCTCACAGTAGAGTCGGTCTCGACGAAAGAGCGCTCTGGTAGTAGGCAATATGACGGTAGTTAAAGCCCGGGCATGAGTCAAAATAACTAACTGTAGACAGCGAATCAGTAAAATTAAAAATAATTAGATAAAAAGGAAATATTAAAATTTGATACATTCATTATATTGGGAGTTATGTTTTTTTTTGTTAACCTCCCCTGAATCCCCCCCCCCCCCCCCCCCCCATCCATATAGCTGATTAGCTATAATATTTCATGTCCATGTATTCATTCTAACAGAAGTTGTGTTAAGAAATACACCGGAATAACTCTCTTTTTTTAAAAAATCGATGGGCAGTTATCACTAAATTCCGGTGAAAATCTAGCATCAAATTTAACTTCCCCTATACTTAGTAAAGCTGGCAAAGTTAAAGTGTGCAGTAAAAAATGTTCTCCACTAAAATTTCACATCCCAAGCTTTACGAAGTATAGTTGAAGTTACGTAATCCCTCGGAAATTCGATGTTTTTCGTCACCCTGATGAGAAGTAAAAAAGTGTTTTCTATGTCTGTGAAGACAATAACTCCTGATAGGATGAATGTATCGACAGGATATTTTATATGTGGAACCGAAATAATACAAAGACGTCATCTATCAATTTTCAACCGGATCGGACAAAGAAAAAGGGATTGAGGGGCATAACAAAAATATATATATTCCTACACCTGATTCCAAAAATGAAAAAAAGTGCTCTCTCCCTATCCTTCTGTTTATGAGCCTTCAAACTCCTGATGGATGATTGCATTGACACGAAATTAATGTAATATTATTAATTAATATGTGTATCCAGAACCGCGTAAGAATAACACCTATTGATTTTTAGCCAAATCGTCCAGAGGGAAGAAGGTCTCGACTCAAAACCCCTGATAACTGACGGTGTAAAGTGTATATGTATGGAACATTTTCTACGGGGATTCAGAAGTCCTCATGTAAGTCAACTTACAATTTTTAGCTCAATCGATCTGTGTTTTGGAGGGAGAGCAAAAATTGATTAATTCCTTCTGGGGAAGCAGGCCCCTAACTTGCATCTCAAACATTCGAGAAAATGAAAACATCTGAGTCTTAATGTACTGTAGTTTCCCAAACGTTATGAATCTATCGTAAAAATCTGAATAAAATTAATAATAATTATTATGTAATTAGTTTAATGTTATTAATTATAATTACTAACATGAAACTAATTACATTTTTACAAAATATCCAAAAGTTAGTTTATAGAAATCCAATATAAATATTACAGATCTATGTAGTGGCGGATAATAGCAGAATCCCCCCCCCCCCCTAGCGGAGAGGCTCATCAGTTTCGTTAAGGATAAAGAAATATACACGTTTTGGGAAAGACGCTTAGTGATGTGCGAAAGACCCAGACTTTAATGACGTCATTCGTTTACAGACAGACTGTTACTCAACCTGTTACTATTATAATAATATTTCAGTTTTGATTATTAATTCATGCGCTTCGTCAAACCAGCCAAAATATTAAGCCTCTCGTCCTTCATCCTTTCAAATCTTGTGAATAGGGCATAACATCCAAATCTTGAACCAACGAAATGCCCCCCACCCCCCGATTAACATCCTGAATCCGTCCTTGGATTTATGTAGGTGAGTATGAAGTCTTTTGTATTTTTGTCAGATCGATGGCTCCCCCTAGCAGGTGTCTTACAAAGAAAAAACAGTTTCCCGCCGCCGCCAAACCACTGATCAATGTCACGTGGTCTCTCCCGCGATCCTCTGTGACTGTTACCGGAGGACATGCCCCCCTCCTCAGGACGGAAATAATATATCTCAACAGTATTACATTAAGTCACGTTTCCTCGACATGAAAATATCTATTTTGGGGCTTTCCACAAAGTTATTTCTAAAATAGCATGCAGGAAATTGGGTGTCATCTTTTTCTTGTATATTTTTGCTACAGAATGGTAAACTGTGAAGTTTACACTAGTTCATTTACTAGTGTTGTGTTCACGGGAACTTTATATTTTCCTTTGAAAATGTGAAGTTATAAAAAAAACGTAGTCATTGAATCACCGGCAATGAACTTCCCCACCACGAATTAATACCTACCTTGTCCGTCTCCCTTCAAAACCAATCAACCGTTTGAGACCTCAGTTATACAGCTAGGATATTGAGAAGTATTTTGTGTACTAACATCTGATATTTGGTATTAATACTACTTCACATTTTCCTGAATTCTACAATAATAATAATTTTATTTCCGTTAAATAAATTTTATAATTAATAGGATACGTCATAAGATTATTTACATTAAGATAGCTTATAATTTAGATACTTAAACAGACATTAACTGTTAGAGTCTCACAAACATGGATTAGAGTCAACAATACTACTAAAAAGTAAGAAGAAATGAATAAATAAATATTTGAAAATATGAGTACAAAAGTACCTATGTAATGAATATAGCAGAACATTTTTTTTTTAAATTAAATTAAAATTAAGATAATATTTTTCGATAACTTTTCCGGAAGTGTCTTTTCACGACGTTCTCACGTCGCATCCTCAGGTCTCAATGTGCGAAATATTTAAAAAAAAAAAAAAAAAAATACAATAACATTAACTATTATTATATAAATATAAATAAATATAAGAAATCAATAAAATGCTAATAAAAATACATAAAAGAGAAAAACAAGAAAATAAATTAGTATATAAGTAATGAAAAATTATGAATGAATCGTAGATTCGACAGGCCTAAAATCCTCCTTTGTGTATCTATGGAGGAACTCTACCAAAAAAATAAAAATGAAAGCTATGTATCAAATAATATTTTTGAATATAAAACTCGATTTTTTTATTATGGTTATTTCACTATTTTTGAACAATGAGAAAAACATTCCTTTTCCGAATGGAAGGTTTCCTCTAACATAAACATTTTTATTTGAAGTTTAAATTTTCTTATTGTTTCTACTGTGTTCAAGAAGTGGGGAAGGGCATTAAATAAATTAATTCCTTTATGAGTTATACTTTTTTCAAAACTTGATATTTTATAATGTCCGACTTTAGTTTATATGGCTAAGGTATTGAGAAATATATTTTGAAATAATAACTTATATTTGTTATTGATACTAGTTGACACTGGTACTAATTTTGATACTAATTTGTTTCAGATGGTAGGGCTAGGGAGGGCCGGGCCGGTGGAGGCCGGGCTTGAAGATGCCCGGGGGGAGACGGGGCCTTGTCGCCCCCCAGAACACCTTCCTAGAGAACATCATCCGGAGATCAACCTCCCAGCGTAATTACTATTTTCTATTTTCACTTAATAATTATTACACTTTTTTTGTTTTCATGTCTTTATAACTGTACTAAATACAGCAAAAAATAAATACTAACAAATCAATAGTAGCTTATATATCTGAATAAAGGAGAACTGATTTAGTATAATGGTAATTCAAATGGTATTTGAATTTTTCCAAGTAATGATTATTAGAATCAGACCGTCGAAATTTTGTAAGTAGATATTTTTTCTGTTTCATAAAATTTGTACTACAATTTGTACTGAATATACAAATTTCAGCTTTATCAAGAGACTCCTCCAAGAAAGATCTTTGTTTAAAGTTTATATCTATGTAAAATTGTTACATACAGGTTTTGTCCAATTTACCTACTGTAAATTCTACTGTTACTCAATGAACACATTTTAACGAGTTTCCTTGAAAATGTATTCTGTTTTGACCTAAGACAATTATAATTTTCAAAAACACAAATATTTTTCTTTTTCTTCTTTAAGGCATTTTGAGCAGGGGGTCATGGATGCCTGGTAATGTAGGAAAGCCGGAGGCAAGTATCTGTCTGTGGATCCTAGCGAGCGAATTTTAAGGCGCTATAATAATTAAGATTGATTCCTTATGTGTATAGCGGAATATAAAGACTACAGCCTAAGTAATAAATATAAAAGAAAATTTTGTTTTATAATTTAGATGTGAGGTGCAGAAATTTAAATAGTTGGGAGTAGAATTGGTGTATTGTCATCAGATAGAATTTCGGTAATATCCACCCCAAGGTTGGACATCTTCTCCGGGTTGCCCTCATCATCAGGCAGTCTGATAAAATAATTTTGAAAATAACAAATAAAATGATTCAATAAATAAAATTTAAAAAATTTAAATAAACGTGCATAAAAAACTAACAACTTTAACAATTTAAAATTTCATGGATGGTCACAGGAATAAGATATCTGTCCCCATCCATGAAATTGTTAATGTTGTTAGTTTTTTAGATAGTTTTTATGCACATTTATTTAAATTTTATGTATTAAAACATTTTAATTATGTTATTTTCAAACCTTTTTCCAATGTTTTGTGTAAGGAGACTTGTTGAAATTATTGTACTCAATTTTTTTCTTTTTAGGTCTTCTCTCCCAATTAGTTTACACTTTCACCATTTATTCATCTTTTATATAACAGTCAAACAGTTTCGGGCATTGCCCATTTTCATTGACTGAAATAACATTTGTTACTAGTTACATTAAAACTTAATCTTCCTATTTGAAGGATTCATCAATAATATAATAAAACAAACTAATTACAATTAAAATAATTACAGTCATGCTAATACAAATTACTGCAATCCTTTACAATATAAAATATCTTAGCTTCAATTTATTAACATGTTTCATTTTTAATTTCCTTTATTTATTTTCAAAATTATTTTATCAAACTGCCTGATGATGAGGGGGCAACCTCGAAACTAGCATATATCAATAAAATCTGTGAGAGGTCAGTCTATATTTTATTTATTTTACAAACTGTGAAATTAAATATATTTTGTTATAATGAAAATGGTATATAGTAGCTGATATAATTAACTTCATTCCATGAGGTCTTGTTATGTCACATAACAAAGAACCAATCATGTCACTAGTTTCATATTATTATAATATAATTTACACCGCGTAAATTAGGCATTATAATATAAAATAGAAAATAAATTAGGCATTATAATATAATTAACATATTATGTTATAGTGCTTATCTCCGTGTTGGGACGTATGCCCACTGTGAGTAGAATATTTGCGATATATATTTTCTCCAAAGATGTTACTAGTTCTGAGGTCTTATTAAAACATTGTTTCTTTAAAGCCAGCTCTCTGACCCGTCTCTCTTGTCTTGTTTTTCCACCATGACGACAATGATGTCAAAAGACCGTATACTCTCTGAGCAGTGAGTCTAGTCATTGGAGACAAATCACCCCTAGATACAGATCACAAATCATCAAAAGTTGACAAAGTTGCTTCTTTCTCCTTTTTCATTTCTTCTTTATTTGTTTGTCTCCTAAAAAAAAATTTCCGTTCTTTCTCAACTTTTGAAGCTATACTTTTTCATTGTCTGTCACACCTTCCTATCACAATACATTTGTTAAGTCGTTAGTAATTTTTCATCAGAATTCTTATATTTCCGATCATATTAGGCAACAAGAAACTTCTCAATTACTTACTTGATCCCCTTCTTAACGCTAGACAACACAAACATTAACTACTCTACCAGAGTCAAAAACCTGGGTTTCATTTTCGACTAATCCCTTCCCTCGAAAGACCACGTAACCTATATTTCTCGTAAATCCTTTCAATCCCTTGCTCAATTTAAACGTTCCCTTTACCCTCTTTCACCTTGTATCTCATTTCGACTACGGGGGCCTGGTCTATAATGATCTGAGCAAGGGACTCGATAACAAAACCCAAAGTATGTTGAACACTCAGATCAAACTTGTTTTCAATGCCCTTAGAGAGGCTCAGATTTGAACGTAAAATTTTGCAAACTTTCGGATTAATGTGTAAATAAATTTTGATGTAGAAGCGTTGGTGTAAGTGTTTAATGTCTGGATGTGATGTTCAAGTGGCGGTGTGAAGTTTTGTTGCTAACGTATGGTGGGCATTGTGCGATCAGTCGGAGAGTCTTGGATAGAAATATCTATATTATTTTGATCTTTGAAGTCTTGGCAGTACCATATATGTGCATAGTTTTTAACAACTTCTAAGTTGAGGAAAACGGACATATTGTGGAATTCGTAATAAATAAATAAAATAATAATAACATTTATTTGGACCAGCAAAACAAGGTGCTATACACAAATATATAAAATAAAGGATTTAAAATAGAAAGTCCTGGTACAGTCTTTGTTTGAGTCGCCTCCCAGGAGTAGGCGCTCCTAGACTGTAATGTACAGCCCCGGAACAATACACAAGGGCTTCGTGGTGATTCTTCACTAGTTTCTCGATGTGAGCTGCAAAAAGAGGAACACCCAATTCTTCGTGGATTTTGTGATTCCTCACAAACCAGGGTGCGTTTGTTGCTATTCGGAGTACTTTATTCTGAAATGTTTGTAGTCGTTTAATGTTAGTGCTGCTGGTACCGATCCAGACTGGACAGGCGTATGTTAGAAGTGGAAGTAGGAGTGTCTTGTATAAGAGAATAGTACACGTATGTTTAAGTGGCGTGTTTCTGTTTATGAGAGGGTAGAGGGTGTTAAGTCGTGAATATGCTAGCTGTAGTTTTCTGTTAATGTGTAGTTTCCATGTGAGTCGTGTATCTAAAAGTACTCCAAGATAGCGCACACCCTGGTCCTTAGGATTCCAGAGAATGGGGAGGTCATCAATTTGCAGCTGACGTTGTTCTTCTATGGAGAATCTGCGGAGAGTGAATATTTTAGCTTCAGTCTTCCCTATGTTCAGTGTTAGTCTCCATTTTGAGAACCAGAGAGAAACTTCTGTCAGGGCTTCCTGGAGCTGTTCAATGGCGACGGAGAGGACACTATGCTGACAGGCGATCATTGTGTCATCGGCATAGGTGGCTAATGTTGCCGTGGGAGTTTCGGGGATGTCGTGGGTGTACAAACTAAAAAGGAGGGGGCTCAGAATAGCACCTTGAGGGACCCCAGCTGTAATCCTTCTCTTGGTGCTCAGAGCGTTACTGACTCTCACCTGGAACGTCCTGCCATGGAGAAAAGAGGATATAAGACCAACGATGTATTTGGGTACCAAGCTTTTCTTTAGTTTGTACAACAGCCCCTGATGCCAAACGGTGTCAAAGGCTGCGGCTACATCCAAGAATACGGCGGTGGTGTAATTCTTCGCCTCGAAGCCGTGGACAATCATTTCGGTCACCCGTTGTAGCTGCTGGACTGCAGAGTGTTTGGCTTTGAAGCCAAACTGGTGGGACGGTATGGTGTCTTCTAGATATCCAGTAAGCCTTTTCGATATAATCTTTTCAAAAATCTTAGACAATGAATTTAGAAGGCTTATCGGCCTGTAGCTGTTGGGGTCTTGTTTCGGCTTGCCGTGCTTATGAAAGACAACAACGATAGCATTCTTCCACGGGTCAGGAAAGTATCCTCTCCTTAAACAGCCATTGAACAGCCCTGTAAGATAAGCGATGCTTCTTGGAGGCAGGTTCTTGAGGACGATGTTGGGGATGAGGTCTTCACCGGGGGCCTTCTTGTTGGGGAGTCTCCGGATGTATAGTGTAATTTCTGACGGGTTTGTGTACTGTATATGTGGTTCTGCGGTGTGGAGTGGGGTGGAAAGAAATTCGTGGACTGTGTGGAGTGTTTCGTGATCTTGTGTGTCATGAGTTCTGAATTTCTGTTCAAGGTGTTGAGCCACTAGCTCACTCTTGTCCTTGTCCGTTGTTACAGTATTCTGTCCGTCTGTCAGGGGCGGGAGGCCGGGGTCTTGTCTGAGGAGGCGTCGTGTTTCCTTCCAAAGGTTGCTGTCTCCAGGCGTAAAGTCGCTGGTGTATTGTCGGTATCTGTTGATTTTGTCATTGTCCAATTCCCATCGTATAAGTCTTGTCAGTCGGTTCAGCTCTCGCTTCTCTTGTGGATCGCGTGTTCGTTGCCAGTGTTTGCGGAGTGTATTTTTGTCGTGTATCATGTTAAGTATGCGTTTAGGGGTCTTATTTTGTCGCATGTTGCGTTGGTCCTTGTAGTGATTGTATGTTGAGTTGTGTATCGAGGTGTAAATGGCTTGAGTGAAATATTTCAGTGAGTCGTCTATGTCTTCAGTATTGTAGTAATGCAAAGGGATGTCTATGTTTTTGTCCATCTCCCATCTAAACGCGTCCCAATCTATTTTCCCCTGTATCAGTCTAGGCAGATGTTCTGCCTGTTTCGGGTTCACTTTGAAGGTACACACGACTGGAAGATGGTCTGAGTCGAGTTCTGTCAGTGGTTCGTGATAAAGGGGCAAAGTAAAATTTTGTACTAGTCCAATGTCCAGGATGTCTGGGAGATATCTCTGTTGTGTAGGATAAAATGTCGGTTCGTCCGGTGCTGATATCTGTACGCCTAAATTGTTAATTATGTTTAAGAGTCTTGTCCCGTTGTTGTTTGTCCGTCTACATCCCCAAATTGTATTTTTACTATTTAGGTCACCTAGTAGTATAGTCGGCCCCCCAGTGAAAATGTGTTCAAAATCCGTCTGGTGAATTCTGATGCCTGGTCGGTGGTATGCTGAGATTATGTTAAGTGTTCTGTTGTTGTTGAGTGTGAGTGTGGCTCCAACGGCTTCCAGCTGTTGAAGTGTGGGTAAGAGAAGCTGAGAGTGTGCGAGGTTCTTTTTTATACAAACAGCGACGCCTCCAAATCTGGTTTGTCTGTCCTGTCTGTATATGGTGTATCCTTTTAGCTTGAATTTGTCGGTATTATGGAGGTGAGTTTCTGTGATACAAATGATGTCGATGTTGTAGCGAGTTAAAAAGTCCGAGAGTATCGTTCGTCTGTTTTTTATTCCGTCAGCGTTCCAGTTAAGGATGGATAAATTATGAAAAATATTTAAATTAGGGTCCACCATTGTTAAATGAAAATACTTGGGTGAGAAGATTAGATAAAAATGATTTTATGATAGGGATAAATGGTTTGAGAAAGGTGATTATTGTGTTGGTGAGGTCAGTCATGTCGTTAGCTGGTTGGTTGTCTTGGCTGCTGGGTAAGTTAGGTTGAGGTCGAGGTTGGAAGGGTCGGGGTCTGCCTTGGTCGAACCAGCTGTTCGGTCGGTCCGGGGCCTGTCTTGGGGGTTGTCCTTTGGGTGGTGCATTGGGAGGATCTTGTCGTTTAGGTTGGGCCTGTCTGCTAGTCCTGTCTACGTATGTCTTGTAGGAAGCACACCCTCTGTAGCTGGCTGGATGGTTGCCCTGGCAGTTGGCACACTGGGGAGAGTCTACTTTCTTCTGTCTGGAGGGGCATGCTGTGAAGTGGTGGTCCTCCCCGCACTTCACACATTTGGGGTCCAGTCGGCAAAAGTTTTTGGTATGACCAAAAGATTGGCAGTTTGTGCACTGCACGACTCGGTTGGAACGTCGGCGTGGCTCCACTTTGACAACTGTATAGTAGAGCCGCGTCAGTTGAAATATGGCCTCTCCAGATGGGGTGTTCTCCAGCTCAACTGCACAGAGGGGTGTGGGGCGTCTGTCGTGGTTCAGAATCCGGGTGACTTTAATAACAGGGTATGTCGGGGTCAGTTCGTCTGTTATTTCTGTGTCGGTCAGTGAGTAAGGAACTCCCCGTATAATTACGGAGAGTTTCCTGTCCTCGGGGTTGACGAAGGTGTAGTATTTCACCTTATTGTCGTCATAAAATTTTGTCACTTTGCGATAGTCATCAGTCGTTGTGAGGCTGATCTTTATTTTTTTGTTGCACTGTTTTGTTTCAAACGGCGAACAAATTAAACTTTTTAACTCGGTAATGACCAGCTGATAATTATCAGCCTCACAAAGAAAGATTGGAGGGATCTTGGTCTGTCTGTTAGGGGTAGGCTGTCCGTCTGGCTTTGTCGGTTGGGTTGTCTCCTGACCGTCCTGGAGAGTGAGAAGTGGCTCGTATCTGTTCTGTGTTAGTGTTGGTGTGGGTGTGATTTGTAAAGTATATCGGTTCCTCTTCAGCTGAGGCTCCTGGGAGATGGCTCTGTTATCAGGGACTACTTGGCCGCCGTCTACTGCCATTGATATCCCAGAGTCCTCACAGCTTGAAGAGAGCTGCCTCTTAGCAGGTAAAAAAGTGGATATCATCTCACCTGTTCCGGCTACATTGTTTATTTGCTTGATATCGGCAAGGTTAGAATTTTGAATATTAAAATTATTAGACTGTTCTCGTTTCGAAACGCCGGGTTTCATTCTCACCCAAACAGAGGGAGAACTTCTGAGTGTCTTTGTCACTGTTTAGTAATATAAAAACTTATAACACCGTCACAATATTAATAATAAATGTTAACAAACTTTAACGTGTGTTTAGCACTTTATAGCCAAAACAGCTGTTTCCAAATAAATAAAACAAACTTATTTTTCGAAATATTGTCTATTCCACTAAAGATATTTATAAAAATAAAACTACCGATTTCGGCCTCACACCATCGTCAGATCTAGTTATGAACTAAGTCAGTTTGCAGAGTGCGATCCCTCCAATACATCTCTGGTGAAAGGTGCCATTTCAACTTGGGAATCCCCTGGCTTTACCGTTAGCTACATCATGAAATATTTGACAAAACACTAATTTTTCTTAATTTACATAAAATAACATCCTTTGACTAATAAGTAAAGAATAAAACTAAAAAACATAACAGATAATAACATATATATATAACATATATAACATATATGGAAAACTATAATAATAACAAACATAGGTATATGTGGAAATAGAACCGGTTCAGGGTATTAACAAAGGGGAATAGTTAAAATAAATTTGGTCATTCATACAAATGTTCCTTTTGGTAGCTTTATTTATTTCTAATTGTTCTAGGCTATCAAGTAGCCTGCTTTTTGAGCAACAATGGAGATATTTTATGCCTGTAGATGGGTCAAAAGTGTGGCTATTGTCAATAATGTGAGTCGCGAATGTAGAGCGGTTGCCTCGGTTCTTTATTTCGGCTGTGTGTTCCTTGATCCTGTCTTTAAAACTACGTCCCATCTGTCCAATGTATAATTGACGACTGCACGTCGCGCACTCTAAGCTATAAACACCGCTTTTATTCTCAATATCGGTTTTGTCCCTACCTCTCTCTAAGCACTGGCTTATGGGGTTGATAGTTTTAAACCCGATATTAAAACCTTATTTTTTTAACAATTTACCTACTTTCTCTGAAATTTTTCCGTAATAAGTTAGGCTGACCCATCTATTAGTGGAGTCTTTATTTAGTTTTTCTAGTTTGGTCAGTTTATTCCTAAATTAATGAGTTTTGATCCTCTTTTCAATTTCATTTATTGTTTTTTGTGGGTAGCTATTGTTTTTGGCTATTTCCTTAATGATCTTGATTTCTTTATATTTTGATTGTTGGCTCATTGGAATTGTGTAAGCTCTGTGGAACATCGAATAAAAGGCCGCGTATTTGAAACTGGAAGGACAGTTAGAAGATGGGTGTATTGTTATACACGATATTGTTATCTAGAGTGTGTTTTGTCAAATATTTCATGATGTAGCTAACGGTAAAGCCGGGAGATTCCCTAGTTGAAGTGGCACCTTTCACCAGAGATGTATTGGAGGGGTCGCACTCTGCAAACTGACTTAGTTCATAACTAGACCTGACGATGGTGTGAGGCTGAAAACGGTAGTTTTATTTTTATAAATATCTTTAGTGGAATAGACAATATTTCAAAAAATAAGTTTGTTTTATTTATGCATAGTTTTTGTAAAAATAAATGGGAGAAATCTATAGCTGAAAGATATATTGTAAATGCAGAATCTCCTTACAGAACCCAGAAGTTAGATATTTATGTAAGAAACTTGTAGCTTAAACCACTTCATGTAATAATAGATATTTTAGTTTGTATGATAATATGACTAGAATATTTGGTAGTAACTCATCTAATATTTAAGTTAACCCTTGTTTCCGCCCCAAACAGGTAATGGAACACTGTACAAACGTTAGAGAGGGTTTACATAGCCCGGTCTTGCCTCAAGATGGGAGATTTGAACAAAGCCTTCTCTTTGTGCACTTACTACCCTTTACACAAGTTTAGTGTACGTTTCGGTTTTCCAGCTGTACTGAAAATTGGGTTCATTAGGTCCAATTCTCTCTCTTTCTCTCAGCAGATTATATTGGATGAAATTATGTAATTTAAAAGGAAATTGATTCACGTAATGAGCTGCCGATTCGAATCAGAAGCCTGAGATACGAGTTATGTATTTTAAATAACGAGACTGACGATTCTAAAGAAGTGTGTTCCAGAAGGCACAAAAGTTAACCAGAATTATTATAAGGAAGTTTTGGTAAAGCTGAGAGAAAGAGTCAGGAACAAACGGCCAAAACAGTGGAAAAATTCTTCACCTGCTCACACAGCACCTTCTATGAAGCAGTTTTTGTCCGAAAAGAACATTACTACACTTGTACATTCTCCATATTCGTCCGATTTAGCACCGGGCGACTTGGATCAGTTCCCAAAAGTTAAATCAGTGATGAAAGGGATACGTTTAGAGTTGAGTTAATGCTGTGAAGAAGAAGACGGCGGATGTGTTGAAACAGCTGACAGAAATTGATTTTCTCCATGCCTTTGACCGCAGCAATGTATTAGTGCAAATAGGGAGTATATTGATGGAGACAAACATTAAAATTGTAATACATATAAATAAAGTTGAGTTATTTAATCAGTCTCGTTATTTAATAGACATGCCTCATATATCCAGGAAGGTAGAGTTTTTTTCTATAATCTAGATGCCGTGTAGTCTACAACTCTGTGAAATTGGTGAATGGTGGAGTAAAGAGAACAAAAGTCAAACGAGTGATCGGGAAGATGAGGCGAAACAATAGAAATGAGGCGTTTGTAGAGAAGTTTGACAAAGAAAACAAGGAAACAGAGATGAACTGATAGGTCAAAAGGAAGCAGGATCATACTCAAATTTGTTTAGTTTTGGGTTCATGGAGTATTTCAATTGAATGGGAAAATAAGTTGTGCCAAGAATGGAATTTACAGAGTTGCCAGAAATACAACAGCTTTCCGGGCCAATCTCTGGAGAATCTCCGCTGCTATCAAGTGGTAGCCCGGAGACTTTGTCGGGAGATATTTGATTTCATATTGAACATTGGAGGGTGTGAACGCTTTTCTGGAAGTGAGAGATAGAAAGGAGTGTGTCTGTTGAATACGTGTTTTGTGATTGATGTCTCATAGATGTTGATGAGGTTTGAAAGTAGATGAGTGATGAGTTGAAAATTGGGTTCATTGAATCTGCCTCTCTCTCTCTTTCTCTGAGCAGATTACATTGAATGAAATTCTAAATTATAAAAAGGAAATTGTAAGAAGTAATGTGCAAGAGTAAATAAATTGAACTTATACTTCCAATATGTATCAAGTGAGGATAACCAATCTAAACTGTCGAAGGCATTAAACAGTGGGAGACAAAATATCTAACAAAATAAACGTTGATGCCGTCGCCCACTCGGTTATACGCTAATTAAATTGCGAAGCAACCATTTCTAACTTTGTGGTTTGTTGGCTGTCGCTGCTCTACTCTTAATTTGAGCTGTTTTTAAAGTGAAAACATATATGTTTTCACTTCAAAAATATTATGTTACATTAATTTCAGAGAAACTTCAGCAAAAATATAAATAGAAATTGTTATAGAAAGATATTTTGACGTAGTAAATGTCACACTTTTAACGTAAAGTAATAAATAATACGTCGTTCAATAGCTTAGAGAGTCCCATTTATAACAAAACAAGTTTCAACCCTTAACCCTTCCATACAATTAAGCTAAATTTATAACTACTGAATTGTATATGGTATAAGTTGCTTTAAAATAAATTCTTTTAAAATGTTTTCCTCTAACATAAACATTATAATAAGAATTAAACTGTAATTTGAGAAATGTAGTGAATTATTGAGGAATTAGGACCAACATGCAATCTATTGTACATTGAACAGACTTGCCTGTTTTAAAGTCAGAATTAAAGAACATACGATTTAAAAAGAGAACTAAGGTACGATAACTTACAAAACCCACATCATACATTATTGACAATAACCACAAGTTTAACCCAACCGATGGTACCAATTATCTCAAAATACTCCGGTTGCTCAGAGGTAGTCTGTTTGCCTATTGAGCTCAAGTTTATGGGTTCGAAATTCGGCCGAGACTTAAGATTTTTATTTGAGAGGTGAAAAAAACCTTGTTATAAAAATTAGTTGAAATTGGGTTTCGAACCCGAGATCTTGAGATCATCAGGCTAGCACGCTACCTTTGAGCTATCGGCGCCCTCTTTATATTGTTATAATTGTTGAGAATGTTCATATAAATGTATATTCAAATGAATTTATAAAATTATGGAGTAACAAAGGGTTAAAAACTTAGAGTAACCAACATTTATACCATAGTACCATAGGGATTTCCTAGTTGAAAGTCCAACCCCTTCTTAACGTACCTGATGTACCTATATGAATGTTTGGCACTCAGCAAACTTGCCTTAGTTTATAACTAAAGCAGATGACGGCGTAATGTCGAAACCATTAGTTTATTTTTAAATTACATGTGGGATAGACAATATTTTAAAAACGATGTTTTATTTCTTTATTATAGGTTAGGTTTTATGACTCATGCCCGGGCTTTACCTACGAGGTCATATCGCCTACTACCATACCAAAGCGCTCTTTCGTCACTCTGGTTGACATGAGCCCGACTCTACTGTGGGAGTTCTAAATTTTGCTTACCCTAAATTTTTATTCACCTAGGGTAGGGGTCTTTAATGAGTACCTGAACTCGTACAGGCTCGGGACCATCGCTTAACGTCCCATCCGAAGGACGGCGTGCTTATGTTTATTTTACCTCCCAGATAAAATAAACTAAGGGCCTCGGTCGGGTTTCGAACTCACGATCTTGACCTCAGAAGTCAGGCACCACTGAGCTACCGGCGCCCTCTTTCCCCTCCCCCCCTCCCCTTTCTTTATTAGAAGTTTTCACATTGTGTCCACTTTCTTAACTTAGAAGTAGTAAATCGACAGATCTCTTCTCCAGTCCCTTAGGCGCGAGTTCTATGGTAAAGAGAGTGAACGTACATTGGTACATTCATAATGCTGTACCAATTTTGGGAATGATTGACCAACGATGTAGTGAAGAGGGAGCAAGATTGCATTCGATAAAACAAACTTGTATAATTTATATACATTATCAGTAACATTATATAAGCTACAATTAAGTAAAGATATAACAATAAACTAAATGTGACTAAATAACAATCTACGCGTGAATATAACTTTAAAATTATTCACACTACAAAAAAATAAAATATATTTTTACACAGTTATTACTACATACAAATCATACAAAGAATAAATTTTAAAATATTTAAACTAAAACGAAAACAAAAATAAAGTTTACTATGATATCTAAACAAAACTAAATATAATTAAAGAAAACCTACTTACATCATGAGCGAACAAAAGGTTTAAAATAAAATAATTAAACCTTAACAAAATATGTGTAAGAAAAACCTAAATGTACCTAAACAAATCTACCTAAATTTTCAAACTATTTAAAATAAAACATAACTTTTAAAATATATATTATTAATAAGGTTAACATTTTTAAATTGAGTACACTCACTTCATTCTGTCATGACGTTTATTTATTCATCAGTAAACAAGGAGACTGGGTAAATACAGAGTTATGTACAAATAGTTCTGAAAATTCGTGGGTGTGCATTTTGATGTATTAATCATCTAAATTGTGTTCATATTTTAATAGATTCTTCTTTACATACATTCTTCTATTTATTTAGATACGTTTATTTCTTCATAATTATGTTGCTCATTTAAATTTGTTATTCTATATATCTATATTTATTGTTGTCTAGTTTTTCTCCAATGTTGCACTAATTTATTTATTTTTGTATTTATTCTTTGTACGTCATACTGATACTTTATTTTATTCTTCAATTTTCTCTTTGACTCTGTATGTATTTATTCTTAGGGGAACCTCGGTCCCAGAATTTAAAATTTCTTTTCATTCATATTGAGATTGTGTGGTGTGTTAAAATTTCTTTGGCAGAGTATTATGAGTTGCAATATTTAAAATGAAGAGACCAAAATACGGTGTTTTATGTTTCATTTGAACCATTTTGTGTGAAAAAATTAATTTTAACATTAAAACTGTTTTAATGAATGTGCTAATGTTGAAATAAGAAAGGAAGAAAACAGGTGAAAACGATTTGATGTTATGGCTAAGCTATTTTGATGATAAAAAAAGAGAATTTGTGATGTTGATAATAAATCAAGAATGTGCTGTATATTTTTCTTAAAAAGACATAAAACAGCACTCAAGTTCGTAAAGGTTTCTGAGCCTTCTTTCAACTGAGAAATATTACCTCCCTACTTATATATAGCCTTGTATTCCAGGGTAATGTAGCCCGCTTTTTAATGGTATTAGCTACATTTATTAAAATATATAAGCATTTTTACTTTATTATAATAAAGGTATACGAATTTTACTGTTTCTTCTTTTTTTTCCGGCATTTTTTCCAGAGTTTTTTTTTGACAATATTTCGGGACACTTTCACGTCCCTTCTTCTGCTCACTATGAGCTCATCATAGTGACCAAAAAAAGGGACGTGAAAGTGTCCCGAAATATTGTCAAAAAAGAAGACACCTCTGGAAAAAAAGACGAAAAAATCAACACTTCAACATCCTATAGAAGTTTAAGAAACACGAATTTTACTTGCATATTTAGTATAAGAAAGTATTGTAATCGTGTGAAAATCTGAGATCGAGTTTTAAACGGAATATCAATTTGAAGGTCCTCTGCAAATTTTGATACCATTTTCTCCATGTTGTTTGTCTGTGTGTGTGTATGTATTTGGAACTTTGTGAACAATCTAATGCTCTTAACACAGAAAGGATTACATGTATGTTTAAAACTTATCGAAGTCCAGAGTTCAGATAAGCCGGGTAGTTTCTCCCTCCCCTCTCCTATGTCGTCTTTTCCTCCATCCCGTAAACTCCTGTTATCCAATCTAATCCGTCAGTACAAGACGTAAACTTTCAAGTGACTGGATTTTGAGCGAAACTGCACTGATATAATCAAAAGGAGAGAAGACTCAGAGGAAACTAAGAGGCCCATTTTTTTTGGAAAATACATATTTTTCGATGACTTCCCGGTTTACAAAATATATGCCAAAAACCATCCTAATATGAAGTTTTGAAGCCCATTTTTTAGACGTTTAATTGTTTTACGTGAAAATGGATAATCGTATAAAAAATTGGTTCTTACCAAAAATTTATTAAATTTCCAATAACGCAATGATTAATTTGCTCTCAGAGATAAGACACTCTCAGAATTACGGTGTACCTACACTGAAACGAAGAAAACTGTTGATGGCAACACATTACTTTCATATACATAATGCCAGTATGAAATGAATTTGAGAGAGGGAAGTGTGATCTGTACAACTGTGGTTGGTATACGAGGTTTCTGTGTTGGCCAAATCATTTTTATTTGTGAAGGAGGCTTGCTGACAGAGATGAAAGATTATCTAGATGTTTCCTTAATCCTTAGCTGTTCCGATCCTCTGCTCACAGAAAACTTATCGAAGTCCAGAGTTCAGATAAGCTGGGTAGTTTCTTTCTTCCCTCTTCTATATCGTCTTTACCTCTTTCCTGTAAACTCCGCTCTGTTATCCAATCCAATCCGTCAGTACAAGAGGTTGGTAACCTTTTGACGTTTGTGGTGAGCAGTGTAAAACCCAAACTTTCAAGAGAATGGCACATATTATTGCTGTTCGAAATATATGGGGGAAGTTATATAATAGGTGAACCAGAATTCCATATTTTCCGACCCCCTGATACCAAAAATTTGTCGGTAAATTACCAGCAACGTATTTCCCCAGAACGAATTAATCTATTAACTTTTCCCTCCCCTTCCAAAAGCAGTCGGCCATTTGGGCTAAAAATCAGTCGCTGACTTACTTTGGGGCTTCTGAATCGTCACACTAAATGTTGTGTCGATAAATTCATTACATCGGCATTAGTTTCGATTTTTAAGATGAGCCCCCTCTTTGGTTCCTAACTTCCCTTTGGCCTTTTCCGCTGAAAATGTTGTGTCGTTACTTTCATTGCAACGATAGTTGTATCACATGACTGACAACATTTTTTTTATTTTTGAAATTAGGGTGTCGGAAAACAAGATATTTCACTCAAAAATTATCTTCGATTACATATTGTACCCTATATTTTGTATAGCTAGAAGTATAATGTAATGTCAATGTAACTACGAGGTCATATCGCCTACTACGAGAGCGCTCTTTCGTCACTCTGGTGGACATGAGCTCGGCTCTACTGGGGGAGTCCTAAATTTTGCCTACCCTAAATTTTTATTCACCTAGGGTAAGGCTCGGGACCATCGCTTAACATCTCATCCGAAGGACGGCATGCTTAAGTTTATTTCATCTCCCAGATAAAATAAACTAAGGGCCTCGGTCGGATTTCTAACCCACGATCTTGAGCTCAGAAGGCAAGCACGCATACCACTGAGCTATCGGAGCACGCATACCACTGAGCTACCGGCGCCCCTCATGAAATTTTATATTTAAATTCTAAACCCCATAAGGATGGCACCTATTAATTTTCCGCTAGACGCAGAATTTAGTATGAGGATTCAAAAGCCCCTATGTAAAGAACTATTGATTTTTAACCCAAACGGTAGATTGGTTTTGGGGGAAGAGCAAAAGTTTAATCGATTAATTCGTGCTGAGGAAATTCATTGCTTGTGATTCACAGACAACTTTCATTTTTTTAATTGTTTTCCAAAAACGAAGTTTCTGAGTTGGAGCCCAATCACATGCACGCAGACATCATCGCGTAAATGGTTAAATCGTGTTCAGGGAACCTTGAGACATAAAATTCTGTTGAATCTTCGCACAATATTTCTCGATACACCATTCATTCCCTGAAAAACATTCTATATCGTTAAAATGACTTTCAAACACCTTTGATTTCCATGAATGAGAGAATCAGTCCTTCAGACAACAAATTAATGCCTCCACCGGATAGAAGCAAAAACAACTTTGATGAAGTTATCGCTAATTTGACTGATTTAATGAACACGTCAGTTGAGAAGTTTGCCTCAAGTTGTCAGTCAGCTCCAAGAGACTACTGGAAACCTGGGCCATCTTTAGACTGACTGGTGTAATAAGAGAAAAACATCCGGAGACTCACTCCATCACATTAAAACTTAGTTAATTAGTCACTTTATAGGGTTAAATAAAATTACAGAACAAACATAGTAGTACATTTCCTCAATCCGACACAGTTCTATCATCCTGACCCCTCCAAGAACACCTGATATCCCTTCAGTATTGGTAAAAAAAGTGGAGAGTAAGATGAAAATATAACTGCCCTTAACAACAATTCCATCTCTTTAAAAAACAAAGTCCTCTATATACACATCATACTCGACAAACGTCTAACTTGAAATCCACACCACAGGAGACTGAAAAGACAAGAAATGAACAGACGTTATAAACTGTTGCTAAGACTACTAGACAATAGATCCAAATCAACTTTGAAACAAAATGACTTTTATATAACGCAGAACTCAAACCTATGTGGACTTACGGACTTGAACTCTGGGGTTCTACCAAGACTTCCTATCTCCATCCTTTCAATACAAAATCCTCCGACCCCCACCCTAAATGAATAAACCTGGGTAGTCAAAATTTAGGTATCCCCACAGTGGAGTCGGGCTCACGTCCACCAGAGCGTCGAAGGTGCTCTCTGGTAGTAGGCGATAAAACCTAGTAGATACAGCCCTGGCATAAATTACAATAACTAACTAAAAACTTTTTTTATCTTGACGAGCCTAATGACGTGTCATAGAAATAATAGATGTCATCTTCCCACTGTTCCGACCAGAACTGGCTTTCAACGCAACTGCGTCATCATCATTGACACATCTATGAATTCATAATATATATGTATATATATATATTTTTTTTTATTCTACAATCTGTACAAAATTTACAATAGGTAGAAGTGAACAGGAAATAAATATGTAGGTACAAATGATGGGAGAAGCCAGCCAGTGCTGACACTCCCTTAGACAGTCTCGTTATTCAAAGAAGATTCGACGCGTCGGCTTAGGCGGCGTGGAAGGTTGTCGTGATGGGACTGAGAGGACATGCGCTGAGCGACAGGATTGGGATGGGTATTCATTGGAATAGAATTTCTTGAAGAGGAGTTGGATTAGGTCTTGGTAATAAGGAATGTTGAGTTCTTTGTGTAGGACTTTGTTGGTGACATAAAAGGGAGCATTGACAATTTGTCGTAGGACTTTTGACTGAAAAGTTTGTATTCTTGAAGTTGGAACTCTTGGCTAAGCCCCATAATTCTAGTCCGTATGTCCATATTGGTCGTATGATTGTTTTGTAAATTGTAGTTCTCAACAGATAGTTTTGACTTTGATCCGAATAGTCGTCTTAAAAAACCATATAGTCTGTTGATTTCTTGTCGTTTGAGTCTTGTGTGGGGATTCCACGTAAGTCTGCTGTCTCATAATATATAGGTGTGTTGTATTTATGATTTCTGTTGTAACCTGATAATGCAGATGCAAAACCAGTTATAAGATAAAACATTTTTGAACAGGACGTCTTCCAATTTTTTTCACCTTTAGAAGACCAAAACAAATAATTTAAAATTAATATTTTTATTGGAGTAAATAAACAGTTTTCTAGCTCTAATATTAAATTGGGTTACAAACCAGGATTCGAAAGACAGTAAAGCTTTGAAAATCCTCGTGTCAAACTTTTGAGGAAGTCTTACCTATTCAATTAATTAAGTAGAAGGGTATAATTCCCTGTACTCAACAGGCTTATATGTAAAGCCATTTTACGTTCTATAAAGCAATCCCTGAATATAATAGGTAAAGTTTTGGGTCGGCGCAAGCAACAGGCCCAGATTAATATTTCATCCGCAAGATAGCCTCAATTCCAACGAGAAAAATAAGTTCAATTTTCTAACAAGACCCCATAGAAAAAAATATGCGATGTGGTCATAACAGAACTCTTCCTCTCCCGTAATGAGAGTGACATTCTTATGCCCACTAATGCCAGTATGAAATAATATTGAGAGGGGGAGTGGGAGAGAGAGTGATCTGTAAGCTTCGTTGGTATAAGAAAGGGTGGACATGAGCCTGGCTCTATTATGGAAAATTTTGCCTACTATACATTTTTATTCACTTAGGGTCTTTAACGAATACGTGACATAGTACAGACTCGGAACGCATGCTCATTTTTTTTTTTTACTTCCCAGATAAAATAAACTAAACCTCGGCCGGGTTTCAAACCCGCGATATTGATCTCAGTAAGCAAGCACGCATACCACTAAGCTACCGGTGGCCTCCACCATTAATAGATATATTTAATGAGTAAGATAAAATAAATAAATAATTACTGAGAAATTAACAATTTAAACGTTTATAGATGGTGACAGACATGTCATTCCTGTTACCCATCAGTCACAACTGGAAGACAGACAAGCTTATCCCCTTCCTAAAAATGAATTTTATGTTTCTTCTGAACTCGAATGATTCCTGCTTACGAGCAAAGCTGTCAATTAGATTTCTTCTGAACTGGCGGGGCGTTAAGCTCCTACAATTGGTGAATACGGAGTTACTTACCGCAGTGTAGATCATTTATCATGTCGTAAGTAGACACTGAAGTTGGAAGACTATGACAATGTATTTCTTTATGTTTGTTATTCTTCTTTTCTTTCTTTATTTATTTATTGTGCGCGGAGGAGTAGAGGGGGAGAGCGACACATGTCGAGATATAGTCTAGAGTCACGAAGTTCTAACTTCGGTCCATTTTTTGCCCAAAAAAAAAAAAAAATTTCCGTTGCAAAACAAGATGATAATGATTTGCCAGCTACTCGAGGTATTTCAAGTAGGACCCTTGAGATGAGAAATCGAGGACAAGAACACTCTCATACACCTCTTTAACTAAAATCCACTCCTGCAACAGATGGGTACAGGAGGTAGAGAGTTGTAAGGGTTCTGTACGTCGCGCACTGTGGTCTAAAATCACTGTTCTTCGGCCAAAACGTAGCTGACTACGAAAAAAGTAATTCAAGGAATGTAGGCTTGAAAAACCTTTGTCTAGTTTTTTGTAGTAGTTTTTTTTTAATAATTAATATTTTCTCTTTTCTGTTTCAACTAAGATTTATTTTTAATCTTCCAGCTATAATAATTATAAGGTAAATTATGTAATCGATTTGAAATTCGATGTTGAGATATCACCGGAATTTCATGTTTTCCGACCTTCAGATTCCAAAAACTAAAAAATTATTTCTGTCTGACAGTGTGTGAGTGTGTGTTACACGATAACTCCCGATAGAATGAATGTATCGACACGAAATTCTATATAATACCTCTCTCTCTGATTCTTATATATCTAAAAAATATAAAAATAAATAACTTGTTAAACATTTATATTGCCAAATACCACAAGAATATATAAATATAGTGTATCAGTTTCGGCTTACGTCATCATCAGCTATCCCTTTCTATCTCATATCTGGGGACTCTGAAACAATTCAACCGAAACTTTGCACAGTGTTTGAGGGCAGTAAGCGTGAAGACGAAGCTTTTGAACGGCAGAGTCGAGAACTTGCTTACTTCTCTGGCCCTGGCGAGTTGACCCGTGACTGGCGAGTTGGTTCTGTTCTGAGCAGTTTCTCTGGAACTTCGGACTTTGGTCAGGAACCCTCGCATCTGTGAACATACCATTTAACTATTCCAGCTCTCTACGTCCGCCTGCTCTTCTGGTTCGGTCTAGAGATTTCGAAATTTCACTGTCGACAATATCCAGCATATCAATCTTTTTAATTATATCAATTTAGCTACATTAATATTATTATATAGATCAAATTTCCAAACTGTAATATTCCCTCAGAGTGAAGTTAGGATCAATAAGTGTTATAATGTGTGCCCCAAAGATTATATAATAAATTCTCATAGGAAATACTATTATGTTTAAATTGTTCGCATAGTATTGTATCTTTATTTATTATATTTATATAATAAGTAAATATATAAAAAGATACTACTGACTTGGAACGAAACTAGATCACGTGATCGACACAAAAAGCTAACCCAATTGAAACCTCTCCCTGTGCCTCTTCAATACACAACATCCCTTCCCCTTTAGAAATATAAATAATTGAATAGGTTTTATCACCTACCGCCATTAACAAGGCGCAACGTTTTTTTTGACTCATCTCATATTATTAGCTTCCAAATGAAATTCAAATCTTTCTATATATTCTTCCCAATTTCCAAAATTAAGGATCGAATTCCGATAATTTTCCAATTGTAGTCATTTGTTCAAATTTAGTTTCACTTTTTTCACTGGTGTCTTTCGACATAATAATTTAAAGACAAACGTTTATAAAACTTTTTTTTTTATCTTCGTCTCCAATATTGTATCTTTATTTATTACATTTATAAAGTTTACATTACTCACTAACATAAAACGAAACTAGATCACAGGGTCGACATAAAAAGATAACCCAATTGAAACCTCCCCCTGTGCCTCTTCAATACACAACACATAGGAACTAAAGGAAAAACCCTTTTTATTATTTGTAGTTTTTTTTATCAAAAAGGATTAAATATAAAATATAAGTGATCACTTTTGTGCAGATCACTCTCTCACTCCCTCCCCCCCTCTCAAGATCATTTCGTATTTTCATTACTGGCTGGATATAAGAAAATCACCCTCAGAATTACTCTGTACAATGGAAGAAAGAGAACTACATTACTTTCATATACCCAGAAATGCTAGTAGGAAATGAATTTGAGAGAGTGAAGAGGGAGTGATCTGTATACAAATGGTTGGTACAAGAAAGTCATGCTACGGTCACATATTTTCAATTGTATTAATATTGAAGAGAATCTTTAGACTGGTTCATGCTTCTCGTCGATATTTCCTACTTCATTGGCTATAGGCTGGACACACTCCATCAAGAATTAATGAACGTCATCCGGTTTGTCTTCGTTGCAGCCTGAAAGTTTCAGTTGAAGAGTTAGGAGTCTCCTCCTACCGTCACTACGTACAACCGAATCTGGGATATAACTCTCGACCTTTCGATATTTATTCATACCTTCAAGTACTCTTTGTAACAGCAGATGTTTATATAAAATTGCAACTTTCAATCGCAATGCACCTCACAACTCCACCTCTCATTTTGTCAGTTAGATCGTCAATATCTTGGTAGTGTATGCATCACTAATTTAATTGCTCTGCTCAATAATTAATATCTCGAGAACTTGGATCGTAATTAAATTCATATTTGCTCTACTGTCGCTAAGGGTGCGCCTCAGGCAGCTTCTAACGCTTAGTAGTTATCTCTCAAATAGATCAGGGGCATATAAAAGCACGTTAACAAACTTTACTTATTGTGCTCATAAATCCCTGTCAAAGAACAATTAATTTTGAAAAATCTCTTTCCATGAAATGTTAATATTGAAAAATCCCTATTAATGGATTTTGAATTCTGAAGAATCCCTGTCCAAACAATTTTAATGTTGAAAATTCCCTATGCATAAAATTTGAAAAATCCCTTTCCATAACAATTTTATTAAAAAAAAATAGGATGTGCCGAAATAGTTTCAATGACACTTTACTAGGGGACTTTGTGTGTCTGATACTGTTATTCCTAATTGGTATTTTGGTAACAAAATTAGTAGCGTAACTCCTACATTTACCAATTTATAATCGATGAGGGAAAACCTGACAGAGTCACGTTGGATACTGCAAAAACAGAGCTGAACTTGATGAACTTAGGTCTCTACTGAGTTCAGGTCGGTCCAACCAAAGCGAACAAAAACAGAACTACTTCTTTGATGTCTTGAAAAACACATGACTGAAACCTGTGCTTTATTCGCCCACTGGTCAAACCTACTGGTAACTTTAATTTTGTATTTACAAAATATAATATTTTTATATATGTCTCGAATGATGAAAGAGAAATCATTCAATAATGACACTCCATTATCGTGTTATTTACGGTTGAGAAAGAAAAATTAAAAATGTATATAAAAAACAAAAACAGAATAGATGAAAGAGAAACATAAAACGTTTGTAGATGATTAGTCTTCAATCCACTGGTAGGTCTCGAGGCCATTGCCGCCTCAGTCACCGAACATGAACATTAGGAAGGGTTCTTGTGGCAGGTCTGCGAACTAAAGGATTAGGGTGAAAGGAAAGGGTAGAATGGAATTTCCCTGTTGCGGTAGCTTTAGCTTCATACGCCCATATTGGCTTCAGTAGTTGGTTGTAAATGAGTCTTTTATTACATAATGTAAGTTTCGATCTGTTGTCTAAAAGTTTGTATCGTCGATTAAGTTCTTGTCTTTTAAGCCTAGTAGGAGGATTCCTTGTCAGGTGTCTGTAAATAAATAACCCAAGGTAGCGGACCAGATTCGCAACGGGAAGGGGTGTTATAAAGAGTGACAGGAGAACATGTTGCACGACGCAGGGTGAAGGTGATGTGTGTACATTTCTTATCATTGACCTTGATCCTCCACCTGCGGAACCATGTCTCAAGGGATGGAAGATGTTCCTGAAGGAAATCGGAAGCATTTGGTGGAAGCATCTTGTCTGAAGAAAAGGATGGCGGTTCACGGCGAGTATATTATTTGAAATTTAGCAACAAATTTTTATTAACATGTTTTATTTCCCCAGTTATATGAGGTATAGGGGAAGTTGTGTAATTGGTTGGTATCTTCCGGTCTCAAGAGTCCAAATATGAAAAAAAAAATGCTGTCTATAATGTATCTGTGAACACGATAACTTCCGATAGAATGAATGTATCAACAAGAAATTTTATGTGTGAATCCAAAACGATACCTATTGTTTTTCAGCTAAATCGACCAAAGAAAAATGGGGATTAAGGATGAGGCTTAACATAAAACCCTAATAACTGCCAATGTAATGAATTTATTGACATAAAATTTAGTTTGAGAATTAGGGGTCCCTGTGTAACTGTTGAATATTTGCTCATACAGTCGACTGGTTTTGGAGAGGAAACGAAATTGTTAATTGATTAATTCGTTCCAAAGAAATTACATGATGTATCATTCATTCTGTAATATTAGGTTATACCCCCTCGTTAGGTTATTCCACTTTGGGGACATCTAACAATGAGGCTGCCCTCCTATTGTTTCAACCCTTCGACATATAATTAGTACAAACCCAACACTGACGTTATTCTTTTCTCTTTTTCTTTTCCTTTCTTTGTTGAGAAAGGAAGCTTTTTCACTTCACTTTCCCTCTTTTCTCCCCTCGTTAGCTTCTTTCCAAATTGACAATTAAGTCTCATCAGAACTCCTTTTACAAACTTCAAGACAAACCCTTTTTGGAATTTTACAAATATTGCCATTAATTATAAAAAATAAAAGTACCTTCATTTCATAATGTTCATTAAGATATCGAATCTCGTATTTACGGATGAGAACAGATAGATGACACTCCTACCATAAGTGTTTACATCTGGGTTGATAGGTAGAACTAACATGGAGTTATGACATCTCAACAATTGCTTTCCCTAATTACAAACAAAGCAAATGTGTGAGTGACGCGTTACTCACGAGAATTGAAGTTTAAACATCTGCTTTAGTTTCTAAAATTTGCTGTCGTGCACGGATTTTGATTAAAATTTGTTTTATAATGTTACAATAAGTTCAAATTTATTGTTCTTCAATTTCTTTTATACATGAAATTATATGGTCACTCCAATCAACTAGAGAATTGTGTAGAATGCCAACTTTGGACTCACTATCACATTCGCTGTTTGAGCATTGTAATAGTCAACCAACTCTACCGAAAATTGCACTTAGGTGAAAATGTGCACATTCGTGGTTTTGGCATTGAAGTGACGATATGGAACTGTGATCGTTGTGTCTTTAAATACAGCGTCGATGGTATTTTTCGAATTTGTTGTTGAAATATTTCGATTCGTATTCATTTGTAGATTAAGTTTTTCATTAGAAATTAAATAAGCTGTTCGGTATCTCCTGACATATTATTTATTGTGACAATATGATAACAAATATTGATAGATATTTTCAACAATTATTATTATATATTAATAACAAGAGGGCGCCGGTAGCTCATTGGTATGCGTGCTTGCCTGAGCTCAAGAACGTGGGTTTGAAACCCGACTGAGGCCCTTAGTTTATTTTATCTGGGAGGTAAAATAGACTTAAGCACGCCGGCCTTCGGATGGGACGTTAAGCGATGTTCCCGAGCCTGTACGATGTCAGGTACTCGTTAAAGACCCCTACCCTAGGTGAATAAAAATGTAGGGTAGGCAAAATTTAGGATTCCCACAGTAGAGTCGGGCTCATGTCCACCAGAGTGACGAATAAGCGCTCTGGTAGTAGGCGATATGACCTCGTAGTTAAAGCCCGGGCATGAGTCATAAAACCTAACCTATTAATAACAATATTACATAATATCATATAATAATATATTGAAATATTATATATTATATTTTTTTTAGATTTACATTGTGTAGTTGTGAGAATTGTGTATTCAACCATCCGACACACACACACACATCGAGACACGCTCTGACGGTCTGACATAGCCCCTACCGAGAGTTAAGATATTTACACATCAAAACATCTGGGTTGAAGGCCTTGTCAAACATCCTCCATCAGAGGTGTGACTAATCTTCATATTCGCTCAGGATGTGAAGCGTGGTTCGTTCCATCACTTCACATATCTGTAGAATGGATCCGGAACAAGTTTGATTTCCTAAAGAACGAGAAAATAAAAATAAAAACTGCACGAAGGAACTGTAAATTTTTGTAATGTATTCTTGTTATTTGTAGTAATCGGGGGTAATTGTTCGGAATTGGGCTCCTGGGGCCCAGCCGTCCTAGAAATTTTTAAATATAGTTTTCATGTTTTATCTGATAAAACCACGTAAAAAATGATGGGGAGGCATAAAAAAAATATCTAGTTCATAAAAAAAATTTATTTCTCAATATAAACGATATAATATCTCAACTAGATATTTTTTTTATGCTACACCATAGGATTTCTCTATATCAGTAGAACCTGATCTGTTTCACTAAAAAGACCGACGGGAGGGTCAACATTTTATTTCTTCGGATAATATAGGATTAGAGAAAAAAAACTGTAAAGCACACTAAGAATTTCAGAAATCCAGTTTATTTAACCGAAGTAATAAATTTTGACCAGGTCATTTTAAAATATTTTCACTGCCTCAGAAAAATCTTCTGTCTTGGATTTCTGGCAAATGGATGAAATGCTTTTTTAAATTTTCTTTCCCCAGCTATACGAAGTTCGATGTAGAGTTTTCAATGGAATATTACGTTTCCCGACTTCCAGAAACCAAATATGAAAAAAAAAACTGTGTGTCTATGAACACCATAACTCCCGATAGAATGAATGTATCAACACGAAATTTTATAAGTGTATCCAGAATCCTTTATCGACGACACCTATTGATTTTCAGCCAAATTGACTACAGGGAAGGGAGAACTAGGGGGGAGGCTTAACACAAAAACTTTAATAACTTCCGATAGAACGAATCTATCAACAGGAAATTTTATATGTGTGATCAGAACCACCTATTCCGTTAACACGAAATTCCGTTGAGAACTTCGCATCGAATTTTCGACTGATTTCATAACTTCCCCTATGCTCCTTATATATAATATAAGTAAAAAAGAACTCTCGATAATTCTTTTGGTTTGTAAATCCCCGTTCATTCGGAAAATTGACCTTAAATGGAATTGGGGGAAAAAAACAAGGAAGATTTAGTAAATGTTGTAGGCTCTTTGGGGACTAACAGGTGGCTCCGAAGAGGAGTCTGTAGAATTAACAAGAACCAGGTTGACATTTTTATGTAGGAAACGTGGAAAACAAGACGAGAAATTCAAGTTTCTTTACAGCTAGAACAAGAGTTCCATAGTAGGGAAGAATAACGAAATAAAACCATCGAAATACACCAACAATAGTCAAATAAAATCAATCTTGTTTCATCGATGATTCAATTTTAATATCATAACATGGAAGGTAGAAATACACCAACAAAATCAATCTTATTTCATCAATGATTCAATTTTAATATCATAACATGGAAGGTAGAAATACACACAATTATTGCCTTTTTAAAAATAAGAGAAAATAGAAAGTGAAATGCATGTGATGTGGCCATAACATGACTTTCTTATACCAACCACCTTTGTACAGATCATTTCTCCTTTCCCAGCTCAAATAAAGGACAGGACAATGTAAGGAACAAATAAATGAAATGGTAAACTAAATCAGTCAAGGGTTGTAATATTTGAAGTAAACTCTCGTTTTAAAATAGGAATGTAATATTCAAAAGATCATTACTTCGGCAGGGGCTTCGAAGGAATAGTTAGTCAAATGGCTGGCAGAATGTCCTGTTATGACCTCACTCATGTATTGGTGGTTGATAGTGGTGTCAAACTATCGATAGTCGGCCAAACCGATCGTATTGATAGTTCTTAGCAAAACTATAGATTAATCGATGGTACTATCGAAATTATGTAACATGAATTTCGAACATGAAAAGGAAAAATCTAGACTGAAAAAAGGTTATGTTATAAATATGTGCTGTTTTGTTTTGTTTCGGATCATCTACTTGTGGTAAAACGGAAAATTAATGAATTAGGTGCCTACCTTATTCACAAAGAATTTATAGTTCCTCCTTACAAGTCTGGTGCATGTCATGTTTTTGTAATCCCAGAAAAAAATAGTCAAGAAGTGTAAAAATCCAGTAAACATCATACAATATAGAGAATACAGGTGAGAAATTGGAAAGTGCAAGACCGCTAATTTTAAATAACAATTTCAGATAGTACAATCGATATTAAATATAACTATCGATAGTTCGACACCACTAGTGGTTGACTCTCAGCTGCCAGGGTTCCTAATGATGTGTGAAAATCCGAGATCGAGGTTTCAACTGATTTTCACGATTCAAGGTCCCTGAATATGTTTTGACCATTTTCGCGATTATGTCTATCCTCGCGTATGTATGGGTATGTGATTGAAAGGTTGTAAGATCTCTACCGCAAAAAAAATTGTAGCTGTGAACTTGAAATTTGGAATGAAGGGGTCACATGTTCAGCTACAATGTTTTTTGCGGTAGAGATCTCACATCTTTTCAACCACATATCCACACACACCCACACGCAGATAGACATAGTCGCGAAAATGGTCAAAACATATTCAGGGGACTTTGAATCGTGAAAATCAGTTGAAACCTCGATCTCGGATTTTCACACATCATTAGGAACCCTAGCAGCTGAGAACCAACCACTAGTGGTGTCAAACTATCGTGTCAAACTATCAAATTTGAAATTGTGATTTAAAATTAGCGGTCTTGCACTTTCCAAGTTCTCACCAATATTCTCTATATTTTATGATAAGTTTACTGAACTTTTACACTTCTTTGACTATTTTTTCCTGGGATGACAAGAACATGACATGCACCAGACTTGTAAGGAGGAACTGTAAATTCTTTGTGAATAAGGTAGCAAGAGATCACCAAATTCATTCATTTTCCGTTTTACCACAAGCAGATGATCCTAGGGTCACAAAACAAAACAGCACATATCTATAACATAACCTTTTTTTCAGTCTAGATTTTTGCTTTTCGTGTTTCATGTTACATTATTTCGATAGTACTATCGATTAATCGATACATTTGCTAAGAATTATTAATACGATCGGTTTGGCCGACTATCGATAGTTTGACACCACTCCCAACCACCAATACTGAATGAGGTCAATACAGGACATTCTACCAACCATTTGACTAACTATTCCTTCGAAGCCCCTGTTGAAGTAATGATCTCTTGAATATTGGAATGAGAACTTGAAATTTGGAATGAAGGGGTCACTTGTTCTAGCATTCCTTCGGGACCTAACCAAATTTTACAAGACACATCTTCTTGCAGGTAATGACCTGTGTATTTGACTGTTTTCTTAGTAGACCGATTTGTGCAATCTCCTGTAAGTTTGAAGAGATCCCTCCCCTTGTTCCTTTATTGAAGAGAGCCAGGCGGCCATTTTGAGCAACAGAGGGCTGTAAATCCTTGTTTTATTTATGTATTGTTTTATTGGTTTCCTATGGCCGAGGGTCCCTTGGGTTCGTCCTCTTTACGCATTGCAGATCCAACCTCTTCATTTTTTAATCTTCTCATGTGGAAAACCTCCCACAGGATTTATTTACGTACTTTGTTAATTACTTTTACTTCAATATTTACATGTTCAATACATTTTACTACCTTGTACCTTTAGTCTAAAGAAATATTGTAATCGTGCAAAAATCCGAGGTCGTTTTCAACTCATTATTTATGACTTAATGGAAACATTTTTCAATCTATTGTTATAAAGAAAACTAATCTGAACATTTTAGAAGAAATCCTATGTTTGCAAGGCAACAAATGAATGCAGAAAACAGTTTTAAAATGACGTTTTAAATCCATTTTTCTAGACGCTTGTTGGATTTACGCGTAAACGTTGGGTCCTATTGAAAAATTGATGTGTACAAAAAATGGTCCTTAGTGAATTTCCTATCCGGTGATTAGTCAGGTGCTTATTAAATCTAATACAGAGATCAATTGCAAACTTTCGTCGTTGATAGGTTAGGTTTTATGACTCATGCCCGCGCTTCAACTACGAGGTCATATCGCCTACTAACAGAGCGCTCTTTCACTCTGGTGGACACGAGCCCGACTCTACTGTGGGAGTTCTAAATTTTGCCTACCCTAAATTTTTATTCATCTAGGGCAGGGGTCTTTAATGATTACCTGACATCGTACATGCTCGGGACCATCGCTTAACATCCCATCCGACGGACGGCATGCTTATTTTTATTTTACTACCCAGATAAAATAAATTAAAGGTCTCGGTCGGGTTTCGAACCCACGATTTTGAGCTCAGAAGCCAAGCACGCATACCACTGAGCTACCGGCGCCCTCTCGTCGTTAATATAAGTCAATACTAGTTGGACCGGAGGTGGGGCAATAAACACTTTGTTCCAAAAACATAAGTAATTACATCATAACAAGCCCCGAGCATTTCCTCTCAAGTGGCCAATGTTTTCATAGTAGACCCTTCACTTAGCAACCTTTAAGGGCGAACTCTCAACTCTCCTGCTGTATTTACACTGCCGACTACCAAAGTGACAGCCTCATGAATCTAACTGAAAGCCCACTTCTTACGATCACAGTTCTACAGTCCCTCTTCACATCCATGTCAAGATTTCATATTTTTCAAAGATGTGTTTTCCCCATTTTTTTATTTATTTCTTTATATTTGACAGTTGATAAATATTTTATGAATAAACGATCAAATAAATCAAATTTCCGAGACAGTAATGAATATATATATATTTTGTTCTTTTTCCATTTCTATTACATTCTATCATGAAAACTCTTGTAGAGTTTTAGGCTCCTGACTATACTATGAAGACTGCACTTGAGGAAAAACTGTTTAACTTTACTGCTCGCTACTTTCTGTTTTTTATCTAGCAAGTAAAAACTTTGAGCACGCCGTCCTTTGGATAGAACGTTAAGCGATGGTCCCGAGTTTGTACGATGTCAGGTACTCGTCAAAGACCCTTACCCAAAGTGAATTCAAATTTAGGTTAGGCAAAACTCTCACAGTAGAGTCGGGCTCATAACTACCACCACGCTGTTTCGTCGCTCTGGTGGATATAAGCCCGATTTTACTGTCCTAAATTTTGCGACGAAAGAGCGCTCTGGCAGGGGATCTGACCTCGTAGTTAAATCCCGAGCATAATAACTAACTATCTCTACAATTTTTATTCAAACATATTTTCGATTAAATCTGATTCGTCGGCTTCTTGCACATATAATACTTTCTTATACTAAAGGTTTAAGACAGTAATCGTTGGTTTCAAGTTTTGGAACTATACTTGATGAAGGTCAAGGGACCATTCTAATTTGTTAATAGTCTTGAGAAGGAAGAATACAAATGATCACCATGTCTTTCGTATCTTTATAGTCACGCAAGGAACAGAAATATCTTAGCTCAGGAAATGAGACGTTCATCAACTTTTCAGTTCACACTTTTCGTTTAAATGGGTTCCTTAATCTATCTTAAATCTGAGCAATGGATTCAATGTTTGTGAATTTAATAAGGAACATTTTTGTCAAGGTCCAATTATTCAATACAATTAACCGTTATTTTTCGTTTAGATGGGTTGC
The DNA here is from genome assembly GCA_963662175.1 of Aradus depressus. Lineage (NCBI taxonomy): Eukaryota > Metazoa > Arthropoda > Insecta > Hemiptera > Aradidae > Aradus > Aradus depressus. The sequence continues at coordinate 27,723,075 of OY759214.1, forward strand.
TTAATCTATCTTAAACCTGAGCACATTTCAATGTTTGTGAATTTAATAAGGAACATTTTTGTCAAGGTCCAATTATTCAATACAATTAACCGTTATTTTTCGTTTAAATGGGTTGCTTAATCTATCTTAAACCTGAGCACATTTCAATGTTTGTGAATTTAATAAGGAACATTAATAAGGTCCAATTATTCAATACAATTAACCGTTATCGAGTAAATCAAGCAAACGTTTTGAAAACCTGATTAGGTCATATATATGTATATATAGGTATAAGAAGTATAGGGGAAGATTTGTAATCGGCTAGAAATTCAAAATTGAGTTTTCACCAAAATTTCATGTTTTCCCCTGATTCGAAAAATTAAAAAAAAATCCGTTTGATTGGTCTCTGAACACGATAACTCCAGATATAATGAATGTATCGAAACAAAATTATATATGTATCCAGAACCCCATAAGGACGACACCTATGGATTTTTAGCATATCAGCCAATAAGAAAAGAAGATTAGGGGGGGAGGCTTGACACAAAAACTGTAATAACTGTCGTTGTAATGAATATATCGACATAAAATTGATTAAGAGGATTCAGACTTTGTAGCCCATAAGGTCGACTGGTTTTGGAGAAGAGCGAAAAATTAATTAATTCGTTCTGAGGAAGTACATAGGCGTTGATTCATCGAACTGTTTTATTTCGCTACCGGTGAAATGGTCACTTCTCACTACATCAGCCATCTTTACACTATCTAGATACTTCAACTCTGATGAGAATGGAGCCTGTATATTTTGAGATGTTTACCCCCTGAAGCTCCTAAATAGGAATGAGCGATAGCCGATAATTCTTGTCGAGGTATCGATAGTTCATAAATATTGATAGCCCAAGTAACTATCGATATGAATTTTCCTTCATTAAAGGGGATAAGTTTAGAAGAAAGTTATTTTAAAACTTTCACCCTAGATTTTATTTATAAAAAAAATTTTTAAAAAAGAAAAAGTTTATTGAATTTTTATATATTTTTAAAAAGTTGCGTAACTTCTCAACTCATGTTAATATACTTTGATCGGAAACAGATTGTTTTCTTAGAAATATTTGAATATTTTGAATGAACAATCCACTTGTGATCACAAAACCAATCCAATTCCTAGTATAGAGGGCTAAAGCAGAAAGATAAGTCTATTATGATTCTATGACGGACCTTCTTCCAAGAAACTCCTTCCCCTTATTATTTTTCTTCTTTCCAGTTTCCTTTCTATTGACCACTATTTCTCAAATCGTATTAGTGTGTTGGACTTGGAACTTGGGAATGTGAAGCGTAAAAATAAAAATATAATAATCAGCTTATAATATTTGAATTGGAAAGTACAGTCCACGTCGCTGGGACCCTGACAATGTGATCACATTAATCGACTGATAACAATACGCAAAAGGCACCAGGAGAGTCAAAAACAAAACAAAACAAAAAATATAGGTATATATATATATACATATTTTATTTATATATTTACGACGGCATAACATTTGCATTAGCAATTGCGATAAATAATGCAGGTGCGTGGCTGTACTGCTGAGGTACGTGACCGAGTCCAGGCTAGTCCTGGAGCAGGTCCCTCTGCCATATCCGCTTGAGGAGTCGTGGTGGATTTGTGGGGAGGGTGTTTGAAGATAATTCTTGTTTAAGTGGATTGGCGTGATGATGGAGTTTGTCGTGAAAAGTTTGATATCGTGTCCTGATAACAGAAGGTACAAATGGGATGTTGAGGTCATTATGTAATGTGAGGTTGGAAACGTAAAATGGCGCATTGGCAATGTGGCGTAGTATAATGGATTGTATTGACTGAAGACGTTGTATGTTTGATTTTTTGGCTGATCCCCATATTCTGTATATGTGAAGTTTGTTTTCAAGCGATAATGTCGATCGTCGTCCGATGATTAATTTCAGTCGTCCAAATCGTCTTTTGAGGTCTGTGCGTTTCAGTCTGATATGAGTTGTCCAAGTTAAACGTCTATCTAAATGAAGTCCTAGATATCGGACCAGGAATAGGCAGGTTGTTATATATACATATAAAACAAAGTTTATTAGGTACATATTACATATGTACATACTGTGTGCATAAATCTTTATTAGGGACAAAACTAAGTATGTACATTGATATGTATTGTACATATACATATGTATGCGACGTATCGACATTTGTTCGTTTATTTATATCCGAATGCTTTAATTGTAATATTGATAACAATAAACGGAAAAATTTCAATGTATTGGTATTGCGTGGGCCCGTTCCAAGCCATTTTAATCACAATAACATTAATCGTGATTACATTAAGCGGCGTGCACTGTATTTTGTGTGAAAAGTTATTCACTGAATTATCGATACTATCGATAGTTTTCCGCCGATAGTATCGGACTTTTGATAGTGGCCAACTATCGACTATCCCCCATCCCTACTCCCAAGGTCCCTTCACACCTTAATGTTGGTTAGGTAAACCCAACCACTCAGATATCTGACCTGGTCTAACCTTTACCTAATAGATTTCTATGTCAGGGTTGATGGATTCTGTCTTGAAACCTCACCCTTAAATTACATCACTCTATTTTCAGACCCTTTAACAAAATATAGTCTTGGTTTTCTTTGAGAGGAAAATAAATTTATATTATATATTGTACAAATGAAAAAAGTCGTATGTCAAAAACCGGCAATGTACTTCCCCAAGACGAAATAGTTTTCTCTTTTCCACCAATGTCAATCGACCGTTTGTGCTAAAACTCAATAATTGACAAATTTTGTGTCGATACATTCATTATATCGGTAGTTATTAGGATATTTCAGCTGAGCGCCCTCTAATCCTTCCCTCCCTTTCGAGCGATTCCGCTGAAAATTGATAGATGTTATTGTTATAGGGAAGCGTGAAAATAAAAATAAAATAATAATATTATAATATAATATTGGAATTGGAAAGTATTTTGCATGAAAAGGGGCAACTTATTGAATTATCGATACTATCGATTGTTTTCCACGTACAGTATCGGACTATCGATAGTGGCCAACTATCGACTATCGCCCATCCCTTATAACATTTCGTGTCAATATGTACAATACACCAGGAGTTATTAGAGCTTTTGTGTTAAGGCTCCCTTCTGATCTCTCCTTTGGATATTTTTGGAATCATTATAGGTCGAAAATATGAAATTCCGTTGAAAACGCAGCTTCAAATTTCTCAAATTACATAACTTACTAAATTAACAAATATCTGAAATATCTCATAGAAATAATATACCTACGTCATTTCACTGCTTTATTTTCGGCTATCAACGGTACTACGTACTAGTGGCGCATCTATGAATACATATAATATATCAATATGAAAAAGAAACTAGCAAAACCTTAAAGTGTAAGGATACAGAACAACAAAATAAAATAAAACTTGCTTACCTCACCCGTATAGTGTGTTGCCTAATTAAACACTGGCATAGCTCAAAGGAGTGGTTGTTTCACTATCTCTAAAAACATGCAAATGTCGTATGAAGAATAATGATGGAGGACCTCTTCCATAAAAATTAATGATTTTATACAGGAAGTTTAGCGGCTTATGAAAAGATGAAATTATTCAGTAGCCTGTGTGGATGTGGTTATGGTCTTGTTAGAGTGATAGTTCATTAGGTGTGAGAGTGATCAATGAGTTACCTTACTTATGCCATGGTTTCATGATAAATGTCAAATTATTACATTAGTTTCACTGTTGCTATACGAAGTATAGAGGAAGTTATGTGATCGGTCAGAAATTCATATGGAGTATTCAACAAAATTTCCCATCTCCTGATCCTAAAAATGAAAGAAACAAATTACTGTTTGTCTGTGAACATGATAACTCTCGATAGAATGAATATATCAACACGAACTTTTATATGTGCATCCAGAACCCTCTAAGGACGATACCTATTGATTTTCAGTTAAATTGGGGGGGAGGGAGGGGGGGGGGGGGGAGGGTTAGAAGTGATTATCAAAAACTGTAATAATTGCCGTTGTAATGATTGTATTGAAACAAAATTTCATATGTACATTCAAAAGCTCTAAACCCCCCCAAAGGATGCCACCTATCAAGTTTCTGCGGAATTAGCCAATGGGAAGGGATGGATTAGAGGGGGCTCAACTCAGTGTATGAACGTGTCGACAGAGCATGAGGATTCAGAAGCCACTATTTTAATCAAATATAGAGTTTAAACCCAAAGGTCGATTGATTTTGTAGGGAGAGCGAATACGTAATTTATTCGTGCCGGGGAAGTACATAGCCGAAATTTTACCGAATTTTCTTATTAAAAGAATTTATCAATAAACGAAGTTCACTGCACTGATTCATTGATAAATGCGTTCCTGTTTGTGTGATAACTTGAATGATGCATTGTAAGGATCTGTGTGTGAAGCTAAAATATCGGCTTCGACTGCATATATTGATTTTAATGTGTTAGGGTAGGTGAGAGTCGAAAGTATGCATGTAGAATAAGAGAGGAACCAATAGTGCGCCCTGAAGCACACCGGCCAGTATTGGGTAGATGAACCTTGACGGAGGAGAAATTACCGATCTGATGAATATGACTGAAAATATGCGATAATAAGTATGTGACAGATGTGTGAGCTTTGAAATGAGACCCGCGATCAAAAACTTGAAAATCCAGGATTGCCTTGAAAGAATAGAGCTTGCGCTCTAGTGCAGTCGCCATGTAATTGAGAGCTCTGTGCAGTCGGTAGGTAAAAGAAAACAAAAAAACAAAACTGGTCATCGAGAAGATAAAGCGATAAAATGGAAATGAGGCGTTTGTAGAGAAATTTTTCGAAGATCTTTGAAAAAATAGAGAGGATTATTAATAGCGGTTTCTTAGGTTCTGAGACAAGGTATTATTGAGAATTTCTATTGAATTGGGAAGAATGAGGCTAAGCAGAGTTGTGAGGGATAGAGCAGCTTTGATGATTGATGTCCGAATATAATGAGGCGTGAAGGCAGATGAGAGATGGGTAGCAAACAGATCGGCTATCTCATCGTCTGTCATGGACCCAGGACCAGCCATTCTGACGCAGAGGCATCGACGCCACCGTGCGGGTCCTCGTCCACAGACTCTCATCCTCAGCATTCAAGTTGGAAAGGGTAGAGTCGTACGTCTTGTATGTCTGTCTGTCGGATTGTGGTCTAGAGGTCTGGCAAATTTTCCTAGCTATCCTCTTTTCTTCACGAATGTACTTCAGGGATGATTAGAGATTCAAACACTGTTCGCCGGAATGGCCGCTTAACACATTTGGTCGGACTTCGTGTAGAAATCTATTACTCTTCCTGTTTTTATTCAATATGGGACAATAAATTTCCCTTCAGGACTTCCTTGAAGAGGTCCTAGTCCATTGGGTTAGGATTAGACACCGAAGAGTGATGGGACGAGAGAAGGGAGCGAATTGTAACACACCTATCAGCTTCTTGTGTATAATTTCCGACGAGAGGTTTTACATAACTTTCCCTAGACTTTGTATAGCTGGGAAAGTAACAAACTACAGATAGGAGGGAAAAATGTAAGTCCGCATTGCCCGGTTCCAGGAACGTTTGCAAACGATACCGACTATTCTATTGAACATACTTGAACGTACAAAATGTCATTCTCTTCAGGGAAAAGCTATCTACAATATGACTACCGACGATTTTTGATTTAAACTTTTTTTTTACGATTTTTTTTTATCTGACTACATAAAAATAATTTTTCTCAACAATAATAATGACATTCCACACTCCCAATACCGATTCTTGATCAGAAGCATTTTTTAGAATTAAAAACAAAATGTGGGTAGCCAGGAAATTGATTTTACGATTATGGGTCTCTTTTGAATATCGTTCCGTTTCGTATTAAAACCGCCTCCAGCCTAACATTATTCTTTAAGTTTATTTTTTCTGTGGCTGGTGTGAAATGAGACAACAGCCTGGACGTTTGGTGTATTATTTGATGATAGAGAGTTTTTTCGTAACGACAGGCGCTTCTGTAGTCGCGGTGGTACGTTTTGTACATGGAGAAGTTTTATGTTAGAACTAAACAAACGTTACATTTTCGAAAGAATGAGGAATTTTAAAATTACCGAAAGAATGAACACTGTAATTAAATTTTGACGTTCTACTGAGAAGATACTATTTCCATAGTATAGGGGAAGTTGTCGGTTAGAAATTCGATGTTGAGTTTTCTCCGAAATTTCACGTTTTTCGATCACCTGAATTCATGTACGCGCGTGTGTACGTGGACACTATAACTCTCGTTAGAACGAATATGAAAATTAACTTAACGTTAATCAAATCTCACTGGGGATGTACATAGTCGGTGATTTACCGACGCCTTTTTTCACTTTACTTTTTTGAAAGAAGTTTTTGCGGATTCAGCAGAAACTGTTTTACTTATAATTGAATTTCCTAAAGTTCCAAACTTTGTCTACCACAAACTCCACCAACCTATATTTTCGAAGGATTTATTATTTTTATTTTACACTTCTAATCTCATTAATAAATAAATATTTACCGCCAAAATTTTAATAAGAGTTTCTGATAAGAAGAATATCAATGATCCACAATATTGCCGATAATTGTCAGAATAAATTATTTTATTTTCATAAATAAAAGAAGAAATGAGAAAAATAATATTTCAAAATATTATACAACTGATAATTCATTTGAAAGTGGAAAAAGTTCAATATTCCAAAGATAGCCTCGGTCTCTGTGGATACGAGACAGAAGGGTCTGTAAAAGTTGGGTCGTAAATCTGACAATAGCATCGATACAAAACACATTAAATCCTCCCTTGCAGATTTGAAACGTACTTTTTTTTTTGTACTTCCCCAGATATACGAAGTGTAAGGCAAGTTATGTAATCTGTCAGAAATTGAGGTTACGTTTTCAATGGAATTTCTTGTTTTCCGACACCATGATTTCAAATATTTTTCGGTCTGTGCGTCAGTGAATATGACAATTCCCGACAGAATGAATGTATTGACACGAAATTTTATACGTGTATCCAACATGTCACAAGTAAATTCACATTCCCATAAGGACGACAACTATTAGTTTTCCTGGGAATGGGCTAAAGAGAAGGGGAGGGATCAGAGGAAGGGGATCAATTAAAAAATCCCTGTAATGGCCGATGTAATGAATGTATCAACATGAAATTTTATACATAAATACAAATCCGCATAATGACGACACCTTTTAATTTTCAGCGAAATCGGCCGAAGGAAAGGGGCATCAGAGAATAGGTGGATAGCTTATGTTTGAACGAGGATTATAAGGATGCTACCTGTGAAAATACTATAGACTGTTGAAGTGCTAGCGTTTATTTTGTGTTGATTCTGGTCATGACCCTACCTCCCGGTCAAAAATTTGAAGTGCCAAAGTCTAAAGCCTGTAGGGCCATCCCCTCGATACGCTCCCTGAGATTCGTTCAGCCCTTTTTGCGTGATGTCCGGAAAAACAGATATTCAATTTTATTTATTAACCCCCGACGCAAAAGGTTTTTTTTATCGGCGATTTAAAAAATTTTTAATTTAATATTAATGTTTTTTTTTTTAAATATTAAATAAAAAATTTGAAAAACCCTCGACACAAAAGATAAATCTTTCAAAAAGGGGGAGGGCTTGAAGAGCTTAGGGGGAGGGTTTTGGCCTTATAAACATTAAAGAGGCCGAGATCCCTACATAGGCTCTGATGAAACCTGTAGATCTTGGAAACGGCATACCCGATTTCCACCAAACATGATTAAGAACCATCTCGCAAACACCAGCTTTTGACACAAAAAAACCGCTTTGAAATCGGTTCAGCCGTATTGGATCTACGATGCCACAGACAGACACACACACACAACAAAAGCTTCAAACTTATAACACCCCTCCTTTTGCGTCGGGGGTTAAAAATATGTAATTTAATTTAAATCCAAAGCTAAGAAGACTTGAAATTTGCTTGTGAGGATGTTACTAATAAGAAGAGCACAAAAAAGTACTTGGCTATTTAGCTTTTAAAGCAAAACTCCTCCATGAGTACTAAGCTAATCTGAACTTGATACAGTAACAGAGAAAGCTGCTTGAAGTTTTATTTTTATTTAACTATAAAAGTAATAATGTTTTTATCTAGCCTCATTAAAGATTACAAGACTAATTTTATATAAGTTACCTTGCGACAATAATTCAAAGGAGTTAATTTTTCATAGGATGTCACACAGGAAAAAACCTAAAACAATTTGTTATTTTTGACAGTCATTTATTTTCATAAAGTTTTCATTTTAAAAAAGTTTTCAAATTTAAAAATTTTAGTTCAAATAAGATCAGGATAATTAACGGCTTACTTTAAAGAAGAGGAGCATGAATAATTTTTTTTTATTAAACTATCTCCCTGTTTCTCATGGCGTCCCAAGGGGGTTCAGTGACAGTGAGATCGATCCACCGAACAAGCCACCATTGACCCTTACTTCTTCAAGAAAGCACATGAGTTTGTGTACCTCGGCTCTCAGGTGAACGTGAACAACGACATAAACGAGGTAAAGCGAAGAACAATGGCAGCGAACAGGAGCTTCTTCGGCCTGAAGCATCATATAAGAAGTCGCCTCTTTCAAGAACAACAAAGCTCAGACAATACGTTGATCCGTCCCATCCTTACATACGGATCCGAGGCTTGGACTATCTCCAAGTCAGATGAACAACATCTTCTGATCTTCGAAAGAAAGATCCTCCGCCGAATATGTGGCCATAATGCGATGGAGAAGACTGGAAAAGACGCACGAACCAAGAAGTCTACTCCCTCACTCAGGAACCAGTCGTTGTAAAAGTCATCAGGCTGGGAAGACTCAGGTGGGCCGGACATGCGGCCAGGATGGGCAAACACAAGATCCAGAGTAAGACGATGTCGGACCGGCTTTACGGAACAAGACGGGTCGGGAAGCCGAAGCTGAGGTGGCAGGATGGTGTGTCGAATGATGCGAGGAGCCTGCTTGGAGTCCGACACCCATATAGTATGTATAGCCAAGGAAGTAAAACAACTCCAGCGTTAAAAGGTTGGATTTTGAGGTCACCCTCCTATTTCTTCTCCCCGGAATCGCCTTTTTTTTTCCATTTGCTCTGTGTCAGAAGACGAGGTGAGCTAAGTGCCTAATGGTGATGGAAAGATGTAGGCTGGGTGTAGGGGTCTGAAGACGGATAGAGGTGGGGGTTGGTCCCGCGATGACAGCCCACCGGTAATTGAACGGAACCCTATGTCCGGTTTCGACCAATGTAGCCTATAACCAACATGTAACCTAACAAAAACGGCCTCAGTGAATCACTGTCAATGTTCCTCCCCAGTAGGAATTAATCAGATAACATTCCGCCCACTTACCCTGAGAGTGACCCGCTAATAATTATTGTTTAATTTATGACAAAAAGAAGTTTCAGTGACTCATGCCCAGGCTTTAACTGCTAGGTCATATCGCCTACTACCAGAGTCCTCTTTCTTCGCTCTATTGGACATGAACCCGATTCAACCTAAACTTTGCCTACCTAGATTTACTTATTCTCCTTGGGTAGGGGTCTTTGACGAGTACCTGATATGACACAGGCTCGGGGACAACGAGGTTTCGAACCCGCGATCTTGAGCTCAGTAGACTAGCACGCTACCTACTTCCTATCAAATAATAATAATAATATTTATTTCCGTTAAACCATAAAATGCAATAAGATACCTTATTAATTAGATACGTAAACAGATATGTCAAGTCAGACACACATGAATTATAATTAACAATACTACTAAAAAACAAAATTAATGAATAAATAAATACTTGTAAAATAATAATATTATTAAATACAGTATATAAATTTTTTAATTAAATTCAAATTAATGTAATAACTTGTATAACACATCAACTTGACTGACAACGACAGAGCTGACCAACTAGCCAAGCGAGGAACGGCAAAGGACACAGTGACACTCAGAATCGACTTGACCTTAGAAGACACCCTTTCCATCCTACAACACCAGACACTCACGGAATGGCAAACCAACTATACTGACATACCCCAAACCAAAGGACAATACCACTACAGAGTACATAAGACAGTAACGACAAAGCCATGGTTCCACCCACACAGTAAGACACTGACGACTAAACAAATCATATACTTGACACGCCTGAGGACCGGACATGCCAGAACAAACAAATACTTACATCTATTCAAAATAAAAACATCCCCCAACTGTGAACACTGCAATGAGACTGAGGACGTAATCCACATTTTCACTAAGTGCAAAAAGTACGACAACCAGAGACAACATGAGACACTACTATCCTCCGAAAACACATTTATTCAAACAATAGCGAACATTACTAACATAGAAAACGTTAACAAACTCATTAAATTTATTACCAACTCAAAAATAGAATTGTAACAAGAATACAAATAGACTACTACATACTCGCTCCGGCTTTATAGGACTACAATTAGTCTTACGGCAAAATAAAATTAAAAAAAAACAAAAACTTTTGTGGAATGTCTTTTTCAAGAGGATATTTTGGGACATTCTTACATCCCATCATCAGGTCACGATGTGTGAAATATAGAAATGAGGTAGAAAACAAAATAACAATAACAATTATAAAATATATATATATTTTTATTCATTTATATATATATATATATATATATATATATATAAATAAATGAAAAAATAAATTAATTAAATGATAATAAAAATACATAAAAGAAAATCCAAGAGAATTAAAATATATCAATAATAAAAAATTATAATAAAAATGTAGATTCTAGAGACGTTAAAGAGGTTATCTGTGGTGGAACTCTTCCAAAAAAATTAAAATGAAAGCTATATAACAAATAATGTTCTTGAATTTGGAACACGGATTTTTTATTTAAGTTATATAATTAATTTTGTACAATGAGAATATCTGGGTTAGTTTATCATTATCTCCTCAATGAAAAATGATGTAATTTTGGGTGTAACGATGGATTTAGTGGTGTTACTTGGACTAGCTTTGTATGAAGCTGGACTTTGGACTTTATACATAGTAAGTTGAATATCAACTCAAGGATTCCCTTTCATCCAAAACCAACTCTGTGAGTTGCCCCCTTCTACCCTATGAATGATAACCATCCTGCTTTCCCATTCAAAGTACAACTGGCTATACATCACCCTCAATAAATTATTATGGGTCTCTGTTGGGAGTGTATCTCTGTGTTTGTACTTTGTATATTGTATATTTTACACTGAGGACAGTATTTTTAATTCCCCAGCTAAACAAAGTATATGTAAAGTTATGTAATTGGTTAAAAATTCGGTGCTGAGTTTTCAACGGAATTAAGTACATCTTTTCGACCTCTAGATTACAAGTTTCTGTTCAAAAATTTCAATATTTCTTATATCCAAGGCCTAATCCAACTCCGCGTCAAGAAATTCTTTTCTAAGCTGAATACCAGTCCATTTCTTGTTCCTTTTTCTTTTTTTACTCTCTTTTTTGTCTTCGTGATTCTCTATTTTAATTATATTTTTAGTTCATTTTACACATTTATATATTTTTATCATGCATTTATTTTTTTTTATTTCATTTTTATTATTTTTATTTTTCTTCTCTCTCCTCCCACTTTTCTATCTAGCCACTACTGTCTATAATTAATTTTATTTCAAACCTTGGCTGGGCATCCTTCCTTCTCTTTTATAATCAACCATCATAGTATTATGCTCGGTCGATTTTTATTATCAATTTTATTTGTTTTCTTAGTTATATAGATTTTCTTTTTTTCTTATTCTCTTTTATTTATATAGATACTTTTATTTTTTTTTTTTTTCATCATAATGAAGTTGTTAATTTTATGTTTTTTCCTGTTAATCTTTTGTTTATCTATTTTTTTTAATTGTATAGTTTTTCTCCAATGTAGCACTAATTTTTATTTACTTATATTTTTATTTCTTTGTTCTGATACTATATTTCATTGTTCCTGTTCTATACTCTATATGTATTTATTCTTAGGAGACCTCGGTCCCAGAATAATAAAATTTCTTTTCATTTCATTTTCATTTCAATCCTGTTGCTCAGCACATCCTTTGTCCCATCCCGATAACCCTCCACACCACCTAAGAAGACCCTGGCCTCGAGTTCATCCGTGACTATCTAAGGAAGTATCAGCTCTGGCTGGCTTGTTGGCAATTGTTCAAAATGCCCTAGAGGTTTTTTGGCTCTAATTTTTTTATGAAAGCATTTATGGACCCATGCTTATGGAAAATGTCTGATTAAAATTCCGTTTTCTATAAGTTCTCCAAGTATCGACATTTAAACTTGATACACTGTGATGTAAAAAATACACACATTATAATTATTAAAATATTCTATAATTAATTATTATTTTTTTGAGGAAAATAATCGAAAAAGTGTTAATTTTTCTTATAAAAACAGCTAAAATGTAGAAGTTTTCATCAAAACAGCTGTTAGGACATTAATAAATTAATTAGTGAATATAAATATAGAAGGATTAGATCATTCGCTTTTGTTTAAAAAATGAATGGTGAACAACCAACGATCGAAACAAATGCCGGCGATCAGCTGTTTTATATAGACAACCACAGTCGAAGGAGGGTGGTGTTAGGGTTAAGACAATTCCCCTGATGAACGTCCTGGATCCACCTTTGACTATAGGATTAGTCAGCTGTTTTTTTTGTTCTGAGGTTAATATAATAAATCTTGATCAGTGGCGTATACAAGAGGGGGGAGGGGGGGGGGGGGGAGGTGAAAGCAGAATCCCCCCCCCCCCCCCCCCCCCCCCACCTAGTGCAGAGGCTCAGAAGTCAGTTTCGGGGAGGATAAAGAAATATGCCGCTATTATAATAATATTACAAACTTGATTATTCATTCATGCGCTTCGTGAAACCAGCCAAAATATTAGCCCCTTTGTCCTTCATCCTTCCAAATCTTGTGAATAGGGTATAACATCCAAATCTCGAACCAACGAAATTTTACCCCCTCCCTGATGAACATCCTGGATCCGCCCTTGATCTAGAAATACCATAGTAGGGGAATTGGAATGGTCTTATCGCCCCTCTGGCTGACATTTTTTTTTTTTTTTGGAATGAACAAACCGTATAAAATAAGTCAGACGATGAACCTAAGAAGTATATAAATTATGGAAATCTTGAGTTTGACCAAGAAGTAAATATCGATTCCTCGAAGAAGCACGTGAGTATCGACCCCAGGCCCTGACCTCGATTCTTGCTTTAAGTCCCTTCCCCCGCTCCTTGCCTCCTTTTAGTTCTCGTGACTAAGTCCCTTAAAGTCTTTCTTTAGTCCCACGATTTGCCTTTTGCCGAGGGCAATCCTCGTGGGATACCTTAATTCCCTGTGTTAAAATTAATCCTAATTGTGTACTCATTTTCAATGTTTTAAATAATGAAGTGTGTTCTGATCCGCTTTGTTCCTTATCTGTCTAAATACCTAAGGGAGTGAATGAAATATTAAGTAGATCTTAAGCTGTGCGTTGGTAGGAAGTGCCTTCGTACCAGTGTACTGTGAAGTCAAATCGACTGTTTGGGCTAAAACTCAATATTTGGCAGTTATTAGGGTGTTTGAGTCGAGTCCCACTTCGCTCATCCCCTTCTTCCCTTCGACCGATTTCGTGGAAGATTAATACGTGTCGTTCTTATAGGGGTTTATATATAATGTAAAATTATATTTCTGTATATATACACATTTCGTATCGATATATTCATTCTATTGGGAGTTATCGTGTTCACAAACAGCGAAAGAGTTTTTTTTTTTTTCAATTTCGGAATCAAGAGGTCGGAAAACATGAAATTCCATCGAATTTCTGACGAATTACGTAACTTCCCCTATACTTTGTATAACAGGGGAAGTAAAATTGGCAGTACTTATTTCATTTTATTTTTTAACAGTATTGTTATTACTAATCACATGTATATCCGATGTACATATGAGGAGTTTGGAGCCAGAGCGGACCGACTGGTTGAAATTGAACAGGAAGAAAATGGCAATTGAAAATAAAGTACATTTTGTTTATCTCCATAAATGGGCCCCAAATATTTATTTATATTTGAAATTTTAGAATAGTATTGGATGAGTGATCCCTTTTTGTGTTCTATAAAGTTTTTGAAGGCCGTATGATCCATTGTGACTTTGAAAATATATGCACAAAATACTTGTGGACTAAACTTAAAGTGCTGCTATCTATCACTGAAGTGAAGAAACTAAGTGATCCACACTGGTTTTGAAAAAGGGAACCTATGCCAACATCAGGATGGTAATAACTCATTTTCCGAAAAATTGTGGGTTGGTCCGCTCTGGCTCCAAACTCCTCAAATATGCTATGGTTTAATGGAAATAAAGATTATTATTATTATTTAGGTACTTTATTCAGGGCTGGCCTTTAGGGGAGGAAGGATATGCAGCTACTTTGAGGGAAAATCTTGGGGGTGGCAAAAACCGCAGCTAATTATTTCATTTAAAAAAAAATGTAAATTAATTTTTTTATATAATTATATTTTCAAGCCCCACCCCCCTCAAACTAATACTGTACGATACCTAGGACTGACATTATATCGAAGATTGACATGGAATCCTCACACACGTCTCACACGATACACGTTGAACCGTCGACTCAAAATACTCTACGGACTTCTAAATAGACGATCAAAATTGGACATGACTGTTACACTTACTTACTTAGACCATTATGGACATATGGATCACAGATATATACTGTTCAGCAAAAACATCCAACATCAAACGAATTCAGGCATTTCAGTCAAAAACCCTCAGACTGATAACACAATGCCCCCCATACATAAACAACAGAACACTTCATAACGATCTTATGATACACACAGTACTCGACACAATACAAACTACTTACATACGGGTTTTTAGAAAACTTTACACACATACAAACCCAGAAATACGTACTTTATCTTCACAACACTTACCACAAAACCTCCCACGAAGGTTAAAGAGAACCGCGACTTACTGCCACCTTGAATCATATTCGTTCTTAAATTTTTTTTTTTCTACATCATTTTCCTCTACTTTTATCATCTCTCTTACCCATCCATCAAAATTGTCTTTCAATTCCTTTTTATTTATTTATTTTATATTTTGATTTCTTTATTTATTTAATTTTTTCTTTTCTTGTCCTAATAATTAAGATAAATTTTCGTCCCGAGGACCTACCACTGGGTGGCCTTCCTCTCACATGCCCTTCACGCCAACATTTCAATACCATCATAGATGCTGGTTGTTGCACCCTAGCAACAGTTGTATCTTTATAAATAGAAGCGTTCTCTTCACATCCCGGTCATTCCTTGCCACAATCATTGTCTTCCGAATACCTGTCGTAAAACTAAATTATATGATCTTGTCATGGTCAATGTGTTGCAGGCGTTAGTTGTTGTGGTTCATGTCCGGGCTTTAACTACCAGGAAGGAGGAGAGATGAGGCTTGTGGTCGATGAAAACAATCTTGTGGAATTTCTGCCAAGATTTCCGCATTGAGTGTGCCTTCTTCAGGGCCTGTATTGACATACAATCAGTAACAAAAATTTTCGGACAATTTAAAATTTAGTTTTTCTTTTGCAGTTACACGTAGTTATATGGCAAAATATCTAATTCAAGCAAAGTTTTAAATTTCGAGATCATCAATCATTTCAAAACTCCGAAAAACAATTAATTAAACATTTTCATCTAATAGAAAATTTTGCATTAATAATTGAAGACAAGTAATCCAGGTAACAAAATTGTCTGGACACCTGTTGTTTGTTTTGTAAACAAAGGCGACTCTGATCATGATCTTTAATCCCTTCTCAACCAACCGCTAATACCGAACAAATGAAATGTGTTTATATACTTCTATTACTGCATTCAGTAGTTATTTGTATTTCCTGCTGTCAAGATGGGTCGAACATCTTTCGAAGTTCAACAGATAATAATTTTTAATTATGAAAAAGGATTAAGTGTCCGCAAAATCGGTGGTATGGTAGGCCGGAGTAAAAGCACCGTAGCCGATGTAATTCGAAGATATAAGCACGAGGAACGGATAGATTTGAAATGTTCCTCTGGCCGTCCAAGAGTATTGAATGAGCGAGACAGGCGTAGCGTTGTCCGGAAAATTAAAAACAAGCCCTCGATGAGTGCACCTCAGATCGCCGCCGAGGTATACAGAGAAACTGGAAAGAAAGTTCACCCACAAAATGTTCGAAGAATTCTAAAAGAAGCAGGATATAATGGGAGAGTACCAAGGAAATAACCGTTTGTGAGTGAAAAAATAGAAAAAAAAGATTGAGCTTCGCAAAAGAGTTCCAGAATCATTCAGAAATTTTTTGGAGTAATGTAATTTTTTATGATGAATCTAAGTTTAATATATTTGGTCCCGACAGTCGCGATAAAATTTGGAGAAGGCGTAATGAGGAGCTGAATCCAAAAAATTTAAAACCAAGAGTAAAACATGGGGGTGGCTCAGTGATGGTGTGGGGGTGTATGGCGTCTAGTGGAGTTGGTGAACTGGTTTTCATTGAAACCACTATGGCTGGAAAAGTTTATACCGAATTACTAAGGAGCAATTTGAAAAAGAGTGCTGAAAAACTTGGGATTTCACGGACTTTTCATTTTTACCAAGACAACGATCCGAAACACACCTGTGAATTGGCACGTACTTGGCTTTTGTATAACTGCCCTAAAGTTATGAAACCCCCACCCCAATCGCCCGATCTCAACCCAATTGAACACGTATGGGGTGAGCTCGACAGGAAAATTCGTTTAACGCCCATTGCTTCAAAAAACGAATTGAAACAAAAGTTATTAGAAGAGTGGGGTAAAATATCTCCAAATTTCACCAAAAAATTAGTTTCATCAATGCCGAATCGAATGAAAGATGTTATTACACAAAAAGGGTACCCAACCAAATATTAATTAAAATTATGGTTTTTGAATTTGTGAAATCGAAAAAAAAAATTGAATTTATTTATAGTTGTTTACATTTTTGTCCGAAAATTTTTGTTACCTACATTACTTGTTATAAAATTTATTAAATTAAAATATTTATTTGTTCTAATCAAAGCTGTTTTTTTCTTTATCCTAGCCCACATTTGAATTCTTATTCTTGATTGAAAAATGGCTTTAATTATTTTTTATTATTTTTACATTTAATTATTATAATTTTTTATTGAAAAATCATACTGTCCGAACATTTTTGTTACTGACTGTATATACAAACATATTTCGGTTTGTATTGTTTAAACTATTTGTTTGAAAACTTCTACTCGCAGGATGTTGTTTTTGTTTAGATATCATATTATTTGTTTGTGTTTTTAAATTTTCACAGATGATACACCTTTGTATATATACATTGTTTGTATTTTTTCTTTTGGCCTTATGTAAGATGAATATTACCGATGTCTCTTGTGAAGGTGTTATCTAGTTGTTTACAACATCCAAGGCCCCGGGAGGTAGTTCTACGAAATGAAACTCACTCCCGGACAGAAACCGCAAACCATGGTGAGACCATGAGCCCAAAGCCCTAGGCTCTAGCCATCATGGCCCCCGGAAAGTACCTAGTTTTGTTTACATATAATATTTTAGTTTGTTTAGATGTAAATAATGTAAAGGTTATTGTTGGTATAGTCACAGTTTTTAATGTTCATATCTTTAACTCAAATCTAGCATTCATTAATAATGTACATACAAAAAAAAAAGATTGTGTTTGTACATTGAGATCAATTGCTATACCTCGGCCTATTAGCTGCAGGTACTGAAAACGTTCCAACAATGCATGGACCAATAGGAGTTGGAAGTACAATTGTAATTAGTCGGAAGTTTATTGGAGAGGTAGCTAAAAAAAAAGGAGGAGAATATCTATTGAGGAACTCTACCAAACAAATAAAAATAAAAATAAAAATGAAAGCTGTGTAACAAATATTGTTTTTTTTTTACACGATATTTTTATTATGGTTATTTTACTGTTTTTGAACAATGATAAAAAAATCATATAAACACGCTAAGAGTACTTTGGTTAGCAGGGAAAAAAGGATGCGGATTTATTTAAAAAAGGAAAAAGATCCTGTTTGTCTGGTTCTTTGGAAACCATTTTAGTAATATAAATAGCGAAAATAAAGAAGAAATCATGTCGTAAATATTTTCATAATTTACATATTTTCGGAGGAAACCCGCTAATTCTATAAAGTTGCGACACTCTGATTATCTATATTAATAAAGCTGAAACGGGGTGTGTTTGTTTGTTTGTTCCAGCATCACGCCCAAACCGCTGGATGGATCTTCATGAAACTTCCCATGAAGCATCCTTTTGAGCCCGATTGAATAATAGGCTATTTGGCGTCCCAAAATTTTGAACGGGAGGGGGGGGGGTTGTAAGGGGGGCTTAAGTATATAAATAGTGCTAACTCATGGTCGAATTGTCATGAAATTTCACATGTAGTATTTTTAAAAACCAAATAGGAAAAAAAGGTGTGTGGCGTCCCAAAGTTTTGAACGGGAGGGGGGGTTGTGGGGGGGCCTAAGTATAAATATAGAGCTAACTCTTTAACGGTTGGTCATATTGTCATGAAATTTCCCATGTAGTATTCCTGAAGGCCAAATAGAAAAATAAGGTGTGTGGCGTCCCAAAGTTTTGAACGGGAGGGGGGGGGGGGGGGGGGTGGCCTAAGTATAAATATAGAGCTAACTCTTTAACGGTTAGTCGGATTGTCACGAAATTTCACATGTAGTATTTTTAAAAGCCAAATAGAAATATAAGGTGTTTGGCGTTCCAAAGTTTTGAACGGGAGGGGGGGTTGTGGGGGGGCCTAAGGATAAATATAGAGCTAGCTCATTAACGGTTGGTCGTATTGTCACGAAATTTCACATGTAGTATTCCTGAAGGCCAAATAGAATAGAAAAATGAAGTGTGTGGCGTCCCAAAAATTTGAACGGGGGGGGGGTTGTGGGGGTGGCCTAAGTATATAGTGCTAGCTCATTAACGGTTGGTCGGATTGTCTCGAAACTTCACATGTAGTATTCCTGAAGGCCGAATAGAAAAATAGGCTGTGTGACGACTCAAAATTTTGTACGCGAGGGGGGGTTGTGGGGGGGCCTAAGTATAAATATAGTGCTAGATCATTAAAGGTTGGTCGTATTGTCATGGAATTTCACATGTAGTATTCTTAAAAGCCAAATAGAAAAATACACTATGTGACATCTTAAAAAATTGAACAGGGGGGGGGGGGGCAAAGCATAAAAAAAATGCTGACTGATTAAAGGGTAATCGGATTGTCAAGAATTTCACATGTAGTAGTAGTAGTAACTATGTATTCGCTGTGGGGTCCGCTGTTCCAAAGCATTTACTAGCTGTGGTGCCCATCGTTCCAATATCGTACTAGATGTGGGGTCCGCCGTCGCAAGGCACATACTAGCTGTAATGCCCAGCGTTCCTAACTTCGTACTAGCTGTGGTGCCCAGCGATGCCAAGTATTCACTAGTTGGCGTTTCCGCCGTGGAAAGGCGCATACTAGCTGTGGTGCCCAGGGGTCTTAAAAACTTACTAGCGTTACTATAGTTGAAGGACTATAAGCCTTATTCCGTATGAATAATCGAAAATTATAACATCATGAATGTGGTGTCGAAGGATTGAATAGACTTATAGGAGATATTGGGAGAAAATTCAAAATTCCCCGGGTAACGCCGGGTATTACTGCTAGTAATATAATATAACATAACGGAGAACAGAGGTGGCGACAAGGTCAGCAATAAATATGCTAGTCACCGAGCTGCTGTAAAAGCCTTTATTCAGCATTCAGAGCATAGAAAACCACTACTGTAGGGCCAAAAACGTTTTTTGCCAAAATTTGCAAAGGGATCCAAGCATTAGAACCCTTTGGAAAACCTACAATCAAAGTACTTAATCCTGATCTGGTAGTAAAATATGAATTTTTAGGAAAATGTTTTGTCTCGACTACAACTCAGGCTTTGGCACACCAGCCACAGATGCCTGTTCCACTTGCACGACGTTTGTTACAATTTTGCGATATGTCCAGGGCTTATCTTCAACTGGACAGACGAAAGAAAACACCTTCCTTTATAAGTGGTGTGAAAGTGGCCATAATAAAGGGTCCAATGAAGTCTGAATCTAAAATGTATTATTTTATTACTTTTGTATTTTTTCCTTTTGTTTTTAATAATAACTTTTTTTCAATTATTATAATTTTCTTAATATTAGTATATCTACTTTCAAAAAAATAATTCTCCAGCATTACATACTTTCCATTTCAAAAAAATGGAATAACTTCGTACCAAATTGTTGCAAAAGGGAGTATGTCTATAAAAATTCAAAATTACCTAATAAATAGATTTGGTAGGCTTTGGGGAAAGAAAACAAACTTGTTTTCTGTTTTGTTTAAAATAAAATTACATTCATAACACTAAAATTGATCTAACCACAGTTTTTTGCGTCTGGAGAAAAATTTGATCATCAGGACATACTCCCTTTTGCAATTGGGCGACTCATATCTACATTGAGATGGTTGGATTTCTTGTTCATTAGTGTGTCAAATTCAAAATAATATTATTTTTAAGTCGAATGAATATTATTCAAACGAATATATCTTACAATTTACTTTCTACGGAATCCTTCGACACAATTGGCACTTTTTCATGTTCGTTTATATAACAACAAGTCGGAAACCATGAAATTCATATAATACATACATATAGTATATATGACATCCATTCATATTATGTCAATGCAGGCTATGAAGAAGGCGCCGAAAGCTTGGCAGAAATTCTACAACTTTGTTTTCATCGATCACAAGCCTGATCTCCCTTTCTCGTTGGTCAATCTTTGCTTAATTGTTTACTGAAAGGACATAATATGTATAAGGAGATATTATGGCCTACTAACTGAGTGCTCTTTCGTCGCTCTGGTGGACATGAGTCCAACTCTACAGTCCTAAATTTTGCCTACAGGCTTGGGACCATCACTTAACGTTCCATCTGAGAAAAACATTATACTTATGTGTTACCAGCTAATTCGCAAGTATGAGCCAAGTATGAGAGCAAACAAACCCATTCGGAACCAAACTGGTCACCCAGAAATTTACCATAGACATGGTTAGTTCTAACCACAACCCTATGGAACAGCCTTACTTACCATAACTTGTTGCATGGACTCGTGCTAACGCTAGGCAACCAGCTGACCCCCACTCAACAGGTACCTAACTCCATTGGAAATATTTATCGTTCTGGTTGGAGACAACAGATGTCAGATCGATACTTATGTTTTACTTAATCTAACTTCATTCTTTATCTTATTCACAATGTTAATTATCCGTAATGTCAATTTTTCGAAATTATGTCAACTGTTTAACTTGTGAATAAAACGAAAAGTTTTTCAAAATTAATCTCACTTTTACTTTTAAACCACTGATTCCAAAAATGAAAAAAAAAAAAAAAGTAGAAATTTCACAGGATATGCCCTCATTAGGTTTTGAATTCAAATATGAAATTTCATGTCGATACATTCATTATGATCCCCTGTTCGCCTTGACCGATTCCGCTGAAAATTAATTAGTGTCGTTCTTATGAGGTTTTTGAATTTACATATGAAATTTTGCGCCGAAACAATCATTATAACGACAGTTATTGGAATTTTTATGAGTTAAGTCTCTCCTTTTCCTTTCGTCGATTTGGTTGAAAATCGATGTGTTGTCCTTAGAAGGTTCTGGTTACATATAATAAATTTCGTGCAGATATATTTATTCTATCGGGAGTTATCGTATTCACAGACGGACACATACATCGCTGAATAGAATGAATGTATCGACACTAAATTTAAATGTGTATCCTGAATCCTATTAAGACAACTATTGATTTTCAGTCAAACCAACTCAGAAATTCTAATAACTGCCGTTGTAATAAATGTATCGACACAAAATTTCATACGTAAATTCATAAACACATAAGGACGACACCAATTCAAAACCTCAATAACTACAAAATAACTGCTGCCCAAAATCAATAAATAACTCCTGCCCAAAATCAATAAATAACTGCTGAAGTAATGAAAGTAATGACACGAAATTTATTACGATGATTCAGAAGTCCCTACGTGAGTCAACTATTCATAATTAGCCCAAAAGTCAATTGGTTTTAGAGAGAGACCAAATTATTAATCGATTAATACTTACTGAGGAAGTACATTGACGGTGAATCATCGACCTATTTAATTTTTTAATTACGGCTGAGATCTGCTTTAATTCCTTTCCTTCCTAGGTCAAGTGCCGCATCAGCTCCAATTAAAAATAAATTTGACTAATTATTATTACTTTAATTGGATATTACCTTTAATCATTCCATCAGCACTTTATTATTCATTTATTTTTATTTATTTTATTTCTTCTATATTAGGAGAATATTTCTTATTTTAGTCACTTTTTCTTTTCTCATTTTTTTCTTTTTACTAAAGATTCTATTTTTATTTTTTTATTTTATTTTATTTTTTTTCTCTTTTTTTTTTGTATTGCTTTTCTACATTATTTTTCTTTTTTCTTAGTACTACTTTATTCATTTATCGAGACAGTGCACTGTCATGTCCATTCTCATTATTATTGTTGATTATAACTGAGTATATACGTTACTGTTAATTTGATAAATTTGGTTATTATACATAATAACTGGTTATTATGTTATTATGTATAATAACCACCGTTCTTGGTTAATATGACAAATTATTCACAGTTTCTTAATATTTATCATATTAACCAGTTATTATACATAATATAAAACTCACCTTGTTAATATGATAAATTTTGCTTTCACAAAAACCTGATTGCCTCCGAGTTTTGAACGACGGGAGGGGCAGATATATCGTTCCGCCGGCCGTAGGCCGACACACCTTCCCCCTGAATTTGGTACCATCTATTGTGATTTATTTGTTTCAGATTTTTGATGTCTTACAATTTTGATAAATTGACAAGAGCGCATCAAAGGGTTATTGCAACTGAACTCATCCAGGAATTTAAGCTATATATATATATTTGGAGACAAATAAATCACAATAGATGGTACCAAATTCAGGGGGAAGGTGTGCCGGCCTACGGCCGTCGGAACGATATATCTGCCCCTCCCGTCGTTCAAAACTCGGAGGCAATCAGGTTTTTGTGAAAGCAAAATTTATCATATTAACAAGGTGAGTTTTATATTATGTATAATAACTGGTTAATATGATAAATATTAAGAAACTGTGAATAATTTGTCATATTAACCAAGAACGGTAGTTATTACACATAATAACCAGTTATTATACAGTTATTATGTATAATAACCAAATTTATCAAATTAACAGTAACATATATTTTTGCTTTTCTATTGATATATTATTACTATTGATATATTCAATGATAGAATAATATGTAACAAAATGTTTAATTATTAACAGTGATTGTACAGTGCTAGCTGACTGCTCCCCCTCCCACACTCAGACTCCGTCTTCTGGGAGGAGGTAGCCTATTTATCATTTGATTTATTTTGTAAATATTTAAAGGTATTGAATAAAAAATAAAATCGGTAATCCCACAAGCCATTGTTGAATGTATTCTTAAAGAACAACAATAAATTTAAGACGTACAATTATTTATTTGTTACAAACGAACAGTGCCGGATTAAGTCCTGTGGAGGCTCCCACGCAATCGAAATTTCGGGGCCCACTTCGCAGATTATTAATTGTTCTTCTTCTTCGAATTAGTTGAACTTATGAGGGGCTCATTATAATTTTAAGAACAAAATTGAACTTGATATTAATGAGAATAATAACGAAATACTGGCAAATTGCAAAATCAATGAATACAATGTACTTAAAAAGCCAGATACCACAACTTAATAATATAAAAGATTCAATTTGGAATCTATAATAAAGAATAATTAAAGGTTTATTCCAAGAGTTTTTACTAAGATTGTTGCAGTTCATTAAAAAAAAAACTATTATTTGAAAAAAACTATAATATTATTTCAAATTTGACAACATTTTTTGGCTACAAAAATATACGGAATTCAAATATGAATACCTGAACCGTTTTTTCAGAATTGTTTTCTGAAAATCGGAGGTTTCAACATTCTCAACTTTTTTCGTTTTTAATTATAACATTTTTACATCAAATACTCCCCGGAGTTTGGTATTAGAAATATTTGGCTGAACATTATCAGGACTAGGTCGGTCATGCCCGATGAGGATAATGTAACGCAGATGAGTACTAAGGAACTAATCAGGCAACTGCAACTATTGGTTTAGAGGAAGAGCGACAACTGCACATTGCCGGTGATCCACGAACGACTTTTTTCTAAGTGGATCTGGAGTAGAGAGGTAAGTGTTGAGTTTTGCTGAAGTAGATCTTGGTGGACCTCCCTAAGTAACATGTCAGATGGGACAAATGGTTGAAAGCCCCCCGGCAGAGGCCCACCTTGGTGAGTTACACACTGGTTTGTGGGCATCCTTTTCAAATACACTGGTCTAACACCACCCCAATACAGACAATACCACATCACTTACATCAAAATACTCACATTTTCCGATTTACTATTCCCTCTAGGGATGGTCGACGGTCGATGTCCGATGGTTCAGTCATCTTATTGTTGTGTATCAATGTTTTTCTCCCATCGGTTTTTCATGTCACTGATTCCTTAAATAATTTTAAAGTGAATCAAGTTAGTTATTGTGACCCGTGTCCACCCGATTAGAAATATTTGGCTGAACATTATCAGGACCAGGTCGGTCATGCCCGATGAGGATAATGTAACGCAGATGAGTACTAAGGAACTAATCAGAAATGCCTTATTTGGAACTGATGAAGTTTTCCTGACCAGGAATGCCTTATTTGGAACTGATGAAGTTCTCCTGACCAGGAATGCCTCATCTGGAACTGATAAGGTTCTAATGAGGAATACCTAACGTAGAACTGATTAAGTTCTCCTAATGAATGCCTAATATTTTCAAAAACTGTTCTTACCTGACCTAATTAGAAAAATTAATACATTTTGATTAAATATTACACTCATATTTTTATTAAAAGAAATTTTTTTGAATTTTTATAAATTTTATAGAGATTAATAATTACTAAACGAAAGAGAGATGAATAATTCTTTGGTGGGAGGCAATAACAGTACAAGTCAATTTTTAGGAGAACAGAAAATGCCACTGAAGAAATTTTTTTGTAAATGCCAAAAAATTGGGTTTACAATTACGTCAGAGACTTGTCCTTTTCTCACCACTTCTAGAGATTGAGTTCACATTGTGAAATATGTAATAATATGAAATATGAACTTATAGTTTAGGTTAGGTTAGGTTTTATGACTCATGCCTGGGCTTTGACTACGAGGTCATATCGCCTACTACCAGAGCGCTCATTCGTCACTCTGGTGGACATGAGCCCGACTCTTCTGCGGGAGTCCTACATTTTGCCTACCTTAAAATTTTTATTCACTTAGGGCAGGGGTCTTTAACGAGTACCTGACATCGTACAGGCTCAGGACCATCGCTTAACGTCCCATCCGAAGGACGGCGTGCTTAAGTTTATTTTATCTCCCAGATAAAATAAACTAAGGGCCTCGGTCGGGTTTCGAACCCACGTTCTTGAGCTCAGAATGCAAGCACGCATACCACTGAGCTACAGGCGCCCTCTTAAGAACTTATATAACTTATAAATAACTTATAATTTAAAACTTACGATTAATGAATACTTATGAAAATATAACCATTACCTGTCTTACTGTTATTAACAAATGATGTATTGCTTATAATAATAAACATTTCTACAAAATTTAAAAAAACTTTTGTTAGTTATTATGACTCATGCCCGGGCTTTTACTACGAGGTCATATAGCCTACTGCCAGAGCACTCTTTCGTCACTCTGGGGACATGAGCCCGACTCTACTGTGGGAGTCCTAAATTTTGCCTACCCTATATTTTTGTTCACCTAGGGCATTTATCGACAAAAAATTTAGTATGAGGAATTAGGAGCCCCTATATAAGTCAACTATTAATTCCGGGTTCGGTATGTCTCCCTGGATGTTGTGAAATTAACAAAGATAATACGTAGTGCTGTGAAGACTCTTTTAAAGGGTATTGCAAATCCCAGGCCATATGACCCCAAACCCATCATTGATTATGACCTCTAGAATTGGTCTATAAAAACAATGTCTGCACCTCGCAAAGAGAGACTGCCCTCATGAAGACCTGAATTACAGAGCTATCCTCTCCGGTTATCTCCGTCCTCTGGTCAGTCTGCTTCTCCAGAGCCTATTTGACATCACAATGTTCTCCCACCTTCTCTTCTTTAGTTTTCTACCTACTACCCCGACATTATCCACTTACACAGAAGAGAAAAAAACTGGGCCTCTCTTCAGCCCTTTCTGTAATTCCATGCCTCTTCCAGTCGCTCTTTATAGTCCCTGCAAAGGGCTCTTTTGTAGTTTTGTTCTCTGTCCTCCATTTCATTTATATTTTTATTTAATAGTATTATCCATCTAAAATACAAAGCAGTTTGCTGATCAATGCCTCAAGGCTTATAATAATATAAACAAAACATTCTATAGTAGAAACTCAATTATCTGAACTGTATGGAGCGCACCTTTTGTTCAAATACTGCGAATTTTGGATAAAAGGGAATTTTTATTTTCACTTCTCCAGCTATGCGATGTTAGATAATTTCATGTTTTCCGAGACCACTGATTTCAAAAAATTTGAAAAAAAATTGGTGAATCACCGGCAACCTTCCTTAGGGTGGAATAATCAGCTATCGGTGCTTCTGAATCATCAGAATGTCCTAATCTCCCACTTCTTTTTGGGCGATAGGCACAAATTCAATGTGTCGTCCTTATGGGGTTCTGGAAACATATACAATTTTGTGTCAATACAATTATTCTTTTGAGAGTTATCATGGAGATGTTATGTAGTCGGTCAGAAGTTCGATGTTGAGTGTCTACGCCAAAAGGGGGTGTTCAAAAACGGGGCCCAACTTATGGTATATAAACAAGTTTGGGAGGCGAATTTATCATGAAACATAAATTCAACTACTGCTAAGATAAATTAGTGGACTGTATATTAGAAAAGGAAACTTAAAAGGACTTACGGTGAGAGCGAAATTCCACGAGACCCAAGCAGGTCCTGAAAGGAAGAACATTGGCCAATGGTCCCCCAAACAGTCGAAGAACGTACTTATCTGATCTGCAATGACTGAAATGCGGGTGAGACTTCGGAGGCAAAAACTATGTGGAAGCTAGAACACTGGAAGCGAGGAGGCTGGAAGAACAAGAAGGAGAACCGTCTTGCTTGGAAGCGAGTGAAACAAGATAGATAGTGGGAGGCAAAAATGATAGTCTAGCTAGAGAGATAAGCACTCACTAGCGGTCAGGTGGCCAAACTAAGGTAATTGGTTTAGCCAAAACCCTACAGGGGTCGCTAAAAAATAATATAAATAAAACAGGCCGCAACCATCATGTTTTCCGACCCCCTGATTGCAAAAATAAAAACAATGTTTTCCGGTTGGTCTGAGTGAATATAAGTGTCATGGTCCATATTGACCATTACATTATGAAATAAAAAAAAAAAATGTAATTACTTATGTGATAGATCAATGTGTACATTTAGCGAGTGGGAGGTTATGTGATGTTATCATACCTCGATACTGTGCAATAGTCGATTAATGTGTAAAAAATCAAACGATATAATTTGTAAATTGTTAAAATTAGGTCATAATGTGCATATGAATCATAAATAAATTTAAGAAGAAGAAATAAAAATAAAATATCTAAATTAAATAATAACAGAAAAAAAACATATGTTCTGCGAGGCAGTGCAAAAAAAATAGAGATTATGTGTTTGCACGAGGAAGCAAGGTTGTCTGTCTGTGTCGGTGGTTCAGAGTGGTATGTGTGCGAGGGTGTCTGTAGATGGAGAGGTAGAAATTATGCAGTGAAGTGATTATCCTTGTCTTGGGGCTTATAGCCGGAACAAGTGGATGTTCCAGCATCATGAAGATCCGAGGGTAGAGACACCAAGAAGCAACGAGGAAGATTCTGATTGACAGAAGATTCTGATTAAAAGGAAGATTCTGATTGACAGAAGGAATAGTAAACCTAAAAAACACATGTATTATAGATACTGATGGTGGGAATAATTCCTGAAATGTTTGTAATTGCAATTTTTTGTCCAAGCCAAATAAATTAAAGAAAAAAAAAATCATATGTAATTTTAAAGCGTTATAAGCAAGACCACCTATTAATTTTCTTCGAAATCGGTCGAGGGGGAGGGGGCTCAACTCAAAAATCCCAATAACTGCCGACGTAATGAATGTATCGACATAAAATTTTATATTTAAATTCAAAACCCTAAAATGATGACACCTATTAATTTTCCACGAAATGTGTTGAAGAGATGAAAGGATGGGACGGTTGGCCTTCAGGTAGGGAGGGCTCCAGGCTTTAGATAGCTGAGTGTGCCAAGGTGAGAAGATCCAGTGTCGACTTGGCAGGACAATCGTTGAGCTGTCCTTCCCTATCCAGGCCCTACCAAGCCCCTACCAGGGTGTGGTCTCAACTATAAATGTCTCCTCACGTCATCATCCAACCACCCACAGACGGGACAACGTAAAACTTTTACATCCTTTTTGGCCGTAACGACATCCTCTCTTCCAGGTCTCCTTTAGGCTGGATAATCAACTCAAAGGAAACACATCATTCTCTATGCATGAGCCTTTGAACTGATATATACTCTTTAATACCGTCATTTACTTTCTTATACCTATAGTATAAGGAGGTATTGTAATTATGCGAAAATCCGAGATCGATGTTTCAACGAATCTTCATGTTTCAAGGTCTCTTGAATGTGTTTTGACCATTTTCGCGATGATGTATGTGTTTGTGTGATTGGAATGTTATGAGCGCTCTACCGCAAAAACGATTCTAATTAAGAACTTGAAATTAAGAGTTCACATATACTAACTTAGGTCTAGATTTTGACAGAAATCGGATGAAAACTGAGACCACTTTATATCGGGGCCTAATTAAATTTTACATCGGGGCTTATTTTTATGACTCGTAGAGAAAATTAGAACACATAATTTATATGCAATACGGTTTTTCACAGGTAGTCTGGTTTTCAAGGGAGATGCCGAAAACTGTCTTAAAATGTAGTTTCGAAACACATATTTTTTAGGTGTTTCCTTAATTTAACCGAAAACGCTTAGTCCTATCGAAAAATTGGTGTTCTATATTACTTCTATACTTCGTATAGTTGGGTAAGTATAAATGTCTGTAATGAATCGATATGCAATTTTATACGTGTATCCAGAACTATCTACGGACGAAAGCTATTGATTTTCAGGAAAAGGGGAGATTAGGAGGGAGGCATAACACAAAAACTCTAATAACTGCCGTTGTAATGAATGTATTGAGATAGCTATTGCCTGGGGTATCTATGAATTATTCTAAAATTTGGGGATTCGTCAGCTCTAAAAAACTCTATCTCAGGGTTATTTCTGTAGGTTCTTTTAAAGGCTAACAAAGTCGCAAACTTCAGTAGGGAGAGACAAACAGGTAATAAAATATCATAAATAATTGTCCACTAGACTGCTTAGTGTTGAGAAAAAGTTATTACAATTTTATTTTGAATTTAAAAATAACACAAAAGGTTACACAGTGAAAAAAAAATTAATATTAAGAGAAATTGTCCACTAACATATAAAAAAAAGTATATCTGAATTTAATTTTATTTACGGTTTAAACAATTGTTCATTTATTTTAATTTGAGGCACTTAATTTTAATTATTTAAATTTTTTATTTATAATTTTTTTTTTATTTATAATGGTATGCGTGAAAACAAGTTACTCATCCTTGGTTGAAATTCCATGAGCATGGGACAGTCTTCCATTAAAACGTGGTCTCTCCAAACCATCGTGCCTGTAACGCCATGCTTTCAATCCATCACATTCCTTGCATCTTCGTTCCCTCAGCCAATCATATGGTGTGTTGAAACCATATTTGCTGCTGCGGTCTTAAAGGCTGATGTCGGGGTCAATACTGAATTACTGTAACATTAAGAATACACAGTTGAATTTAGCTATTTAGCAAACTGGATTCCACAAATCCAGGAGTCGGGCTTGACGTTCGACCAAGGACTCTCGACAGACAGTTCGTTTCTTCGTAGAGCAGTCCAGCTTTTTTCGACTAACCATACCACTTTATGCCGACTTTTATTTATTTTGATTATTAATTATTTATTATAATTTAATGAATGATTACATTCTTATTCTAGTCATATTACAAATACATTATTTATTATTACATCTGCTTCCATGATCTGCAATATTTCCCTCTCTCCCACCCAACAATCCTTCGTTCAATTATTTTTATTCTTCTTTTTCAAATATATTCAATTATCGAATCTTTGTACCTTAATGTGAACATGAGGCAGGAGTACCGACTGTCAGTATATATGTTCCAATTCAAAATCCCTATAAGGACCGACACCTGTTAATTTTCTGCGGAATCATCCAAAGGGAAGAGAGGATCAGATGGGTGCTCAACTCAAAAATTCCAATAACTGCTAATATAATGAATATATCGACTTATAATTTTATATTTAAATTCAAAACCTAACAGGGATGGCACCAACGATGGTACCGCTATGTCATTTGGCTTAAATGTTCTAATAACTTTCGCTGTAATGAATGCATCGAGACAAAATTTAATATGAGAATTTAAATGGCACTAAGCTCTATAGGTTGTGGAGGGAGAGCGAAAACTTAATTGATTAATTTGTGCTCGGAAAGTAGGTACTTAGTGACACACCAACTTTTTTTTTTGTATTGCACATGGACCAGTTATTATGCGAAAGAACATAAAAATGCTGTGAGTAGCACAGATGCCTCCCATTGGCTAATTGTGATCACAATCAACCTAATTGGCTGATTTTATGACTCAATAAAAAATTAGAGCAGTACATTTATGTGTTCAGTCTGTAATGGAGCCGAGATGTGATTGAAGATTGATGAAGGATTATGCTGAATTTGAGTAAAGATAGGATCTGTGTCGTCTGCAGCTGCAGCGGGGAGAGTGATGGGGTGTTACAGCCTTTCTGGCAAAATTCTCATTGCCCTGCTCTGGCGTCAAATTAAAAATAGTTTAAATTAATTAAAAAGTAAAAGTTGTAGAAATAACTGAAATGCATATTTCATATTAATATCATTTTCCGTTGATCGGAAGCGGTGTGACAGGCTAGAGCTACCACAGATTGCCACACGTTGGTCGAACGGTGGTCGCCCCCGGCCCGCCATAACCTCACTTAAGCACTAATCAGACACAAACGTAGAAGGGTGACGTTTCACAAAAGTAAGATGCACCCGAAACAATAAAGAGCAATAATAAAAATAGGAAATATTTCATAATTATGCCATTGAATATACATATGATATTTTGTGCTAACATATTCATTACGACAGTTATTAGAGTTTTTGTGTTAAGCTTCCTCTCTCCCCTCCCCCCCCTCTCCCTTAGGCTGATTTGACTAAATATGTGACGTCCTTAGGGGATTCTGGATACAGATATAAAATACCGTGACGATACATTCATTCCATGAGGAGTTATCGTGTTCATAAACACATCTGACCGATTACATAACTTTCCCTATACTCCGTATAGCTGGGGAAGTAATTCAAGCGTCAGAAGATGAATCACAATCTTAGAGGATAGTTGGTGAGGTTTTTCCCTTTAATCAGTCTTGTTTGGGACAGACTGTGGTTGGGACAGATTGGCTTGTCTGGATCTCAATCCAATAAATCCTTCTGGACGCCTTCTTTTCAGCTCATTTCACGAACACACCTACACACAACTCGTCAAGATGAGTTCCTTTATGACACTCTCATCCATTCTTTCTTTAAATACATTATCAATCATTATTAAAAAGTTTATGTTTCCCATCTATACAAAGTAATTTTATCTGTCAGGAATTCGATTCAACGGAATTTCATGTAAGTGTGTATCCATGATCCTCTAGGGACCTACTACGATTACCTAGTGATTTTCACCCAAATCGGCCATAGATAGGGTTAGGTGGACTTAATACAAAAAGTCTAATGACTTCGAAATAAAATTTCAAATGTAAATTAAGAACTTCATAAGGATGTCAGCGGTATAACCCGAAGGGAAGGGGCGATCAGAGGAATGGGCTCGAGTCAAATACCCTGAACTGCTGAAGTGATGAATGTATTGACACAAAAACTATTATTGAACTTGGAGGGAAAGCGGAAACTTATTTGATTAATTCGTGCTGGGGAAGTACATTGCTGGTGATTCACTGTCGGAATGTAAATGGAAAGTAAAACTTAAATTAAGCTGTTTCGGAGGCAAAATAAGAAATCTTTCAGGACACAGCCTTACCAACAGTATTCCTACTTAAGTCCTGTCATTTTGAAGAATGTCTCAAATCATGGGAGTTCTTGAAGGGAACATACAACAGCCAAAATTAACTCGGTGAACTGAGGGCTTTTACGGGAAAGGGCTGCGCTCAGCCCTTATAAAACCTCTCTCACATTTTTCACCTTCAAATATGAATTTCAATTCTCTCTCATACAACTAGAACTTGTTATGGGACCTAGAAGGGAACTGATTTCTGCCCTGTTACTATATAACTGATAGTCCTGATATATGTCTTTAGTTGCTCTCAAGTCCTTCAATTCTCTCTCATACAACTAGGACTTGTTATGGGACCTAGAAGAGAATTGATTTCTGTCCTGTTACTAGATAACTGATATAGAGAAGGTTTTAGCCTCTTTCTTGGTGTTGGATCACCCAACTTGTAGTTATGCTCCAGTCACCAAGACGAGGTTGTCGTGGTAGTCTCTCGTCAGCTTGGCGAAGAAAGCTTCGATGTCCGGGATGTCCATTTCTCTACGAATCTCCTGATTTCGGACGAACCAAGGCGCACCCACTGCTATACGAAGTAAACCCTTCAATAACGACATTCATTGATTTTCAGCCAAAACGGCAAAAGGAAAGATGGGAGATTAAGGGAGAGGCTTAACACGAAAACTTTAATAACTGCCAATAGAATGAATGAATAGACACGAAATTGTATATGTCTGACCTGAACTTCACCACCTATTGACTTTCAGCCATATCGGAAAAGGAAAGGGGGGTTAGAGGAGAGGCTTAACTCAAAAACTTTAATAACCGCAGTTGTAATGAATGTATTGACACAAAATTTAGTTTTTGTGGGTGTGCGGAAAGTTAATGATTAATCCTGGAAAAGAAGTTACTCTCGGGAAATCCCAGGTTATCTGATAAGAGTTAAATGATACGTATATTTTTTTTCTTTCTTTAATAAGATTGTAATAATAAGATTAAACCTTTCTACTAAATCCCGGAGGCCTCGGCTGACTGGATTAAAAGCCGTCGAGGCTAGAGGGCGCCCCTGTCTGGTGTAGAATATTAATGAGAGGTAACCTGTAGAATAACAATTATAAGAAATAAGAATTAATAAAATAATATATATTATGAAGGAATAGAAATTTATAAGTAAAAATAAGTTACCACTTTCTCATCTGTTTACAGCCAACCTATGACAGTGTGGATATATACAGAGGATGCACGGGTTTGGTTTCCACACAAAATTGATAAGGCTGGGAAGGGGAGGGTCAAGGTTCAGAACGCAACCTCCGAGGGCTTTGAGGCTCAAGCAGAGCCCTTAGATAGGGCTAACCAATATTCATCTTGCTCTTATTATGGGCATAATGGAAAGACCTATAACAGGCTCAGTTCAGCACCTTGCATATACGGACAACGTGGTCATTACCGGGCGGACGAAGGCTTTCGAGCAATGGGAAGAGGAGTCCAGGAAGTCGGGGGGGGGGGGGGGGGGGGGGGGGGGCAATTTTTATGAGAGTTACCTCTCTTCCAAGAAATACGTTCTGATTTTGTGATTTGTGTATGTGAAATAATATAATAAAAAATACATTTATTTTTTATACATCACAGTATCAACATGAAATTTCATATTTAAAGTAAAGTGGTTTCGGAGGGGGGGGCGAAAAGTTAATTGATTAATTCATTGTGTGGAAGTACAATGCCATGTATTATATAATGCTGAGTGTAATGGAGTTTATTGTTTTACATTGATCTTGAGTTAAGATATATAGAAATCCTACCTGCTTCTCCTGTACAATATTAATAATTCATAAGAAAGCCAATCTGGTGAGGACCCAGTCCTGGATTGTACCATAAATATGAAGTTAACTGACTGAGTCTCAAGAGTCTCTGGCACAATATGCTCCTGTATCTTCTGATAGGCTTTTATGATCCACCGCCTTCTTTATTTCATCCAAGTTTGACATTTATCCTACTGTTCCTTCTGGAATTATGGCTATCAGAAGACATAGAACCAATGATATCATGGAATATGTCTTTTAGCCAGAGTTCTCAGACAAATAAATGTTTACGACTGACAGATTAAATTCAATTTTGTTTATAAATTCTCTAACGAATAATAAAAAAAAAATAGCATTATTTTTACTTCCCCAGTTCTACGAAGTATAGAGGGAGTTATGTAATTGCTCAAAAATTCGATGCGGAGTTTTCAACGGAATTTTATGTTTTCCGACCTCCAGATCCGAAAAATGAAAAAAAAAATTTGTCATTGTCTGTGAACACTATAACAAACGTGATCATTTATGTTTTTCCTTCAAAACGAGTCATTTACTAATTTTTAGGTACCGAATAGTATATGTATTCAAGAAAATTCATATTTCTTTACAGTTTGTATTTATTAATGAAAAGAACAGGAATGAACACTTGAAAATAAAGAATTTAAGGGGTCTTATATTTTTCTGAAGAACAAATTCGCTTAAGTATATTTGGTGTTGATGTCAAATAAGAATCAAATTCTTGGCAGTAAGTCTTACAATTTACTTTGGTAATTAACATTGCTTTAAGAACTGCGACTTGCAACTGGATTTTTTTGCTAGTTCACAACTTATTCGTAAAAGAAAATACCCTTTATATGCGTGCATTAGTGCCGGGCAAAAAAAAAATATAATCAATAATTATACGAAAGGTCGTATGATCCAAATTATTGGTGTGAAAGTGTTTGAACAAATTCATCCAACGACTTCCCGTTGAAACATACCCAGTGTTCCATTCTGTCACTCTTGCACCGTATGTAAAGCCCAAGTCGCAGCAACTTCCAGATCTTTCGAAGTTGGTCAATCCCTTTTTTAAAAAAAATTAAGCATCTTTTTTATTTTTCGTGCCTATTTTTTTTAATTTGATACTCTCTGAAAACGGGACATTTCAACGTCCCGAAGCTGTGTCTGGGGACAACGGGACAGGCTAACTAAAAACGGGACTGTCCCGTTCAAAACGTCACTTTAACTATAACTCACGACAGAAAGAATGTATTCACACAATATTTAATATTTAAATTCAAAACATCATGAGAACGACACCTATTGATTTTCAGCTCAATCTGCCATGGGGAGATTTAATACAAAAACTCTAATAACTGCCGATATTATGAATTTATGGACACAAAATTTAATATGAGGGTTTACGAGTCCCTATAGGTTAGGTTAGGTTTTATGACTCACATCCGCCATTTAACTACGAGGTCATATCGCCTTCTACCAGAACGCTCTCTCGTCACTCCGTTGGACATGAGCCCGACTCTACTATGGGAATCCTAAATTTTGCCTACCTTTAATTTTTATTCACTTAGGGCAGGGGTCTTTAACGAGTACCTGACATCGTACAAGCTCGGGACCATCGCTTAACGCCCCATCCGTAGGATGGCGTGCTCAAGTTTATTTTACCTCCCAGATAAAATAAACTAAGGGCCTCGGTCGGGTTTCGAACCCACGTTCTTGAGCTCAGAAGACAAGCACGCATACCACTGAGCTACCGGCGTCCTCACGAGTCCCTATATGAAAAGTTAATTGATTAATTCGTTGTGTGGAAGTACATTGAAGGTGATTCACTAACGACTTTTAGTCGAATAGGAAGAAAAGTGGTGTGATATTTAAGGATTTTCCTGTGTGGTGGTCTTTGAAAATGGTGGTCAAGGAGTACGGCGTGCTCTATGATTTCACATCCCAGAAAAAAAAACCTAAAGGCCACAGCCGGGTTTCGAACCAAAGATCTATGAGCTGAGTAGACAAACAGGCTACCTCTGACCTTCAGGCGCCCACGTCTGGAATATATAGAAAAGACAATATTTGAAAAATGAGCTGGTTATTATGAATTTTAGTGGCAGTTTAGTTTACGACAAGTCAGAAATACCAATGAAATAAACAATTTTTGTTGCTAATAAAAGGGAATCATATTGGCTACTGGGAATAATAAAGTTAATACCAGAGTATTACATATTTTATTACTATTACACAATAAAATCCACTTTAATAATAGCGGTCTCTACTATAATGCATCCATCTAATTTGACTAAAATATATAAATTAAAAAATATATATAGCTTTTTTACTACCCCACATATATATACCTTCGGAAAATGATTTTGAGTTCATTTGAATGTGTTTGAGGTGTAAATGTGCAAAGGTATATTAAATTAAATTATCAAATTATATTAGGTTAGTTTTTATGACTCATGCCCGGGCTTTAACTACGAAGTCATATCGCCTACTACCAGAGCGCTCTTTCGTCACTCTGGTGGACATGAGCCCGACTCTACTGTGGGAGTCCTAAATTTTGCTTATCCTAAATTTTTATTCATCTAGGGTAGGGGTCTTTAACGAGTACCTGACATCGTACAGGCTCGGGACCATCGCTTAACGTCCCATCTGAAGGACGGCGTGCTTACGAACCCACGAACTTGAGCTCAGAAGACAAATCATATTATTCGAATACTTAATTACTTTCCCTGTCGCTACGGTCCTTGTAAAATCTGGGCATCCCAACGATCTTCCGTCATTTCCATCCTCTATATATACTAGTATATATATTGAAACGTTTCTTTATTATTTTAAATGTAAATCTTTTTATTCTTTTCTTATTCAAAAAATATCAATTTAACTTACCGACTTAATTCACCTAGTAACCAACAGATAGTTCACTTACCTGGTAATAAACACAATCTCAAAGGGGGTGGCATTATTTTTCTATATTGTATATTGTTTTGCGCCCCAGACTTTTGCCCGCTTCGCCCGGCCCTTCCGCCGGCCCTTTTACCAATGGTTGAATTCTAAGAAGTATTTCGCCTGATATTCCATAATTCCATTATTCATTAAATATTCTATAAATCTTCTATTAATTCTAATAGAAGAGGCGATTAATCAACCTAGGCGCAGTATACTAAGTTTAATCACAGGTTGAAGGCGGCGTCTGTAAGCTGGTCTATCTATCTCGACATTTATAATCCTTATCGATTGGGTTATAAGTGAGGGGTTAGCCATCAGCAAGGAGGGTAGCTTTAGTGTATCTCGGGTAAGTTGAGTTTCAAGTAGGTACTTACTTCGCACTAATTACTTGATGCAATCTCTCGATAAACTTGATTTTAGATAATGATAACAAGTTCTGATTTAAAATATTACAATATAAATAAATAGCCAGTAGCTCATAGCGTGCTTGTCTACTGAGCTCATGATCGTGGCTTCAAAATCCGGCCAAGGCCCTTAGACTTTTTATCTAGGGGGTGAAAAAAAGTAGAACATACCCTCTTTCTTGGGATGGTCGAGCCTGTGCGATGTCAGCTACTCGTTGAAGACCTACCCTATGTGAATAAACCTAACTAGACAAAATGTAAGGCCCCATAGTAGAGTCGGATTCATGTCCCTCAGACTGACGAAAAAGCGCTCTGGTAGTAGGTGATATGACCTTGTACTTAAAGTTTAAATTAACTATGTATAAATATAAGATTGTGAGATGTGTAGTTCATGAACGAACCAACTCAATTGAACTACTAATTTCAGTTTTAACTGAATGATATTTCACATGTCTTAACTGGTAAAGAAACCTCATAAAAAAAAATATATATATATATATTTTATATACATTACAACTTCTTGAACGGTTATTAGAATAGGTACATTAATTTTTTTTTATCAATATGATTATGTCATCATTAATATTGCTCAAAGGCAGCGTGCTTGTCTACTGAGTTCAAGATCGCGGGTTCGAAACCCGGCCGAGGCCCTTGAGCATGCCGTCCTTCGGATGGGAAGTTAAGTGTGCTATGTCAGATACTCATATGTGATAGTAGGATGTTGTGGGACGATATTTCTCACAGAAATAAAATACGTTGTCTTCCCACAGTTTTATTTTTGACTGGAATCGGTTTTCAACGCAACAGCGTCATCATCAGTGGTACATCCCCCCCCCCCCCCCCCACACAGCGTAGTTGTCCTTTAACCGCTACGCTGTGTGGGTGGGATGTAATACTGATGAAAAAATCTGATACTGATCAAAAATAAAACAGTGGGAAGATGTCTTTTATTTCTGTCAGATACTCGTGAATAAACCTAGGTAGGAAATATTCAGGACTCCCACAATCGGATCGTGTTCATGTCCATAAGAACGACGAAAGAACGCTATGGTAATAGGCGATATCATAGCCATGCATGAGTCACATAACTAACTATAAATTCCGGTTACACAGAATAATATCTTTAAACTTTGATTATATTACCTATGTAACATTTGATTCTATTTTTCACATGTTCTTGCTTTATTTCCCTTGACACTATTGTCCTTGTAAAACCAAAAATCAGAAAATCTGTGAGGGATCAGAGTACTTAGACCTCATAGTTAAAGCCCAGGTATGAGTCACATAACTAACTATAAATTCAGGTTACACAGAATCTTTCAAATTTGATTACATTACCTATGTAGCATTTGGTTCTTATTTATTTTTTCACATGTTGTTGCTTTATTTCCCTTGACGCTACTGTCCTTGTAAAACCAATCAGAAACTCTGTGAGAGATCAGAGTACTTATTACTTCCCCAGTAGGGGAATTTATGTAATCCGTCAGAAATTCAATGTGGACATTCCGGATTTTCATGTTTTCCGACCTTCTGATTTCTAATTTGAAAAAAAGAAATCCAAAATGTGAAGCATATTCACGAAATACAACGGAGAAGACGGCCTGATCCGTTTCCTCCTGGTCCTGGAGTCCTGCCAGAGGAACCCATGGGTGGATACGGCCTCTCTTGTACAGAAGTTCCAGATCGTCGGTTGGCTTCTGGAATTGGTGGCCAAGCCACTGTCTCAACTCCCAGATGTTCGTACAGACCGGGAACGTCTCAGTCAGCAATTCGTTGCCCGGCAGCCGGAATGTCACTTTTATAATTTCAGTGCCCGCGAAATTAGCATTGCTTCTCTCTCCCATCAAATTTCTGACCGATTACATTACTATCTCTATACTTCATTTAGCCTGGTAAGTAAAATGATTGGAAAATAAAAGATTGTTGTGCTAACTGCAACAGTTAGCAAGTTAGGTTGTGTTGGCCTGGAGCCTAGGTCCTGGATCCTGGTGAATGTCAAGTAGCCCTCCTGATCCTGGAGACGGCTGGTCCCTCCTCCCACAAGCACCCTCCACTCTCCCTGTTATCATATCCTCTTTGTGTGTTCAACCCTCTTCGATTCTCATCACACTGGTTGCTTCTCCCCCACCTCTCTGTCACCTCAGCCATTGTCACACATCTTGTACTCAAGTCTTCTCATATCTTACTCAAACAGGTTCCTCTCTGTCATCTTTATGTCAGTTTTTATTTACATAGATTATTATTATTATTTACATCGAGCTATACGAAGTGTGAAATGAAATGAAAACAAATTTTACTCTGGGACCGAGATCCCTAAGAATAAATACATAAAAAGTCAAAAAGAAAAGAAACAAATTTAAATATGAGTATGACCTAAATAAAAAGAATATTTAAATTAGTGATATTGTGGAGAAAAACCACACAATAACAAATAAATAAATATTTAAATAAACCACTTAATTAATAGGTACCACTTAATTTATATATATATATATATATATATATATATATATATATATATATATATATATATATATATATATTCTCTGTATATCTTTTTTGTATTTATATATATATAATAAGAATAATAAAAGCATATATAGAATATAGAGAAGAAAAGGAAATAAATTAAAAAAAAAGAAGGAAGGGGAGGATGCCCAGAGAAGGTTTCAAATAATATTAATTTATAAAAACTGATGTAACATTAAAATCAAATAAATAAATAAAATATATAAATAGATAATAAAAATGTATGTTGAAGAGAAGGGAAATATATAGGACGAGGGAATGAAAGGTTAGGCAGAGGGAGAGGATTGTATATCGAAGAGGAATTAGAACAGAGAGGATTTGAAGGAAAGCCATGGAAGGAGAGTTGGAGTTACAGAGAGAGGAGGCTTGGACAAGGAACGAGTTGTGGAAGGCAGAGGAGCGATGGGAGGGGATGAAGAGGTCCGAAGGACGGGATCTGATGTGTCTTTGGTGGACAGAGGACTTTAATTGGAACATTAGCTAAAGGTAGTAGAGTTCTTTGGATTTTAGTATTTGGTAGAGGGAGGAATGGATATAGTATTTATTCCATGGCTCTTTAAAGATATTTCATGACATCGTACTCCAATCTCCGGTACTTTTCTATATAAAAAAATAAATACCATAAATGTGAATTGCAAATGTATTCAAAGTTAAAAAAAAAACAAAAAAAAAACGCATTTTATGTCTGAGACTGAGTATGTTGTGTTTTGAGGATTACGTGCGCCAGGACTGACCCAGATAAGTCAAAGTATTGGTCGATTTTGGTACTTCTTATATCGGTGTGACACGCAACTTAGCGTTTTTTAAGCAAAACTTCCATAAGTCAAATCATGGTCTCCGCACGGGGGGCTAACAGGGCTCTAGTCTGGGTACTACTACTCATACATTTTAAATTTCTGCACTAATAATTCGACTTCCACGAACATATCCGGGTTCAGTAAGACTGCTTTTAATCAATTTATCATTAAATCAGAACTGTGACTGTTGTTTAATGATCAATGCTTTAAAGTGTGTAATAGATGATAACCTCAAGGATGGAACGCAACCTCAAAGACTGTTAGTCTAAGACCAGGTATATGATTTTGATGACTAATTTTATTAAAATGAATTTTTATGTTTTTTAATAAATATCTCATAATCTAATGCTTGTATGAAAGAAAGTGCAAGCATCAAAATTAAAATGTATTAAATTCTCTACTATTATGATTCCACTTATTTTTTCCAGCAACAGTTCCGGAGCAAACGGAGATCAAAAATGATACTCTTTTGAAGTTTCCTCTATGACTTCGAAGATATTTTTTTCATAAAACTCAAACATCTCATAGTACTTCCTATTACTTTCTGATGTTTTAGCCTATAAGCTTATATAATAGGAAATATTGTGCTCTGAATTGAAGATAATTTGGCATTTTGTCGTGTTTGCAGTCGTTTTCATGCAAAAAAATCCAATATAGCCAATCCTGTGGCACCCCAGTTGTGTACGCTTGGAGTATCATTTTCGTGCTGCATTTTCTCCGGAATAGTTACTTTCTCAAGAAAAGTAAACATAACCTCGCTTGTATGGAATTTTATGATCTTTAATTTTTAACAGAACAATCTTCTTCATACGAGCAACAGATTATGAGATATTTACAGAAAACTATAAAAATATTTAATAAAATAAATCACCAAAAATATAAATCATGCACGAGCTCCGAAATATGTACTTTGTATCCTGTTATGGGTACGTTCATGCTGGAAGTAGGTAATACGGAAAAAGTAGGTCTTTTCAAACTTTTGCTTAGCTTAAAATGGGAAGACGGTGAAACTTTTTTTTTATACTCACTGAGGTTGGAAGTTTTCAAAGTGAAGTGAGTAACGAGCCAGAATAGTTTGTGTGAGCTTAATTCAAAGACTCATGAAAGCATTTAGCTTCTGTCAACTGCGCTTCACTACTGGCTCAAACTACGGTCCCCTCACAAAGGACTACTTGTTGAAAAACCAAAGAATAACTTTTAGACCATCAGTGAAAGTCAACAGACTCATTGTCTCAATAAATAGGAAAGTTTTGGATGAATGTCGGTCAAATTACTATCTCACAGGGATAATTGTTTGTATTTTTTAACTAGGTAGTAGTACCAGGGGCGTAGCCAGGCGTTTGAGCAGGGGGGGGGGGGCAAGTTAGGCTACAGGGGTGGGGGCTAATAGACTCCCGGGGGCACAGCCCGCAGTTTCCTTGGTTAGCGCTGCAGACTTTTTGTTATTAATTTGGGACTCTCGGACCCTAGAAGCTCCCCCTGAGGTAACCATTGACTGTAATACTTAAACTG
The DNA here is from genome assembly GCA_963662175.1 of Aradus depressus. NCBI lineage: Eukaryota > Metazoa > Arthropoda > Insecta > Hemiptera > Aradidae > Aradus > Aradus depressus. Next base: position 27,765,481 of record OY759214.1, read on the forward strand.
ACTTTACATGAGCACCAAAAATGCAAAGCGCAGCAGCAGTTTCTATGCTTTTAGAACTAAATGACACAGCCAATAGCGTGCATTTACTGTTGCGCTTTGCATTTTTAGTGCGCATGTAAAATCAGCTTTAAGAGTATTAAGTATAACATAAATGAAGATTTTGAGTGAGGAAATGAAATGATGGAATTCATGTATATTTCAATAAATGTAATATGACTTGTTTTGTACATGTACATTTAAGTAACAGCTGATTGTTGATTTAAGAATCAGACGCACAGGAAATTTGAAGATCCTATTGGTAACTTGCAAGCAATCCATTTTTAATAAAAACTATTTTTTTAGTTTATTTTATTTTTATCTTGGTTTATTGCTCTGGCCAGGGGGGGCACGCCCTGGCTACGCCCCTGAGTAGTACTGACTTTTGACATTATATTCATGAAGGTGCAATTTTCAGTGGTTTACATGAATATGTGAAATTCAGAAAGAATGCGATAGTAGTGTTTAGTTAGTTATTATGACTCATGCCCGGGCTTTACCTACGAGGTTTATCGCCTTCTACCAGAGCGCTCTTTCGTCACTCTGGTGGACATAAACCTGACTCTACTACGGGAGTCCTAAATTTTGTTTATCCCAACATTTGTATTCACCTAGGGAAGGGATCTTTTACATGACATCGTACAGGCTCGGGACCATCGCTTAACATCACATCCGAAGAATGACCTACCTCTGAGCTACCGGCGTCCTCTATAATAATGGTGTTTCATTCATTCATAAACACTTGTAATTTGAAGAATACTATATTTTATATTACTACCCCAGCTATACTGAGTAAAAGGAAAGTTATGTAATCGGGCAGAAATTCGATGCGAAGTTTTCAACGGAATTTCATGTATCTCGCCTCCTGAATCCAAAAATGAAAAGAAAATCTGTCTGTACGTTCTGTTTGTATACGCGATATCTCCCTATAGAATAAATTTATCAACATGAACTTTTATATGTGTGTCCGAAATCTTTAACCTATTGATTTTCAGCCAAATCGACAAAGGGAAAAGAGGGATTAGGGGGAGGCTTAACTCAGAAACTAACTGACGTAATGACTGACGTATATATATATACACGAAATTTCGTATACATATTACTGCTATGAGGACGACACCTATTAGTTTCAGAATCAGCCGAAGGGGAGGGGGGATCAGAAGAGGTACAAATACCCTAATAACTGCCGATGTAATGAATGTATCGGCACAAAATTAAGCATAGAATTCATATAATACAAGTCACAATATAAGTAAAATCTTGAGTTTTAGCCCAAACGATCGATTGGCTTTGGAGGGAGAGCGAAAAAATAATTGATTAATTTGGGCTGTTACTATCAAGACTTCTTTTAAAGTAATTTTCCAAAATGGTAGTCAACCTAATAAAATAAATCTTCAGTCACTTAATCAGTCAGATTGGACAAGATGACGTTCGGATTTATATATCACTCGATGGAGTTTTGAAGTGCAAAGTTTATTTGCATTTTTCTTCTTCATACTTATTTGAATTTATCAAAAATGGAGTAGATGACTAACTTTGCTAAGAATTTTCTCAAACGTGGACTAGATTTCCATTTTCTCGTCTAATTCCCCAATCCCTAAATCCCTGTTCCTTCTAGATCTGAATTCAGTAATTCTCTTTGGATTTTACCCCTCTTTCTCTTTCTCTCTGTCCCTTCATTCCTTCTATTTCAATTTCGTATTGTTTGAATTTGGGAGAACATTTTCTGTTTTTTTTTTTCACTTCCTCAGCTATACGAAGTACAGGGGAAGTTATGTAATCGATCAAAAATTCGATGCGGAGTTTTCAACGGAATTTCTTGTTTTCCGCCTCTAGATTCCAAATATGAAAAGAAAATGTAACAAAAATGTTGCGGTAAATCACCAGCAAAATACCTCCTCAGCATAAATTAATCAGCTATCGGGGCTTCTAAATCCCCCCCCCCCCCCCCTTCGTCCCGATTTGGCTTAAAAACAGTAGGTATCGTCCTTATGGGGTTCTGGAAACACGAATAAAATTCGTTCACAGACACACGAGTATACATACATTTAACTTTCCCAGTTATACGAAGTATAGGGGAAGTTATGTTATCGGTCAGAAATTCGATGTTGAGTTTTCATCAAAATTTCATGTTCTCCTCCGACCCTCATATTCCAAAAAATATAGTCTGTGTGAACACGATAACACCCGATTGAAAGAATCTAACGACATGAAATTTTATATGTATATACAGAACTTCTTAAGGATGACAATTATCAATTTTACGCAAAATCGGCAAAAGGGAAGGAGGTCGTAAATGCTCTGAAAACTGCCGACATGAAATTTCTTATTTGAATTCAAATCCACATATAGCCAAAGGGAAGGGGGTCTCATCTTAAAAATGTAATAACTGCCGATGTATTGAATATAAAGACCACATTTTGAATGTATATGTCCACTATTGATTTGATGCCAAAACGGTAGTTTGGATTTAGAGAGAGAACGAATAATTGATTAATTCATGTTGAGGAAGTAGATCGCCGGTGATTCACCGACCACTTTCTTGATTTACAAATTTACTAACTAACAAATAAAGAAATCAACAGACAAACAAAAGTTTGAATTTTGTATTTATTTATTTTTATTTCAGAGGGCGACGGTAGCTCAGTGGTATGCGTGCTTGACTTCTGAGCTCAAGGTCGTGGGTTCGTAGCCCGACCGAGGCCCTTAGTTTATTTTATCTGGGAGGTAAAATAAACTTGAGCACGCCATCCTTCGGATGGGACGTTAAGCGATGGTCCCGAGCCTGTACGATGTCAGGTACTCGTTAAAGACCGCTACCCTAGATGAATAAAAATTTAGGGTAGGCAAAATTTAGGACTCCCACAGTAGAGTCGGGCTTATGTCCACCAGAATGACGAAAGAGCGCTCTGGTAGTAGGCGATATGACCTCGTAGTTAAAGCCCGGGCATGAGTCATAAAACCTAACCTAACCCTTATTTATTTATTACTACATTGGAGCCTATTAAGGCTTATTGCAGAGAGTTGGGGTACAATTTGAATATACATCCAATATAACAATAAAGTAAGAATTTCACAACTTAATAAATTTTTAAATATCTAAATATTATAATAAATGCGCACATTAATTTGTATACAAATAGCCAAGAGAAATGCAAAACAGAAAAAATATATACTTTTATATACATACACATATACATATTATAGTGACTTTAAATAAAACCAAAGTAATAAACAGTCAAACCACTTTGTACTTAAACTGTAAATAACAAGTATTTAACAAAAACTTAATATGAAAATCCCAACTTTAATTCATTTTCCATTATCTTTATTATTATTTTGTCCTCTATTCTTAATTTTAATTTCATTTTTGTTTTAAATTTTTATTGTAATTTAGATTTTTTTAGTTTGCTTTTTTAAATTAATATAATTTAGAATATAGTAATAGACATAATTAATTTGCTCTATAGAGACAATCTCTAATATTCTAATAATATTACTTTCATCCTCATCAGAGTTTTTAATATATTTAGATAAATATCTTCCTCTAATATTATTATACAAAGGACAGTTTAATAAAAATGAACAATATCTTCTTTGAGTTCTCTAGAACAACATCTACATTGATCCTCTTCAAAAATAATGTATTCTTTATTTATATACAAACTGATATGGTGTTTAGAAGCCAAACGTAACTGACCTACTGCTCTAATTTTATTGATATGACAATTAAATAACATATGGCAACTGACAGAACCAAAACAGCACATATTTCTATAATATAAGTTTTTTTTGGCCTTATGCACGATGCATATTAGCCATGTCAATGTGTTATCTAATTATATTTACGACATCCATGGCCCCGGGAGGGAGTTCTATCTACGAAATAAAACTCACTCCCGGAAGGGATTCGAACCTGCAAACCATGGTGAGGCCATGCGAACAAAGCACTACGCTCTAGTCCGTACGGCCACCATGGCTACCTATATAATATAAGTTGTATACATATATAAATTAATTAAACTTGTTTTTCTTGTTACAGCGGATAGCAGTTTTTTATTGGCCAATGCTCAGATCGTGGACTTCCCTATCGTCTACTGCAACGAATCCTTCTGCAAAATATCTGGCTACAATAGAGCAGAGGTAAATATGATACTAATATTTATATTTTTTCAATTTTTTTTTAAGGCGTTTCGATCAAGATGTTATGGGATGCCTGATGGATGCAGTTCTGTGGGGATCCTAGCGGGCTAATTTCGATGGGTGCATATTTATAATAAAGGTCGAGATTGCTGCATACTGAATAAAAAGATTATTTTGTTTTAATTTACTAGCTGCAGTAGCCGTATCATTTTCGTGGCGGTTCGGGGCAGGACAAAGAGGGGATGGGATAGGTCGGAATAAAATGAGCGAAGGACTTCGGTGTAAACGATGTTGAAAGTTCTACCTTCGTGTTCGTGGAGAAATAGGTTGGTGTGGCTGCTGACATGGCGACGAACAGTAGACCGTGTGAGAAGCATTCATGCTTAGGGTCCAATCGATACCACAAAGTATCGATACTTTTACTCATGAGTAGTTTCTAATAAAACTTTCGATACTACTCAAGTATCGAACAACGATACCTACTCGTATCGATTGAATCGAGTAGTTCGTTATAATTAATTTTTTTTAAATCTATAAATCTATATAGATTTAAATAAAAATCGTATTGCATCGAGTATTTCGTTATAATTAGTTTTAAACCATGTATAATATATATATATATATATATATATACTAGCAGTAATACCCGGCGTTGCCCGGGGAACTAGGAATTTTCTCCTAGTATCTCTCGTTCGAATTCAATTTTTCAACAGTAAATTCATGATGTTATAATTTTGAATTATTCATACGGAATAAGGCTTATAGTCCTTCAACGGCAGACATCCCAGCTAGTAAGTTTTTAGGACCCCTGGGCACCATAGCTAGTACGCGCCATTCAACGGCGGAAACCACAGTTAGTGAATACTTAGCGTCATTGGACGTTCCAGCCAGTGCGTACTTGAGAACGCTTGTGCCCACAGCTAGTATGTGCTTTGCAACGGCGGACCCCACAGCTAGTACGTAGTTAGAAACGCTGGGCACCACAGCTAGTATGTACCTTGCAACGGCGGGCCCCACAGCTAGTATGTAGTTAGGAACGCTGGGCACCACAGCTAGTACGTAGTTACTACTACTACATATGAAATTTCATGAGAATCCGATTACTTTTAATGAGTCAGTATTATTTTTATGCTTAGCCCCCATTGCCACCCCACCTCTCGTTCAAATTATTGAGATGTCACATAGTGTATTTTTCTATTTCGCCTTTAAAAATACTACATGTGAAATTCCATGACAACTCGATCATCTGTTAATGACCGATCACTATCTTTATATTTAGGCCGCACTATCACTATCTTTATAGTTTACCGAGCTCAGGATCGCCACTTAGAAATCTAGCCAAGGCACTTAGGTCAGATGTTTTAATCGAGAAGATAAAAATAAATTTGAGCACGTCGTCCTTCGGATTGAACTTTAAGCTATGATCGAGTGCCTTTTCGTATGTCAGGTACTCGATAATGAGTCGTATGTTATGTATCTAAACCTGGGTAGTTGAAATTTCATTTACGTTAAAAATAACTTGAGCACGTCGTCCTTCGGATGGGACTTTCCCGATATATCTGAATCTGTCTATCAGTTTTAACAAATATTAAATCTAAAAACCGTTAAAAAGCAAGAAAATTGAAGAATGGGATTAGCCCGACTTTTTTTGCTAAACATTTTTATTTCGATTTTTGTGTAGGATTCAGATACCCGGTTGTTCATCAGTTTTAACAAATATTAAATCTAAAAACCGTTTAAAAGCAAGAAATTTGAAGAATGGAGTTTACCGAGCTCAGGATCGCCATTTCGAAATCTAGCCGTCACTTAGGTCAGATGTTTTAATCGGGAAGATAAAAATAAATATGAGCACGTCGTCCTTCGGATTGGACTTTAAGCTATGATCGAGGGCCTTTTCGTATGTCAGGTACTCGATAATGAGTCGTATGTTATGTATCTAAACCTGGGTAGGTGACATTTCATTTCGGTTAAAAATTACTTGAGCACGTCGTCCTTCGGATGGGACTTTCTCGATACATCTGAATCTTTCTTTGGTTGACCATCTTCGTTTCTGTATGCTGCCTATCTATCAACATAGCTGTATTAATTTGTTTTTCAGAAAATATGTCAAAACGATACCTCAAAGCCCACTTATATTCCACATTTCTTCCTTGATAATATTAGTTGGAACCAAACGGTAACTTATTTTACCATACATATGGAGTCCATCGAGCTCAGGATCGCCACTTAGAAATCTAGCCAAGGCATATAGGTCAGATATTTTATTCGGGAAGATAAAAATAAATTTGAGCATGTCGTCCTTCGGATTAGACTTTAGGCTATGATCGAGGGCCTTTTTGTATGTCAGGTGCTCGATAATGAGTCCTATGTTATGTAACTAAACCTAAGTAGCTAAAATTTCACTTAGGTTCAAAAAACCTTGAGCACATCGTCCTTCGAATGGGACTTTCCCGATATATCTAAATCTGGCTATCAGTTTTAACAAATATTAAATCTAAAAACCGTTAAAAAGCAAGAAAATTGAAGAATGGGATTAGCCCGACTTTTTTTGCTAAACATTTTTATTTCGATTTTTGTGTAGGATTCAGATACCCGGTTGTTCATCAGTTTTAACAAATATTAAATCTAAAAACCGTTTAAAAGCAAGAAATTTGAAGAATGGAGTTTACCGAGCTCAGGATCGCCATTTCGAAATCTAGCCAAGTCACTTAGGTCAGTTGTTTTAATCGGGAAGATAAAAATAAATTTAAGCACGTCGTCCTTCGGATTGGACTTTAAGCTATGATCGAGGGCCTTTTCGTATGTCAGATACTCGATAATGAGTCGTATGTTATGTATCTAAACCTGGGTGGGTGACATTTCATTTCGGTTAAAAATTACTTGAGCACGTCGTCCTTCGGATGGGACTTTCTCGATACATCTGAATCTTTCTTTGGTTGACCATCTTCGTTTCTGTATGCTGCCTATCTATCAACATAGCTGTATTAATTTGTTTTTCAGAAAATATGTCAAAACGATACCTCAAAGCCCACTTATATTCCACATTTCTTCCTTGATAATTTTAGTTGGAACCAAACGGTAACTTATTTTACCATACATATGGAGTCCATCGAGCTCAGGATCGCCACTTAGAAATCTAGCCAAGGCATTTAGGTCAGATATTTTAATCGGGAAGATAAAAATAAATTTGAGCATGTCGTCCTTCGGATTAGACTTTAGGCTATGATCGAGGACCTTTTTGTATGTCAGGTGCTCGATAATGAGTCCTATGTTATGTAACTAAACCTAGGTTGCTAAAATTTCACTTAGGTTCAAAAAACCTTGAGCACGTCGTCCTTCGGATGGGACTTTCCCGATATATCTAAATCTGGCTATCAGTTTTAACAAATATTAAATCTATAAACCGTTAAAAAGCTGGAAATTTGAAGAATGGTATTTAGCCCGACTTTTTTCGAAAAACATTTTTATTTCAATTTTTGTGTAGGATTCAGATATCCCGGTTGTTCATCAGTTTTAACAAATATTAAATCTAAAAACCGTTTAAAAGCTAGACATTTGAAGAATGGAGTCTACCGAGCTCAGGATCGCCATTTCGAAATCTAGCCAAGTCACTTAGCTCAGATGTTTTAATCGGAAAGATAAAAATAAATTTGAGCACGTCGTCCTTCGGATTGGGCTTTAAGCTATGATCGTGGGTCTTTTCGTATGTCCGGTACTCGATTATGAGTCGTATGTTATGTATCTAAACCTGGGTAGTTGAAATTTCATTTACGTTAAAAATAACTTGAGCACGTCGTCCTTCGGATTGGACTTCAAGCTATGATCGAGGGCCTTTTTGTATGTCAGATACTGGATAATGAAGTCGTATGTTATGTATCTAAACCTGGGTAGCTGAAATTTCACTTAGGTTCAAAAAACCTTGAGCACGTCGTCCTTCGGATGGGACTTTCCCGATATATCTAAATCTGGCTATCAGTTTTAACAAATATTAAATCTAAAACCCGTTAAAAAGCAAGAAAATTGAAGAATGGGATTAGCCCGCCTTTTTTTGCTAAACATTTTAATTTCGATTTTTGTGTAGGACTCAGATACCCGGTTGTTCATCAGTTTTAACAAATATTAAATCTAAAAACCGTTTAAAAGCAAGAAATTTGAAGAATGGAGTTTACCGAGCTCAGGATCGCCATTTCGAAATCTAGCCAAGTCACTTAGGTCAGATGTTTTAATCGGGAAGATAAAAATAAATTTGAGCACGTCGTCCTTCGGATTGGACTTCAAGCTATGATCGAGGGCCTTTTCGTATGTCAGGTACTCGATAATGAGTCGTATGTTATGTATCTAAACCTGGGTGGGTGACATTTCATTTCGGTTAAAAATTACTTGAGCACGTCGTCCTTCGGATTGGACTTCAAGCTATGATCGAGGGCCTTCTTGTATGTCAGATACTGGATAATGAAGTCGTATGTTATGTATCTAAACCTGGGTAGCTGAAATTTCACTTAGGTTAAAAATAACCTTGAGCACGTCGTCTTTCGGATGGGACTTTCCCGATATATCTGAATCTGGCTATCAGTTTTAATAAATATTAAATCTATAAACCGTTAAAAAGCTGGAAATTTGAAGAATGGTATTTAGCCCGACTTTTTTCGAAAAACATTTTTATTTCAATTTTTGTGTAGGATTCCGGTTGTTCATCAGTTTTAACAAATATTAAATCTAAAAACCGTTTAAGAGCGAGAAATTTGAAGAATGGAGTTTACCGAGCTCAGGATCGCCATTTCGAAATCTAGCCAAGTCAATTAGGTCAGATGTTTTAATCGGGAAGATAAAAATAAATTTGAGCACGTCGTCCTTCGGATTGGACTTTAAGCTATGATCTAGGGCCTTTTCGTATGTCAGGTACTCGATAATGAGTCGTATGTTATGTATCTAAACCTGGGTACGTGACATTTCATTTAGGTTAAAAATTACTTGAGCACGTCGTCCTTCGGATGGGACTTTCCCGATACATCTGAATCTTTCTTTGGTTGGCCATCTTCGTTTCTGGATGCTGCCTATCTACCAAGATAGCTGTATTAATTTGTTTTTCAGAAAATATCTCAAAACGGTACCTCAAAGCCCACTTATATTCCACACTAGCAGTAATACCCGGCGTTGCCCGGGGAACTTTGAATTTTCTCCCAATATCTCCTATAAGTCTATTCAATCCTTCGACACCACATTCATGATGTTATAATTTTCGATTATTCATACGGAATAAGGCTTATAGTCCTTCAACTATAGTAACGCTAATAAGTTTTTAAGACCCCTGGGCACCACAGCTAGTATGCGCCTTTCAACGGCGGAAACCCCAGCTAGTGAATACTTGGCATCGCTGGGCACCACAGCTTGTAAGAAGTTAGGAACGCTGGGCATTACAGTTAGTATGTGCCTTGCGACGGCGGACCTCACATCTAGTACGTAGTTAGGAACGCTGGGCACCACGGCTAGTATGTTCCTTGCGACGGCGGACCCTACAGCTATTACGTAGTTAGGAACGCTGGGCACCACAGCTAGTAAGTGTCTTGTAACGGCGGACCCCACAGCTAGTGTTAGGAACGCTGGGCATCTCAGTTAGTATGTGCCTTGGGACGGCGGACCCCACAGCTAGTACGATATTAGGAACGCTGGGCACCACAGCTAGTAAATGCCTTGCAACAGCGGACCCCACAGCGAATACATAGTTACTACTACATGTGAAATTCATGACAATCCGATTACCCTTTAATCAGTCAGCATTTTTTTATGCTTTCCCCCCCCCCCCCCCCCCCCGCACGTTCAATTTTTGAAGATGTCACATAGTGTATTTTTTTATTTGGCCATCAAGAATACTACATAAGAAATTCCATGACAATCCGATCATCCGTAAATGATCTATCACTATCTTAAAATTTACGCCTACCCCACAACCCCCCTCCCGTTCAAAACTTTGGGACGCCACACACCTTTTTTTCCTTTTTGGCTTTTAAAAATACTACATGTGAAATTTCATGACAATTCGACCATTAGTTAATGAGTTAGCACTATTTATATACTTAGGCCCCCCTTACAACCCCCCCTCCCGATCATAATTTTGGGACGCCACATAGCCTATTATTCAATCGGGCTCAAAAGAATGCTACATGGGAAGTTTCATAAAAATCTTTCCAGCCGTTTCGGCGTGATGCTGGAACAAACATACAAACAAACAAACAAACAAACAAACACACCCCGTTTCAGCTTTATTAATATAGATATACCTATATAATAAAAATAAAGAGCGCAATAAAATTTGAAAGATATAAATGAGATATTGTAGTGGGCATAAGAAACAAATAAATCAAATCGAATAAGATGATAAAATTATATTATTAAAAACATACTGAAAGTAATAAAAAGCCTTATAAAATAAACATACAATTTATTTTTACTAAGGATATATAATATATAAAACTACTGGAGACTATTCGTATTCCCACAATATTTCACTTTTTAAAAATCACTGAGATCGAAACGTTCTTAGTGTAATAAATCCACACTTTCGCCATAGGACGAGGCATAATAATTTGTAATTGACAAAATGGAATGTAAAAATAAAATAAAATGCTGAAATCGTAATCACGTTCACGGTTCTGTTCAAAATTAAACAAACCTATACCTTCAGAAACGATAAACCATTTAACCTGTAACTGGTGACGTGGGGTGTATGATACCCAGCGAAAACTATGATTCACCACTGGGGCCACAGGATTGGGGGTAACTTGTTGTCCGACTAGGTACCTTCCAGTCGGTCTATGCCCTCCTTGCCTAGTGTATTGTTTTGATTCTCTAGTGTGTTATTTCGTGTCAGCTCCAAATAAATGTAACTTCTGGGTATTTTACACCCCACGTCACGAGATACGTAACTTTTTTGAACTTCACGATTTTTTTATTTTATTATTTTTTCTGTGGGTTTTTGGTATTATCTACTGTGTTTATAAATAACTTTTTATGAATAATTTTTACATATAATTTTATTGTTATGGCAGAACGTTTCTAATAAAGGATTTGATGACTGGGCTAGGTCAATACTTGAAGGAGAAAGTGAGTGCAGTGGTGATGAAGATGTATCTCCTGATTATATTAGTGATCATCAAACTGATTCAGAACAAGAATTGACTGATGACGAATATCCATCGGTAATGGCAAGTACATCACCGCCGCGTACTTTGTACTCAGATTTTTCGTCTGGGTCTGATTATGATGAACCTCTACCAAAAAAAGTAAAAAAAAAAAGTAACTAAATACTATGGAAAAAACCGGAAGACTTGGAAAGATGCCAGAAGTGCCCCAGAGGATCTGACAAAAAAACAAAAAAGTCTGCAATGGTTGCGAGGTGCCAATATGTGGAAGTTGTATGATTCCAGTCTGTAAAGAATGTGCTGAATGATGTGTCGGAATTTTAACTAAAAATTAACTTTTTTTTAAATTCTTATTTTTTTTTTACTTTTATTATATTTAAATAATAGAGTATTACTGCAATTTTTATTCCAAAAGGTGTTGCAAATTATATTTTGGGATTTTTAGCAACTCTATAGCTTAAATTGGATTTTATTGGCAAGTTTTATAAAAAAATTTTTTGGGGCCCTAGTAATTTTTTTTTTTGTGTTTAAATGTTTTTGAGGTCATAAATACAAGTCACTAAATTAATTAAAATTAAAATATTTTTTTTACCCCGCAAGTTAAGCTCGTGGGAGAGGGGAAAAGTTCTGGGTATAGATAACCCCACGTCACCAGTTACGTTACAAAAAATCCACGTCACCAGTTACGGGTTAATGTAAATAAGGACGCATCATGCAGACTGCGTGATCACATCACACATGAGGTTATCACCATCGATATATATCATTTGTCCGTGGACCGTAATTTGAGTTCAGTATTTTATTGCACCAACAAATAAAAGAAAATTGTAAGATATTGAACGGTGAACAATTTTCATGAATTGAAAAATTTATATAATTTTTTTTAATTGTTGAAAAGAGTACTTTGAATCGTTACAAGTAATATCTATTCGATACCTACTTGGTATCGGTCAAAAGTGTCGATACTTTACTTGCATCGATAGATCTCTATTCATGCTGCAAAATAAAATCAAGGAAGTGGGACATATTGAGAGGCCACATTTCTAATTGTGTAGAGATTCGCAGCAACCTGCCAGAGATGGACTTATCACAGCAAACTCTTCATGAGTTATTCATAACTCGACTAGACCTATCTTGAAACTAGGATTTACCTCAGGTCAACTATCCGCTAGAGAAATCTACAAAGCGAATAAATAGTATTTTGCGGGAACTTGAATTGAGGAAATTGTCTAAATATTAGCTAAAACAGACTGGGGAAATCAGGAAAATTGAAATTTTTCATTTCCCAGATCCTGGCTCCGACAAAGCTACAATTGTGGTTGAGGCAGGAGTCAGTACTCCCGAGGGATACGGCTGTTAGGAGTGAGGGAGGAACATGGGCCCTTGGACTAATAAGAACACATGTACCATGGGGGGTCACTCAGGGGAAATAGATGGTCCTATGTCCGACCGCCTGTCTATCTCCGCTCCTCTCTGTCGGCGATATAGCTTGCTTCGTACATATTGTAACGAACACAAGTTGTGATTAAAATACATTTGAAAATCACCGACTATGTACTTCCCCAGCGCGAATTATTCATTAGGGTTTTTCCACCCCTCCTAAACCAATCAACAGTTTGGCATAAAAAATCACTCGAATAACGCCCAATTTTTCTTTATAAAGTCGAATTGACTGTCGAAGTTTTATAATAATATTCTACACATCTCTACTCAGACCACTATTCACATATGCAGCACCCGTCTGGCTAACAACAAACAAAACAAACATGCAAAAACTTCGAAGATTTGAAAACAAGGTTCTCCGTTCGGTAGTAACCGCACTCTGGTTCGTCCGGAACACCCAAATTCCTCGAGAAACCGGCCTTCCAGATATTGCAGACTTATTGAAAAAAATAACCACGTCTCACCATGAAGGACTATCTTTGGTAATATCGGGAGCTCAATTTTATCGATTGGGCCAACCAACTCAAAACAGAAGGCTAAAACCTCGCCTTTACCAGGACACCTTGTACCGAACTATTTATTTATTTTATTTTATTGTATTTATTTATTATTTTTTCTTGCTGTGTAGAGTGCTTTGTGCACTGGAAACAGAAATAAAGTTTATTTAATTATTATATAATAATATTAACGTTGAAAAAACCGCGAAAAAAAAAAAATTTCCGATTTTGAAACAAAAAAATTAAAACCACAGTAAGAATTTCAAAAATCCAGTTGATGTATCCGAAGAAATAAAATGTTGACCCTCCCGTCTGTCCTTTTAGTGAAACAGTCCAGGTTCTCCTGATATAGAGAAACCCCATGGGGGAGCATAACAAAAATATCTAGTTCATAAAAAAAAATCATTTCTCAATATAAACGATATAATTTGTCAATTAGATATTTTTTTTAAGCTCCCCATGGGGTTTATAATCCTAGATTATTTCAATCAATATTAAATAAAATATGAAGAATAGTTGACATATTCTATCGTTTATATTGAGAAATACATTTTTTTATGAACTGTATATACATTTCTTTTTTTTTCCTTCCCCGATTTAATATAAAATTTATATTTAATGTTTTTGTGTCTTGGTTGTACGAATTACTAGAAAAAAATTGAGCGCGATTTGGGGTGGAGGCCCGATTCGGAATAATTATCTAAAAATCTTTAGTTGACTTAAATAGGAACTTCTGAATCCTCATATGTACTAAATTTTGTGTCGATACATTCATTGCAACGGCTGTTCAAATAGTTTTTGTGTTAAGCCCTCCCCCTAATCTCACCATTCCAATTGGCCGATTTGGCTGAAAACACACAGACATACAAACCAATTTTTTATTTTTTTATTTTTGGAATCAGGGGCTAGGAAAACATGAAATTCCTTTGAAAACACAGTACCGAATTTTTGACCGATTACATAATTTCCGCTATTCTTCGTATAGCTGAGAAAGTAAAAAGTAGTATTTTTCATTTTATTTTATTATTTTTTTTTACTAACCGCAAGATCGTTCCTGCCAAAATTACTAGGTTTATTATTACGTAACTATATTTTAACGATTATGAAAAGTTACCTTGACGAAAATCTTCTCAGTCTTAAGTGCAATATTTCCTGCCGAATTCTGTTTGAAGTTAAGGACACTTCTCACAGAAGAATTAGCTAGAAGTTCAAGAGCTTTCAAAGGATATGCAAATTAGTTTGTTATTAATCCACAAGTGATGTTCTTTCTGCCTGTCTCTTGGCGTTAATACTTGACAGAGAGAATTTGAAGTTTCTTGTGACTATGAAGCTAACTTCTAATTGAAATTCTATATGGGATTCTATATGGCTTTCATCTGTCATGGAGACTTCATATCTTCACTTCATATAAACCATAAAAGTTGGCATTTGTGCATATTTAGGTTACTGTGTGAGTAGAGCGGATGAAGTGTACATTCACCGGTCAATGTACAAATTTTGCTAGACTATTGGCCAGAGTTAGTACAATGTTTTACGAATGAAATACATTTATCTATTCAATGTGGTGAATACAACGTCTGATTGCCTTTTTTCTCGGCTATAGTATAATGGAAATTATATAATCGGTCAGAAATTCAAGTTAGTTCCTTGACAACAATCCCATCTCTTTAAAAAACGAAGTCCGCTATCTAGGTATCATACTCGACAAACGATTAACTTGGAATCGTCACACAAATGAACTTTTACTAACTTTGAAAACAAAACGACTTATATACAACGCAGTACTCAAACCTATGTGGATTTACGGCCTTGAACTCTGGGGTTCTGCCAAGGCTTCCAATCTCCAGCGCATCCAATCCCTTCAATCCAAAATCCTTCGTACAATAGCCAATGCTCCTTACTACGTCTCCAACAAAACTCTTCACACTGACATTAACGTATCTTTCATCACCGAAGTCGCTAAATCCAAAAATAAAAAATTATTTTCCCTTCTTAGATCCCACAATAATCCTCTAGTCCGTGCCCTCCATTCTGCCATACTTCCCCAAAGACGGCTTAAACGTCAATGGCCTAGAGACCTCCTGAGCAGCAGCAGTGACAGTGACAGTGACAGTGACAGTGATTAGTTAACAAATGAGAGAAAAACAGTGACTAGGGAGTGTCACCACTGGGTGATTTCTCCCCTCATGGCATTTTGACATTGCCATTATCTCTTTATTAGCACATTTGCTTGTTGTATTTATTTGTATACAATTGTAAATAGCAATTTATCAATAAAAAAATTAATAAATAAAAAAAAGTTTTGTGACTCATGTCCGGCTTTGACTACGAGGTCATATTACCTTGTACCAGAGGCTCTTGCGTCACTCTGGTGGACATGGGCCCGACACTTGGAGTCCTAAATTTTGCCTACCTAAAATTTTCCAGATAAAAAAACTAACTCTAACTAAAAAACTTCTCTCTTGTTTACAATTCATTAGGAGAGGGCGCTGGTAGCTTAGATGTAACGTGCTAGCTTACATTCTAGGCATATCGCGTACCTGGGGACCTAAGCATCCAATGCTCTTATCCCTTCCTCGAAGCGCTGGGCTTCCTTCATATGTTTCTTACATGGATCTGATATAAGATCTATTCTTCATGAGGGACTTAGACTCACTGTTTTCTTAGCACATCTAAGAAGGAGAAACTCAAGGGCGCTGGTAGCTCAGAGATAGAGTGCTTCTGAGTTCAAGATCGCGGGTGCGGAACCCGGCCGGTTTTTTTATCTGGGAGGTAAAACGCCTTGAGCGCGCCCTACTTTGAATGGGACGTTAAGCGATGGTCCTGAGCCTGTGCGATGTCAGGTACTCTTTAAAGACCCCTACGCAAGGTAACTAAACCTAGGAAACCTAAATTTCGGCTCCCACAGTAGAGTCGGACACATGTCCACCAGTGATAGCACTCTGGTAGTAGGCGATATGACCTGTTAAAGCCTGGGCATGAACCATAATAACTAGCAATTCATTAGGACGTTGTATATAAAATAAACTAATGGCCTCATCCAATTTTCGAACCCACGATCTTCTTGAGCTCAGAAGGCAAACACGCTATCTCTTTGCTACTGGCACCCTCTCTCACTCGCTCTCTCTCACACTCTCTCTCTCTCTCTCTATATACATATATATATTTAAATAATGTATTATTGAACAGGTGATGCAGAAATCCTGCCGATGTACGTTCATGTACGGAGAGCTGACGGACAAAGAGACTATTTCAAGAATAAACGAAGTTCTGGAGGCTCAACTTCACGACCAGTTCGAAATTTTATTGTACAAAAAAAACAGTGAGTAAAAAGATAACCATAATTTATTGTACAAAAAAATCATAATTATATATGTGAAAATCTTTTGAATTATTAAAAAATAATTATATTTTGTGTGTTTCTGAAAGGGTTTGATTCCATGGGGTAGGTCGTAAAAAAATTAAAAGGAAATAGAGATAAACATAAACATGGTGTAACGACTGATGCTTTGCCAGAAAAAAATAACATAAATATTTAATTTTTAATAAATTTCATTTGCAGATTTGTGTAAGAAGGAAAAAATTAGCTAAAATGTTAGCATTGATGAATTAATATTAATTTTCCTGACTATGCGGATAGTTCTTGGTATTTGATAGAATAAAAAAATATTGTACAACATAAAATACTTCCTTTAATATCTATTCATATGTTTTTTAATACATTGTAAGGAAGAAAACAAGTTTAATTAATGAAGAATACAGGAAAAAAAATATGAATATAAATTATTTTTAGTTTCCAGTTTTTAACACTACTTGACGGATAATATGGTTACTTCTACATGCAGAGTAGGGAATAAAGATGAGGGTCCAAAGTAGATTTAGTAATACTTACTTACATGATTTTAAATACATTATAAGGAAGAAAACAAGTTTAATATGTGAAGAATACAGGAGAAAAAATATGAATGTCAATTTTTTTTTTAAGTATATAAAAATGGTTTACTTTTGCATACAGAGTTGAAGAAAATTTTCTGTAGAGTGGAAAAAATATGAGTGTGTTTCTCTATTATTGGCCAACCTGCCACATATCATATTTGTACATATATTTTTCTAGTTTATTCTGTGTAGTTTCTAAGTTATATTTGTGTTTTCCGTTAGCTACTTTTTATTAATGAATTGTTTAACATTCTAAGCTGCATTTAAATGTTTTAAAAATATAATGATCAGTTCAGTAAGTTATGTATAAACTTTAAGCAGAATTCTAAAAAATTATAAAGGCTAACTGATACAGTAAAGACGTTGAAGGTAGCAAAGCCATCAAATTGGACAAGATTGTAAGTGCAAATGTTAGGAATGTTTCATTAAAATTTCTCAAACAGGAAGAGAAACTGTTATTAAACAATTTAATGAGTTGGTACTCCTTTGTTGAGCAATCGTTCCATTTGGAACATATCAAAATGAACCTGATCGGCATTCGTGTTCTTATCAACATTAGAGTATTTATTAATTAATGAAAATATACAAATTCCAATTTGTTATAAAGCCATGTTATCAATACAAATGATATTTCCAAACTATTCAAAAATGTCTAGCAACAACTGTTACTGTCTCCAAAGATCGGAAAGGTAAACATTAATATTGAATCTTCTGTTTTTATAAAAATAATAATCCTTTTTGAGACGCAATTTATTTAATTTCTCATTAAGGTACTTCAGCCTCAGTCGATGTAGTTTGAGTTCCAGTTATAAGAAAGAAGACCCGTTATTACAACACTATTTTCGTGTTATAAGCTAATAAAAAGACATCCTTATTCCATGGTAAGATGTAACCTTCATATTTTTTTACTTCCTTAATTTTTTTATTATATGAAAATAATATCAGGTTCTTATAGTTTTGCATCTTATCTGCAAAATCTTAAATAGTGAACTAGAATTCTAGTTATTCGTCAGGAAATTTTAAAATTTGAATTTCTCAACAATGTGTAAAAGTGACATTAATTTTTTTTCCCCTGTGCTCTT
The DNA here is from genome assembly GCA_963662175.1 of Aradus depressus. NCBI lineage: Eukaryota > Metazoa > Arthropoda > Insecta > Hemiptera > Aradidae > Aradus > Aradus depressus. The sequence continues at coordinate 27,783,757 of OY759214.1, forward strand.
CATATACATATATAATTTTTTTATATGGCATTTTGATATTTCTGTGTTCGTCCGATAGGAATTGCAAATATAAACTATCTTGTTGAAGATAGTTTTAATAAACTATGAAGATTCAAAAAGTGAATGTTTTGTGACTCATTGTGTTGTTTCTTTGTAGTTTTCTATTTTACATTATCTTCTTCAGAAATCTTCATCTATTTCTTTTGTCCTACTTCTTGTAGTGTGATGCTATTAAATTTTTTCAATTTGAATTTATTTAGTTTTTTTTTGAGTGGAAAACAAGTATCTAATAGAAGAAAGTAATTCACAGTAGAAGAACAGCACTATTATTTTATTTTTGTATTAAACATTGTTTTTTCAAGTAGCCACAGCACAATTAGCACCAAGTAGTAAGCAGGCACAGTTTTGAGATGTGTGAAGGTAATATTTTTATTTACTTAATTTAATTGTTACTGTATATTGTTAAACGTTCAACAAGGAAAAGTAATAAGTGGATATAGTCAGTATACATGTTTGTTGTGGACTTAGTATACATTTCAAACCCAGAATTAATTTTGAGTTATCTGGTTTATATTTAACGAAATTGTATTTTAAGTTTGTTTCAAGTTCATTGATTTTTTTTAACTTCAATAGAAATAATGTTTACTATTTATCCTCTCCAAAAAAAATAAATAAAAAAACATTGTTGCTCATTCACTGTCTAAATTAATATATTAAGTATTCAATTTAAAAAATACATTCGCTGTGATGGAAAGTTGAATTCTGTTCGATAATTTTCATTAAAAAAATTCATTTAAATTACAAATTTTTATTATGAAATTTTTATTTGAAAAATAATGAATAGTTTAATTATTCCCAATGGAGATGGATAACACTTTAATTTTTGTAAGTTGGGACTTGAGATGTGGCGATATTAAGCCTAACCTACATCATCACGCACCATTCACAATTCCTTGTTAAAACGTACAAATGTATATCAGAGCAAGACTGGGTTGGAAGGTGGGATGTACATATGTTGCAGATGAAACCTGACGCTCATCAAAAATACAGGGTGAATGGTAGTCAGTGTGAACATTTAAGGAGTGACAAATAATGACATATTAACCGATTTTCACTCGTTTCCAGGATATTGAATTTTTAACCTAGTAGTTGGTTTTTGTCAATAAATCGCTTTTACTTATCTACCCTCCTCTCTAAACTCAATTTTGGGTCTACCAACCGAAAGCATGTTGAATTTCCTATAAAAATACTCTACTGAAGTATCTGAAAATTTTACATGACACACACCTACTATTAGTAAATATAGAGAAAATACAGCATTTGTTAAGTCGTGACTTAGGTAACAATACTGAAAATGCTTCCATAACATAAGGTTTTTTCTTTATTTGTATTAAGTAAGTGTTACACTATATCTGCCAAAAAGGCGAAATTGGGTGCACTTTATTTTAAAAATTTAGAAGCTGTTTTAGTTTTAATATTAGTTGTTGTGTGGCTTATGTAAATGCATCAGATAATTTTTATAGGAAATTCAACGAGCTCCCGGATGGTTGTATCAAAAGTAAATTTAAAATAGGAGAGTACCTAAGTAAATTCTTTTGACAAAAAAATCCCTGAAAACGAGTGAGAATCGGACCATGGTTTATAGGAAAATTTTTGTTTGTCTTGGGGAGTACTATCACTTCTTAAAAACTAGTCGGTAGTTTCGAAAACAAACTGTAGAATACTATTTCGCAAGAGCAGTCACGTACATAAATACTTACAGAGTTTGTCTTTCACCAGGGATGCCATCTTCTAACAGTTAATAATTAACAATTATGTTCGTTTTTAGTTATTATCCACTGTTTTAATTCTGAAAACATGCTTCCAGTAGTTAAGCAAAACATATATATAACACAATACTCACACTATAAGTGAGAAAATTAGTGTACAAACAGTGTATGTAAAATTTAAGTTTTACATTTTCTTTATGTCTTTTAGTTTGTCTTAAACAGCGCGATAAATCAATTTATATTATAGTATAACAATAATCGACAATATCGGCAATTATCTGCCACTCGCAGTATCTATAAAAGTATAAACGTTAAAAAATCATTGACATAATAATTGTTTTGATGCAATTACAATCTTAATTTTCAGTAGAGATGTATTACAGTTATGCCCACCAATCTGTGTCGTGTATTTCTTATATTTATGTAATGTTTTTCTCCTCTCTTCTATACGTTCATTACTTCTTAACGATGCCTAAATAATCAATATTATAATTATTTATTTTATTTTTTATTTTTGATCAATATTGATTTCTATTTAAATTACTTTCAATATAGATCGAAATAAAAGGAATAATTATAGTATTGATCCATAGGTCTCTTTAAGAAGTAATAAACATGTGAAAGGGACGAGAAAAATTCTACATAAATATAAGAAATATACGACCAAAACATAGCATAAGTGTAAAACATTATTACTGTAATTACATCAAAACATTACTATGTCAATGATGTTCTAACGTTTATATGTATGTAAATACTGAGAGTGGGCTTGCAAACCGTAATGTCTGCATTGAAAAAATAAAATTCTAAAAGAAAATGTTAGAAAAAAAGAGCTGCAAAAATGGAATACAAAAAAATATATACACTCCAAATGTGCAGCTTAAATCTTCTCGTTTCCAGCGGTTTGGTCATTATCAGCGTAGCGATGGGTCTCTTCAAATAAGTGTAGCAGAAACTATTAGGGAATGCTTCAAGGCGAGTATTATTAAATTTTAACATTTTGTACATACAATATTAAATATATAAAGAAAAACGTATGTTTTTAAAAGATATTGTCTATTTCTCAAAATATGTACATAGGTATATAAAATATATGGGAGTACCACGTGGCTGAAAGTACTCCCATATATGTTGTGAAATAGACAATATTTTAAAAAACATACGTTTTTCTTTATATATTTTTTATGAAGTGTTTCACGACATCTCTGCAAAAAAATTGTTAAGTAACATACAATATTGTTAAATATATTTTCTTTACTTGTTGTTCTTAGTCAATATTTGTATCGATTTGTAATTCTTAGTCTAATGTAAGTACAATAATTTACATTACATGCAAGTAAACAATTTACGTTCCATGTAAACATCCTCATATCCTTTAAATACAAAAATATTTTTCAGAAAATATTACTTAATTGAGTCTTATAATTTATTATTCAAATATTAATATCAATTAATTCAACATATAAAATGATATTATTAAATCTATGTGTTCAATTAGTTAAATTGGGAAACCTATGGATCTATCAAAGAATTGTAAATAATTTTTCTATAGCATGGCTTTTTAAATATTTCTATTTAATTTTAAACTTTATTGCTTATGATATTTTGCTTAAAACTTTAAGTACATTTGAATTAATTATAACTTTTTATTTTTATATTGCTCGGAGATTATTATTATGATAATTATATACTTTTTCTAAGAAGCATGCTTTTGCCTTTGTACAAAGAGGAAAGAATGCTTTTTATTATTATTTTCTTCCTTTTGTTTCTACAATATATGGAAGGTATTGCTGTTTCTAAGGGTCTTCATTATAAGTAGTCTAAAATATATAGAGTTGGTGGATCCGCGCGAGCCACCTCACCCATGATGTAGTTCGAATGGCCGGCAGAGTAGTGAATAATAAATATATCGTAATTACTTCTAAGATACAAATTTGTATCTAGATGTATTTATACATCTTATTGCAAGGAGTTCAGCCAGGCTTAATAAGTGAAATTAAAAAAAAGTAGTCGGTACTGTACTTCCCCATTATGAATTATATCAATTACGTTTTTGCTCTTCCTTCAAAACCAATTGATCGTTTGGGCTAAAAATCAATAGTTGACTTATATAGAGGCTTCCGAGTCTTCTTATAAAATTTAGTGTTGATATACCTATTCATTACAGGTTTGTGTTTTGTTAAAATTGATTAGAAACTAGTTGAACAAGGGGGGAGGATTGATCAAAGAAGAGCCCTTTGAACTCGAAGTGCCACTTCGAATTCGTTGTGCGGATGACATAAATTGGAGTAATTTAAAAAATGTAGATTAATGTTATTATTTCTTGATAAAATTTTCTACTCTTCAAATTGAGGTTTTTTCCGTGTGTAAACCAAGCTGATGTTATCCAGTGAAACATGTTAGTGCTGACTTTTTTTTTTTTTCCTATTGACCTTAAGACTAATTGTTAGGTTTTATGACTCATGCCCGGGCTTTAACTACGAGGTCATATCGCCTACTTACCAGAGCGCTCTTTTGTAACTCTGGTGGACATGAGCCCGACTCTACTGTGGGAGTCCTAAATTTTGCCTACCCTAAATTTTTATTCACCTAAGGAGGGGTCTTTAACGAGTCCCTGACATCGTACAGGCTCGGGACCATCGCTTAACGTCCCATCTGAAGGATTTATTTTACCTCCCAGATAGGCCTCGGTCGGGTTTCGAACCCACGTTCTTGAGCTCAGAAGGCAAGCACGCATACCACTGAGCTACCGGCACCCTCAAAGACTAATTGTAGTTTCTGTATAAGTGTCTTCGTGGGACGCCCCCTTTATATATGACCCCATAAAAAATGCCACGTCCCACAAAATACGAGAATATTGTCAACTCTGGTTCAGTCATGACCTGTCCATCCTATCCACTGACGATCTAGGATCAGGGGAGTAAAATTATGGAATGAATTTTGTGGAAATGTGAGGGGGGCTGCTTAGCTTGGGTGGCAATGAAAACTGTTGTATCTCACCTAACCACAATTGATACAGTTTGAGTGTCTAACGTTGTCAGCAGTGTACGGTAACTTAACCTATGTTATATGTAACCATTGATTTGATGAAGACCCTTTCTGTAGGTACTGTATTAAATGCTTTGATTGATCAACTTTGCTTTTGAATTGGAATACAATTATTAATGTAAGTTCTATTAAAGCTTTATATTAGTGTATATTGTAAATTATTTTTTTACTTAACTAATTTGATTTTGGTTTTTTACTTGAAAATGCATCATGTTTCAACTATTTTATTTATGACTTAATGCCTTATTTTCATAAGAAATTCTAAAACTTCAACTATAATAGAAAATACAACACAAATGTCTCACATAATAATTATATTCTGTTTATGTTGTAATTCTTCTTCCAAAACATACATTTACTTTTCTTATAAAATTACTTTGTGTTATCTTCAGTTCATTAATTTTTCTTTACACACTCAATTCTTGATATAAAATATGGACCGAATATAATATTTTTCTCAAGTGAAGTGTCCAGATGTTGGCCTCTTGTTCCAGCTTTTTTTTTTCAGATTCATCCGTCATGCACGTTTGCCCGAATAATTTACACGAAGGTGAGAATATAAAATAATGTTTCCTTAGGCCATTTTTCGCAATAGAAGTTTTTGTGGTTCTTATCAATTATATAAACTTAACTTTCAAACTTCTGTATAAAGTAGTATAATTCGTGTGCTTAAATATTTAATTGAAGTCAATATAGATATGAAAATGCAAGCCCAAACGGAATATACCCACAGATGCTTGTTTTAGGCATTTTTTTACGCATATCAAACCTAGTAAGTTGTGATATGGTAGTTTTATTTGTTGGAGGTGGCAAAAAGTTGTTTTGTTGCTACGAAAACACACCATTTCTACGAGAAAATATTATTGCTGGAGAACCTAATAATTAATTATATCAATTATTAACATAACCTCCATTAACATAAATTAATTTCTGGCCATAGAAATGATCAGGCCATTTTTTACTTTTTTTTCGGTTCCTGGCTGTTGATACATATTTTTTAATGTTGATGTGTTGTTGGAAATTCAACATGGTGCCCTACTCCTTTGATAATTCATATTTTATTATTTTATGACTCAAATCTTCATTCACTATTAAAATGTTATTGAAATATTTCATCCTAAGTCAAATAATAAAAAATGAAAAGTATTGTTTTTGGAAGAAGTATTATAATGAAATGTCAAATTATGTATTGCAATATTTTGTCAAAATGCTAAAAAACAAATGCTTCATTTCTCATCCACTCTTCATTACAAGGACAAAAAAAGTAATTATGATTACATATGGAAAATATATATTGAAAAAAATGTTAATTATATTTTTTCTTAAACCTAACGTCCAATAATTGTTTTTGCTTTAGATTCGTGACAATTACTATAAATTATATTCCTAAAAAGGTTTAAAAAAACTCCACTTGTTTGGGCAACTTTTTTTATTCATTGATCTACGTTTCGGTATACATTTGCCATCTTAAGGACCAAAATAATGTGTTTGGCTCGGAGAAATCCATAGTCCAAAAATACTTTGTAAAGAATAATAATGAAGAATAAGAGAGAGTGAAGTGAGAGTTATACATAGTCAAGAAAACAATGAAATAAAGTATAGATTCTATTTGCACGATAGACTTCCTTCAACATTGAAAAGATACTGTCGACTCTATCAATCATTATCAGTAGCGATTTATCTCATACTATTTTTTCAGTAAAATTTGTTGGTTTCATATATTTTTTAAACAATTAATATGGAAAAAAGAGATAAATAGCGTTTCGTGCTAAGCTGAAAGAAAGTAAGGGAGAACGAAGTCTATGCATTTCTCTAACCGAGACCAAGATGCTATTTTGATTCTTAAGATGGCAAATTTAGACCAATGATGAAGTTATATGGTGACCAAACGAGTGAATTTTTTTTTAAAACCATATTACCACCAAATCTAGGTTTATGGTGCAAATTGTCTTTTTTAGCTTTGTTAATATATTATTATTTTGTGATTTTTGAATTCTTTTCGCATACCAGGTCAATGCAAAGTTTGGATATCTTAAATCTACCGGGTTATTAAATTAAAATTAAAGAAAAAAAATGTGATTAATCTATTACTTCTTATCGGCGAGTGGATTTGAAATAAACGTTTAGATTTATTTGTTAAGTGTGCTTCTGACTTCAGTATCCTGTTATCATCGGTGAATATATATTTTTTAAATTATTCATAACTATTTGTTCAATAAAGAAACAAAAATATATTGAGTTGGCTGCTGTTAAATGTTTCGTTATTTTTTGTTTCCTCTGGCTGCAGGCACTCCAAAAGGTACGTTGATTTTTTTTATTTATTTTAAATCTTTTTTTTTTTAGATTTAATTTCATGTAGGAAATTCTGATTTGAAGTTGTTCATTTATGGATTTTTCACTTATAAAACCTCTTCATCTTCAGAATATTAATAACTTCATTTTAACGTTGTACACCTATCGCTACGCTGATGCAAGCGTCTATTTGTTACTTAAAAAAAAAATATATATAATTTGTTGGAGGGGAGGAATAAAATATATTTTTTGTTTAATGAATATACAGGGGGGGATAATCTTTCCTCCATTTATTATATTACTTTGTAGATCCTATCAAGAAAATGTACTCAATCTTATATACATATACTTGTGGGGTTCGGATATACCGATATACAAAATAGATTTGCCCGTCTTTACAGTCAGAATGTACATTTTTCGGTATGGGATGTACTTTTCTAATGTCCATCGTGTGTCCCTAGCCCTCTTAAATACCCCCTTGTTCCCTCATTTCTTACCCAAGATAATTTGTTAAAACTGTCCTATTCTATCCAAATCCCGCCATCCCACCCCAAATGTATCTTCTCCATTTATTTGTATATCCTGGCTCTTCGAAAAAAAATATATATATAATAAAAAAGAAGGGATTTGTGAAATGTAATTTCTGAACTGTTTTGAATTCAGACTTTGGGGAAATAACTTTGGGGTCATTCATAAATTACGTAAGGCGTTTAGGGGGGAGGGGGGGGGGGGGGGGGGGGTTATAAGCTCAATATTACTAATTCTTACTCAAGGGGAGGGGGGTAAAGAATTTGATCTTGTGGTTTTTGAATTTAAAATCTACTACTTTCGCGCTATTGGATAGCGCCATCTGTACTTAGTTCTAAATTAGCTTTAAAAAAGTCTTACGTAATTTATGAATGGCCCCTTATTGGTAAATTCAACCCTTCTTTCCTGAATATATAAAATATCTATACTGAAGAAATGAAATTCACCCCTTTAACGGTGGGGAAAGAAATAAAGTATCCGTCTGTCGACGGTTCAATGCTATAGTGTAGAAGTTTTATAGTTTTTATAAATATATATATATTTGTTTTCACAGCTTTATTTTATTTATTCTGCAAATTTCTCACAACCTAGCAAATAGCCTTTTCGGGAAATACTCCCAATATCAATATCTAAATATGTTACAATTAATAAAAATAACAATAGTTAATTACGAAAATAACATTTCTATTATTTAAATACTTTTTTTATTGTAGCTTTTATCTATAAAAATGCTAACTTTTATTTCATTTCCTGATTACTACTGTTATTAACTTATTCCTTATATGTTATAGTACTTGAGAATCTTTTGAAAATTTATCTATAATTCATTAATTAGTATTTAAAAAAAAATATATCTATAAATGTGAGGGCGCCGGTAGCTCAGTGGTATGCGTGCTTGTCTTGTGAGCTCAAGGTCGTCGGTTCGAAACCCGACCGAAGCCCTTAGTTTATTTTATCTGGGAGGTAAAATAAACTTAAGCACGCCGTCCTTCGGATGGGACGTTAAGCGATAGTCCCGAGCCTGTACGATGTCAGGTACTCGTTAAAGACCTCACCCTAGGTGAATAAAAATTTAGGGTAGGCCCACAGTAGAGTCGGGCTCGTGTCCACCAGAGTGACGAAAGAGCGCTCTGGTAGTAGGCGATATGACCTCGTAGTTAAAGCCCGGGCATGAGTCATAAAACCTAACCTAACTAAACCTCTATAAATGTTCCACTGGTTTTGCGTAAATCATATAATCAATATAAGAAAAAGAAAGTATTTTAAAGCTATAATAAAAACAAATATATATATATTTGAATAATTAAAATGTTATTTGTGTTATGAATTATTGACGAACATCATACGATGTTATTTTTATTGATGTAAGTGTTGATTGATACTGATTATGGGAGTTTTTCTCGAAACGTTCATTTGCTAGGTTGTAAAGACCAATTGGTTATTTTTCTCCCCAAAATAAAGCTGTGAAAAACAATTATATTTATATATATATATATATATTATTAATAACTGTTATGTAAGGTTGATTTTTTGAAGATACAGGATAATAGAATTGGTAATGAAATTACGAATAACGAAAGAATACTATTGCAGATTTGAGGTATTTGCACATGCGAAAAAAAATTGTTCTTTCCATTCGACGAGTAATTCCCATTATTTGAATTTTTGCAGATGTAGGTTGTTGAGAATAAGGCATCTCAATTTGGCGTTTTATTTATTTTTTTTTGGGGGGGGGGGGCGGGAAGTGATAATAGAATATTTATGAATTTTATCACTTAAATAATATCGCGATTTTAAACCACGTTTCGAAGTTAAGCATAATTGTTATTCACATTTCTACCAATAATCATTGTAAGTTTGTTTTATATGAATGCTGGGTGGTTACCATATAGCCCGCCCCCTATGAGCCCAGCACTTGGTAAATAAAAAAAAATATACTCAAATGTCATCTCTTGATATGGTGTTCTTAATGCAAGGTACGTATTTATTGTGTAATGCATCGATGTTGTAACAAAAAATAATAAATATTGAAAAGTGGGCATGTGCTCTATAAATGTTTTGTTTGTCTTAGAAGTTAATTTTAGTTCATTTATTTATTTATAGGTGCATTAATAAAAATATATCATAGTTGAAAAGTAGGTATAATCAGGAACACTTGTGGGGGTGGTCCATTTGATACCCGAAAGTAGCATAACCGGAGGGTCGGAGTTGATTTGTTCCCAAAACTCTTAACCTATGGTTAACGTGCAAAATAACAACAAAAATTGTTTGAATCCAATTGTACTTTCACAGTTATGTGTGTTCAATGGAGAAGAAGGAAGGAATGAGATTTCAATTTATTTTTATTATTTGTTCAATTCATTTTTTGACAATACTTATGATAGTCGTATAATTACAATTTGAAAATCCTGAATACTTTTGGAAATATGAAATTATTTTATGGCTCTCACTTGAAAATTATTGACAATTATTAAAATCGAATTTTCACAACACTTGCTAGAATTAGAATAGCTTATAACCTCGAAGTAAAGATACCGTCAGAGCTATAGCAATTCACGGAGAAACTCATCTATCCCCACCATAAATAAACTTAGCTCGGGTGCTTTCTGGCTTTACTGCTCATAATAAATATCCATTCGCTTTTTCGTCATAGTTTCATGAAATTACTTCTGTACGAAATTTTTAGGGCGGTGTGATCTTAGATGTTTACATATATATATATATATATATATATATATATATATATATATAAAATAGAATGATCAAAAATGCATGCAATTTCAGGATTTAAAGAACAGTCATTTATTTTTGCATAAAGTAGACATATGTATCTACATACTGCACTTTGTGAGTATTATAGGTTAGGTTAGGTTTTATGACTCATGCCCGGGCTTTAACTTCGAGATCATATCCAGTGGTGGATTAACCAATAGGCAAACCTAGGCAGGTGCCTAGGGCCCCCGATGCTGAAGGCCCCAATGTCTAAAAAAAAAAAAAAAACCTTGTCACTTTTAAAATGATTTTACACGCTTTTGGGAAAAATAATTCAGGTCAAATTTGACAAGGAATTTGACCCTAGTTGTTTTTCCCAATAAAAGGTATGAGGGGCCCCCTATTAAGCATGATTTTTTTTTAAAATAAAAAAACATAGGTTTTTTCATTTTTCACAATGTTATTTCAGTTTTCCCAAAAAAGGTATTAAAAGCTATTAGCAACAATGGGTTAAAAATGTCTCATCCCAAAACAATAGACTATTAAATAAATAAAACAAACTTATTTTTGAAATATTGTCTATTCCACTAAAGATATAAATATATATAACTACCGGTTTCGCTGAAAAGTTTTCGTTTTTTCTGGGGGGGGGGGGGGGGGGGGGTAAAAAATAGGGGGGCCCCACATTTGCAATCACCTAGGGCCCCGCAGAAGCTTAATCCGCCACTGGTCATATCGCCTACTACCAGAACGCTCTTTCGTCACTCTGATGGACATGAGCCCGACTCTACTGTGGGAGTCCTAAATTTTGCCTACCCTAAATGTTTAATCACCTAGGGTAGGGGTCTTTAACGAGTACCTGACTCGGGACCATCGCTTAACGTCTCACCCGAAGGACGGCGTGCTTAAGTTTATTTTACCTCCCAGATAAAATAAACTAGTACGCATACCACTGAGCTACCGGCGCCCTCATGAGTATTATAGTAGTTTTTTGATATTTATTCATACATATGTGGAATCTCCGGAATGTATATCTCTAGCAGGAATTAGTCAACTAAGTGTTTGTTCTCCTCCCAATGCGAATCAACCATTCGGTCTAAAAATCAATAGTTGACTTACATATGAATTTCTTAATCCTCATACTAAATTTTGCGTCGGTAGCTCATTTTATTGGATTTTTGGAGATGAGCCCTCCTAATCCCCAATTTTTTTTTGGGCCGATTTGACTGTAGATCGACAAGTGTTATCCTTTATTGGGTTCGGGATACACATATTAAATTTCATGTCGACACATTCATTCAATCGGGAGTCATCGTGTTCACAGACACATACATTTTTTTAAAAAATGGAATCACGGGTTCGGAAAACATGAAATTTCGGTAAAAACTCGACATAGAATTTCTGACCGATTACACAACTTCTCTTATACCTCTAATTGTGATAATCCTTTCTTATTATCATATCTTTGAGTTCAGCAACGCTCGGTAAAAATAAATGGTGGTGGCGATTATAAAGTAAAATTTACCTTATTCACAAAAAAAATAAAAAAAGTATGTGTGACTGTGGCATGGCATTATATACGACTATAGAATGTCAAATACAAAGAGAGCGAAACAATGTGGGACAGAGAACAACAGATTCCAGGAGTTCTCAGCATTTTTTTTTTCTTCTCTGACTTTATTAAAATGTATTATTCTATGCGACGGCAGTGCATCAGTACTTTGATATAAGGCAGAATATAAACCTACTATTGGTGGGGTTGCTGACAGTTACTTGAGTGTATTAGGAGTGTCACTTATCCGGTCTAACCTACGACTATAAACGGTTTTTTCATGTGCGATCTTAGTTCGCATACAGAAAAAAAAACTTGTACTGCACTAATCTCAGTACGAAAAAGCAAACGAATAGAAAGTACGCACCAGAGCTAAATTGTCTAGGGCATAGGGTTTATAAGCTATTCTAGCAAGTGTTGTGAAAACTCCTGAAATATGTCAACAATTTTTTAGTAATAAGTGAGCAGTAAAATAATTTAATATTTCCAAAATTATTTCTGATTTATTGCTATACGAAGTATAGGGGAAGTTATGTATTCGGTCAGAAATCCAATGCGGAGTTTTCAACCGAATTTCATGTTTTCCGATCTCCTAGAATGAATGTATAAACACTAAATTTTATATGTGTATCCAAAGCCCTCAAAGGAGCCAAATTGGCCAAAGTGAAAGTAGGGAATAGGGGGGTTTAACACAAAACTCTAATAACTACCGTTGTAATGAATTTATCGACCTGAGAGAGGGCGCCGGTAGCTCAGTGGTATGCGTGCTTGCCATCTGGGCTTAAGATCGTGAGTTCGAAACCCGACCGAGGCCCTTAGTTTATTTTATCTTGGAAGTAAAATAAACTTAAACACGCCGTCCTTCGGATGGGACGTTAAGCGGTGGTCCCGAGCCTGTACGATGTCAGGTACTCGTTAAAGACCCCTGCCCTAGGTGAATAAAAATTTAGGGTAGGCAAAATTTAGGACTCCCACAGTAGAGCCATCTCCACCAGAGTGACGAAAGAGCGCTCTGGTAGTAGGCGATATGACCTCGGAGTTAAAGCCCGGGCATGAGTCATAAAACCTAAACCTCGACCTGAGATTTTATATTTAAATTCAAAACCCCAAAAGGATGGCATCTATTAAGTTTGCGCAAAATCGGTTGAAGAGGAAGGGGATTAGAGAAGGGGGCTCGACTCAAAAACTCTAGTAATTGCCGATATAGTGAATGTATCGACACAAAATTTAGTATGAGGATTCAGAAGCCACTATGTAAGTCAAATATTGTATTTTAGCCCGAACGGTCGATTGTCCTTCGAGGGAGAGCGAAAACATAATTGTTTAGTTCGAGCTGGGGAAGTACATATCCAGTGATTCACCGACCATTTTTTTATATTTATTTTTCTATTATTTAATATTAGCTTTTATCAGTTCTAAATTAGACTGAATGTGCAATATTGTTGACATTGACTACAGTCTGACGCCACATTTCCAACACGAACATGTTAGTCTCCGTGTTAAACATTCAACCTCTAATTAATCACAGTGTGATGTGTTATCTATGAATGTGTCTCATCAAGTCCTCTTATCGCTATTTTCACAAGTCTGTTTCGCACACACACACACACACACACACAACCTATCAATCATCTTATGTTGCTTTTCTTCTCTTTATATCACCTTCCTCTTGGTATATACAATATTATTTATATAAAAACTTAATGTAACCTCACTGGAATTTCTGAGAGAAACAGCGCAGCCAGCATTAAAACATTTTTTTTGAGTAACTGGCAATGTACTTCCCCAACATGAATTAATCAATTAAGTGTTCGCTCCCTCTCTCTCCAACATTAATCGATTGTTATAAACACTAGTTGACTTACACAAGGTCTTCTGAATCTTCAATACTAAATTTCATGTTGATACTTTCATTACATCTACAGTTATGAAATGAACAATCTAGTCTCTTCTCCAGCCATTTTCACATTCACAATGATTAGGCTAACCTGTTTCGCATATTCTGTAACATTAGGTTAAAAAAAAAAAAAAAAAAAAAAAAAGGTGGAATAGAAAATGAGTGCACGGTAACTCCTCACTCCAATTTCCGAACGACACAATTAGGGTATTGTAGATAAGTTTACTGAAAATCCGCAAATAGTTTATAATCAAACGGCACCCATTTCCAATTTTTTTAACTTACACAACTATACGTTATGTAATCGGTTAGAAATTCAAAGTTACGTTTTCACCGGTATTTCATGTTTTCCAACACCCTCATTCCAAAAATAAAAAAAAAAAAAATCTGTCTGTGAACATGGTAAGAATGAATGTATCGACACGAAATTTTATATGTGTATTCAGAATCCCATATGGACGAATAAATTTTCATGTTTAATCGGCAGAAGGAAAAGAGGGGATCGGAGGAGAGGCTCAACTCAGAAACCGCAATAACTGCCGATGTAATGAATGTATCGACATGAACTTTTATATTTGAAAACAAAACCCCGTGAGGACACTATCTGTTCATTTTTAGCTAAATCGACCGAAAGGAAGAGGGGGTTCAGAAGAAGGTGCACAACTTAGAAGCCCTAATAACTGCAGATGTAATGAATTTATCTACACAAAATTTAGTATAATTTCGAAGCCCCTATCTAAGTCAGCTATTGATTTTCATCCCATAGTGATTCACCGAAGAATTTTTATTTTATTTTTTTACTAAATGAATATTTATCTCCCCTTTTTTGTTGCTTGAGATAATTTACATATACTGTTTTAGGAGACAGACTGTCTGAATGTAGAGATTCAATTACAATTTCCCGACTGTAAAGGGGGAAAATCATACATTTATATTATTATGAATTGGAATGAATAAGAGAATAGAAACGAACGTTTCATTAAATTATTTTCTATTTTGCTATCTTTATTACTCCTTATTTGTTTTTCGACTATTGTATTGTATTTATTAACACAATTTAATCAATGTTTCTGAACCAAATTTGTATTGTAAATTATTAAATGTTATATATATATATATATATATTTTTTTTTAAATATGTTTATAGAGACTCCATTATGGCTCCTTCTCCAAATAGCACCCATCAAGAACGAGCGCGACCTGGTCGTTCTGTTTTTGCTCACATTCCGGGACATCACTGCGCTCAAACAACCCATCGAGACAGAGGATACCAAGGGAGGCAAGTCAATCACATATGCAGTTATAAATTGCAATACAAGTTGGAATAACTCTTCTCAGATATAAAATGTTTTTTTTTTACGGGCGAGAAACTACTAAAGCGGGCTACTTCTCAGGCGCCGGGAAACGCGCACAAGTATGCACCTCTGTTAAGCCAGGGGGCAGGGACCTCTCCTTGGCAAAGAGCTATTGGCCAATTAGCCTGCTCTTTGTCTTTGGAATGGAACTGGAGACCCTCATCTACTACGGGATTCGCACGCAAGTGCATGCCTTGTATTTCATAGGCCATCCGGCTGCATGAGGGGTAGATCTGCAGAAGACGCATTGAGTGGTGTTGTCGAAAAGACCGCTCTCTAGCTTTCTTAGCGATCGATCCGCCGCCATAAGCCAGCAGTATGCTCGCACTTCTGTGAACGTCACCAGAGGCTGTCCCCACGGCTCGGCCCTCAGACCAATGCTGCGGAATATTCTCTTTGCGGGCTGCTCCGTCATCTCGAGAAACGTGGGCATAAGGGAATTACCTGTGTTGACGATCTCACGACTACGGTTCAGGCTGATAGTCTTGCCAATCTTACCCTTCGCGTGCAAACGGCAATAGACGACATAGGCAACTGGTGCTGCGCTAATAAGTCAAACCTCGGCCTTGCTCATGAGGCCGATGCTCGACAGCTTCTGGTTTTGACGAGCAGGGTCTGAAAGTGATGCCTCACGTAGTTGCCATTATGGAAAAGACGATAGCTCCTTTCAACGCCCTGAGCCGCCTTGCCAGTGCTACATGGAGCCTCGGCTATTCCGTGAGTAGGAGAATCTACACTAGGGTATTCGTGGCTGTAGCAAGTTATGTTGCTGCATGTTGATGGCATCGCCCCACGGATTGGCTGATACTAGCCCAGAGAGGGTTTTATATCCGTGTCTTGATGCAGGAGGTATCAGAATGTCTGGTAATGAGTTTGAAGACTCTAGTTAGACACTAGAGTCTAGACACATATTCTGTGCAAGAAATGCCATTATCAGAATTTAACTATTATGTTGACATAGTATTATGTAATTGGTGACATTGGCATAAAACATTTATATAGACATTTCAATAAAATCATCTTATTTCACGTTCATTAGCAATTTACAATATATTATATACCTATGGCCTAGTGCAAGAAGTGCCGTTGTCACAATTAACAGACATGCATACAGTGAGTAGTATTTGTAATATGTTTTCATTTTGGCAGGGTTGAGCAAGTTCGCCAAACTTGCCCGCTCGGTGACCAGAAGCCGCTCCGTCCTAGTTTCACAGTTCTCGTCACACATCCCCAACATCAAGGACACCACCAAACAGTCACATCTAGCCCATGTAAGTCACCTTTTTATTACTTATTACTTGCCCGGAAGTATAGGGGAAGTTATGAAATTGGTCACAAATTCGCTGCTGAGTTTTCACCGGAATTTCATGTTTTCCGACACCCTGATTCCAAAAATAAAGAGAAAAAATACTTAATGGGTTCTGGAAATAGGAATATATTCATTCTATCGGGAGTTATGTTAGTCATGTTCACAGACACATAGAAATTACTTTTTAATTTTTGGAATCGGGGTAGTTAAAGATGAAAAACCAATGAAAACTGAAACATCTCTTTTTCACGTTAAACGCATTTAGGTAAAGCATTCTGATTCTACCAACGTTTGATTTTAGAAAAAAAACATTAAGGCGTAGTCAATGTCCACGCCGTAGATTTTCCGTGAAAACGTCAGGATAAAATCATTTTTCATTTTCTTTTCGATGCTGCCGTAGCTCTTGCATTTGCTCGGCACCAGACTTTTTAGGTTCTTAAGTTCCTCTTCATGCGAGCTTTCCTCTGATTTGCGTTTTCTATAATTCCGCGCATATTTACGATTCATATGAGACGACATCTTTAACTTTTTTGCAATTTTCAATTTAATACCATTTTTTACATATATTTCGGCGAATATTTTTATTGTTTCACTTTGAGTTCTAGTATTGCTCCTCAAGCTCTTTACAATGACACCCGAATCAACGTCCTATCTAAAGGCGTTATCATGCTACACTAATTTATAATTTTACACAACGCTAATTCGCAACAATCATCCGCCGGCGCCCACACTAGCCCGATAACGTCACAGGCAAAACAAACACTGCACAACAAACACGTACAGCCATGCTCTATCCATTGTGACCACAACCGTTGTCTCGTAGTTATTATCGATTCTGACGGTATTTTGTAACACAGGAAAGTTTGACCGGCTATCACTGTGCTTAACGAGCGAATAGACGCTTTCAGGTCAAAAATACTTCATAGGTTCTGGAAACACGTATAAAATGTGTCGATATATATCTATCGGGAGTTATGTTAGTCATGCTCACAGACACATAGAAATTAGTTTTTAATTTTTGGAATCGGGGGTAGTTAAACATGAAAATATAATGAAAACTGAACATAGATTTCATGGGGTTACTTTTTCACGTTAAACGCATTTAGGTAAAGCATACTGATTCTACCAAGGTTCCAACGTTTGATTAAAAAAAAAAAAAAATCCTAAGGTATCTTTAGGAGGAGAGGTGGCAGGAAATAAAGGAAATTGACTCCAGATTCAATATACATTGAGCTGCAGAGCAACAAAGAGTCTCATCCCAAAATGCAGGCCATAAGAACCTTACTGACGACAATTTCAGCTAACAATAGTCCTCGTTGTACTTCCCCAGCAAGAATCAATCATGTAAGTTTTCGCTATCGCTCCAACACCAATCGACCGTTATTACGATCTCTTTGTAGGTTTATGGGAAGGTGGAAGCTCAAAAAGGCAGAGTGCGCAAAAGGGACAGTAGACCGTAATAAAATAAGAAGTCAGGCAAATAACATAAAATATATATATATATATATTGGTACTTCCAAAAGTTCAGGGCAACGACTCACATAAATAAAGAATAAGATACTGGATACAAGAATAATTACAAATGAACAGAATAAGTGCTAACAAGCGAGTGTACAATTATGAAATGTGAATGATCAAGGTATAAAGCGAGAGTGAGTGTGAGGTTGCCTGGGCGGCCATTTACATAGGCCCATAGAATGTTCTGGACCCATGTTCCAGAACATTCTATACATAAATTGGCTTTTTCTATCTCTACAGGTATTAATACTTACATATTTGTATTTCTATATTCTATTACATGTATATATTTTCATAATTAATCAATGACGACCCTTATATAAGACCTATACTAAATATATTTAAAATAGAAGGTTTTGGAACTTGGCCGTTTCCATAGTCGGCCATTGCTTCTAGAATGTTCCATTTAATCTATTTGGTCCATTCGCTCTACAAACCTCTTATTTGGGCCCATGTGGTTCCACACAATTTTAACATTATATATATACATCATTATTGTACATATTACATATTCCAACATATACACATACCTTGCCCACTATTTCTTATATCATACATAAATATTCCCCTAAACTATAGGTTTGTGACAGTGTCAGGGAATTAGGGGCAGGATAGGGTATATGCATATTATATATATATATAAATATATATATATATATATATATATATATATATATATATATATATATATATATATATATATATATATAGTGACACCGTTTGGACTAAAAAACCAATAGTTGACTTATATAAATTTGTGTCGATAGATTCATCAAATGTTTTTCATTTTTGAAATCAAGAGGTCGGAAAATATAAAATTCCGTTGAAAACTCCGCATCGATTTTCAGACCGATTAAAAAACTTCCTCTATACTTCATATACCTGGGGGGAGTAAAACACTTCATAGTATATTTTATTCTGAGTAATAATCGTGAGGAGGTACAATCTTAGAAATAATGTCACCCTCTGGATTTGTTTTTAGAAGTTGTTCCAGGCTAACTTTGTGTCTTTCTGAAAGGGAAAGACTGGCTGAAGTTGTATAACTTCGTTACCGGGACTCTCTCTTATCGTAAAGAACTTTTACAAGAATTTAATTTTCAGTTCAACTTCCTTTATAATTATTATGTATTTTTATCTTCATTTTCATTAATAGTTATGTGTCTATTGTATTTTTTTAATAATTATTTGAACCTGTTCTTTTTCTGCTATTAATATTTTTACGGCAGATTACCTTTAGTAAAAGGAATATAACACAACATAAAATATATTAATATAATATAAAGGAGGGCGCCTGCAGCTCAGTGTTATGCGTGCTTGCTTATTGAGCTCAAGATCGCGGTTTCGAAATCTGGCGGTGGCCCATAGTTTATTTTATGTAGTAAAATAAACTTCAGCACGCTGTCCTTCAGATGGGACATCAAGCGATGGTCTTCTGTGTTAAGAGGTATGTTTCCTCTCCAGAATGTTTCCCTTAATCAAGAGAGTAAATGGGGAAATAGAAAATTACAAGTTTAAGAAATAATGATGCAACTTTATTGAAAAAAAGATTTTAAACCAAATTTACCTACTTTTTACAAAAATGAAAATACTTTTAAAACTGAAAAGAAAATTGAAAAATTCCACTGGTTTAGTATGCTGGTGGTCTTCAGTACTGAGTGGGGCCTCCTCTTCGTCTTATCACTTCTTGGCACCTTCTGGGCATGCTGTTTATGAGGTCCAAAACTGCTTCCGGTGGGATGCGTTCCCATTCCTCAATAACAGCCTGTCGAAGCCCTTCAAAATTGTCAGGGTAACTCCACGAGCCCTGATCTGCCTCTCGAGACGATCCCAAATGTTCTCAATTGGATTAAGGTCTGGTGATTGTGCAGGCCACACCATACGCGTAATTAACTGCTCACGAAAAAAATTGTTGACCGCTATAGAGCGATGCGGTCGAGCTTTGTCATCAGCATAATTGCAATTTGCTCCAATTTCATGAGCTAAAGGCATTACAATAGGCTCAAGAACCATGTACAAATACATCTGGCCAGTCATAGTGGTGTTCCCAAAAACCACGAGCGGGATAGGTTGAAATGCAGAAATTCCACCCGAGACTGAAATGGAACCACCCCCGTAAGCTTCTACGCTGGCCATATTAGCCTCATAGCGCTCATTCGGGCGTCTCTACACTCTGTTGCGTCCATCTGAACTGTGCAAAAGTACTCGGGTTTGATCGGAGAATATGCAATTGTTCCACTGATCAGGAGTCCAGTTGCATGATCACGAGCCTAATGCAGCCGCCTTAGCTTGTGATCTCAAGCTAGCCTGGGGAAATTTTTGGCCACCCTGGACCTCAAATTGCGCTTGTGAAGTCTCCTGCGTATTGTCTGCGTTGAAATTAATGTACCTGTTGCATGTCTAAGCTCAGCTTGAAGGATTCTGGCTGTAACAGTACGCCTTCTACGAGCTTGGATCACTAAAAATCTGTCTTGAGCTACTGATGTTAGCCGCCCCCTCTCCCCCATGCCTGTATCGCATACTACTAGTATCCAGGAATCTTGTCCTAGCTTGATGGATCACACTAGCACTCAGATTGAAGCGATTTGCGACTGCACGCATGGATTCACCTATGTTTAGCATTCCCATCGCTTGATTAAGGGATTTGTAACTTAAACGGTTCTTTGTGAACAGATTCACTGGTCAGAACAACTTAGAAACTGTTAATCCACTGATTAAAACATTATACTGTTCAAAAAATAAGAAATTCCATGATACAATATGACTTAATCCGGCAAATAACAACAGGACACCAACAGGGTAAAAGTCCACGCACTTACATTCTTCACACTGCTAAGATACAAAGGTAGAATTTTTCCAATTTTTCTTTGATTTCTCACCCAAGAGGCCTCGTGTTACAACATATGAACGCTCACATTGGTTCAAGTTTCGATAAAATGACAAAAAACGAGGTATACTATCGAATTTTTATGTGTTCCACTTCGAGTGTTGAGCAGTGTATATATAGTGACTACAGTCCATTATACTACGCCACATTGCCGATGCACCATTTTACGTTTCCAATCTCACATTGAATTATTACCTCAAGATCCCACTTTTATCATACTTTAACGAAAAACTCCATCATCACACCAATCCACTTACTCAAGAATTATCCACAAATACTCGAGACCCTAAGTGAATAAAAATTAAGGGTAGGCAACATTTAGGACCAAGGAAACTCGTGAATGTGACACCGGAGGGTAGGAGAAGAGTGGGTCGACCCAGAAGAAGATGGAGACCGTGAACTGAGACGCAAGACGGTTTGGTGCGGTGGGCTGGTGGAGACTGGCCCAGAACAGAGCTGCATGGGGACATTTCCTGGAGGAGGCCAAGGATCTTGATGGGCTGTAGCGCCTCTGATGATGATGAAATTTTGGACTCCCATAGTAGAGTTGGACTCTTATCTACAAGAGTGACGAAAAAGCGCTCTGATAGTAGGCGATATGATCTTGTAGTTTATGCCCGGGCATGAGTCAAATAACTATCCATCTTGTAGATTTTAAATTTTTTTATGTATGAAAATATTCCGGTTGATCAACTCCCGGGAAATTGTAAGTAGTGTGTATTTATTCTCAGCTAGTTTTAGGTGGACCGGAAATTGAAGAGGAAGTTTGTTGGGAAACATGTAAATTGAGGGAAACTGGATGGGTTTGGAATGAACATTTATGTGATGTAATTTGTTACGGTGTCGTTGAGTCTGGAAGTTAGATCTGGAAGTACAATGTGTTGGGTTTCTGAACCTCTGGTTCATTTGTGTTGGCAGTTTAGTCTAATGGAGTTTCCTAATAGCATTGGTAATTGTTTCTTTCCACTGTGTGAACCATTTTGAGAGAGAATTGCTGTTTTGGAATAGCTCGTGACAATTTTTGTGACGTTGCCTGACCCGGTTTATACTCAACATTACAGGAAAATTAGGATAGGCTTTTGAAACATTGTCAACTTGCAGACATTAAACTATTTATTGAGGGAGCCGATAGCTCAGTGGTATGCATGCTTGCTTACTGAGCTCAAGAACGGGGTTCGAAGCCCGCCCGACGCCTTTAGTTTATTTTATCTGGGAGGTAAAATAAACTTAAGTACGCCGTCCTTCGGATGGGTCGTTAAGCGATGGTCCCGTTATAGGAGGTACTCGACCCCTACTCTAGCTGCATAAAAATATAGGGTAGGCAACATTTAAGACTTCCATAGTAGAGTCAGCTCATATCCGTCAAAGCCCGGAAATGAGTCATAATAACTATTTATGATTTATGATAAAAGATGTAAGGGGGCGCCCGTAGCTCAGTGGTATGCGTGTCTGACTTCTGAGCTCAAGAACGTGGGTTCGTATCCCGACCGAGGCCCTTAGTTTATTTTATCTGGGAGGTAAAATAAACTTAAGCATGCCGTCCTTCGGATGGGACGTTAAGCTATGGTCCCGAGCCTGTACGATGTCAGGTACTCGTTAAAGACCTCTGCCCTAGGTGAATAAAAATTTAGGGTAGGCAACATTTAGGACTCCCGCCTAGAGTCGGGCTCATGTCCACCAGAGTGACGAAAGAGCGCTCTAGTAGCGCTCTAGTTGGCGATATGACCTCGTAGTTAAAGCCCGGGCATGAGTGAAAAAACCTAACCTAACCTAACCTGAAATATGTAAACGTTATTTCGTAGAAAGTCAAAATTTGACTTTCGTTACGTTATTTAATAACGTTATTTAATAGCGTATGCAGTTGGATCAAAGATGCATATTTCAGATTGAAAGTTATCGCGCATTCTTTAGGCCTCCAGGATGAACTAAATTTAGATACATATTCCACCAAACAAATTCTACTAATTACCAATTAGTCTGGGGAGGAATAAGAGTTTTTGAGTTTTACCCCCCTCTTCTGATTCCCTCCCCTACTCTTTGAATTTCTCTGAGAATTAATAGGTGTCATCCTTGTGGGGTATTGAATTTACATATGAATGAATGCTAAAGGAAATTACATGTCAATGCCTACATTACATCAACAGTTATTGTTTTTTTTTTGTTTTTGCTCCCCTCTCTCATAATCTTCCTCCTTCCCTTTGGCTGATATGGCTAAAAATCAATAGGTGTCTACCTTTTGGAATTATAAATACACATGTAACATTTTGTGTCGATACATTCATTATATCCGGAGTTGTGTGCACAGACACTCAGAAATAACATTTTTACTCCCTCAGGTATAGGGAAAGTTTTGCAATAGGTCAGAAATTCGAAGTTGAATTTTTACCGGAATTTCAAGTTTTCCAAACATGTGATTCCAAAAGTCCTATCTGTTTTTGTGTGCTTTTGTGAATACGATAACTGCCTATAACGCCTATCCAGAAGCCCATAAGTACAACACCTATTGATTTTCAGCCAAATAGTCTATTGGTTTTGGACATTTAATTGATTAATTGTGGGGAAGTTTCTTTTTTGAATCAGGGGTTCATATTCCGATGAAACTTGAGTTGAGCCTTTCCCCCCCTCCCTTTTACCCGACGAAGGGAATTGTCGATATTGCGGAAAATGAATAGTTGTCAGCCTTATGAGGTTTTGGATTTACCTACGTCATTTTTGTGTCTCCTTCTTAATCCCTCCTTTCTCTCTGGCTAATTTGTCTGAAAATCAATAGGTGTCGTCCCAAAGGAACTTGAAAGAAGTAAAACTTGTTTATTTATGATATTGTCTAATTTCACCAACTATATTTACATGGGAGTATTTTCGGTATTTCTACCATCCTCAGCCAAAAGCATAAGAGATAAGACTCAAGGAGTTACAGATACACGTATAAAATTTCGTGTCGATACATTCATTCTATCGAGAGATATCGTATTCACAGAATCACACACAGACGCATAGTCAGAAAATAGTTTTTTGCACGTTTGTAATCAAGGAGTTGGAAAACATGATATTCCGGTGAAAACACTGAATTTCTCACCAAGTAAATAACTTCCCCTGTACATCATATAAGTGGGGAAATAGAAAGTAGAGAAATAGGTTGAAACAAGTGGAAATAGATCAGTTCCTTGCGAGAAATGTGGCTAATATATCTTTGTTCTAAGCCAGCAAACCTGTCTCCCAGCGTCTCTTTGTCACTTCACTGACTGCTTTCTACCTATCTTGGTTAGAGGTTTCTCCATTATCCTGACAGACTACTCTCCTTCAATTACTAAGATTTGGTTCAGGAGTAACTTGTCTTGTTACTCGTACTTTCCATAGTCTAGTCTACTTAAAAATTGGAGTTTTCAGTGTTTAAGGATATTTCTGATAAAGTTGTATTATTATTATTGTTTTAGGAGGATGCAAAAAGCCTAACCAACTGCCGATGAAATGAATGTATCGAAAAATCTAGTATGAGAAATCAAAAGCCCCTGTATAAGTCATCTATTCTATTGATATCTAGTCCATACGGTTGATAGGTTTTGGAAACAGAGCAAAAATATAATTGACTAATTGATGCTGAGGAAGTATATTGTCGGTGATTCACCGATTTTTTTTTTGTTGCAGCTCTTTTTCTCAAATTTTATTTTTTCAAAAACAATCAAGCTCATCCTCAGTATCTATAAAATTTAAATTACAGTTGATATAGTAATTATTCATGGAATTACTATAAGCGGGAAACACTTTAGCGGCTTAAGTTCTTTATTAGTCTTTTCCTTATTAAAAAGTATAACGAATTTTACATCCGATCAATGATATATGAAATTATGTACAGTTATTATGACTCTCTTGAAAAGTTATTAATAAAGGAGAATGGAAATAGTATTAGTGCTGATAAAATACAAATATAATGTTATATGAAATAAATCAACGACGACAATAATAATTATATGAATAAAAAATATACAGTTTTAAGAAAGAAAGTATGTATACACAGAGACTGGAGGATTTTATTATTGGCGATAAAAGGGGTGAAAATTTAAAATTGGTCTGATCGTTCTATACAATTTCATTTTTGTAGTGCTTCTGTTTGTTTCCAGTTGTTCCAGTGAGTTGAATAATGTACCTTTGTCACGAAAATAGAAGAAGAGAATATGTAATATTTTATTCGTGCCGGGGATGTACATATATGGTGATTCACCGACCTTTTTTTTTTTGTTAACAAGGATGATAATAATTATTAACAAAAAATTAAATTAGGAAGTCTAAAAATAATAATAAAATAAATAAAGAAAAAAGTTAAAAATAAATAAATTATATAAAAAATAACAAAAAAATAGAGTTAGATATTATGATTCATGTCCGGGCTTTTAACTACGAGGTCATATCGCCTACTACCAGAGCGCTCTGATGGACATGAGCCCGACTCTACTGTGGGAGTCCTAAATTTTGCCTACCCTAAAATTTTATTCACCTAGGGCAGGGATCTTTACCGAGTACCTGACATCGTACAGGCTCGGGACCATCGCTTAACCTCCCATCCGAAGGACGGCGTACTTAAGTTTATTGTACCTCCCAGATAAAATAAACTAAGGGCCTCGGACGGGTTTCGAACTAACGATCTTGGGCTCAAAAGGCAAGCACGCATACCATTGAGCTACTTACATTTATTTTGTATGCAGCCCAAAAATATTTATTGTTAGGAAAGTGGGTTATGCTACAAATAATAATGAGAAAAAAAAAAAAACGTTTCTGTTTATCGAGGTTTTTATTTATCGATTTGTTTATAAGGAACCATTAGTTTCGGCTTATGGAGGTCCGAGTGGAAAAATGTAAAGAAAATTGAAAGGCACGTTTCAAAAGATATATTACCGAAAATAATTTTAAA
Organism: Aradus depressus; assembly: GCA_963662175.1. Classification (NCBI taxonomy): domain Eukaryota; kingdom Metazoa; phylum Arthropoda; class Insecta; order Hemiptera; family Aradidae; genus Aradus; species Aradus depressus. Next base: position 27,809,527 of record OY759214.1, read on the forward strand.
TTAACAATGCGAACATGTTTTTGTGCCTTTTTATGGATTTATGCGAAAAGTCCTTGGAGCTACTACCGGCGCCCTCACAATAACTGTATTACTGTGAATCTTCAGTATATGTAATATTTAAATTAACAATAATTATTACTGTATCAATGGTAATTTAAATTTTATAGATACAGATGGGCTTGCAGAGAAAAAGTCTATATAATAAAAAAAAGTTATATTTTCGCAGCTATACGAAGTATAGGGGAAGTTATGTAATCGGTCAAAAATTCGATGCGGAGTTTTCAGCGGAATTTCATGTTTTCCGACCTCTAGATTCCAAATATGAAAAAAAAATTATGCGTGTCTGTGAACACGATAACTCCCGATAGGATGAATGTATCTACACGAAATTTTATATGTGAATCCAGAACCTTCTAACGAAGGCACTTGTTGTTTTTCAGCTGAATAGCCCAAAGGGAAGGGGGGGATTGGGGGGAGGCTTAACTTAAAAATTAAAAAAAAACTGCCCATAGAATGAATGTATCGACATGAACTTTTATATGTGTGACCAAAACCCCACAAGGACAACTCCTATCGATGTTCAAATTGGACATAGGGGAGGGGGGATTGGGAGATGCCTAACTTAAAAACTAATAACTGCCGTTGTAATAAATGTATCAACACAAAAGTTCATTTGTGAATTCAAAACCTCATAAGAACGACACTTATTAATTTTCAGGGGAACTGGCAGAAGCGAAGGGGAGGGGAATGAATTCCAAAACCCCAATAATTGCCGATGTAATAAATTTATAAACACAACATCTAGTATGAGGATTCAGCAACCCCTACGTAAGTCAGCTATTGATTTTTAGCGCCAACGGTTGACTGGTTTTGGAGGGCGAGCGAAAAGTAGATTAATTCGTTCTGAGGAATTCACCGGTTATTCACCGACGACTTTCTTTTAGAACAAAGCGGGAGAAAAAGAGTTGCAACAAAAAATTACAAATACATACTTAAAAATTGCTACTTTAGTGCCTGATCTTGTGTATAAATAAAACATAATGGAAGTAAGATTGAACGTCCTCCATTCTTCTTGTCAGCATTTATCGAGCAACTAATATTTTAACGATTTTTCTTCGAAGCTAATGGTTTCTATTTTTTTTTCAGCTAGAAGGAAAGAAACAAGGAAAATATGTTTCTTAATGAAAAATTACTCCTTGAAAAACCCATGTAGCCTGCTCTTTTTTCTAATTTTTCTTTTTTCAAGAAACCTTTGCACTAAATAACTAAATAAAATAAACAATACATTCATTTTGTTAAATCGGTACGAACGATAAGGGAAGCAAATGAAAGTAATAATATTGATTAAGTGAGAAAATAAATGAGAAGTAATATTACAGAGAGAAAAAAAATGTATCAATAATAATAATAATAATATTATTTAATAATATAACAAAGAGAGTAAATATGGACTGGGGATGCAACTGCTAAATATAAATATAAAATGAAAGTAGAAATACATTATTCATTAAAAATGAATGCTCTAAGTTTCTAGGCGCTGATTATATAATAGAAAGTATTGGAGATTCTTATTATGGGCCAGAAATAAGGAAGGTATGAAATTGGATCTGTCTATGTTAACACTCTGATTGTATCATCTCTCATAATTAAATTTTTTTTATTATTTTCTAATATATTTTATTATTTTTATGAAAGACTTCTTAGGCTTGTTTTTCATTTTACGTTTATAGTGTAATATTATTGGATATAAACACAGAAGAATAACTAAACTTTACATATACATATATAAATATAATGTTATGTTTCAGATGATGTCTTTGAACGCGGACATCATGCCTCAGTACCGACAGGAAGCCCCCAAGACCCCACCACACATCCTCCTCCACTACTGTGCCTTCAAGGCCATCTGGGACTGGGTCATCCTCTGTCTCACCTTCTACACGGCCATTATGGTACCCTACAATGTGGCTTTCAAGAACAAGACCTCCGAGGATGTCTCCCTTCTGGTGGTCGATTCCATTGTCGATGTCATCTTCTTCATCGATATTGTACTCAACTTCCATACCACCTTTGTGGGTCCTGGCGGGGAAGTAGTCTCAGATCCAAAAGTGATCCGGATGAACTACTTACGTTCCTGGTTCGTCATCGACCTTCTATCCTGTCTCCCTTATGACGTATTTAACGCTTTCGACCACGACGAAGACGTAAGTAGTTCGTGTACTTCGGATGATGAGGAAGGCATCTTGTCCCAAGATGTAAGTGTGATCCAGATTTGAAAAGAAACAAAACTTAAATCCTTTTGAAGGATCTATTATTTTATCTCTCTCTCTTATTTTTCAATTTGTATAAGAACAATATTCTTCTGTCACTCTTCACTTCCAAGCCTTTCTCTACAGGCCCATTTTCAACAAAGAAACAAAATCATTCTGCTTATATATTTCAATTTTTCTATATAGAAATTGCTGATCATACGTATTAGGATATATCGATACAGTAGGTCAGAAGTGGGACAACTCACAAAACCCTTATTTGAGTTGTCATCATTTTCTTATACAAGTTTTCATCCTCTTTCATATTCTGAACTCGGATAACTGAAAATATAAAATTGAGGGCTTAAAATATACATAACTTGTTATAGAATTTTCATGATAATTTGAAATGTCTTAGTACTGATCTGTGAATTTGATGTTGTTTCATAAATGTAGTTGCATTCCAATAATATGTATTCACAAGATTTGGAGGGATGAAGGAGACAAGGGAGCTAATATTTTGGCTGGTTTGACGAAGCGCATGAATTAATAATCAGGACTGAAATATTATTATAATAGTAACAGGTTGAGTAACAGTCTGAGTCTGTAAACGAATGACGTCATTAAAGTCTGTGCGCAAGATCACAACAGGTCCTTCGCGCCTCATTAGTATTTCCCAATTTAACGTGCATATTTCTTTATCCTTAACCATCGCCTTTTATGAGCGTCTGCGGTAATTTTTATCCGGGATTTTACAACGGTGATGTCAAAAATTAAAATTTCAGGCAATTTAACATGCCCTTCGACCTCCCAGATAAGAAAACCTAAGAATTCGTCGACTGGGAACACACCTTACATTTGAGAATCACGCTACATCTGTGCTAAAAATTAAGTCAGTTTAACAATTGTGTAAATGATTTTGTTTCTGAGCTGTAACTAAGCCTATTCACATCAGTTTCATCAACTGCACTCTTGTAGATTTTTTCTGTATAAATCAGCTAGGAGAATGATCTCTTTTTTTCCTTTTTATTTCTAAAGGAACAATCCGCTTCAAATTAAAACGAAACTAATATAGAAATTAGGTATTTAGAAACATGGTTAAAATACCATAACACGAGGTTACTTAGCACCTGAAAAGGGTTTCGTTGCATCTGACTTTGAAGAAGTTAAATGCGCCATTTCTAAAATATTTTATACTCCCATCATTCAAACGGAACAGAAAAATTTGTACACATTAGATTGGCTATACTGGTTAATTTATCAGAGCAATAGACGTCCTAACCCTGGGAAAATACACTTTTCATTTATATATTTTAAATAAAATAAATTAATTGAAAATAAACATAACCCGACTTTGGGAAAAAGTAAAAATCAAGTGAAAATGTCTATAATAGCATGTGGTATCTAAAGATAACGAAACACCAAAAATCTGAGAAAAGAATAGTCGAAACCATTTACTGCAACACAAGCTTAATTTTTTTCGATATTATAAAGAAAATTTGCAAAAACTTTATAGACAGCATAAAGGACGCCACAGATTTTCCATATTTTCTTTACAATATCGAAAAAAATGCAGAGTTAAGCTTCTGTTACAGTGAATTGTTCCGACGGTCCTTTTCTCAGATTTGGTATTTCGTTACCTTTAGATATGCTATTATTGACATTTTCATTTTTTTTTTTTTTCACTTTTTACAAGTCATATTCTTGTTTATTTCTATTATAATTTATTTATTTTATTTAAAATTATAAATGATGTTTCTTTTCCAAGAGTTAGGACGCATAGTCACTCTGATAAATTTACCTGTATAGCCAACCGTACAAATATTTTTGTGTCCTTTTAGTGATGAGGCTACAAAATATTTAAAAAATTGCGCATTTAATATTTCAAAGTTTGGTGCAATGAAACCCTTCAAGGTGTAAAGTTAACCTCGTTTTATGGTATATTATTACGTAGAAAAACAAAATGGCATTTAATAATTTATTTTTAAGCTGCATGGATCATTCTATGTAAATATTTCTCTTTAGACGCTATAAAAGAGAGTTGATAAAATATCCTTATGGGGTAAGTAATATAAAGGGCTATTTTGATTAGGTTACATTAACAATTACGGGATGAAAATAATGTTAATGACAAAATAATACAAACATTACGTTATTTCTTTTTAATTGCTTTCCTATCTTTCTTGGCTCAAAATGATCCAAGCTCATACAACATTTAGTGAAACATTTCAATAATATTATTCTTATGTTTATAAAAAACTAAACATTACATATAATAAATATTTAAATAAAGAAAAAGTAAAGGATAATAATAGAGTTTTCATTGTGTTAATATATTGTAACCTGCCGGGTGGGATTCACAACCTTTTCTTTTTCCAGTTTCACCTAAACACATTGTTTTACATCCTTTTTTTCCATTATATTTTCTCCCAAGTCCAAGAGAGAGAAATGTATACAGGTAACTATCATGAAAGATCACACTTATATCTGCCATGAATGTTATTACGTGTTACCATGAACTTTTTTTTTTTTTGTAATTATAATTATTACAATGCTCCGTCCATATTAAGTTGATAAAATAGGCAGAAAATATAAAATTCGGGTTAAAAGATTAAATTATAAGATTGAAATAGGAAGTAGTAGAAAATGGAGTGAAACTTCTTTTAAATCGTTCTGCGTCATGAAACCCGAGCTGCTTTCTTGACGAACGTGCAACGGAAGTGACGCACAACGAGGAAAGGGAAAACGACGCATGCGCGATGGGGAGGGAGGGAAGCTTAAAAAGCAACCGCTAGTATGGCATCAGCTGCTAAGTACTTTAATTCGTCATGCCACGTGCAACGTCACGAATTGAAAACATTGAATAAAGTTACTTAACATCTTTTGCAGAGGTATTGTGAAACACTCAATAAAAAATATAAAGAAAAACGTATGTTTTTTGAAAATATTGTCAATTTCACAAAATATAATATATTTTGTGAAATTGACAATATTTTTAAAACATATACGTTTTTCTGTATATATTTTATTGAATAAAGTGATTATAAGATGTCGGAATTGAATAATGTGTCGGTAAAATCGTCACAATGGTTTGTTTAACTTATTTTTAACACAAAGCTATTGTTTCATTTTTAGAGAAATCTCCTGTAAAAGCTGTTACTGACAATGAATGAAATGACAATAACGTAAAAAGTAATAATAAGAAAACTATGTAAATAGAATTCATGAAACATACTTTGATAATATAAAATTTCATTTCTTAAATTTTATAAATTATTTCTTCTAATTCACCTTTTACCGAAGCATCAATTATAGAAAAAATAGGCCCATTAAATATAAGTCAGAATGCAAGCAAAAAAAGAAGTTTCACTTTTGTGAACTACCACATCCTTTTTTTTTTTTTTTCGCTGGATTATTTATTTCACTGTCATGCATGTTGTACAGTCAGTTTTTTTCGCATAAACTTAATATTTTGTGAAAAATATATAAAAAGGGAATGTTTCTATGGGCTCGTTTATGAATATATCTATCGTATCTTTTCTATAATATTATATTATAACCGGGTGGTCCACAGTATATTATTTTATGATAATATCCCAAAAATTCGACCATGTTTATGGTTGCAGGTAACTCATTCATTTGAATTCAACACTTCATTAGCATGTCACATAACATAAATGAAGGAACATTCAAGTTTTATCTATAAGATCAAACAAACTTTAAACTTCAAAAAATACTATAAAAAGACGCTTTAGATTTTAATTTTAATGTAACACAATTTTTTCCTAGTGAGCGTCACCGCTTCATAGTGCATGGCAGAAAAATTTCTTGAAAAGTAAGGAAAAATGCTTACCTGTTTTATTCTATATCCTTGGTGCGAAACATATAATGTAATTTTTATTGTAAATTATTGTGAATGATACCTTCAGATATGTCATGCATGCATTTTATTTTATAGAAGCCATTATTAATTGTTAACCTCTTAGTATTAATTATTAGCCTAATTAAATAATTTTCAAAATGGAGAAAATTTAGTTATATATACGTACATTACTTTCCCTGGCGCTCTGGTCCTTGTAGAACCTGGGCCTCCGCAACGATTTTTCGACATTCCTCACTATTCTCGGCCTACTGACTCCATCTTCTCACCCACATCGTTCTGAGGTCGTATCCTCCTCGGTAATCTGTCTGAATCCATCCTCTATAAATTTTAGTTCACGAAGACCACCAGGTCCGGGATTTTGCTCAGGTGTTTTGTCTTATTTAAGCTCTTCTTAATATCAAGGGAGGGCCTTGGCTGAAACATAGATTTTCACGACTTTCAGATATTAGATTTTAATAAACAATCCAATCAGTCAGAAATTTCTGTCTGTGAGCACGATAACTCCCTCTAGAATGAATGTATCGACACGAAATTTTATATGTATATCCAGAATTCTATAAGTACAACACCTATTGTTTTTCAGCCAAATCGGACAAAGGGAAGGGGGAATTAGAGGAAGGCTTAACACAAAAACTCTAATAACTGCTATTATTAGAATTTATCGATAAATTTTATATTAAAGTCAAATCCCCTTAAGGACGACATCTATTAATTTTCTGTTGAATCGGCCGAAGGGAAGGGTCAGAGGAGGGCTAAGTCAAAACTCCACAAACTGATTATGTAATGAATGTATCGACATGAAATTTATTTAAATTCAAAGCCCCATACGGACGCCACCTAATAATTTTCCGCGAAATAGGCCGAAGGAAAGGGGGGGTCAGAGGAGGGGGACACGCCCTTAAAAAACCTATTAACTGCTGACGTAATTAATGTATCCACACTAAATTTATTTTGAGCCCCGATGTTAGTCAAGTATTGATTTTTAGCCCAAATGGTCAACTGGTTTTAGAGAGATTGAAATCTTAATTGATTAATTCTTTGTGGGGAAGTACATAGCGGGTGATTCACCGACGACCTTTACCGCCCTAATAGGTTGAGTTGATCATGTTGGCATTTTATTTGAGGGATCCCGATTGATTATGTCCCAACACATACAGACTCAGAAATGAGAGTTAAAAATGTTTCACAAATGGAAGGCAAAGGCATTTTTATTTGCCAGACTTGGTGGTGGTTTCAATATAGGCCTATGAAATTTCAACCTTTTCATTTATATAGGGTTTAACCAACAATTTGTGTAGTACTTTGATAGGTGTATTTTAGAGACGAAAATAAGACAAAAAAGTTCCTGTAAACATGGGTCCGCAAGTGCATCTTCAAAATTTTGTCTCGAAAAATTCATTACATCGGCAGTTATTAGGGTTTTTGTGTTAAGCCTCCCCCCTAATCCCCAATTTTCAATGTATCAATACAAAATTTCATGTGTACAATCAAAACCCTACAAGAGCGTCACTTAATAATTTTCAGCGGACACGGTCGAAGGGAAAGTGGGGCTCATTCAAGAACCCCAATAATAAACGAATGCATCAACATGACATTTCATAATTTAATTTTTTTTAAAACCATGAGGACAATACCTTTCAAGTTTCAGCAAAATTGGCCGAAGGGAAAAGGTTCAGGAGAGGGGGGTCAACTCAAAAACCCTAATTATTGCCGACGTAATGAATTTATCGACACGTAATTTAGTGTGAGGAGTTGGAAGCTGTAAGTCAAGTATTTAGTTTTAGCCCAAACGGTTGATTGGCTTTGAAAGAATAGCGAAAACGTAATTGGTTAATTCGTGCTGTGTGATTGCTGCCATTTAATTTTTTTAAGTATAGCAAAAAATGTTGTTTACAGCCTATTTACAAACTAGGGACATTCAATTACCAATTTCATTTTTTTTTAATTCTAATTTTTTGAGGGAATTATAGGGAAAACTATAGATTGTGAATAATTAAATAATAAATCTACTGACTAACGGGTATTAATCTATAAACTGTAATAATTCTTTCTACATAGGGATTTAAAAATATAATGTATGTACCTGGGAAGAAGAGTTTCATGTTTTTTTTTTTTTTTTTTTTTTTTTTCCTCAGGGTATCGGAAGTTTGTTCAGCGCACTGAAGGTGGTCCGGTTGTTGCGACTTGGTCGAGTCGTCAGAAAACTGGACAGGTACCTGGAGTATGGAGCAGCCATGTTGATTCTACTGCTATGTTTTTATATGCTCGTTGCTCATTGGCTTGCCTGCATATGGTATTCAATAGGTATGCTGTTACTTTTAAAATAATTACATAATTATATTTCAATATGGTTGTCTCTAAAAACAAATAACTTGTTTTACCATTTATATTGTCTAATTCTACATAAAATTTTTATGTTTTTACAATATTTATGTCCACTTGATGAAGGTCATTTGAAACAAACAACAAATTGGCTTTCGGTCGCCCCAAAATACATTTATTGACGTTTAGCCATTATTCAGGGATTATCAAAACTTTTGTGACAAAATAAACGATTTATAACTATTATATTTCATATGGTAGTATTAAAATCTGATCAATAAACACCATGATGGTTGGTTATTGTGATCCGAGATTTAACTGCAAGTCATATCATCCACTACCAGAGCGTTCTTTCGTCGCCCTGGTGGACATGAGCCCACTCTACTATGAGAGTTATAAATGTAGCCTATCCTGAGTTTTTATTCACCTAGGATAGGGTTAATTAACGAGTATCTCACATCGTACAAGCTCGGAACCATCGCCGAAGGACGGCGTGCTTAAGTTTATTTTACTAGCTACCCTAGGTGAATAAAAAATTAGGGTAGACAAAATTTAGGACTCCCACAGTAGAGTCGGGCTCATGTCCACTAGAGCGACGAAAGAGCACTCTGGTAGTAGGCGATATGACCTCGTAGTTGAAGCCCAGACATGAGTCACAATAACTAAGTAGCGTATTTGGTTCGTATATTTGGTAATCTTAAGTCATAAAGTATAATTTTGGTTATCATAAACCGAGTTAATCAATTTTACCCCCAAAAATATTTATTAACTATGTTTTTATTAGTTTTTTTTCAAAATATCGACACAGATAGCTAAAATGTTTTCGGACATTGCTACTTTAGCAAAGTGAGTTGGAAGTTTGCAAAGGCCAGGTGAGTTTATTGTGACGGTGCCGAGAACCGAAACCGGTACACTATATGTATTTATTTATTTATTTTTATGGAATCAGGCAATATTTGGCAAACTTCCAAAGCCCGGGAAAGTAAACAAACGGACACGATACATGCAATTAATGCATATCTTAATCTATACTTCACTTATTTTATTTTCATACGAGGACAACGCATAAACAAAATATATTATGCACCCCGCATTGGAAAATTAGAGGCATAATCCAGCCTGAGCATTAAGACCCCTGATTTATGGCGATAGTAACATTTGAATCGTGGCTTCATATAGCGTTCGAAAATGTTTGAGCACCTCAGAAAACAATTGTAAAATAAAAATCATTCGATTTTCACTTTAAAGGAGGGTATACAGTAATCTCACAGGTTGCCAAATAATAATGTAGTCGACCCCTCACATCTTTTATCATTTTGTGCTAGCCGGTTTTCGAGGTTGCACTCCAAATTATAATGGCTAAATAAAACAATACTTTATAAAATATTTTTTAATATTGTATTTGAAAGAGGTACCTAACATGAAACTATGCAATAAATAACTATTCAAAATTTTAAATTTCATGATTGGGGCAGATATATTTATTTATATTTAAGAACTATTAATTTTAGCACATATAGTCAATATTGGTATGTACTTACTTTAGCTACTGGATTTGTTATACATTTTTACTAAATGAAGAGTTTTCTGTGGATAGACAGCCTGATGATGTGTGCAACGTCGAAAGCTAGCTAGCACAAAATAAGAAATTCTTTTGCAATCTGTAAATCACATTTCACATCAGCCATTTTCACATTTTACTGTAATGTATGAGTATTGTCCTATTATTTTTCCATTTAATGGTATACGTATGATGTGTGCAGGTCGGTCGGACGCAGACAACGGTCTGCAGTACTCGTGGCTATGGAAGCTGGCCAACGTGACACAATCCCCCTACTCGTACAACTGGTCCACGGACTCTGCCTCTCCTGAACTCATCAACGGCCCCTCCCGGAAGACCATGTACGTGACGGCGCTCTACTTCACCATGACGTGCATGACTAGTGTCGGGTTCGGGAACGTGGCCGCCGAGACAGACAACGAGAAGATATTCACCATCTGCATGATGATCATCGCTGGTAAACACACCATACATTTTTTTTATATTTATATATCCCATCGGGATCTAGCGGCAATCAAATGTGCTACATTTGTAGAACACTTTTAAAAAAGTGAATCACTAGGAATGTACTTCTCCAGAACGAATTAATAATTTATGTTTTTGCTCTCCCTCCAAAACGAATCGATCGGCTTCACACAAAAACTATAGTAACTATCGTTGAAATAATCTTTCAATCTGGTAATTTCAGGCAATTGAGGTATATATATATATATATTCAAAAAAAAATTTCTTTATTTCATATAGACGTTTCGACTTCTTGTCATTATCAATTCTATCTAAATAAATACAGAATGATATATAAAATACTCTTCCAATCATATATTCGTTTTTTAAAAAAAATGCAAGGGTGAAATTTGACAAATGTGAATTAGCAGAAAAAAGTTTGACGACAATCAATGTCGAATAATATATGATTGGAAGAGTATTTTATATATCATTCTGTATTTATTTAGAATTGATAATGACAAGAAGTCGAAACGTCTATATGAAATAAAGAAAATATTTTTTTGAATATATATATACCTCTATTGCCTCAAATTACCATATTGAAAGATTATAAATAGTAAGGTATAATAAATTCAACTAGATATTAACGTTGAAATGAATGAATTGATACATTCATATGTAAATTCCAAATTTAATGATGTGGGGAATCAGAAGAGGGGGGCTCAACTAAAAAATTGCTATAACTGTCGATGTGATGAATGTATCAATACATAATGTATTATGAGGATTCATGATGTTTGGCCCAAATGGTTGATTGGTTTTGGAGGGAGAGCGAAACTTAAATGAATAATTCATGCCGGGGAAATATATTGCCAATGACTTTTTTTACTATAAATAATAATATTTTGTAACTTGATGTTGACCAGCACTGCTGTACGCTACAATCTTCGGACATGTAACGACCATCATTCAGCAGATGACCTCAGCCACTGCTAAGTACCATGACATGTTGAACAACGTACGTGAGTTCATGAAGCTGCACGAAGTGCCCAAGGCTCTCTCGGAGCGGGTCATGGACTATGTGGTCTCTACTTGGGCCATGACTAAAGGGCTTGACACTGACAAGGTTAGTGGCACTTTGTGTCAACAATGGTTCATCATTTATCAAAAAAAAAAAAAAAATTATTGAGTTTGTTTTTTTGTTTATTTTTACATAATATTTTTTTTCAAAATTTCAAAAACGTTCAAATATTAAATGACTTGGCTAGTTTTGATATTATGAAAAATTTACAATACAATGAGACTAATAATTATAATCTGAAAATGCCAAAGCGCAAAGCTCCTATTTTATAGGTTATGAATTGTAACAAATATGAAATTTCATGTCGATACATTCATTACATCGGAAATTATCGGGGTTTTTCAGTTGAAGCCCCCTCTGATCCCTCCTTCCTTTAGGCCGATCCCGCTGTTCCGTTGTTTCGAAATCAAATATTAAATTTCATGTCGATATATTCTAAACATCGGCAGTTATTGGGGTTTTTGAGTTCAGCCCACTCTCTGATTCCCCCTTTCCTTCGGCCGATTCCTATGAAAATTAATAGGTGTTGTCCTCATGGGGTTTTGAATTTTGATATGAAATAGTCTCGAAGACAATTTGGTTACTCTGCTAATATCGATAAGGAGAGTGACAGTAGCTCAGGGGTACTTTGCTAGCCTATTGATGCTCAATATCGCTGGTTCGAAACCCGGCTTGGGTTATTTATTACCTTAGGTTTTTTTATGTGGGGGGTAACAAAACCTTGAACAGACGATCCTTCGGAGGGGACGTTGTGCTCAAGGCATCCTAATTAAACTTGTGTAGGCCGAAGTTAGAACTACCACAGTAGAGCTAATAGGGAGCATCGGATGCTTAGGTCCCTATGCACACACCATCCAGTAAATCTAATATTGACAATGAATGTACACGAATTACACAGTGTACGAAGAACATTCATCGTCAATATTTAAATTCTGAATAATTTATTCCCTATAACCACCTTCTGACAATATACTACCACATAAAAAACCACACCCAAAACGGTTCAACTTGAGATTTAAAAATAATGAAGTTTAAATAATCAAGCTTAAAAATAATTTAGCTTAAATCAAGGTTAAAAATAATCAAACTTAAACTTAAATAATCAATCTTCGCTCTAAAGCAGTAATATTCTTTAAATTGTATCATAGATATTCCACTCCTGGAAAATTTTCAATAATTTGCGACCTGTCGTTGGCAGTAAATTAAGAGTAACTATTCCAATAAGTGACGCAATGAACTGTATTTATTTTCTACTCACATTCCGAACTATTTTCTTTATCAACCCATAAGATTTCCTTCGAAGTAAGTTTAGAAATTATTGTAATGATGAATCATTTTTTTGTAAGTAGATTGTTGTAGATTGATATTTAAATATATTAGTTGTCTGTGAATGGAGTGTTGTTCGTAGGTCGAATGAAAAGGATCACAAAACTGTCTTTGAATATATGGCATGTGGTATTATATGGCAGGTTTACTGCTGAAAAAAAAATAATATTAAGTTTTTTTGTGTGATTTGTAGTTGAAAAGTAGCTGAACAACATGAGTGTTTCTGATTTTTAGTGTGCAATATGTGACTGAATTCTCAAATGAATCTTGATAATAAATACATTTACTTTGCTATCTAAGAGTTATTGATTGATTACAGGGGTGGGTTGTGTATCCATGTTATCCGAAGCTTGAAGGCCCGTATAACAGCCTCTCACTAGTATCAGTCTACCTGCTCTCCTGCCATTTTAATGAAGCCCAGGATGCTTTCTTCCTCTATTCTTCTAGGTTGAAGAACGCTTTGTCGAAGATTCTCTATCGGAGAAGTGAATAACCTTCACATTCCTCCAGGATGTGTAGTATGGTTTCCTCCATCTTCTGAAGATTGGATCTGGAACAAGATCCATTATAAAGAGATGTTTTCTTACCGAGGGTCCTATTAGAATACCCGATCACTTTTCTCATTGTTATCCGAAGTTGGTCAAGAACAGTTGTTCTTCTTTTGATGTCCGGTCCTTTAATCAACTCTTTTGACTGTCGACAACCCGGGAGAGTTTCCTTTCCGCAGTGCCTACTTCTTCAGGACCCTTTTGCAGTGTCTTCATGTTCCCTATTGAGAGACCGCGTCCATAAGGTCTTCTTCCGTTGCTGCCCAATCCGGTTTTTCGGCTTGTTCATTTCCTTTCTGTCATTTAAAAAAATCTTGACATTTTTGAAGAATAAGTTGACAAAGGAGGACAACATAGATACATTTCAATGTAAATGTACTCTCATTATTTTTTAAAATTATTATTTTCTTTCCTTTCTGAAAATATTGATAGTCTAATAATTTATATATTTTTTACTATAATTCTTCACGCTCATTTCCACGGGATCGTTCCAAGTTTTCTAAGATGTACTTAACATTGAGAAATTTTTTTCATTTTCCTGAAATTCCTTCGTCTTTTAATAGCAAAGAAATGTGTTATGGTAGTTGTGTTTTGTTTACATAGCGCATTGGTTTCATCGAATGTGCTGCATGATTGTGGCTTTTTGCTTTTTATTTTTTCTCTATTTTTTTTTTATATTTTCATTTTTTTAATTTTTTTTTAAATTTTTCATTTTTTTCTATTTTTAATATTTTTTTTTATCGGAGAGGAATTACTTCAAATTTAATTTGAAGTTTAACTAATAGAACGAAGTAGTAAGTTTCTTGACTAAATGATGGGGTAAATGGATGAAGTTGTTATCTCTTTTAATATTCGCAAAGTTTTGAGAAATACAGATGTCTGCTTTTAGAAGTAATTAATATTTTACTTAACGGTTGCATGCTCAAAGTATGTATACACTGAAAAGTATAATTAAAATATGATTTTTCCACATATTATAGTCAATAGTAACTACCAATTGTTACTTATTATGAGATATAAAAATAAATACGGGGTTAAGTAGATGCTTCGTGTTGTAAAGGTTCTCAATCGATTCCTGGCGAATGCTGGTTATTTTTTCTTTAAATTTTTCAATAAAGAATATATAATAAGCTCGACTTTCGCCCAAGTTGGCAGTATATTAGAGGACAATGTTGTGGGAAGTTGAGGTTTTGACATGTAAATAAAAAACGGAGTTGACGCCAACGTTTCGGAAACTATTTATTTCCTTCTTCAGGGCCAACTGAATGGATGTGTGTGGTGAAGGTGGTAAGATTCACCATACATATGCACCTAAGTCATTATAAGGCCCTTAAGAAGGAAATAAATAGTTGCCGAATAATTGGTCAAATTATCAGTTTTTTCAAGGTAATGCTTCAGAAATGACGTTAAGCGATGGTCCCGAGCCTGTACGATGTCAGATACTCGTTGAAGATTCTCTACCCTAGGTGAATAAACCTGGGTAGGCAAAATTTAGGACTCCTACTCAAGGCTCATGTCCACCAGAGCGACAAAAGAGCGTTCTGGTAGTAGGCGATATGACCTCTTAGATAAACCTGGTCATTAGTCACAATAACTAGCTAAAAAAATAATAATTAAAAATAAGAACTTAGGTAGATGCTTTGTGGTGTGAAGGTTCCCAGATCGATTCCTGATTAATATTAGTTATTTTTTCAACTAAAAATAAATTGAATAAATTAAGGGAAAGGTACCGTAGAAGTATAGTTCATTCCACTAGCAACCTTTGGAGAGCTCGCCCTTAACGCCCAAGATGGGTGTACATAAGGATGTTAAACGAAATTAACAAAAAAAAAATGATTATCAATAACTGTTGATAATTTCGAGTTTTTTTTACAAAATTAGATGACACTTTCTTTCATCCTTCAGTGTTGTAAACCGCCAAATAATTTATATTTTAATATTATTTAGCCTCAGTTTCCTCTGTTTTTTTTTTTTTTTAATTTTTTATTATTTATTTTTATTTTTTGTTGGCGCGGTCAATGTTGTAAGCTGTTTGCATAATGAGGCTGTGTTTTGCCACATACTGATTTGGCAGGTGCTCAACTACTGTCCGAAGGACATGAAGGCGGACATCTGTGTCCATCTGAACCGGAAGGTGTTCAACGAGCATCCTGCCTTCAGGCTCGCCTCTGACGGCTGTCTTAGAGCCCTCGCAATGCACTTCACCATGAGCCATTCAGCACCAGGTAACTAACATTAAACTTATATTTATATGATACTTAAATAAATAAATAAATAGGTCTGTGCTCCTTGTATTGAACATAACTAAATAATGTTCTCGGAACTTACTTTATATTGAAAGAAAATCCATAATAGAAATTCCAAATATTTTTTTGGTTGTTTGAGGAGAGTCTTAATTCATAAATATATTATTACAACATCACAAATCCCATTTTAGTGGCACCGATAGCTCAAAGATAACGTAGTTGCCTACTGAGCTCAAGATCGCGGGTTCAAAACGAGGCCCAGGCTTTTTGGATTTTTTTAACTGGGAGGTGAAAACGTTAAGCGATATTTTAAAGACCCCTAACCTAGGTGAAGGCAAAATTGGGGTTTCCTACAGTAGCGTCTGACTCATGACGAAAGAGCGCTCTGGTAGTAGGCGATATGACCTCGTAGTTCAAGCCTGGGAATGAGTCATAATAATTAACTTCTCCCATTTATTTTTTGCTTTCTCAAAAAATAGCAATTACAAACGTTTTGGGAAGCTCTCTCATAACAGTGTCTATAATACACCTGTTCTCTAAGTTAACTATTTCTTCGGTCAATCATAATCTTCCTATTTAATCCCCGACGGAAAATAAGAGATATTATAAGTTTGAAGTGTGTGTATGTCTGTCTGTGGCATCGTAGCTCCAAGACGGCTGAACTGATTTCAAAGCGGTTTTTTAGTTTCAAAAGCTGGTATTTGCGAGATGGTTCTTAGCCGTCTGGAAATCGGTTAAGCCGTTTCCAAGATCTTCAGGTTTCATCAGGGCCTGGGTAGGGATCTTGCCTTTGTTACAGCTAGAGGCTTGGAGTTTGAGCTCAAATGTTTATTAGGTCAACCCCCTCCCCACCAAGGTTTCAGTAAAAAAAAATTAATGTACAATTAATTGATTTTTATTTAAAACACCCACCAAACCGGACTTTTTTGTGTCGGGGGTTTTTAAATTGTTTACAGAACATATTTAATGACTCGACTTATATATTTGATTTATTGTTTTGACTAGATGTTTAAACATTGAATTGACTATAGACTGAAGTTAATTATTGACACTGATGACAGAAACTTTTGTAATTGCTATTTTTTGATAAGCCAAGAAATAGATGGGCGATGTGATGATGCAATAATATATAATATATAAATATATTATATGAATTAGTACTCAGTGGTCTTTGTTTGTCTTGAACATAACTAAATAATGTTCCCGGGTACTTTCTTCATTTTGAAAGAAAATTCATAACAGAAATGAAAATACCTTTGGGTGAAAAGAAATATAATAGGAAGTCTGCGGATGTTATGATTTTTCCTACTTTTATGCACAAACTTCCTTTCTTCTGAATAAATTTGTGATTAAATAATCCCGTACGAAGAATAACTTTATTTACTATTTTCCACTTGCATACGCTTAATGACCCGGCCAGTCCAAAAGAATACTTGAGAAGAAAGTACAACTGTCTTTTGGAGATAATAAAAGTCCATTTGTATTGTATACGATTGTATATGTGTTTACTTATTGTATCAAAACTTAAACAAATACTTTACTTATTTTCTTCACTGTTTGTATATATATACTTCTAATTTTATTCATTTACTTATGTTTTTTTTTATTCTGTAGGTGATCTGCTGTACCACACAGGAGAGTCGATAGATTCTCTCTGTTTCATTGTCACAGGATCATTGGAGGTGATACAGGATGATGAAGTCGTCGCTATACTAGGTGAGGCACTGTCCTTATTTAATATATCATTCTCATAAGTACAATTTAAAATATTATTGTTCTCAAGCTATCGATGTACAATGTTCGTGTAAGCTCTAACCTTCGTTGACTGAATGTATTCCGAATAAAAAAAAATAATAAAAAATATCGTGTATCAAAATTTGTGCAACAATTATCTCCAGGAGACTATGATTTTCGTTTAGCATTTTGTAATACTGTTAGACTAAATAGAGTCAGACGAAGACTTTTTAAGTAAAGAAACGCGCAAAAATATATAAATCTAAGAAAAAAACATTTCTCCATGCAGTTCTATTTCCGAATGACAATATATGTTTAATCCCCCTGGAAATGTTAATGCGTCTCGCCGGTGACCCAGTCCTTTTTACGATACAACCATAAATTATATTATAGGGCTGTACCATCTGGTATAAAATAAACGAATAGAACATATCGATCTATAGGATGCAAGGCTCCAGTGGCTTGGTTAGATATGTGGAGTGTCAATACATAAACTATAAACTGTCCAAGAATTACCATATAAAAAATAAACAAATAAAAAATATATAAATTCAAAACCTCATGGGGACAATAACTCTCAATTTTTAACGAAATCGGCCGAATGGCAGGAGATTCAGGGGGCTCACACAATAACTCTAGGAACTACCAATGAACACTAAATTCTGAGGATTCAGAAGATCCTGCAAAAGAAGAAGAGCCCCCCACCCCCGTAAGTCAACTATTGATTTTTAGACAAAATGGTCGATTGGTTTTAGAGGGAGAGTGGAAACTTAATAACTTTTTGTTTATTTCTTCTATAATATTTATTATTATTTCTTCAATATTGTGGTTATAAAATGTTATAACAATATATAAAATGGTTATTGATTAGAACTTGGCACTAACCATGCGAGGTGTTCTATCACAAATTTTTATTAATATTACCCTTTACCAAATAAAGGGTTTTTGATCATGTTAGGCAAATAACAGGAAGATTTAAAGTTGGTTTGGCATTTAATTAATAACAAAGATTGTTATAATGTTAATTTTATATTGTTGAAACTTGATGCACGTTTTCTATTTATACTTGTTAATTTGTTATTTCTAGTCACTGATGATGGGAAGATTGGTCCCGAAACGTTTGACGATGTAATAAAAGAATTTTATAAATAAAAATTGGGAGTAAAAAATAAAAAACTGCTTGACCAAAAAAACCTATTATTATTATTTGTTTCAAAATATCATATGTCCATGATTTTGATGGATATTGTATGGTAGATAGGAGCAAACCTTTTCACTTCGAATTTCGTTACACAATTTAGTATGAGGATTTGAAAGCCCTTATGTGAGTTAACAATTGATTGTTAGCCCAAACTGTTGATAGGTTTTGTTCATTGCCGGTTAATCAACAACGACATTTTAAATTTTTATAATGGAAAATAAGGGGGTCTCAACAGAAATAGAACTCTGTTATTCTGCAAACTGTCAAATTATCACAGATCACTACATCACTCACACAAAATTCACATTAAACATAGGTATATATATATTTTTTTAAGTGAAACTTCTTTACGCGCACTGGGGACTAAGCTGGTAAATGAGTTACGAAATTGTGACTCACTGAACACCTCCCAGAATCGCTCCGCACCAATGTTTTAATTCGTCTCCTCAAAAAGTGGTTTAAAGTGTCCTTTTTCGAAAATAAAGTGTATAAATCTGTGAGGGCACCGATTAAAGACACTACATTTCAAATTTAGACAAAATCGAACGAGTGATTTGCTCACAGGGGTAAGTGAAAGCATTTCATTTTTTTGAATTCTGAGAGTAGGAGTTTGGGGATCTTTGACCCGTCTCACTCCTCACGTCACTCACCCCGTTGGGAACCCTAAAATCATGACAGGCCGTGATACAGACTCTGAATATGAGAATAATGGTTCAAGACCGTCGTCCACAAAGAGGAAATTAAGTTCAGAAATTACAAGTGTTGCATCTTGTTCGGAGGAACAACATTTTCATATTATTACCCAATCTACTGGATAATGAATCACAAAGGTGAGTTTACGCCTGCTTAGCGTTGCTGGCGTCATAAACAACGTCTCTCTTCCTTTCTCAATTTTCATTCTCTATTCTTTCGCGTTCAAAAACCTACATTTCTCATTTCTCTCACCATAGGCCTATTGTCTCTACTTTGGAATCAAATGTAGTAATTTCTGATTTTCCTAACAACAGTTGATTTAACAAATGAATAAAAATAAAATAAGTCAATAAATAAAACTGTTGCATGTAAAATGTTGAGTTAATTGAGAAATCCCATACAACACAAAAAATATATTTATGGAACAAAAAATCAAAAAAATCGCGAAAGAAGTTCCACTTCTGGTGCGTGTTCGAAGCACTCACTAATTTTTTTAACTTGTTTTTTATGTTATTTTCTCATGAATTTTTCATTGAATCGAGTTGGGGAGTATATAATTTCTGATGGTATTTTTACCACGATTAGGTAAGGGAGATGTGTTCGGAGACTCGTTCTGGAAGGACAACGCAGTGGGTCAGTCAGCTGCCAACGTGCGAGCCCTCACCTACTGCGATCTGCACACCATCAAGAGAGACAAGCTCCTGGAGGTCCTCGACTTTTACCAAGCCTTCGCCAACTCCTTCGCGAGGAATCTTCTCCTCACCTACAACCTTAGGCACAGGGTTCGTATTTAACAATTATTGTACCTAGCTATTTTTGTAAGATTGGCATTTAAGGGCGCTCAAATATGCGCTACGTTTCAACGGATAAACGTTTTTCAAATTACTTTTGATGTAGAACGCGGTGGGTAGGGGGTAACATCCGTGGCATATATGTAACGACGAGCTGTCACACTATGAACGCTTGTATCACTGAAACTAATAATCGTAAAGTAATAAATAATAAAATAAATAAAAACAATGAACTTTTCCAACTTTTATATTGTCTAATTCCCCTTTCCCCTTCCCTTCAGCCGATATTGCTGAAATTTGACAGGTTATGTCCTCATTGGGTTTAGTCTTCAAATATGAAATTTCATGTCTATACATTTATTACATCGGCAGTTATTAGGGTTTTGGAGTTGAGCCCCATCTGATCCCCCCTTTATAATTAGAATTAATTTATTAGAAAATTAATAAGTGTCGTCCTTATGGGATTTTGAATGCACACATGAAATCGTGGGCAGTTATTAGAGTTTTTATGTTAAGCCTTCCCCCTAATCCCCGCCTTCCTTTTGGTCGATTTGGCTGAAAAGCGAAAAGGTGTCGTTAGAGGGTTCTGGGTTCACATATAAAATTTCGTGTCGATGTATTCATCCTATCGGGAGTAATCATGTTCGTAGACACACAGACAAAGGGATTTTTTTTAAATATTTGGAATCTGGAGGTCGGAAAACATAAAATTCCGTTGAAAACTCCGCATCGAATTTTTGACGGAATACATAACTTCCTTTATGCTTTGAATAGCTGGGGATGCAACATGAAAAGTGAAAAATTTTTCTTACAGCTACGAAAACTACAATTAATTATTTACAAAAATAACTAAATAAACTCTCCACGCTCATGCCAAAGGAAAAAAAATAAATAAAAAAATATGTATCGTCAATTTACGATTGTCCAGACTACCACATCAGCAATTTTACCAACGCACACATTTTATATTCCACTCGTGAAAAAAATTGCCCAGTGCCATATTGGCAACTCACTATATCGAATAACGGTGGTGGATGGAGATGGTGGTGGTTAGCCAGTTGTTATGGTTTGGCTGCCCATCAAGTGACACTAACCCACTCTGGTTCGAACTTGTCATAAAAAGCTTTATTCCTTTTTATAGTAAAGTTATGCTGCCTGGAAATGTTACAATGGTCTATTGGCACTTTTTTTATTAGTAAAGATTTAATACTTTTTGAAGCTAAATAAGTACTTTATTCTGTTTGTTTTCAATGTTTTCTATTAGTATACTTAGTATTATATTATCTTTGTGCATTGTTTTTACTAATATATATATATATATTTTTTTCAGTTGATATTTAGGAAAGTTGCCGATGTCCGAAGAGAAAAAGAACTCGCAGAGAGGAGAAAAAACGAGCCTCAGCTTGATCAGAACCAGGACCATCTAGTGCGAAAAATATTCTCTAAATTTCGAAGAGATAGAGCAGCTCTAACACCACAGGCTTCGACAACGCAAAGCCCTCAGGATCCTGAAAAGGGAGAAAAACTGTCGGATTCGTCCAGTCCAGGCCCGGCCAAACTGAGTAGTGTAGTGGAGAAGGAAGACTCTAGTGGAACCTCGACAAGTATGTTGTCTAGGCCAACCACGGTGCGGGCGAGCAAGTGGGGGCGGCTATTAGGCTCCAGTCTGGACTCGGGGAGCGACAGTTCGGGGCGAGTGAGAGCGGGGGAGGCAGTGAACGGGGGTGGGGGCTCAGGAAACAAAGTGTTCCCCAAGGCGGGGAAGGTGGCTGGGCGACAGGACACAATTGAGGAGACGGTGGAGCTGGAGGAGCGGGGCGCTGCCAAGGGACAGGGTCTGAGGAAGATCGAGTCGGGGGACAGTGGGATCAGGACAGAGCCTGCCTTCAGGCCCGTGTCGGGGGCCAGTCCGCAGGAGTACAAGGAGATCATGGCCAACATCATGGAATTCAAGGTGGACGTGAAGCTGGAGGTGCAGAAGCTGAACCAGAAGGTGGCTCGGATGGAGGAGCTCCTCACTGAAGTGTTGTCTCGGTTAGGGTCGGCAAGTCCTTCCTCAGCCTCCGGGGCTGAGGTGAGGACTCCGTGTGAAGGCAGGACTTCCTGTGATAGTGGTAGGCCAGAGGTGGGGGTCCGTAAGCGGCGCTCCAAGTCGAGGACTAAGGGGGTGGCTCCCCCGGTCCCTCCCAGGACATCCCCCTCCACGGAGCAGCCTCAGTCCACCTCTGAACAGGAGGACGACAAGAGGCCACGCAGGCCACGAGACTTTCTCTGAGTTGTATTGTCCTTTTTTTTTATCTAGTCCTTACATGTATGCAGTAGTTAAGTCAGCCAACAACCTCTTCTACTGTTTCATTTAATATATCAATTTTTATGTATATTAATTTTAAGTGGTTATGGTGCTCTCTTCGCTACTGCAAATATATACCTCTTAACAAGTCTGCCCAACCTTTTATGGTAAGAGAACTATGGGTCGAAACTAGTCAAGCAGATAACATAATATTCAATAGTAACATACTTAATATGAAGTGTACATTTTTCTATTGATAATAACGATATCGATAGCATACAACTATATAGGGTCAATCGTCCAGGGCTCGAAGATGCTCGATGCTCATTAAAATATTTTCTTTTTTTCGATATTTGATGTACTACAGACAGTTTCGTTAAAATTTGCTACAAATGGCTTTGTCATTCAGTTCCTGCCCTGTGATGTCAGCCCCCCCCCCCCCCCCCCCCCCCCCCCCCCCCCCCATGCCAATAACATTTAAAGTTATTTTACTTTAATATCAATCATTTCATTCCTCACTAATTTAATAATTATTTTTATTATGTCATGAACCTTATTTTGTTCCTAACAAAGTACTCAACGTTTTAAATATGATCATATTTGTATAACGCCTATTGTAAAGTTTCTGGACATTTTTTTCGTTTACTAATGGAATCTTTATTATTCAGCGGTGGTCATTGTTCCCTGGTTCATAATTTTGGACATTTTTCAATTTTTTTTTTTTTTGCATGAATTAAAAATTATACGCTTTCTGACTGACATCACGATTATGCAGACAAATCAGCAGCCAAAATAAGCCCTAATTGGTTAGCATATTCCTTTGTAGCAATTTATATATTTCCAAAGTTAGTATTTGGGTTAGTTTTCCATAATTGTTCGTTAACCGGGCGGTTAACCCTATATTATAATGAGACCCTCTCATCACAGTAAACGCCCAAGAGCTACAGGTTGGCAAGCCTGTATATTTCTGAATCATCGTATTGATATGTTGTTTTTCTATTTTATATTTTGATAAATTATTAATAAGTACTACTATTTATTAGAATGATTTTTAATAGTAATACAATTTTCTTTTTTTAAATATGAACGTTGGTTTTTTCTTGAGAAGTCACATAAGAATTGGCATATTAATTTTCTTTTAATATCTGCAATCCTTCATACTTCGAAATTAATATTAATAACATTTAATTTGTTGCTTATTACAGTGTTTTAATCCAACAAAAAAGGGAAAGCGATCATAATATCTTGTGTAAGTTGATTGCAATGGTATTACAGCTGAAAGATACTCTTTAATCTAATCAAATTCATTTTTATTATAGATGTCATGAGTTATAGATGTCATGAGTTTAGTCAATGAATTTGATTTGAAACGTTTGCCATGAAATATAGTGACAACAATGTACGATGTCAGATATTCGTAGGACGTCGTGTCAGATATTGTAGAGTCATGTTCATCAGCGATGAAACAGCGTTCTGGTAGTAGGCAATCTGACCTCTTAGTTAAAACCCGGGTATGATTAGTCACAATAACTAAATAACAATGAATTTGGTTGGAAATGTCTATCATGATTATGAATGTTATAAGACATATAGAGACAGACCCCAAGTTTCGTAACACACTTATATATTTATTTATTTTAAAGTAATGTACCATTTCAGTGAGGGGTTCGGAACTAATGAACCTAATTCATTCATTTTACACTGTAACTTATTTCTTGCTTTTTGCGATTTTTCAGCTTTATATTTTATGTTCTTTAAATTGTTTTAGTTTCAGGACGATATCTTTGATATAATACAAGAATTTCGTTCATTAATACTCATTCTGATAGATACACATGTAATTTAAGTTAAAATAATATGTCAATTCGAAATAATAAACTTTTATCAATGAATTTAAGGCAAAATTTGTTAATAATCTTCCTTACGCTGTATATCTAGAATAAGGTTTAACTTTGAGATTTATTACTCTGACATGTTAACATTGTTTAATAAACAGGCCTAAATCAAGATGAGAAATTGGAAAAGTAAAATTTAATAATTGTTAATTTCATTAATCATCAATTTTTTTATTAATATAACTTTTTAATTTTGTATCCATCTAAATATTCTTATAGAACTGATGTAGTTAATCTTGCAAAATTATTTTATTATTTTTTAACTTCAATTTTCTAAACACGAAATTGTTTCCTATTAATATATATAATGCTTTAATGTCAATTGAAAAGGTAATTTAAAAAAGTCGATATTATTAGCTTATTTATGGAAAAAAAAGTCAAATATATTATATATATTTGCAATTTTTTGAATTATTATGTAATTATATTTATTTGAGAGAAACGAGCTCAAAAAATAAATGAATAATTATTTAAGAAATCGATTTTTTAAATTATTTATATTTATATACTTGTATAAAAAAAAAAAGAACAACGTTTTAGCTTGTTTGTATATAATGATATACATATATAAATATATATTCATATTTCATGTAAATATCCTGTTCTTTGTTATATGCTGGACCCAATAGGATGGCCAACTTTGTGACATCGCCTAATCCGCTTTATATATATCGAATTACTTACTACCTTTTAGAGTGTGTGGGGAAGTCATTGTTGCATAAACGTGGTTTTATGTAAGTTTAAATGAAATTGTGGTATTCTTTATTGATCTTGTTGGCTGAGTTCGACGCGAAAAACAATTTTTCCAAATTTACATTCGTTCCCAAGATATGAGTTTTAAGTTGTTTTTCGTTAAAAATTGATCAGTTTAATTTCCATTTGATGAAATATTAGGTTCAGTAAGACCTTACTTCGTAATTATAAATAATAACATTTTCAAACAATTTAATTTTTTTTCTGATTATTTAAGCTCAAAACATTAATAAAGAACCTATTATTTAATTTCCCCCCTGTTATAGAGTTATGTAATCACTCTGAAATTGTTTTCCGATCCGTTGATCCAAAAATTGCAAACGAAAAAATCTTGTCTGTGTTCACGATAACTCAAAGAATGAATGTATCGACACAACATTCTATATGTTCTTCCAGACCGCCATAAGAACCTGTTCATTTTCAGCCAATTCGGCCAAAGCTATGAAGGGGATTAGGGGAGGGCTTAACACAAAAACTCCATTAAATGTCGTAATGAATGTTACAATGCAACATTAAGTAATAGGGATAATCATTAAGGGTTCAGAAACCATCCCCTATGTAAGTCAACTATTCATTTTTAGCCCTAACGGTCGATACTATAATAATTTGTTCTGGGGAAGTAAATTTCTGGTGATTCACCGACGACTTTTTTTTATTACACAAAAAGTATCTTACTGTAAAATTGTACCAAAGAAGATTGGAAGAAATGTTTTTTGAGCCGAATTCAGAAGGAAACCTTGACTTTCAATAATAATTTTAACCATTAAAACTTATAATTATAGAAATGTCAATAGCGCTATATGAAAGCTGCGATTACCCACAACTTCAGATGTAAAATTCAATATTTGTAGATAGTTCAGAAATATCGCTAAATTGGCCATCCTCATTTGGCCACTCAGTATATTGTTAAGTACATTTATATTCATAATAGTAGTGATATTTTATGACTAACTGGGAAATTCAAATAAAATATCCATTTAATAAATTTAATATGTTGATGACTTAGATGTTATTAGCAACTTTTGTCTTATAAAGACAGCTCTCCTGATTTCAATTTCATTTTTTATATATATTTTTAATTTTGTTATTTATTTTTACATATTCCATTTCTGTTGAAGACATGTAATTATCATCTTTTAGTAATAAAATAATTTATGAGAAATCATGAATGAATACATCATAGTGAATTTTATGATTTTCCATAATTTATACTCTTGACTATTCAAAATTGCATTTTAGTTGTGTATATTTTATTCTGGATTTAATATGATTGAACTATAATAGATAAGAAAGCACATTCACTTTAAAATTTTCAAATTACTTATTCATTCTTTGCTCATTGAAAGTTTTTTTTTTTTCACACTTCATTCATTATTCTACTTTATTGTTTTTACTATTTCAGTTTCATTATTATTATATTTAATAATAAGATCATTTCGCTATATGTATTTGTGATGTCTCATAACTCATTCATAACGAGAGCAATTATAAAGGATTGTATACTGTGTACATTCAACAGTGTTTGATACTTTGTAAATTAATATGTATAAAATTATATACTAATAATTTCTTAGGTTTTAACAGTATTTTTTAAATTAATAGGCTTTATGAAAAATGTAGCCTTTTGTAAATAGAAAAAAAATAATAATAATAATAATTTTTAAGCAAGATTATCAGTAGAATTTTAACTAAAATATACTTATGAAGATTCTTAAAATTTTTCTACTACAATTTGTATAAATACGTATGGCTTTTATTATGAATCAGACAATGTAGTGATTTCGAATGCAGTGCCTTGTTCTAGTAAATTTAATTATGTTGTTGTTTTGTTTAAGGGTCATTCTGTGTAAAATCAATCTTTGTCTGAAAGTTAACGTCTTGGATTTTTATGATTTTTTGTGTACAAGTTGTACTCAGTGACAATACAAAAAGTACAGTTTTTCAAATTGACCGGGACCTTAATTTGACATATTGTAAATGATAATAGTTTTCAATGAATTAATTTTTGTTTTTTTGTGAATAACAACGCTATTATTATTTTTGTGGGAAAAATCTAAGATATATTCATTCCTCTTCTTTAAAAACTAGCTTAGCTCAAGGTTTTATATAAAAAAAAAATGTTTGATTTTTTCAAAAACCATTTTATCTGACTAATGCCCAGGTTTTAACTGCTTGGTTATTACACCTACTACTAGAGCTAGTCAACAGTAGGAGTCTTAAATTTCGCCTACTCAGGTTTACTTAGCTTAGATTGAGGTCTTTAACGAGTACCTGACATCACACAAGTTCAGGACCAGCGCTTAACGCTCCGTTCGAAGGGCGGCGTGCTCAATGTTTTTTTTACCTCTCAGATATGAAACTTAATGGTCTCGGCCGGGTTTCGAACCCGTGATCTTGAGCTCAGTAAGCAAGCACGCTACCACTAAACTACCGGCGCCCTCTGAGCTAATTAATGTATATCGACATCAAATTGTATATGTTGATCCAAAACCCCATACTGATGATACCTATTGATGTTTTACGCCAACGGGAAAGGGGGGAGAGGGTTGATTAGAGGGGACTTAACTCAAAGACTCTAATAACGTTAATGAATGTTTCGACACGATATTTTAAGTAAGGGTAGAGGTCACTGTTACTATTGGAACATCTTGATCTTCAGTCAAATTGACAGAGGAGAAGACTTCAGAGAGCGCGCGAAAATTTACTCGATTACAAGTATTGCTGGGGAAGTAGACTTCCGTCGGTTCCCGATTTTTGTCAGATACAATCAACGGGGAAAAATTAGTTTCATTAAAATATTCGAACAATTATTTTCACTTTAATTTTTATGCCATTTTGAAACATTGCTAGTTTTGAGAGGAGAGAAATGACTGACAAACTTTGAATTATTCGGTGATCCCATTTCGATCCACAGCTACAAATCCATCTGAACTATTTGAAACATCCAAAACATGACCAATTTTGAGCTTTTTCCGTATTTTTATTTAAAATTTTGAAACTGTATTTCTACTTATAGATAGAACATCACAGAAATCAAAGAGGTTAAGATTCAGACATTCGTTGATTAAAAATTAAATGACCCATAAAAGTTTATTTGAATTAAATTCAATATTAATTAACTAATTAAAGAACTTGAGGAAATATATTATAATTTATTATTTTTCTAAATTTTATGATGTTAAATTTTTTTATTCAGACATTTATAGTAACTATTAATTCATTAACTAAATGCCATCTCGGTATGAATTGTTGTTCTGGCAGAAAAGTGGATGAACGTAAATGCACTTATTGTATAAAATTTGCAGATCTCGAGCAAGTATATGAAAATATGCTGGCGTCAGCGTTTTTTTTTTTTTGATTCATTGTATAGCGTGATTCAGAGTGACTTTCATACACCCAGTAATTCCAGAATAAAATTAATTTGAAAGGAAAGAGGGAAAAATAATAAAAATATATTTAAGAATTTGCTGCTATGCGTTATAATTTAAATATTAAATTTTTAGTAACAATATAATTTTTTTTTTCAAATCTGAGTACATTTCGTTTTTTTTGGAAATTTAGTAAGGAACATTTTTGGTTAAAAACTAATTTTTTATAGAACATCTTTTTGCGTAAATCAAGCAGTCCAAAAAAACTTAGTTTCACGACATTTTAGGATGCCTTTCTGCATATATCTCACAAACCGGGCGACCTTCGAAGAAGTATCCAATATATAAAATGTGCCTTTCAGTTTCCTAAAACTTTTATTTGAAAATATTTTTAACTTGGGCATAAATATAGGCGGTATCTTGTATGATGTACTTAAGCCCCCAAGTAATGTGGTCTCAGTTTGATTTCAGTCAAAATTTGATCAGATTTAAGTTAGTACATTTCAAATTTCAGGTTCAAAGCTGCAATAGGTTTCTGAGTTAGAGCGCTCACAACGTTTATTCTCATATAAGTACGTGAACATCCATTGTAACTAGATCTTGGATTTTCTTTCTTTTCTTTATTCTCCATATTTATTGAATCATTTTTCAAATTTGAGATATCCTTTCTGAGAGTAGATTGGACGCTCTTTTCATATTATTACAATTATTTTTAACTTATTCTCCAAGACAGCTCATTGTTAACTAATTTAATTGTAAAAATTAGTATTGTGAAAAATAACTATTCGTGTTTCTCTTCAAAAAAATATTAGTTGAATCTTAATTCCCCTTCAAGAATATTTAACCCTCAAAGTGTGATACTTGATCATTCGGATGTAAAAATCATAAGTACAGTAATGAATTGTAAATAAAAAATAAATAAATAAAATGACTATTTCAATGTGCTGAAGAAAGTCTATTAGTTGTTTATATTTGTCTTTGACGGGGTTCTTGAGGCAAACCTGCAGGGTGTCGTCCGGTTGAGGTCTGGATACTTTCGTCTCGTCTCCTCCTACTTCAGACACCTCATTATCACATGGTCCATATCCTCTGTGCTGCCGCACCGGTCGCACTGAGAACTATTACTCACCTTGATGATATGGAGGTTTCTGTTGACACGCCCGTGGTTCGTCCGAAGCCTGCTCAACTGAACTACCTCCCGACGACGCAAGCCCATGTCCTGGAACCATGGTTTTAGATCTACCGTCTTTTGAACAGCATAGTGCTCCCTTCCTTTTGACGTAGATTCTTCAACGTATGCTTGTTGCCAGTTCTGCATAACAACCTTCCTTAAACAGCGTCTTGCATCTCGTGGAGGTAGCTGTATTTGAGCATGTTCATTAATATATTTTATCATTCACGTTTATTAAATTTTCCCTCAAGTTCTCTAATAAATTTAGACTACGGAAATTCTTTCGCCATGATGCTTTCATTGCTCACATATTGTGAGTTTCATTTTTTTTTAGAGTTTAAATTTTATGAGTTACCTTCAAGATAACTGTTTATTGGAAATACATGTATAAATGAGTTTTGTAGTGTTTTTTTTTTGTATTAAGAAATTTAACAATTGCAGAGATTGTCTTATACAAAATGGGTCCAGAAAAGTAACATCGTGTAAATTAGTAGTCATAAAGTTACTTTTGAATAAAAAAAAATCTAAAAAGAGAAAAATAAAATGTACAGTTTCTTTTTGAGTTACTGTTTGTATGTAATAATGTTTTTATGTTAGGAAAAATAAATTTTAGTATGAACGAAGTCGAAACGAATGCTTGTCAACAGTTCATTTATGTGATAAATCATTTTTAGTAATATTGGAATGAACCGATGTAGAATATTATATTATTTTATACTTAATTATTTTATTTATTTACTTTAATGTATCTCTTCTTTTAATTTAAACTTTTTTTTTATGATTGCGCGTTGAGTATAGACTATTGAGATGATTATAGTTATTGAATAGATTCCGGATCTATTCTATGAAAATTAATGTTTTCAATAGATTCCAAGACAATTCTCTAGTGAATATTTTCTCTATATTTATCTGATTAGAAACCTGAATCTTAGACATCTAAACATGCCGAAATAGGCTAGGAAAAATGCACTATACTTATCTAAAAAGGGTCTACAAAAAGACAGACGTAGCTAAAAAAAATTCTGATTATGTTTTGAAGTACCCTCGATAGTACAGGGTTATTACAGGGAGCGTCCTGATTTTAACACAGTGTATCCGGATGTAGGATAGTGTTATATATTTTTTAGGAAGTCTCATTCAAAAGAATTCGATGATTTTCAGAAAGATATTCCAGGAAAACCTATATGTTATTTTCAACTGCTTGTCTATATTTTACCAGTCTGTTGTTTCGCTTATTACAGAATTTTCTAATGTTGACAGCTACTTGTCAATATAGTGAAACTATTGTCAAGTAGTTTCGTGTACATTTTCTTGGAATATCCTTCTGACCACGATAACATGAATTTTCATGAAAATATATCTAGAATCTGTTCAGTACCTAATTAATATTCATCAAGATGAGAAGAAATTGAAAAGGATAAGATAGATGCATGGGATGGAATCTAGCCCGGCCAATGTAGTTGCTATTTACATTAGCAATCATTTATTATTTCTAGAATCCATCAACCATAAATATATAGATGTTTTTCATCTCCATCAAGTGAAATTTATTCGTGGTGTCAGTTTTATCTTATAGGTGGATGCGGGATTTATCTTCAACTGAATATCTGTATGTCGTGTTGAATCTGTTATCAGATATTTATTTCAATATATTGAACTATAGCAATAATTTTGTAATTTAAGGTATGTTTTGTTTTATTCGCAAAGTTTCTGTGTACTACATCAACCAAAATAAATTATTCGCTTTTTCTTCCTTTTTTTTTTTTTTTTATTTTTTAAACAAATTTAAGGGTTAGTGAAATGAGAAGAAATAAAAATAATGATAATAAATCCTTGCAATAAAATTGAATTTATTTATTAGGCCATGTACTCATGTATCCTCTGGTCTAAAACTTTATTTTGTATTAGTTTTAAGGAAAATTATGTAGAGTTATTCTTAGACAATATGTTGGACATTTTATTTATTTATGACAATAAGGATTCCAGCATTTAGAAATGTAAGCTGAGAGTTCTACCATTTAACAAGTTTTTAGTATAAAAAATATATATTATTTATTGTAGAACTAGTGGTTTTCATTTATGTATTTTTCTAGTTACCAAATTGTTTTGTCGAAATCATCAAATGAGGGACACATTTCCGATAATCAAAAAGATCATACTTGTATAATACAATATACTAGAAAACAAAATACAAATACAAATTGTTTACTTTTCAGACGTTTTGTTACAAAACTGTAGCCAAATCTTATAGATTGCCAAGAAAATATTTGTTTATCCAATGCGATTTAAAAATATATTATTTATATAGCATTTTTCTGATATAATTGACACTTTCTTTGGCTCTGGGTTGCAAGGTCTGTCGATTTTCAAGGGGACATTGAAATATTTGTGGCGTACTATGAGATTCCATTTCTTTATAAAAATGGAGTACGATATTTTTATTGTTGAGTTTTTTATATAGTTCCTATGGCCCTTCTGTCTCGGCTGGTCGACCGACCGTTGAGGTTTTTTGCCTATTCTTCTGTAATTTTATTTTTTTTCCTCCTTTTTTTTCGTTCTTGTTTCACTCATATTAATATTTTTTTAAATTGAGTGTAAATATATGGACGCCTCTTAAGAAAACTAGGGAGTTTCTTGTTTTTAAGGAAATTAACGGAGTTTTATTTCGTACAGAAGACAAACATGTTTCAATTTATGGCAAAAATTAACACGATTCAGTTTACCTCCATGAAAATTAGCATACTTAAATTAATTTCAATGTTAGCGAAAAAATAGTATATTCTAATTAACAACAGGTTAATTGCTCAACTTCTCTCTCGGTTTTTGAGCAAAAATTGAAACGCGTTTTTAATGTATGAAATAAAAACCCACTGCTTTTTCCTAAAAGCGTGAACCTTCTAGTTTTCTCAAGAGGCGTTGATGTTATTTTCTGACCATACACAATTTGCAGTTTTTTTTTTTTTCGTTAAAATAAAAGTGATCTACAAATATTTACAATTCCAATAAGCGACAAAACATGTATTTATCTAGATATAAAAGCTTCAAGGGGTTTAACGTTATTTTTAAAGTAAGTCCACTAATATTTCATTAAAATTTTTGGTAGTCAATATTTAATTTCTCTATGCAAGGTTTCATTATTAAAATTGTATTTAGGTTTGCACAATGTGGATAATGTTCAGTGGTTTGCAATCTTGTGAAAATGTAGGATGAATAATCTAATATATTTTCTTCTCAGTTTAACGTGTGTTTAGAATCCTTCCTAGACTATTGCGATAAGATGCTCTCTAGCTAATGCAAATCTGCAGTAAGTTTTATTATGTATTGATATGTTGATATATATATATATTTTTTTAAATTTATTTAAATGGAAAAATATTAAAAGTAGAAAACAATTTTCGAGGAGTCTGCGAAATCCTATAAAAGGTATGAAATTTGGCGTAGAATATTATTTACAGTGTTGTTAGCTACAGTTTCCGTAACATGGGACAAGAAATATTTTATTTTGGAAGAAAATTCATAAAATAATGTTAAAAAAGATTGTTCTGATTCTGCATTGTGAAAATAAATATATTTTTTATGTTACTCATACATTATATGAAAACGGAAAATTATTTTTTTGGATAATTTGCATAAAATACACTTGCAAAAACGGATGGCACTGAAGTGAAGAGAATAATATGAAAGTAAAATATGATTTGGCTAAAATACCTTGCTGCTTTGTTGAAAATATAATTTTAGATTGTTCGTCCACTGGCGCGATTGAAACCATGAAATTAATCGCGTAGGATGAAGCGATCAGTTACACAGACGATTTTTAAGATAAAGAGACTGTTGTCGTGCAACTCATTCATGATCTGTCGTGAAATCTGTTTCTGCGATACCAGACCATGCCAGTAGTTGGGGATCATATATAGTTAATGGACAATCTCTTGACTATAATAATGACAGTTGTAGTATACTTGTATAATAATATTCTTAATTTTGAAAGTAAGCATTTTAAATAGAATGACTTGATTAAGGAAGCTTTGTGATTGTTTCTTTGAGTCAAATTTCTGATCTTGGATTTTGAAATTTCCTTCACAACTGTACGTTTCAGTTCAAAACAAACACTTTCCCTCCCGTGTCTGTGGATCTGTCTGTCCTCTAAGTGCTTGTCATACGCTTAGTTCTGAAACTACGG
Organism: Aradus depressus; assembly: GCA_963662175.1. Lineage (NCBI taxonomy): Eukaryota > Metazoa > Arthropoda > Insecta > Hemiptera > Aradidae > Aradus > Aradus depressus. Next base: position 27,843,266 of record OY759214.1, read on the forward strand.
AACGGATTTTTACGAAACTTGGTGTATGATTTCGGTTCGGCATTAAAATGGTTTTGTTCAATGTTTTGCGAAATCGGTTAAGAATTAAGAGTAGTTAACTTGTAACGATTTTTGAAAAACGTTTTTTTATTGAAAGTGTTTATTTTATCATATAAAAGTGTATATTATATATTATAAAATATGTAATGATAGAACAAATGTCCACTCAATTAAATACAGACAATGGTGATAATCAGCGGAACAATTGAAGATAGTTTTACATGCGAGGAAGTTTCGTGCAGTTATTTGACTGATTTTTCTTATCCTAGTGCGGCAGTCTGAAAGTACAGTAGTAAAAAAATGTGTGTCCCTCCTCTTTAGGCCAGATCGCATGAATCCTATGAAGTTCACTAACTGATTGTTTGCTCTTTCAGTACACCAATTTGAATTCAATTGCGTCTTTCATCTTTCGCGCAATATCACACAACTGAAATTCCCCCAATCTTCTAGAAAATCTGGACGATTCCAGTAGGTACTTTTTTCTATTTGCGACCTTTTCCGTCCCCTATGTAATATGAATGCCACCTACATATTCTTGGATGAAGATATACTGCAAGTGGTTTCAATCGCGGCTGTGAACGAACGGATAAAATAAGTAATGAAAAATACAATGTAAATCAAATTCACTATATTTTATTAAACTAGCTTCGCTAGGTTAAACCATTTTTAAGAGTTGTAACGTACTTATTAGTAATTTCTTTTCTATATTTATAATTTATGGTTCGGCTAAAACATCTAATATCCAGGTTTGCCCATGATGCGTAAGTAACAGAACTCTTCATATTGACCTCATGATAAACACAGTTCAGGACCTTTACTGACGTTTCCTTAGCAAATTACATTAACACACAAAACCTTACATCCACTCACTTTCTTCACCACACTTGCCAAAACATCCTCCCAGGAACCAGGACTAAAGAAGAGATGGAACCCTGACTTATAAATACAAATTTCAAATCCCCTATTTCTTGAAACTTGACCTTTTGAGAATATTCCATCTTTATAAACCTTTAGTCCTTCGGAAGGTAAGCGATTGTCCCAAGCCTATGCGATGTCAGGTATTCGTCAGGACCTCAACCTCAGGTAACTAAACCTAAGTAGACAACATTTAGGAACTCCCAGTGTAGAGTCGGGCTCATTTCCATCAGAGCGCTCTGGTAGCACGCAATATGTCTTCGTTGTTAAAACCCAATGAGACAATAACTAACTACGTTTTATAAAATGTGATGAAGTTTGAATTACATTGACTTTTTCTTTATTTATTTTATATTTTTTAAATTGTGAAATTATGTAGGAATTATGGTGAGTTTAGGATACATATCGCTTGGAAGAAACATCAAAACATTTTACTAAAACAACCATCATAATGTATAATATAATTAAGTTGATTTATTGTAATTATTTTTAATTAATATGTAAGTTTTTTGTTAATTTGTATTATAATTTAATGTTGATAAGGACGAACAAAAGAAGAAAAGAACAACGAATCGTTTAACATTAACTCAATCCTTTTTGTATATGAATTCAGTTGATATTCAGAATGTATATTATGTACTATTTTCTCCTTAAAACTTTGCCAGCATAGTTGATATAATGTTTTAAAATTTTGTAAATACGATTTTTAAAAAATGAATAAAAAACTTAATTTTGCAATCGAACTTACTTAATGCACTACACTTAATAGATTTACACTGAATTAAATAAAGCTAATAATTTATTATTTTGGGTGTATTTATTAATTTATTCCCTGTCTCCCTGATTCACTTCCCCAGCTATACGAAGTATAGGGGAAGTTATCAATCATGTCAGAAATTCAATGTGTTGAGTTCTCACTAGAATTTCAATCTTTCCGAATCTCTGATTTTCTAAAAATGAAAAATAAAACATTGAACACAACTGCAATAGAATGAATGTATCGACACAAATTTTATATGTGCATCCAAAACCCACATAAGGACGACACCTATTGATTTTATGTCAAATCGGACAGAAGGAAGGGGGGGCTTAACACAGAAACAACAATAACTGCTTTTGTAATGGAACAAAATATCATATGTTGATACATTCAAAAACGGGCAGTTATTGGGGTTTTTATGTTAAACCGCTCCCTTAACTATAAAGTGACGATGAATTACTGGTTACGTATTTAAAATGTGTCGATACATTCATTCCATCGGGAATTATCGTATTCAGACAGATTTTATTTTTTTTTGACGTGACAACGTCTATTGGCTCGTTAAGCACAGTGATAGCCGGTCAAACTTTCTTGTGTTACAAAATACCGTCAGAATTCAATCGATAATAACTACGAGACTAATAATGCGATAACAACGGTTGAGGTCACTATGGATAGATCATGTCTGTACGTCTTTGTTGTGCAGTGTTTGTTTTGCCTCAAAGTGAAACAATAAAAATATTTGCCGAAATATATGTAAAAATCGGTATTAAATTGAAAATTGCAAAAACATTAAAGATGTCGTCTCATATGAATCGTAAATATGCGCCGAATCATAGAAAACGCAAATCAGAGGAAAGCTAGGATCAAAAGGAATTTAAAAAACCTAAAAAGTCTAGTGCCGAGCAAATGCAAGTGCTACGGCAGCATCGAAAAGAAAATGAAAAAACGGCGCATAGCAATAACTTAGGTGGCCCATCGGGCGTACAGTGGCCACCGACAGTCCAAACGTCCACGGATCATGTGCAGACGTCGTTGGAAGGCAATAAAGAAAACAGGGGTTATATAGAGATCACGGGCAACGTGACAGCGCTAGACAAGTATGTATTGCGGTCACCAAATATCGTCGTGTTGTGGTCACAATGGATAGAGCATGTCTGTTTTGGACACAAATTACATGCCATAAAATTGCAGAACAACAGTTCGATGCAGTGTGAGGTGTACGTGTGTTACTTTAGCTACCACAGACCCTTGCTACATGCAATAAACTTGTGATTTATCTATTCTGTAACCATACTACTCAGTATAACCATTGTATTAAAGAGATTGATAATTAAATTACATATTAATACGAAACACTTGTTATGATTTTATCCCGACGTTTTCACGGAAAATCTACGGCGTGGACCTTGACTACTACGTCTTAATGTTTTTTTTTTTTTTCATTTTTGGATTCAGGAGAAAACAGTAAATTCCGATGAAAACTCAACATCGAATTTCTGATTATATAAGTTCCCCTATACTTCATATAGCCGAGGAAGTTAAAATATAAAGAATTACCTAGGCTAAGTAATAAGTCTATACTGGGCAAAGAAATGAGAAGTGTTTAAGGTTTTGTAGGTCAATGGAAAAGAAAAGAACCGTTAATGGTTCCGGTCGTGTGTCTGTCTGTCTGTGAGGAGCATCTATCTCTCATAAGAAAAATAGTAGCCACATGAAATTCAGAATGTATTTGTGTCTTAGTGGTAGCTATAAACAGAGCTTATTGACCGGTTCCAGAAAACTTTGCGCGGACTCAAAAAAATTACTTTGGTTAAAACCATATTTGCATACTCGACTGAGTAGGATATCAAATTGAAGAGTTCTGAGAGTAAGATACAACAAGTACTATAACAAGAACATTTTTTTAAAAATGATTTTTACATTAATCAAAACATTCGAAAGAACAACCAAATGTTCCCTCTCCCCCTAAAAATGTCACATTGATGCAAAAATTAAGAAATAAATAATGGCGACTTACCACATTAAGGTAAGATTCGAAATTTGTTTCGAGAATTTCGGATTTGTAACCCTCAAGTATCTACATGAAATCTTGGACAACGTGAGACTGTCTGACTCGTGTGAAAAAGGTACACAATTAATATGCGTGAAATTATGTTTGTGTATTTAGCAATACTATTACTGATGTCATGAAAATATTAAAATTATAAGTTTTTCCTGTCATTAAAAACTAAATGAATAACAATGAACATATAAACTGAAATTATAACAAAATAGAGACCGCCGATAGCTCAGAGGTAGTGAGCTAATCTACTGAGCTCAATATCGCGGATTCGGGAGGAGAAAAAACCTTGAGCAAGCCATCTTTCGGTTGGGAAGTTAAGCCTTAAGTCAGTTGATAAAGACCCCCTTTAGAGAATAAGCCTTGGTAGACAAAATTTTGTACACAGAGTCTGGCTCAGGTTCACCAGAGCAACGAAAGAGCGCGCTGATAGTAGGGGATATGTCCTCATCGTTTTAAAGGCTCTCATAATAACTACCTAACTAAATATTAAATTTTATTATGCCTTTAATTAATTTATGTTTTTTTACAACTCAGATATTTTCTTTGAAACTCAAAATGTTCTACACAAATATTTTTTTTACTAATTGTTTCTTACTTTTTTGGAATGCACATTCTCTTTTTTGTTGAAAAACAAAGAACTTGCTGCGAATAACACTGATCGAGACTGACTAGGTTCCACTCATATAGGGTAGGGATTTATTTTTACGATTGACCCCGACTTTTGACGGTATGTTATTTTGTGTTTTTTAAACTTCTCCGGGATGTTACTATGTTGATTTTTTCCGGCATATTTTTTTCTTTTTTTTTAAACAATATTCTGGGGCACCCACATACTTTCTTTTGGTCGCTATGAAGTTCATAGTCACCAGAGGAAGGGGCGTGGAAGTGTCCTTCGGGATAGGTCATATTATAGGATATTATAGGACAATATTTCGATACAGGGGGTACGTTGTGTGTGCTACAGAGGGTGTATGACGTAACCAAATACACAACATGTCGAACGCGTGGACGCCATAACCGAGCAACCGTCAAATTTCTGCAACTAATTCAACCCTTGTAAGCCTTATAACTCCTGAAGAGTTCGATACTAACTATAGCAGGGTGAGCTCTCTCAAACGCCACCACTCCTGCTCTGATCGACAAACCCCTCCGAGCTATGCTTCTGTGAACGCCGCGCGCGAAGCTAAAGTTAGCTCCGATTAGGTAATGGGTCACGCAATAATGGCGCCATCTGCGCACGCAACATATGCGTAATCGAGTAATGCCTTTCTTCCTCTACACAACGATACCAAAGTAAGGCGCGCGGGTAGTATGATTGCAAAAATATAAACGACATTAGTGTTACATGTTTTCATTACATGCGGTTTTAGCATGCGACCCCCTACTGAACCGAAATGAAAGACATTTCACGTCAAAAATAAAAATAAATCATTGGAAAAAATGGCGGAAAAAATCAACATGGTTTGTAAGCTTTCTAGGTTCAACGTCCCATCTGAAGGACAGCATGCACAAGGTTTAAAGGCTGACATGTTTATTAATGCAAAATAATTTATTTGTTAGAATACCAACAAATTATAGTACAACAGTATGATGACAAATGTGGATAAGCTAACACTTTTGAATCGACTAGTTCAGATACGCTTTGAGTGAGTTTTGAGACTTCAACTAATCTGAAGTAGATTTTGATGGATTGGGTAATTTGAAGGGTTTGGTGAGACGGCGTGGTGGGTGGGGGTCTCTGGTGGATGAGGGTGGAACTAGTCAGTCGAGCGGACACCGTCAAAGAGGGAAACCTTTCTCATCCGACTTGAGGGCTCCTTCGTCGGAGGCGGCGTAAATCTGCTTCCATCAGGTCTTCACTTTTGGGTAAGTAGAGTGCTCACTTTGGGCAACCATCACGTCTACATCTGTTGAATCTAATACACTTTTTCCTCAATATATAATTTACAATGATGCATGCATATTTGATTGAAAAAAAAAATATAAATAAAAAAATTACATAAATATTTTAAATAGTTTGAGTGGTATATAGCGCTACTGACAGTTACGGATCGAGATTTTCGCATTTTTGTACTCTAAACATCAAATAAAATGTAAATTCGTTAAAAAAACCAACTTCGATTTCTGAATACTTTCTTATTCTGAAGCATGAAAAAGAAATAAAATTTGGAAAATTATGTCTAAAAAAAAAGATATATAGGTATATATATATTGGCCATCCATATGTTGTTAATAAAACCGGCCAATTTTTTGGTAAAATGTTAACGTTAAACATTTATATAAATTTCCAATTTCTTGACTCTTTATTCGAATAGTTTGTAATTTCCCAGCTATACAAAGTTTAGAGGAAGTCATGTAATCGGTTAGAAATTCGACATTGAACTTTCACCGGAATTAGCTAGTTTTCCAACCCTGAGAAAAAAAAAATGCTGTTTGTCCATATGTGTGTGTTTGTGAACACGATAACTCTTGATAGAATGAATATATTGACATGAAATTTTATATGTATATTCAGAATTCCATAAGGACGACACTTAATGATTCATAGCCAAATCGGCCAAAGGGGAAGAGGTGGGGGCTTAACACAAAACTCTAACAACTGCCGATTTAATTAATTAGATTAATAGATAAAACTAGACCTGAAATTTTAGATTTAAATTCAAAACCCTCATAAGGACAACACCTATTAATTATTTTCTGCAAAATCAGAGGAGGGAGGCCTATGTAATGAATGTGTCGCCACAAAATTTAGTATGAATACTCAGAATACCCCGCAATGAATAGTAAGTCAACTATTAATTTTTAGTCAAAACGTTCTATTAGTTTCCGAGGGAGAGTGGAACAACTTCTTTTGTTTATTTCTTCTAATAGTTATTATCATTTGCTTTCAAAATACCATATCATCACTATATGATTTTGTCGGATACTGTATGGTATGTAGGAGAAATCTGTTTCACTCATACCTGTATAAATATATGTTATATATGTATATATGGCAAAATATATTATAATATATTTTAATATATGGCAAAATCTTTGAATTTTGAATCAAATGATAACTAGGTGTGCAATACATTCTGCTGTTTGCGAAAACTGAGCTGAATCAGGCATATCTGTATAAAAAACTCAGTTAATGTTTTAATAATTATCAGTAACTTCTCACCTTGTATGTTCTTTATGAATATATTAATACTTTAAATAGATTTCAATTGAATTCAATGGATTTTTTCTAGCCTTTTTGTAGACAACAACAGCTGTTTTTGCACAAAATTCTTTTTACTACGTGTTCTTAGTATGTTGAAGAATATTTTTATCGAAAAAAAGTCGAAGTTTGTACGTTAGAACACTGAAAAAAAGGGCTCAAAAAAAGTGGTGTCCGATGGTAAACCGAAAAGGGCTTCGCCCGGATTTTTACATTTGAAATAGAAAAATACTATTTTGCGCGAGAATTTTCTCTCTCAATTGATTTCAATGTGGATTTCGTTTTTCGGTGATTATTCCTCCGTGGTATGTTCGATTTCAGATTCTTTTAGTAGTAAACCATCGTCACCGTGCCAGTAAACTCAGCTCAATGACTATTATAGACGAAATAAACAAAATAAGTTATTAAGTAAGAAAGAGGAAGTGTCACCACTGGGTGATTTCTCCCCTCATGACATTTTGACATTGCCATTATGTCTGTATTAGCATATTTGCTTGTTGTATATATTTTTATACAGTTGTAAATATCTCTTTGTAAATAAAAAAAAAAAAAAGTAAGAAAGAAGATATATGATGGTAATTAAATAGATTGTATATTTAGGTAAGTGGCAAAAACTTTGAAGTAAGAGGGAGAAAATGGTTACGTAGATATTTATTATAATGATATTTATTATGATACTTAACATTTTTGCGAAGATATTGTGAAACAATAAAAAATATAAAGAAAAACGTATGTTTTTTAAAAATATTGTCTATTCCTCAAAATACTTATATGGGAGTATTTTCGGTATTGTTACCATCTTCAGCCATGACTTAACAAATACTAAATGGTTTTAGTAATAACTCTGCTTGGACATTTTTTTTTTTGATTAAATGAATAAAGAAAAACTATGACAGAAAGGATTTTCTGACATATTTATTGATTTTCTTAAACATTTGAAAATAGTCAATTTTGAAATCCATTTTTATCAATTTTAATGACCCGTTCATCACGATCTGAACTAAAAAATAGTGATTTCTAGTAACCAAAATACGAGTATATAATGTTTTGAAATTAAATATTGGTGAAAAAATTAATTAAAATTACTGTTAATCGGATGATGAAGGAAGACGTTAATTATGAGAAGGATTGTTTGCTATTCGTCTAAGAATTTTCTTCGATTTTCGACGTAGATGTTGATCGGTTAAAATTCGCCGAACAGAAGGTCGTTCTATGAAATTAGCATTGTTCCAGCTAATGCCTGTCTGTTATGCTAATGCTGCCAGAGTGTGTTGATTAATTGTGAGCTTAAGACAGTGCAACAAAAACAACCCACCCGCTAATGCATCAACAAAAAGGCTATTGCATTAAATTTAGGGGCTTAGGGACAAATAAATGGATTCTAATCGCACTTTAGTTGCAAATTTTTCTACAATGATTTTTAGAATTTTATTTCCCCAGATTTACCAAGTTTTCGCCGGAATTTCATATATTCCGACCCTCTGATTCCAAAAATGAAAAAAATAAAAATTTGTCGGTGAATCACCAGCTATGTACTTCCCTAGTATGGATTCATCATTTACGTTTTTGCTCTCCCTCCAAAGCCAATGTACCGTTTGGGCTAAAACTCTATATTTGACTAGTTTCTGAATCATCATACTACATTTTATGTCGATACATTCATTACATCGGCAGTTTATCAGGGTACCTGAGTCGAGCCCCCCTTCTCAAAAAATAAATAAATTATTGAATCTTGTGAGGATTTAATAATTTTAACATTTATTTATTTTTTATTTAATGTTGCATTGACTTAAGGGTCATTAGCGAGGACTATTGTGTCTACATGTCCTCGTAGAGTTTTGCATCTTGAAGGAAGTGGTTGAGTCAGTTGTAGTTGGATATTTGGAGCAGTTTTTTCATGTCAGTCGGTAGTTTATATTTGTTTCTTAATGTGGTGTAGTTTGTGCAGCTAATCAGTAGATGTTGTACTGTGAGCTCTGTGTAGTCTTGGTTGCAGGAGCATGTCGGCTCTTCAAGTCCAAGAAGCAGGTAGGAATGTGTCAGTTTCGTATGTCCAAGTCTTGGATACCGTCCCATGTTGGCATTCCTGGGAACGAAAAAGCAGACATTGCCGCAAAAGACGCTGCACTCTCCCCCTTATTGCCACAACAAACAGTTTTTTTTTTGTTTTTTAATTAATTTTGAATGCCATGAGTGAATGCTTGAATGCTTTTTTCAACTGATCATACATTTTCCGCCTGAGTCGAGCTTAAAATTGTTGTTGTTGTTAAAAGAAAGAAAATATGACAAACCTAACAAATCTCTAATTGCACAGCCACAGACATTTCTAGGTTTAAATTCCATCTCCATCCTTATAAGAATGGTTTGCAGTAAGTAAACTTAGTTTGTAACTAAACCTGACCTGTCTAATGAGTGGAATAGACAATATTGGAAAAAAATAAGTTGGTTTTATTTATTTTGGTAGAGTTGTGTATAGTTGTGTTTTGAATTTATTTATAATTGTAGTGGTAGATTAGGTTGGAGTTGGAGCCTGCAAACGAGGTCCTTAGGACCTCTCAGGGCAGGACCCTAACAAGAAGATGTCCTTCCTGAGACTTCTATTTCAACAAAACCCAGTCTCCCCTCATTCCTTCTCTGAATATAGATTACCAACCAGCCTTTTTTTTTATTTTTTCATCATGCTTAACATCAACTTGGTAAGCATAAATAAATTGAAAAAATAGAATAACATTCTCTAATGGTATCCAGGAGGTTTTGTGTTTCATTTTTTAGGTCTTTCCACGATGATGGTCTCAGTCTCTGTAGACTCTTCCTGGTCGCTCTGCGCATAATGAACATCAATATAAGTCCCATTGCGTTCATTCCGTAATGATCAATATTAAAAATTGAACAACAAAAAGGGACTTGTCTCAAGTACGCGTAAAGAAACCTGAATAGACACAATTTAGGACTCCCAGAGTAGAGTCGGGTTCATGTCTACCAGAGCGGCGAAAGAGCACTCTGATAGTAGGCGATACGTCGTAATATAACATGGTGCTTGCTTACTGAGCTCTTGATTGCACGTTCGAAACCGAACCAAGACCCTTGTTTTTTTATCTGGGAGGTAAATAAACAGAAGTAGGCAAATTTTGTGCTTCCATAGTAGAGTCGGGCTCATGTCCACAAGCGACGAAAATGCTCTGGTAGTAGTTAAAGCCCGAGCTTGAGTCAAAATAACTAACTGACAAACCATAACATGGTAATAGAATACGTCATAATAATGTAGTAACGGGACAGGATCGTATCTGGGACTCGACCTACGGCAATTGGTGACGGAAACCAGCTACCCAGCGTTCAGCAGATTTGTCGTTTCCTGGCGGAGAAAGAAGAAAGTTCTATGACCCTGCGCCGAGGACAACTGCGGGAACGCCGATGTTCGCCCCCGGCGCCTGACCATACTACAACCCGCTGGTAGTTCGCTAACTAAGGTGGTCTGGAAGTGACCGCCAACGTCGCTTCTAGCCGACCACAGCAACTCAAAATTATTAATTTTTATAAATAAAAATTGTTAGACCCTCTTCACCGACGACTAGCCGAAAAAGTGTCGTGGCCTCCACCGGAGGTCGGCAACCTGAAGAAAAAAAAAAGGTGTTTTCGATTCCTGTGATAATGTCATGGGACGAGAGTTGGTATGAGTTGACTTCCCCAAGAGCCGCGTCTCCACCGAGGATACACTCTCCCAGTTCTTTTCATGTCTCACAGCGACATGTCGATCGATGAGGAAGCTGACTAACTGAACGCCATTGGTCCTGATTGCTCCAGGTAATGACCCTGGTCCCTTATCAACCTGTGGGTTAGGTAGGTATCCATTAGAAGTACTTTCTGATGTTGAGATCTGATCCATCCATCAACTGTATCATTGATCCTTCCGTTCCTCCATCCACTGCCTCCACAGCCACACTCCCTCTACTAATGGAACTCTTCCACTTAACCAATTTTAACTAAGACCATATATTCCTTTAAAGAAAGTCCAATTCATTTATCAAGAATGAAGCATTCCAAAGCTTGAAATATCGACCTGTTAGAAAAAAAAACATAGTCAAGGTCCACGCCGTAGATTTTCCGTGAAAACGTCGGGATAAAATCATTTTTCACTTTCTTTTCGATGCTGCCGTAGCTCTTGCATTTGCTCGGTACTGGACTTTTTAGGTTTTTTAAATTCCTTCTGACGCGAGCTTTCCTCTGATTTGCGTTTTGTATAATTCCGCGCATATTTACGATTCATATAAGACGACATCTTTAATTTTTTTGCAATTTTCAATTTAATACCAATTTTTACATATATTTCAGCTAATATTTTTATTTTTTCACTTTAAGTCCTAGTAGTGCTCCTCAAGCTCTTTACAATGACACCCGAATCAACGTCCTATCTAAACGCGTTATCACGCTACACTAATTTCTAATTTTACACAACGCTAATTCGCAACAATCATTCGCCGGCGCCCACACTAGCCCGATAACGTCATAGGCAAAACAAACACAGCACGACAAGCACGTACAGACATGCTCTATCCATTGTGACCTAAACCGTTGTTATCTCATTATTAGTCTCGTAGTTATCGATGGAAATCTGACGGTATTTTGTAACACAAGAAAGTTTGACCGGCTATCACTGTGCTTAACGAGCGAATAGACGTTTTCACGTCAATATAGTTGTGATAAAACTCTAACCTTCTTTAAGTATATAAAAGAAAAAATTAGTGGAGCTTTCTTTGCAAAAGCGTGGACTATTAACATTCGGCGTATTCCGAAATGTCAGTAGGAATTTCATCTGTCGCCCACGGTCGAAAGGAAGAGAGGATCAGAGAGGCCTCGACTCAAAAACCATAATAACTGCCAATAAAATAAATGTATCAACACATAATTTAGTAAGAGGATTAAGAAGTCACTATGTAAGTTAACTATAGACTTTTATCCCAAACAGTTGATTGGTTTTGGAGAGAAAACAAAAAATTATTTGATTAATTGATTTCAAAGTCTCATGTAGACAGCACCTATTAATTTTCCATAGAATCAGCCAATAGGTAGGGGGATCAGAGAAGTGAGCTTGAGTCAAAAACACTTCCTCCAAAAATTGCCGAGAGATGAATGTAACGATGTTTTGCCCAAACGGTCGATTGTTTTTGGAAAGAGAGCGAACATTTTTTTGAATAATTTGTTTTGGAGAGAAATGTCATTAATTAGTGGATCTGCGTAAAACTGAACATTCTTTATTACAATCACTGACACTGATATAATGAGTCTAATTAAAACTGATTGGATGAACCGATTGTACCACTGATCAATCCATTAGTTCTTAACAAAAGTATTTTTCTCTCGCTAATGACCTTTTTCTCCTGTGTGGTGCGTTCTGTTTTCAAAGAAATAATGAATAGCTAAAATTCATATTATAGCTGGTCTATAGGCCAAATGCCTGATTCTTAAATTCTGAATTTTACAGGATATATCAAACATGTTGTTTACATTAATGTTAATATGACCTACATTACATTAATTTCAATTTGACTTCCATTACATTGTCAATTTGACCTCATTCAAGTCAATGTGACCTACATTATATTAATGTCAATGTGACCTCCATTACATTGATGTCAATGTGACCTCCATTACCTTAATGTCTATGTGAACTCCATTACATTAATACCAATTTGACATTTATACATTAAAGTCAATGAGACCTACATTATATTAATGTCAATGTGACCTCCATTGCATTGATGTCAATGTGATCTTCATTGCATTAATGTCAATGTGACCCCTATACATTAATGTCAACGAGACCTACATAAATGCATTCAAAATCTTATTAACCCTTCAATAGTCGCTATGGGAGCAAAGCGACACCATCATTGGAAATCTGAGAACTGTGTTTCACAAGAATTTTAGACGGATCTGTGGCTCACTTCTAACTTTCTAGAAACCTCTTCCCCGACCTTCACACATTGTTTTGGCATCTAATTTATCATTTCATTTATCAGAAATGATGCGTTTGTAGTTGCTTTCGGATCTGGTGTCAGTTTGCTCCCACCGTGACCGCCGATGTGACTTTTTCACAAAATTAAGAATAATATAATGTAATTTAGTGCTTGTAAGATAGATACATTTTTTTTCCTTTTTTTTTTTTTTGACTGATTGTAAATATACCAAATAAATAAATAAATAATATTATTATTATTATTATTTTTTTTTTAATTCATTTTTTATTTTTGTGTTATGGCTACTACAATTTTATTATTTTCCCTTATCAAAGGCCATATTTATTATTTTAACTTTATTAGTATCTTTTTATTTAGTTAATATATTGCTTACCTATTTGTTACAATTCTTCATATACCTATATATTTTGACTATCTTTTTATCTATCTATCTAGCGAACATTTTGTTTTTATTATTATAAATATTATAATTGACGGGAGAAGGGATTTACTGTAATTACCTCCTTTCTGAATGGATGAAAAGTAATTGTTTTAATTTCTACTAGATGTTTTGCCCAATCAAAGAAGATGGCTCCAGCCCCAAGCGATGTCTGGTATGTGTTAATTTCTCTAATGGCACTGTGTTGAGCTGTCGATTCAATATTCAACTCACAATTTGTCATTAATAAATGATTTCAAGCCACTTCTATAAATTCATTTTATATCAATTATTGAATGAAGAGTCTCACAATTTTTTGTCATGGAAGAGAAATACTTAGTATTGATTGCTTCTGGCTCTTAGAGGAGAGACATTACATTGAACACAATTAACGTTTTTAGGTTGATCACCTTTCAGGTGATGAGTAGATTGTATTATATGACGGGGTTAGAATCAAAAAGGTCGGAGAGACTTTTTTGAAAATGTTTCGTTAAGTGCATAATCGGGTACAAAAATTATAGTTCCGTTCAGGGAAAAAGTTGTACAAGTGAAATTCTAGGCAGTGCTGAGATCTAGTGGTAAATCACTTATTCAATTTTGGTGACATGGACAAGTAACTTAAACATATCAAAAGTGACCTGTAATTAAGATTTTTATTCAATTGTATGGTTTGCTAACAGCAACTTTCACCATAAAACCAGAATACAAAATATTTCTGGTTTCGAAAAATTATAGATTTTTTAAATCAGTTAAGAATTTAATACACAGTTTATTCAAACTTTTAAAAATGTCACTTAGACCACTTTGGTTCTTACCCCGTCATATCGCTAAATGGTGAAGAATAATAAGAACATACGGACATACATGAATCAAGGAATCTGGAGTTGAAAATTCCGATTCATATCGCCCGACTCTACTATGGGAGTCCTAAGTTTTGCCTACTCTAAATTTTTATTCACCTATGCTAGGAGGTCTTTAACGAGTACCTGACTTCGTAAAGGCTCGGGACCATCGCTTATCATCCGAAGCACGGCGTGCTTAAGTTTTTGATGTATATGTGTAATCTTAGCTCTGGGTAGTGGCTATGTCAGACCGTCATAGCGTGTCTCGTTTATGTGCATGCGTACGTGTGTGTATGTCGGACGGTTGCGCGCGCAGCGCACACACACAACTACACACTTCTTTATCTGTGGTGTCAACTGTTTTTGATCATACTTACCGTTGTAGTGAATTTAACTAAAATATCAATATTACTAACTATAAAATGATTTTTCGGTAAAAAACTTTTAGGTTAGGATGCTTCGATAGCTTAAATTTGTCACAATACCTAAATAAAATTTGTGATAAAAGAAAATAATATAACAGTGTAAATCTAAAAAAAATATAATATATATTATTTCAATATATTGTTATATGATATTGTTAATATCATATAATAATAATATAATATTTTTACCATTTCAGGAGATACCGAACAGCTTATTTCTTTTTTAAATGACAAACTTAATCTACAAATATTCATTTGTATTCACAAATCGAAGCATTTTAACAATAAATTCGAAAACTACCATCGACGCTGTATTCTCGCGGTATTTAGAGACACTACAATCACAGTTGTATATCTTATTTTAGCTATCACAAACCTATAATTTCATGTATAAAAGAAATTGAAGAACAATAAATTTGAAAGTTTAATTCCTCAGACTACTTTTCTTATTGTATCATTATAAAACAAATTTTAATCAAAATCAATGGCTGACAGCAAATTTTTGAAACTAAAGCAGATGTTTACACATCAATTCTCGTCAGTACTGACCGCGTCACTCACACATAACTTTTTACTTAGTTTCTTGAACTCAGTGAAAAGGGATGAAGGGGGAAAACAACTAACAAAGATTATTATGTATTGAATGGACGGCCTCTACGCTGCTGGACCGCTTCATTTTGTAAAATTAGAATGAGGAAAGAACAGATTTGAACAATAAACTAGGAAAGAGGGTTACAAAACTGCTTTCATAATCCTTCTTTCTCTCAAAGCTTTATTATCTCATCTGCAGAAGTCTCTACCCCCCCCCCCCCCCCCCCCCTCCCGAATGTATCTCTGGGACAGTGCTAAAGAAGATAGTCATGACCAAGCTTTAGGACATCCGTCACAGCTGGGCCTGGCACGAGTAGGACACTGAAGAGGATGCATTTAATGGTTGAGGAGGATCCGGAAATTTATGTGGGTCTTTAGGCACTGGCTCAGTTATCATGATTTGGACTCATCTCCAGCAGTGAAATATTACTGGCCCTTTAAAATGTAACTCTTGTACACAAGATAGAAGCTAAATGAAGAGGAATCTCACTGAGATGTTGTCAGTCTCTACCAATTTACTGTAGTGTCCTCACAACTTATACGAATAATAAGAGAAGCTAGCTTTAGCTACATCTCAATTCGTGTTTATGCTCGTATACTTGAAGAGTGCTGAGGAAGAAATGTGCGAAAACTTTTTTTGGATAGAATTTTACTTCCCCAACTATATGAAGTATTGGCGAAGTTATGTAATTGGTCAAAAATTCGATGCGAAGTTTTCAACGGAATTTCATGTTTTCCGACGTCTAGATTCCAAACATGAAAAAACAATCTGTTCGATAGATTGAACGAAATTTTATATGTAAATCCAAAACAATCTAACAACACTTATTTATTTTAACTCTAATTGACCAAAAAATAGGCTTATCACAATATCTGAAATAACTGCCGATAGAGTGAATGTATCGACACGATATTGTATATGTGTGACCGAAACCCCATTAGAACATCACCCATCGATTTTTAGACAAATCTGTTAAAGGGGAGGAGGGGAGTAGGGGAGAGCCTTTACACAACAACTGTAATAACTGCCGTTGGAGTGAATGTATCGACACGAAACTTCATATGTAAATTCAAAGTCCTTCAAGGACAGCACCTATTAATTTTTAGTAGAATTAGCTGAAAAAAGGAGGAGGGGGGGGGGGGGGGGATCGGAGGGGCTCAACACAAAAATCTCATTAACTTCCTATGCAATGACACTGAAATCAGCACTTGGCTTCTCCATCTGATGTATTCTAGTATTATATTGTATAATATATTATATTCCTATCCATCTATACATATGGAAATATGAAGATGGGTGAGATATTTTGTTAAGCCTCCCCACTAATCCCCCTCTTTTTCGGTCATTTAGGGTTAAAATCAATAGGTGTAGTTGTTAGATTGTTTTGGATTTACATATAAAATTTCGTGTTGATACATTCATTCTATCGGTCAGATTGTTCGTTTCATATTTGGAATCCAAACTTCGGAAATTCCGTTGAACACTCCGCATCGAATTTTTGACCAATTACATAACTTTGCCTTTACTACACTATATAGTTGGAGCCGTAAAATTCTATCCAAAAAAGTTTTCGCACATTTCTTCCTCAGCACTCTTCAAGTATACAACAGCATAAATACGAATTGATATGTAGCTAAAGCTAGCTTCTCTTATTATTCGTATAAATTGTGAGGACACTACAGTAAATTGGTAGAGAAGAAGAAAAAAATCATCATTAAGCAACAAAGAAACAGGTTCTGTTGGTTACAGTCCATCAAATATAATGGCACTATAGGAGTTAAATACCTATAGGTACAATAAATGATATATAAATACAGATATGTTATTCCTGAGTCACAACTGGGAGAACGGAGTACGTGAGACTGGACAAACCTCCCATCCCCTCTCTAGAGTTGAGGAGGGGGGACTCTCTCTTCCTCCTTCCCAATTTAATTTCTAAACATTCTAGGATATATATCCATCTTTCTACTTTTTTTTAAATTTTATTTATTAAAACATTTTAAATATGTTAATATCAAAATTATTTTATCAGGTATGTTTATTTTTTTTAAATCTTTACATACATTTCTTTTTGTTACTTTTTATTCATTTATTGTACCTATATGTATTTAACTCTATTGTGCCATTATATTTGATGGAGTGTAACCAACAGAACCTGTTTCTTTGTTGCATAATGATGGTTTTTTTGTAGACTGCCTTATGATGAGGGCAACCTCGAAAGACGGCTAGCAAATATCAATAAAATCTGTGAGAGGTCAGACTATATTTTATTTTACAACCTGTGAAATATATATGGAACTAACCCATCTACCTGCGTAGGTACCTATATTGTACAGATTGTAGAACAAAAAAAAAACTTATAAATAAACTGTAAATTAAAAAAAAAAAAAAAAAGTTACTGTTAATAATTGAATTATGTTATTGTGCTCAAATGGACGAAAAATGAACTGAAATAAATATAATTAAGAGACCAATAGGCCAATCATGTCTTTGTATATCAACCAACCCGGCCAAAGTCCTTAGGTTTTTTTTACTTTGGAAGCACGCCATCCTTCGGATGGGACGTTAAGCGATGGTTTCAAGCCTGAACGGTGTCAGGTGCTCGTTAAAGACTCCTACTCTAGATGGATAAACCAGGGAGGCAATATCCAGAACTCCCACTGTAGAGTCGGGCTCATGTCCACCAGAGCGACGAAAAAGCGCTTTGGTAGTAAGTATACTATTAAACTTAAATAAAATATCGATATATCGTTGTGGAAGACCATAATTTTGTTTTGATTCTAGATGGCGATTTAAACTAGTACAATATGTGCTGTAAGGGAAGAAGAGGTGGGAACTGGTATGTATAGATCGACAGCACCTGTTGTTAGACCTCCAAGTGAACGGTCGATATGACGACCCACATTCACCGGGGGTCGATGGGCTTGTGGTTAGAGTGACCTATCATCACAGTCTAGAGGCTTACATTCAAATCGGGTGTTCAGGTTTCATCCGGTCTCAAATTTTAGAACTCAAAAATGAACTTGATCAAAAGGACGACTTATGTCAAGGAATGCGTCGAATATGACTTTGTCTATAGAGTTTTAGTTATTGTGACTCATGCCCGGGCTTTAAGTACTACCAGAGCGTTCTTTCGTCGCTCTGATGGACATGAGCCCGACTCTACTATGGGAGAACTAACTTGGGAATGTGTAAAGTTAAATTGTTGCATCTTACAACGAAATGACTTTTTTGTTTTTCCTGAGGTACATTTTACTTTTTCAGTTATAGAAACTATAGAAGGTAACATCGAAATTGCTGACCGAATTTGATATTCAGTTTTCAACAAAATTTCATATTTTACGACCCCCTGATTTTAAACATTAAAAACATATTGGGTGTGTTTGTATACACGATAATTCCCGATACAAGGAATGTATAGACACGAAAAGATGTGTATTCAAAATCCCATAAGGACCAAAACCCTTGAGTTTCAGTCAAATCGGCCAAAGGGAAGGGGGGATTAGAGAGAAGGCGCAACACAAAAACTCTAATAACATCCTTTGTAATGAATTTATCGAAAAAAATGTCTTATGTAGATTGAAAACAAACGTTATTAAGACGACCCCTATTTCGTTATAATGACGACCCCTATGTTCCACGATATCGGCCTACATATGTAACTCAAATATTGATTTTTAGCACAAACGGTCGATTCATTTATTTATTATTGTTTTTTTATTACTTTATAAGTTGTTTTTATATAAGTCTTATTGTTTATTTTCTCATTTTGTAAATATTTTTACGCTACCAATTTTCTTTTCCGTTTTTAAGCAAACTATTTTCATTTAATCTAATGTTCAATTTATTATCAAGATCTTTGTCACCCTAACTATATTATTTTCTCTTGTTTTTCTTCTATTTATTTAGTTTTCTCATTCTTTCAATAATGTTTTTCTCTATACTCTATTCTTACTTGAGCACCATTAGAGCACTTTTTATTTATTTATCTATTCATATCTTCACCTGTTTATATTTATTTCCTGTATTTTTTTTATTATTATTTTTTTTTTCAACTATTCTTTATTCTTCTAGTTTTCAGTACCATGTATTATGCCAACCTCCATCTGTAATATACTACCTCATGTATAAAAACAGATGTAAATAAAAAAACCAAAAAAAAAACGGTCGATTCGTTTTGGAAGAGGAACGAAAACTTAATTAATTATTTCATGCTGGGGATGTACATTTGCAGGGATTTTTCTACTTTTTTTCATTTGTCAGTCAAGTTTTTTGCATTTTTATTTAGGTTTTCTTGTCTCGTCAGAGAAGGGCTTAAAAAAGGACAGATAAAGAAGTAAGAAATGTGAATAAAGAGGTGGGACTTAAACCCTCATGAATATTAATCCAGGGTCCGAGCAGTTCTTTTTAATATATAATAAATCTGAGATCAATTTGGTTGAGGCAACCATTTATAAACATGAATACTGCTATTTTGGAACAAGAAAACCAAATTTTATAAAACAGTAGTCTCTCTCTTATCCGGCGTTCTGTTACCCGGCGTGCTTCCTTATCCGGCGCTCGCAAAATAATATCAAATTTGTTAAACTAAAATTAACATTCAATTATTAGATTATCAATTATATGAGCCACGTGTATTTACGAGCACATAATAATTCCGTAACTCACGAATCTTTTATGTATTTTTATTGTACATACATATGTACATTGTATTTATAATGAAGGGAACGCTAATACAATATTTTATTACCTACTTCACTAATATCCTATAAATAAATTATAATATATAGATAGTTGAAAATCAAACATTTATAAAAATTGTTTTCTAGAATAGAAAAACAAAGGTACCGTCCCGTCCGTGGCACAACAATATCGTCTTATCGGGAAATGAACACTTAACTAGTAAAGTATGTACATATTTGTCAATTTAATAAAATGTCAACAAAATACCTACGTGTTTTATTCCTTAGCTCACCTAAAAACACTTTTTTTTATGCTTTAATTGATATATTTTTTCTCATTAATTGATGATTTCGTTTTCCGGCGTTTTCTGTTATCCGGCGTCACGTCGGTCCCGGCAAGGCCGGATAAGGGAGGGTCTACTGTATCATATTACTATATACTATATTACTCCCGTTTATACGAACTATAGGGGAAGTTACGTTATCAGTCAAAAAATATATCTGACTGTCTATGTGTCTGTGAACATGGATATCTCACAAAAAAAAGCCCATCTTCGGAAAAATTCCGGGAAAGCAAAATTTTGGTATGGACCTTGAAATTGTGGGTCTAAACTAAATGTCAAAAGTCTTCATCGATCCGAGGGCCGCTAAAAATTTTACGCGGGGTCAAAGGTCCACAAAAACTGTTTTTGGTGAATATCTTGTTAACGGTCACTTTTACGGAAAAAATATTCATTGTGAAATTTGTAGCTAAGAAGGTCTCTAGGCGACTGACGCCAAAGCCGTCGTTGGGGAAGTGTGGCTTCTGCCACGTGGAGGGCACGGACGGTGACAGAAGGTAATTATTACACTGACGTCGTCAGTGTGAAGAGTTTTGTTGGAGACGTAGTAAGCAACATGTTATACGAAGGATTTTGAATTGAAAGGATTGGAAGCATTAGCAGAACCCCAGAGTTCAAGTCCATATAGGTTTGAGTTCTGCGTTGTATATAAGTCATTCTATTTTCAAAGTTAATTTGGATCTTTTGTCTAGTAGTTGTAGTAACAGTTTATATCGTCTGTTCAATTCTTGTATTTTTAGTCTCGTGGTAGGATTCCAAGTTCGTTTGTCGAGTATGAATGAGCCTAGATAACGGACTTCGTTTTTTTTTTTTTTTTTGCGAAAAGTCAACATTGAATTTCAGATAACTTCCCATATTTGACTGAATTTGGTTTTTTGCTCCAAATTGTTTCCTTTCATGCAATTTTCATTCATCCAGTATGGAACAATACCCCGAACAGGACTCCTGCTTTGGTAGCTCGGTCATCTAACGTTAGTTTTTGACCCCCTCATTTGAGATATTATATCTTTAGCAGACCCTGAAAATATAATTGGGAACACATTGACGTTAGAAGACTACACAAAAAAAAAAAAAAAAGATGAAGGTAAGAAGTCAGGAAAAAAATAATAGATAAAAAACCTGAAAAGTCTACAACCTGAAATAATGAACTATAAACAAGGTAGTCAAGAAAAAATGAGAAAAAAAAAGAAAAGAAAACTGAGGAACAAAGAAACTTCAAAAGTGGGTTGAACTTTGTATCTTCTCAATGCACCTAAGTCCCTTACTTCAACTTAAAATTCTGCTTTCCGTGAAGATTAGACTAACTCTTGTATGACCTTTCTTTTGAAAGATGTCATATGTATGAATGAATGAATGAATAACTTTATTGCTCAAAAAGAATTATCTTACAGCAAGGAGTTCGATACATAAACATAAATACAACAATTTCTAAGGAATAAGAACTAAACTATAATAAAACAAAGCAGATAACATTATTCAGCAAAACAATAGAAATGATTTCTTTAGACTAAAACAAAATATAATAACTTCATTCTAGAAACAAAGAACAAAAAATACAATACTGATATATATATATATATATATATTTATATAGTATAGTTAGATACAATTAGGTCATAAGTATAACGGTATAATATATACTTAAGCCCGAAAGTAAAGTGGTTTCAGTTTATCTTACAGCAAGGAGTTCGATACAGAAAATATATATATATATATATGTATTCTGGTTTGTAGCAGCTTAAGTGTCTTAGACGTTTCTTGAAAAATTGAAAAAAAATCAAAATTAGAGATTTTACTATGAACTCTTTGATTGTGGTCTTTATCCGCCTCAAAAACTTCATTTTAGGAAACTTTTTGAAAGCTAAAGACTGAACTGTGACTTAATAACTTCTCATTCCGTTTGGTTTTCCTTATCTTCTTCAAAATAAAATAAAAGTCTTCTGGGTGTTTAAGTACAAAATGGGTCATGAAAGTGGGTTCGCCATCATGATAGATGGCCACTTCTCGCTCGACTTCCCAGCTCACAGCTAAATGGTAGCACGCCAAAGTGGCCACACGCGAACTTCACCCCAGATAACTTTCTATCCAGGTAACCTTAAGAAAATCATTACTGCAGTTCCGATGTTTGTAATTATCGGAAATTTTAGTTTGTAGTTTATCCTAATGAATAGAATGAAAAAGTTGGTTACCAGCAGTTGGCATGAGATATAGACTATAAGTGTTACAGCGATAGCAGTATGAAACAAAACTTTCCACTTATAAAAATGAAATTATTTTTTATTTATTTATTATTTTTTATTTATTCATTACTTCCCCAGCTGTACGAAGTATGTAGGAAGTTATGAAATCGGTCAGAGATTCTATGTTGACTTTTCATAGGAATTTCATGTTTTCCAATCCCATGATTTTGATGAATCACCGGCAATGTACTTCCCCAGAACGAATTAATCAAATAACTTTTTGCTTACCCTCCAAAACCAGTCGACCGTTTACTGAATCGTCGTGATTCATCGAAATCATGGAATTGGAAAACATGAAATCTTGAAAATCTCTAATTTTGATTTTTTTTCAATAATTCAAGAATCAAGAAACGTCTAAAACACTCAAGCTGCTACAAACCAGTAAACATATATATATATTTTTTTTCAATTTACAAATAAGTATTTACAGATAGTTATAGTTATTGTGACTCATGCCCTGGCTTTAACTACGAGGTCATATCGTCTACTACCAGAGAGCTCTTTCGTCACTTTGGGAGTTCTAAATTTTGCCTACCCAAAATTTTTATTCACCTAAGGCAGGAGTCTATAACGATTACCTGACATCGTACAGGCTCGGGACTATCGCTTAACCACCCATCCGAAGGACGACATGCTCAAGTTTTTTTTCACCTTCCAGTTAAAAAAAGCTAAGAACCTCGGCTGGGTTTCGAACCCACGAACTGCTCAGAAGTCATGTATAAATAATATGTACAACAAGCAAATTTGCTAAAAGAATGAAATATGGCATTGTCAAAATGTGAAGAGGGGAGAAAATGACCCAGTGGTGACACTCCGTAGGCACTAAGTTACATTAATTTATAATGCACTATCACGGCTGCTACTAAGAAGGTCTCGAAGTCATTGACACTTAAGACGTCGTTGAGGAAGTGTGGCAGAATGAAGGGCACCGAGTAGAGAATTACTATTGGAACTAAGGGAGAAAAAAAAAAAAAAACATTAAGGTCCACGCCATAGATTTTCCGTGAAAACGTCGGAATAAAATCAGTTTTCATGTACTTTTCGATGCTGCCGTAGCTCTTGCATTTGCTCGGCACTAGACTTTTTAGGTTTTTTAAATTCCTTTTGATGCGAGCTTTCCTCTGATTTGCGTTTTCTATGATTCCGCGGATATTTACGATTCATATGAGACATCTTTTATTTTTTTGCAATTTTCAATTTAATACCGATTTTTACATATATTTCGGCAAATATGTTTATTGTTTCACTTTGAGGCAAAACAAACACTGCACAACAAACACGTACAGACATGCTCTATCCATTGTGACCTCAACCGTTGTTATCGCATTATTAGTCTCGTAGTTATTATCGTTTGAAATCTGACGGTATTTTGCACACAAAAAAGTTTGACCGGCTATCACTGTGATTAACGAGCGAATAGACGTTTGGGTGACACGGGGCATGCTAAGGTCAATATGGACGGTCTTGTTGGAAACATAGTTAGAAGTTATCTATTTTGGATTGAAGGGATTGGATGCGTTGCAGATTGGGAAGCTTGGCAGAACCCCAGAGTTCAAGTCCATAATTCTACATTGGTTTCAGAACTGCGTTATATATAAGTCGTTTTATTTTCAAAGTTTATTTGGAAAATTTTCCTAGTAGTCTTAGTTAAGACTCAGTCTCGTATGAGGGTTCCATTCCTTGTCAAATAGGAGTGTCGAGTGGACAAATTTTTTTTTAAAGGATGGGATTATTGTTAAGGTATTTTGGAGGTTCTGAATTCACATATAAAATTTAGTTTTGATATATTCATTCTCTCGGGAGTTATTGTGTTCACAAACCGGAAATTTTGTTTTCATTTTTGAATTTTCAGTTTCAATTCCGGTGAAAACTTAATATCGAATTTCCGACCGATTATATGCCTTCCTCTGTACTTCGTACAGCTGGGAAGTATAGCACATGTAAATCATTGAACCTCCATTGTACCTTTCATTAGTTCCCATTATGTAAGGCACGGACCAGTTCACTTTGTCAGCTTCGTTGCCTCCAACCTCTCTCAATTTTATAGAGAAACCCATCTTGTTTTATATAATTGAATCATGTAAATTGAGAATTATTTGCTGAAACCCTACGCTAAAGGCAATCATAGACGTTGTTTTGGTTGTAGATTTATCGTTCAGAAGTAGCATTACCTCTAATCGACCAGCTTCAGTTAATTAGCACATGCTGAATAGTGATATTAGTTATTGCATACTTATGTTAGTTCTAAACATTATTTCTCAAGAACCAATAAGGTAAGCATACTTCTCGGACGTCTGGGTATGCCTTGACTCTACCTGGATACAGCCTAATCACTGGATGTCCCAAATATTGTCAGGTCATAGTGACTTTAACTATAAGCTATTCTCCTTTAAGAGGAAGAACAACCCGAATTGTTCGTGCGACTGGAGAATATGTGCTCCTCGAATGTCCGCAGTACGACCAAGTTAGGGTGGAGTTGATTCACGGAATAGGATCGTACTTGGGACTGAATCTACGCAAGTTGGTGGCGGAAACTATCAGATGTTCTGCTGGATTAAGATGTGCTGGAGGTCAGTCACCATTATGGCCTTGAGGCGGGTGTTTCTTACTGCTTTTGGTAAAATGGTACGACGGGGATGGTCGCTTCCAAGCAGCTCCACCAACTCAGGTTACATTCGTAGTGGCTGTGGTTACTGGCAGCACCGGAAGCCAGTCCCTGGTAGATTCTGATGCTCGGACCAGAGTGAAGTACAGTACACCCTCAATTATCCGCGCCCCTTTTATTATTAAAAGAATCATCTGATGATTTATAAATCAATGTAAGGATTTTGAGGTTAAAAAAATAAATAACATATAAATATGAAAATGAGTATTTACATGTGTATAGTAAAAGAAGACTGAATCGAATCAAAACAAAAAAAATATGAAAATGTCTACGTACAATTTTTACGACATACCTACGTACTTTTTGAAGCACGAGGGCGTTTTAGATTTGCCCACGACGACGGTTTTAGCACGATGACTGTCGTCAGCGTTTGAACAATGTAACCCTGGTCTCTTTGAGAGTTGGATGCGTGTGTATTGGATGGTAATGCCTTCCATAATGCATAGTCCTGTCTCGTCAGCATTATACACCTGGGGGTCACAAAGTACAGTCGAAGAAATGATCGATTTTGTCTTTTCACGAAAGGGTCGAACGCTTTCCGTATCAGCGCACTCATTGCCTACCCCTGAATACGAACCTTCCTAGGATTATGACTTCGTCGAAAACGCCAAAAAACGTCGAAAACCACCCTTCACTTGCATTAAAAACGGCACAGCATTGTCGTTCAGCAAATCTGTTAGCAGCACTTTTTAGTTCCGGTCCGCAAATCGTGACTCCCGAAGTTCTCAGTTGTTTATACCACTTCAAGACTGCATCTTCAATTTGCGAATTCTTCGATGCGTTGAGAGTTTGTTTTAAACTGAGAATGAATAGCTAATATTTTTTTTTAACCAAGTCACTAACTGTATTTTTTCCAACGTTATATTCCTTAGAAAGCAGCGATATCGAAACTCCTTTCTCTATTTCATTGAGAATCTCATTTTTAATTTTCATAGAGAGATCGACTCGTTTTCTCTTAATATTTTCTTGACTTTTTCGCTGCATGTTGACGCAAGAAAAGTCAGACAAAAACTGAATTTAAAATATGTAAAAACATGTTAATTTTGTATGCAAACTTTTCTCGGAAAAGGAATGAGGAGGAAGAAAGGGAGTTTTAATCAATTTCCTGGAAAAATAGAGGTCTTCCCGTCTTGGTACTCCTTGGATCATTTAACATCCGCGAACATTCAATTTTTATTAATTTTTGTTTTATTTATTAACATAATTTTTTTTTATCGCGCTAATTAACAGGTGTGCACATTTTTTATTCAGAGCGGTCAATCCGGGGTTCGGTTAATCGGGGGGCAGATTTTCGAGGGTCTACTGTAGGTGTCCCAAGCCCTCCCCTATTCCAAGAAATCACTCTAGACCAATTACCAACAAAGAAGGATGTCCTCACTATTTTTTGAACGTTGGATTCTATCCTTGGCGGTATGGGTGAGAACCTCAGTAGCGCTGATGAGTGATTTCTATCATATAAAAAAGAAAAAATGTCGGTGAATCAGCGGCAAAGTACTTCCCCAGAACGAATTAATTAACTTTTGCTCTAATATTCAATAGTTGACTCTTAAATCCTCATCCTAAAATAAGTGTAAATAAATTCATTACATCTGCAATTATCGGGTATTTGAATTGAGCTCTCTGATCTCCCCCTTCCCTTCTGCCGATTCTGCTGAAAATTGATGTGTTGCCCTTATGGGATTTTGAATTCACATATGAAATTTTGTGTTGAAACATTCATTACAATGGCAGTTATTAGAGTATTTGAGATAAGCCCTATTCCCCCTCTCCTTTGACCAATTTGGCTGAAAATTGTTTTTTTTAAACTAAATAAAAAAAAATAAGCTACCAATAATATACCTATTTATATCCGCATTTCGCTGAATCCATACTTTAAGAAGCCACCAGCAAAGGGGCGTAGCCAGGATTTTGAGCAAGGGGGGGGGGGAGGGGGGGGGGCAAAGTTAGGCTACAAGGGTGAGGGTATAGACTCCCGGGGGCACAGCCCGCAGTTTTCGTGGTTAGCGTTGCAGACTTATTGTTATTAATTTGGGAGACTCGGACCTCTAGAAGCTCCCCCTGAGGTAACCACTGACTGTAATACTCAAGTTGACTTTACATGATCAGCAAAAATGCAAAGCGCAGCAGCAGCAAATGCACGGGGTGGTTTCTGTGCTATTAGAATTTAATGACTCACATCCAATAGCGTGTATTTGTTGCTGCTGCGCTTTGCGTTTTTACTGCGCATGTAAAATCAGCTTTAAGAGTATAAAGTATAACATTTATGACGATTTTGAGCGAGGAAATGAAGTGATCGAATTCATATATATTTAAATAAATGTAATATGACTTGTTTTGTACATGTACATTTATGTAACAGCTGATTGCTGATTTAGGAAACATACGCACGGGAAATTTAAAGATCCTATTGGTAACTTGCAACAATCCATTTTTAATAAAAACTATTTTTTTAGTTTATTTAATTTTTATCTTGGTTTTTTGCTCTTACCAAGGGGGGGGGGGGGGGGGGGGGGGGGGGGGGGGGGGGGGGGGGGGGGGGGGGGGGGGGGGAGGAGGAACGCGCCCCTCTACGCCCCTGCTCCTGCATCTGATATCATTGTTTACTCCTGTTGATGGTAAATTATCGAAACGATATAACTTATATTATATATATTATACTTATTATTTTTTAATCATGGTTCCTGATACGAGTTTGTTTAGAATTGTTGATCGAAATTTCCCCTTACTCGTATAGCTGTGGAAGAAAAAAATACTTTACAATCAAATAATTAATTATACTTTTAAATAATGGTCTCCAAAATTGTATTACTAATTGAAGCTTTATTTAAGTATAATCATTATATTTTCTGGAATGAGGCTGAACAAACAAAAGTGTTCCGAGTCCAAGTAAAAGTGGTTTATATTCATTTCCGTAATAAAAAAGTTTCAGTCGTAATGGTTTCAAAACAAAGTCATGGAAAAGTTAGTAAATTTCGTTATTCTACAATGATATCAGAAGTTCGACGTCAAAACTTTCCCTCAATTTCTATTCCTCAGAAAAAAAAAAGAAATAAAAAAAAAGTTTTTAAAATATAAAGCATAAAGTTTGAGTTTCATTTCTTAATGGCATCCATCCTCCATTTTTTCTTCCTCTTTTAGACTGTTGTCAGAAAAACATTTGAAAAGAAATTATATCTACATTTTTAACTTTTTTTGTAATTAAGAAAGTATAATTTATTGAATTTGGGGCTGTCTAATGGAATTAGGTTGTCCTTCTCAAAAAAATATTTTGACTATCAAACCTTGATCAGTGATAAAATTACATTTACCCTGACATTAAGTAAACATTATCCTTAACTATTTTTACTTTCATAGCTATACGTCAGGGCCGGATTTAGACTTGATAAGGCCCTGAGCTATTTGAGATATGGGGCCCTTTACAAGTCCAGATATTATATGTCAGTGCCAAATATGATTTTCGGATACCTAGAGGGTTAAAATGAATTACAATTAAGAAGTATATAGATGGTGAAATAATAAATCTTATATATATTTAAATACTAGCAGTAATACCCGGCGTTGCCCGGGGAACTTTGATTTTTCTCCCAATATCTCCTATAAGTCTATTCAATTTTTCGACAGTACATTCGTGATGTTATAATTTTCAATTATTCATATGGATTAAGGCTTATAGTCCTTCAGCTATAGTAACGCTAGTAAGTTTTTAGGCACCCTGGTAACCACAGCTAGTATGCACCTTTCAACGGCGGAAACCACAGCTAGTGAATACTTAGCATCGCTGGACGTCCTAGCCAGTGCGTACTTAAGAACGTTTGTGACCACAGCTTGTATGTCCCTTGCAACGCTGGGCACCACAGGTAGTATATGCCTTGCAACGGCGGACCCCACACCCAGTACGTAGTTGGGAATGCTGGGCATCACAGCTAGTATGTGCCTTGCGACGGCGGACCCCACAGCTAGTACGTAGTTAGGAACGCTGGTCACCACAGCTAGTACGTAGTTAGGAACGCTAAGCACCACAGCTAGTATGTGCCTTGCGACGGCGGACCCCACAGCTAGTACGTAGTTAGGAACGCTGGGCATCACATCTAGTAAGTTCCTTGTAACGGCGGACCCAACAGCTAGTACGAAGTTAGGAACGCTGGGCATCACAGCTAGTAAGTGCCTTGCAACTGCGGACCCCACAAATAGTACGTACCTAGTTAGGAACTTTTGGCACCACATCTAGTATGTGCCTTGCAACAGCGGACCCCACAGCTAGTAAAAGCCTAGGAACACTGGGCATCACAGCTAGTAAGTGTCCTTCAACTGCGGACCCCACAGGTAGTACGTAGTTAGGAACACTGGGCATCACAGCTAGTAAGTGCCCTTCAATTGCGGACCCCACAGGTTTCACGTAGTTAGGAACCCTGGGCACCACTTCTGGTATGTGCCTTGCGACAGCGGACTTCACAGCTAGTACGAAGTTAGGAACGCTGGGCATCACAGCTAGTAAGTGCCCTTCAACTGCGGACCCCACAGCTAGTACGAAGGTAGGAACGCCGGGCATCACAGCTAGTAAGTGTCCTTCAACTGCGGATCCCACAGGTAGTACGTAGTTAGAAACCCTGGGCACCACTTCTAGTATGTGCCTTGCAACAGCGGACCCCACAGATAGCACGTAGTTAGGAACGCTGGGCATCACAGCTAGTAAGTGCCTTGCAACAGCGGACCCCACAGCGAATACATAGTTGCTACTACTACATGTGAAATTCATGACAATCCGATTACCCTTTAATCATTCAGTATTATTTTTAGGCTTAGCCCCCCCCCCCCCCCTCCCAAATTTTTAAGATGTCACATAGTGTATTTTTCTATTTGGCCATAAAGAATACTACATGTGAAATTCCATGACAATCCGATCATCCGTTAATGACCTATCACTATCTTCAAATTTAGGCCTACCCCCATAACCCCCCTCCCGTTCACAATTTTTTGACTTCACACACCCTATTTTTCTATTTAGCCTTTATGAATACTACATGTGAAATTTCATGACAATACGATCAACCGTTAATGAGCTAACTCTATATTTATACTTAGGCCCCCCCACAACCCCCCCTCCCGTTCAAATTTCTGGGACGTCACACACCTTATTTTTCTATTTGGCCTCCAGGAATACTACATGTGAAATTTCGTGACAATACGACCAACCGTTAATGAGCTAGCTCTATATTTATACTTAGGCCCCCCACAACTTCCCCCTCCCGTTTAAATTTTTGGGACGCCACACTCCTTTTTTTTCTATTTGACCTTCAGGAATACTACATGTGAAATTGCATGACAAAACGACCATTAGTTAATGAGCTACCAGTATCTTTATATTTAGGCCTATCCCCCTCCCCCGTTCAAATTTTTGGGACGTCACACACCTTATTTTTCTATTTGGCCTCCAGGAATACTTCATGTGAAATTTCGTGACAATACGACCAACCGTTAATGAGCTAGCTCTATATTTATACTTAGGCCCCCCCACAACCCCCCCCCCCCCTCCCGTTCAAAACTTTGGAACGCCAAACACCTTATATTTCTAATTGGCTTTTAAAAATACTACATGTGAAATTTCGTGACAATCCGACCAACCGTTAAAGAGTTAGCTCTATATTTATACTTAGGCCCCCCCCACAACCCCCCTCCCGTTCACAATTTTTTGACGTCACACACCCTATTTTTCTATTTGGCCTTTATGAATACTACATGTGAAATTTCGTGACAATGCGATCATCCGTTAATGAGCTAGCTCTATATTTATACTTAGGCCCCCCCTCCCGTTCAAAACTTTGGGACGCCACACACCTTATTTTTCTATTTTGCTTCAGGAATACTACATGTGAAATTTCGTGACAATCCGACCAACCGTTAAAGAGTTAGCACTATATTTATATTTAGGCCTACCCCCCCCCCCCCCCCCCCCCCCCCCCCCGCCCGTTAAAATTTTTGGGATGCCACACACCTTTTAATTCTATTTGGCCTTTAAGCATACTACATACGAAATTTTATTACAATCCAACCATTACTTAATGAGTTAGCACTATTTATGAACTTAGGTCCCTCTACTACCCCTCTCCCGTTTAAAACATTGGGACGCCACACACCTTATTTTTCTATTTGACCTTCAGGAATACTACATGTGAAATTTCGTGACAATACGACCAACGGTTAATGAGCTTGCTCTATATTTATACTTAGGCCCCCCCACAACCCCCCCTCCCGTTCAAAACTTTGGGAAGCCACACACCTTATTTTTCTATTGGCCTACAGGAATACTACATGTGAAATTTCGTGACAATACGACCAACCGGTAATGAGCAAGCTCTATATTTATACTTAGGCCCCCCCACAACCTCCCCCTCCCGTTCAAATTATTGGGACGCCACACTCCTTTTTTTTCTATTTGGCTTTTAAAAATACTACATGTGAAATTTCATGACAATTCGCCCAATAGTTAATGAGTTAGCTCTATATTTATACTTAGGCCCCCCCTCCCGATCAAAACTTTGGAACGCCAAACACCTTATATTTCTAATTGGCTTTTAAAAATACTACATGTGAAATTTCGTGACAATCTGACCAACCGTTAAAGAGTTAGCTCTATATTTATACTTAGGCCCCCCACAACCCCCCCTCCCGTTCAAAACTTTGGGACGCCACACACCTTTTTTTCCTATTTGGCTTTTAAAAATGCTACATGTGAAATTTCATGACAATTCGGCCAATAGTTAATGAGTTAGCTCTATATTTATACTTAGGCCCCCCCACAACCCCCCCTCCCGTTCAAAACTTTGGGACGCCACTCACCTTTTTTTCCTATTTGGCTTTTAAAAATACTACATGTGAAATTGCATGACAATTCGCCCAATAGTTAATGAGTTAGCTCTATATTTATACTTAGGCCCCCCTTACAACCCCCCCTCCCGATCAAAACTTTGGGACGCCACACACCTTTTTTTCCTGTTTGGATATTAAAAAGACTACCTGTGAAATTTCATGACAATTCGCCCATTAGTTAATGAGTTAGCACTATTTTTATACTTAGGCCCCCCCACAACCCCCCCTCCCGATCAAAATTTTGGGACGCCACATATCCTATCATTCAATCGGGCTCAAAAGAATGCTACATGGGCAGTTTCATAAAAATCCGTCCAGCGGTTTGGGCGTGATGCTGGAACAAACATACATACATACATACAAACAAACAAACAAACCCCGTTTCAGCTTTATTAATATAGATATATGACAATTTCTCACTCGGACAATTTTTTTTGGGCCTCCCCAAGAAAGTGGGGGCCCTAAGCTATAGCTGGTGTAGCTAATACGTAAATTCTGCACTGGGGAAAGTTATGTAATCAGTAACTCCAGATTCCAAAATTGAAAAAAAAAAAAAAAAAGCTGTCTGTGTGAACACGATAACTCCCGATAGAATAATACTATGAACATGAGCTTTTATATGCTTATCCACTACTCTCTAAGGACAACACCTAATTATTTTCAACCAAATCGATCAAAGGGAAGGGGGAGATTAGGGGGAGGATCATAAACCCCAATAACTGCCTATGTAATAAATGTTTCGACACGAAATTTCATATTTGAAATGCAAACCCCAAGAGGACAATGCCTATCAAACTGTATGTAATGAATTTATCGACTCATAATTTAGTATGTGGATTTAGTAGCCCCCGTGTATGTTAACTTTTGATATTAGCTTAAACGATCGACTAGTTTTGGAAGGGCAACGAAAAGTTAATGATTAATTCGTTCTGGGAAAAGGGATTCATTCACTGACGTATTTTTTTTTTCCTCTTTCAGACTGTTGTCAGAAAAACATTTGAAAAGAAATGTATCTACTTTTTAACTTTTTTTGTAATTAAGAATATACAAATATATTGAATTTAGCGCTGTCTAAGGGAATTAGGTTGTCCTTCTCTAAAAAATATTTCGAAAATCACACCTCGATCAGGGAAAAAATTACATGAACCCTGACAACAGCTTGCACTCTCCCCACAAAATTTCGTATTATAGTTAAATTTTTGTCGACCAAGAACCCATTATATTTTGTTTTTCGTAATTTTCTCACATTGAATAATGATGCCACGTATCTTATATTCAAGGTTGGACAATCCTTGAAGGGTCCTGCAAATTTTGTGAATATACACCAGCCGTTTCTCAAACAAACATAATTATAGACAGAAATTGTACAGATGGTGTCTAACCACTCCGACAATGTACAGAAAATTGGGCAACAATAGCAACAACAGGGCGCCGGTAGCTCAAAAGTAGCGTGTTAGTCTACTGAGCTCAAGATCTGGTAGGAGGCAACTTGTTATAGCCCGGACATAGGTCACAATGACTACCTAAATAGACAATAAATAAAACACTATTACATACCAGTGGACATATGACAATATAATACAATAGTATTGAATGCATGAAACCTTTCGATGAATACATATAAATATAAAAATTGTGTAAAGAAGCCTCCATTCTTCCGAAGTATTTTTACAGCCAGATCCAAGACTCGATTATTCTTTTATAAGAACGAAATCAATACCTTTCCATTACCATAGTGTATAAGCGTTCAGAAAATGGCGACAATCCGGACCGAAGGGTCAAAAGTCCTGCCCTGACTCTTCGTACTTATAATTTATTTATACTTACAATTTATTTATTGAAGTTATTTATTTGAGCTTGAGGAGTCAAGTAAGTACATTTGGGTACTATTTGAAGATGGTGGGCGTGGTGTATTTTACCCTTTGCGGTGCCACTCGTGATTTCATGAATGGCCACACGGTCCGATGCCGACATAGGACCGGCATAAACAACCCCCGCCATTAGTCTGTGTTCTTTTGTTTACATCACTAAAACAACACAAAGTTGTTGTCCACCCACAAGTTTATTTTGATACTTTGTTATGATCCGACGTAGATCATAGGGAACCGAGACTGGGTTGGCTGGAGCGTGCTTCTAGCGATGAGGAGTTTTCAACGGAATTTCATCTTTTCCGACCTCTAGATTCCAAATATGAAAAAAATGTCTGTCCGTGGACATGATAGAATGATTGTATTGACACTAAATTTTGTATGTAAATTCAGAACCCTCTAACGACGACACCTATTGTTTTTTCAGCCAAATCGACGGAAGGAAAGGGGTCATTAGAGGGGAGGCATAACATAGAAACTCTAATAACTGCCGATGTAATGAATTTATCGACATAAAATTTAATATGTGGATTAAGGAATCCCTATGTAAGTCAACTGTTGAATATTAGGTTTTGGAGAGGGAGCAAAAAGTGTGATTCGTTCTGGAAGTACATTGCTGACGAATTACCGACTATTTTTTTTTTTATTTTTGGATTTAGTAGAACGGAAAACATGATATTCCGGTGATAACTGAACATCGAATTTCTGACCGATAACATAACTCCCCTCCAAACTGGTAGGTCCCTCGAATTGCCTCTTTTCAGAGAGGGTCACTGGAGACGAAAGGCATACTTGAATAAGGTGGGGTCGCAAAATGTTCGATAGGGGATCAAAGAGATGCCGTATACTCCAATAGAAATACAAGTTGGTATGTGAGAAACGTATATCGACCAGTCCTTGCCACTAATCTGTAAGGGAAGCTTTGGGGATATACGGCTGTTGTGTGGGGGGTGTGGGGGGGGGGGGGGGGGCCCTTCTCTCTGACAACCATTTGACATTCAGTGAACATAAACGTTTACTTATTTATTTGTATGTATATATTTTTTTTCTTCTTTAGTTTATGTTATCTGGAAGGTAAAATAAATTTAAGCACGCCATCCTTCGGATGGGACGTTAAGCGATGGTTCCGAGCCTGTCAGGTGCTCGTTAAATTCACTACAACGGTAAATATGATCAATAATGTTGTAAAAAAAAATAGAAATGGTCAAAAACAGCTGACATCTATCACCATATATATAGAGGTTAGGGAGGGCGCCGGTAGCTCAGTGGTATGCGTGCTTGACTTCTGAGCTCAAGGTCGTGGGTTCGTAGCCCGACCGAGGCCCTTAGTTTATTTTATCTGGGAGGTAAAATAAACTTAAGCACGCCGTCCTTCGGATGGGACGTTAAGCGATGGTCCCGAGCCTGTACGATGTCAGGTACTCGTTAAAGACCCCTACCCTAGATGAATAAAAATTTAGGGTAGGCAAAATTTAGGACTCCTACAGTAGAGTCGGGCTCATGTCCACCAGAGTGACGAAAGAGCGCTCTGGTAGTAGGCGATATGACCTCGTAGTTAAAGCCCGGGCATGAGTCATAAAACCTAACCTAACCTATAGAGGTTTGGTTAGGTTTTATGACTCATGCCCGGGCTTTAACTACGAGGTCATAGTTAAATTGAACCTATTCATAGTTAGGTTAGGTTTTATGACTCATGCCCGGGCTTTAACTACGAGGTCATATCGCCTACTACCAGAGCGCTCATTCGTCACTCTGGTGGACATGAGCCCGAATCTACTCTGGGAGTCCTAAATTTTTATTCACCTAGGGTAGGGGTCTTTAACGAGTACCTGACATCGTACAGGCTCGGGACCATCGCTTAACGTCCCATCCGAAGGACGGCGTGCTTAAGTTTATTTTACCTCCCAGATAAAATAAACTAAGGGCCTCGGTCGGGTTACGAACCCACATTCTTGAGCTCAGAAGTCAAGCACGCATACCACTGAGCTACCGGCGCCCTTATATATATAGATATAACATGCATATATCGTATCCTGCCCCTAATTCCCTGACACTGTCACAAACCTATAGTTTAGGGGAATAAGAAATAGTGCATAATACCAATTTAGATGATATGTGTATATGTTAGGATATGTAATATGTACAATAATGATGTATGTATGTAATGTTAAAATTGTGTGGAACCACATGGGCCCAAATAAGAGGTTTGTAGAGTGAATGGACCAAATTGATTAAATGAAACATTCTAGAAGCAATGGCCGACTATGGAAACGGCCAAGTTCCAAAACCTTCTATTTTAAATATATTTAGTATAGGTCTTATATAAGGGTCGCCATTGATTAATTATGATAAATATATACATGTAGTAGAATATAGAAATACAAATATGTAAGTAATACCGGTAGAGATAGAGAAAGCCAATTTATGTATAGAATGTTCTGGGAGATGGGTCCAGAACATTCTATGGGTCTATATAAATGGCCGCCCAGGCAACCTCACACTCATTCATTTGTAATTATTCTTGTATCCAGTATCTTATTCTTTATTTATGTGAGTCGTTGCCCTGAACTTTCGTAAGAACCAATATACATATATTTTATGTTACTTGCCTGATTTCTTATTTTATTACGGTCTACTGTCCCTTTTGCGCAATCTGCCCTTTTGAGCTTCCACCTTCCCATAAACCTACAAAAGATCGTAATACACCACAGATAAAGAAATGTCTAGTTGTGGGTGGCTGCGCGTCGCAACCGTCCAACACACAACCTTACACATCGACGAGACTTACGCTCTGACGGTCTGACATAGCCCCTACCGAGAGTTAAGATGGCTTACACATAAAAAAAAAATAGGTTGTTTTTTATTTTCTGTTAAGTGTTTTACAATATCTCAGCAAGAAATAATAAGTATCATGAAAACTTGACATAAACACATTTATTGAATAAATCGTACTGGGGAAGTACGTAGCCAGTGATTCACTGACGACATTTTTAATTATTAAAAACCAAATAAATGGCACTATATAAAGTAGCTTTCCAGGCAGAAACCGGGTGGATACATTAAAAATTCAGTTCAACTAAGTGAAAGAGTATTTTCTGAATATTCATCTTTATTAAATTTTTTATCATACTATAATAAAAATAAAAATGGTAACAAAAACGGTTCAACCTTTATTAAGACCATAAGAAGAAGAGTAAAAAAATAAATATAAGTTAAATCGTGAAGCTTGGTAGGTAAGTATGGGTATGTGTCATTGTGATATATGAGAGTTGGTAGCAGTGATATCGGTATCACGCGACTCTCACATCACGGCACTGCTCGTCTCATTATCTATCTTCCTGGTGATAACTTGGAATTAGATATCATTACGGTGACATTTCATGTTTAAAATAAAATTTGAAGTAACGGTTCAATTAAATGTGAATTAATACCAAATTTCCTGTGAGTAAAAAAAAATTCGTCGGTGAATCACCAGTGATGTACTTCCCCACAACGTATTATTCAATTAACTTTCAATAGTTGTCATATGTAGCGGCTTCTGTATCATCATATCCTCCGTCCCTTCTGCCGATTCTGCTGAAAATTAATGTGACGTTCTTCTGCGGTTTTGAATTCAAATCTATATTAATAAAGCTGAAACGGGGTTTGTTTGTGTGTTTGTTCCAACATCACGCTCAAACCGCTGGACGGATTTTCATGAAACTTACTATGTAGCATCCTTCTAAGCCAAATTGAAAAATGGGCTATGTGGCGTCCCAAAATTTTGAACGGGAGGGGACGTTGTGAGGGGGCCTAAGTATAAATATAGTTGCTAGCTCAATAACTAATGGTTGGATTGTCATGGAATTTATATGTAGTATGCTTAAAGGCCAAATTGAAAAATACGCTACGTGACATTTCAAAATTTTGAACGGAAGGGGGGTTTATGAGGGTAGGCCTAAATATAAAGGTAGTGCTAGGTCATTAACGGATGATCGGATTGTCATGAAATTTCATATGTAGTATACTTAGAGGTCAAATTGAAAAATACGCTATCTGACATCTTAAAATTTTGAAAGGGAGTGGGGGTTATGAGGGTAGGCCTTAGCATAAAGTGGTAGCTCCTTAACTAGGTACTAGCTGTGGTACCCTGCGTTCCTAATTACGGCTGTGGTATCCAGCCTGCGTAAATACGTATTAGCTGTTGTGTCCCCTGCTAGCTGTAGTGCCCTGGAGTCCTAGACACTTAATAGGTGGTGTGTCCGCCGCTGCAAAGCAGATACTAGCTAGGGTGTCTGCCGTTGAAGGACTATAAGCCTTATTTCAATTAAATAATTGAAAAATATAACATCATGAATGTACTGTTGATAGGTGTACTGAATAGGATTCGAATGAGAGATATTAGGAGAAAAAGTCAAAGTTCCCCGGGCAACGCCGGGTATTACTGCTAGTATGAAATATATGTCAACAATTAGCCAGGTCAGGAGCCGTTAAAGGACCCATAGAACCGGAACCCTTCTTCGAGATCTCTAAGAGCACCGCAAGGGCGCCAATAAAATCTTGGCTGACCAGGAAACACATACAGTTCTGGTCCCAAAGCAAAGACATTCAAAACTCTTTGTTGCGGAATCCTCAATTCAAATCAAAACTCTAAATTTTATTCACCTAGGGCAGGGGTCTTTAACGAGTACCTCACATCCTACAGACTCGGGACCATCGCTTAACGTTCCATCCGAAGGACGGGATACTTAAGTTTATTTTACCTCCCAGACAAAATAAACTAAGGGCCTCGGTCGGGTTTATATATATGAATGACATGACTATATACGAGTCAGGCGCGGAGCGCGGATCTAGGTTTTCGCTATATTTTCTTTATTTTTATCTCACGAAGTGTATAGTATACAAGTCTCAGTGCAATTTAAGTTTGTGAATGATTGATGTTATTGCATCAAATATTGAATTCTAATCTCCTCCGGCCAGTTTTTGCATACCTAGTGATCACTTTTTCAATGTCAATTGGAATATGCATGTCGATGTCCCCATCGCTCCGGTGCAGTATAATAATTTTTACAGTGATTTTCGGCGTAAATTTTCCTATACGGGTCTTTCCGCCAACACACTACATGGCACACAATAGCTCTACTCTGGCCACGGTATTGATGTTAGGTCTAAACGGTCGATTGTGGGGGCAGAGCGAAAACGATTGCTTAATTCGTGCTGGGGAAGTACATATCCGCTGATTCACCGACACTTTGTGACACTTTACTTCTGAATTTTAACAACAAATTGAGGATATTTTCTATATTATATTGTATATTGTAAATAAGACTTCTCTTATAAATCTGTACGGTGTATTTGAAACCTGGATTTCCCCCCCAACAAGTCACTAAGCCGGCTTGTTAACCAAAGTACCGTCTTTATTTATGCACCGCCACCCTGAAGGATATTTAATGCCGCCCCTTTCTCTAATAACGACCGCCCCACACAAACTTCACCTTTCATAATTCTTTTGTAATGAATTGAATTAAATAATCCAGGAGGTTTGCCCGCTTTAAACTCATAAGGCCGCAAACCCTCTTAAGTTCCCTTGGTAAACGTAATTGCCCTTAATTTAAATACCTTAAAAGGTTATTCTTATCCTCAAAAGCCTTACCTTTTAATAACATTATCATCCGTTTTGAAGTGGTGACAATATGTCCATGTACAATCACAATATACATGTATGTTAGTTAATTATTATGACTCATACCCGGGCTTTAACTACTAGGTCATATCGCCTACTACCAGAGCGCTCTTTCGTCATCGCTCTACTGTGGTATATGAAATGATTTTGAGAATGGGTAGGTGCAGAGAGAGTGATCAATAAGCGTGGTTGGTATAAGAAAGTCCTACATTTCTGGTAGGAATCAATTTTTCGATAGGACTTACTGTTTTCGGCTAAATCAAGGAAACGTCTAAAAATATGTGTTTCAAAACTACATTTAAGGACGGTTTTCGGCATGTACCTCGAAAAACAGTAGACCAAAAAATAATGTATAATATAATAAATTACATTGTAGTAAAAAAAAAAAAATTGTGTTATTTATTTTGCAGAATTATGTTATTTAGTCGAGTTTGGTTATTTAAATGCTTCTAGGGAGATTCTTGATTCCCTCTTTTTTATTTTCGTTCTAGCTTTTTTAGGAAGCTGTATATCTCGAAATTTTGGTTGGATTTATCTGGTTTTGATCTGACAGGTAATTATCCCTTGTGCTTAGTAGTATATATTTCCTATTTTTTCTATTCTCTTTCTTTTACTCCAGCGTCCTGTTACTTACTAAATGTTTATTGAGGAGAAACATTTTCTTTTTCGTTTTTCCATTGCTTTGGATCACCTAGTTTGTTTTTAGTTGGACAACCAATAGCCACATTCATTTTTATAAAATTAATTAATTGTATTAATAGTTATAATAACTTCTTGAAGATAAATCTAAAATCAACAAGTAAACTGTGAAAATAATAAAAACCTTGTAGGAGGTTACTCTCAGCACAACTAGCGGCGCGTTTGGATATAAAGGGAACTATGGATTTATCGGAGTTTGTTTCAAACGAAAAATTCGAAAAAAAACGGAGTTTGAAACAAACTCTTCCAGCACTATATTCTAGTAAACTAAGACTTTGAAATTAATCAATAAAAATAAAATCCTGAAAAAGTGGATTTATCGGGTTTTAGTTTTTTCTACAATTTTTGAAAATATTTTTGATTAGTTCAGACACATAAACGTGATCTTGTTAAATGTATTTAGTCCCTAAAGTAAAGTGGTCTCAATTTTCGGCTGATTTCGGCCAAAATCTAATCATGTTACTCCTTCATTCCAAATTTCATGTTCATAGATACAATCGTTTTTGTGGTAGAGTGCTCACAACTTCCCAGGCACATGCACACACACTAACACATGCACAGACATCATCGCGAATATGGTCAAAAGGTATTCAGGGGAACTTGAATCGTGAAAGTTCGTTGAAATCTCAATCTTACAATTATTACAATTATAATTATTTAAAATTCTTACGACTACAATATTTGCTTATACTGTAAGTATAAGTAAAAAGAAAGTAAAAAACTCAATAGCGGCAGAAGGGTAGGAGGGCTCAACTCAAAAATCCCAATAACTGCCGATGTAATAAATGTATCGACATGAAATTTCAAATTTGAAGTCAAAATTCGATAAGTAACAACGCCTGGTCTAATAAATATATATTTATAAATAACATAACAATTTTGGACCCCCTTCCCCTATGAAAGTCAATACTGGCTACGCCCCTGTTCTGTCTATTCCCCCACGACCCAGAATGGAAGTGAATACCTGAGTATTCTGGTAAGTTTTTTATTTCCATCAAACAGTTGCCAAGAGATAGGAGGAAAAATAGACATTTCTTTCTACCTCTCTGTTAATATTTCTCATGTTGACTTTACCAAAAGTTTCCCGAGAGACAGAGCGCTGACGTCTGCTTTTTTCTATTTTACAGTTTGAGGTTGAATGCAAATAAATCAAATTTTGCCTCTAAATAAAGGTGATTTTATGCATTTATTTGTCTCTATTAAAATCCATCTTCCTCTCTTTTAAAATAGTCGTTTAATTGTCGTAAATATTAGGATAGATGATTTTATTCATACATTCGAATCTATTAAAATCGATCTTCCTCTCTTTTAAAATAGTCGTTTAATTGTCGTAAATATTAGGATAGATGATTTTATTCATACATTCGAATCTATTAAAATCGATCTTCCTCTCTTTTAAAATAGTCGTTTAATTGTCGTAAATATTAGGATAGATGATTTTATTCATACATTCGGATCTATTAAAATCGATCTTCCTCTCTTTTAAAATAGTCGTTTAATTGTCGTAAATATTAGGATAGATGATTTTATTCATACATTCGAATCTATTAAAATCGATCTTCCTCTCTTTTAAAATAGTCGTTTAATTGTCGTAAATATTAGGATAGATGATTTTATTCATACATTCGAATCTATTAAAATCGATCTTCCTCTCTTTTAAAATAGTCGTTTAATTGTCGTAAATATTAGGATAGATGATTTTATTCATACATTCGAATCTATTAAAATCCATCTTCCTCTCTTTTAAAATAGTCGTTTAATTGTCGTAAATATCAGGATAGATGATTTTATTCATACATTCGGATCTATTAAAATCAATCTATCTCTCTTTTAAAATAGTCGTTTAATTGTCGTAAATATTAGGATAGATGATTTTATTCATACATTCGGATCTATTAAAATCGATCTTCCTCTCTTTTAAAATAGTCGTTTAATTGTCGTAAATATTAGGATAGATGATTTTATTCATACATTCGAATCTTTTTTTTTTTTTTTTTTTTTTTTTTTTTTTGCATTGGAGGGGGAAATGCTGTGACGCACATCCAGGGAAGGTAGCCCTGGATAGTGTGGCTCGAGACGGTTCACCATCACCATACCCACTAAAACCCCCTCCTTGCCGATCCTGATTCCCTTCCGCGGAACTGACGGTCTGTCATTACTTCGCGGAAGGGAGGAAGGGTGGCTGGTAACGCCCCTTCTTCTGTTTTATTACCGCTACTGTTCCTTGTCAGCCCTCTCCTGAAGGGCCAACCCGCCCATGATGAGCGCTGCAAAATCGCAGCCTTCATCCCACGACTCCTGGGAGCGCAGCATAGCGTCCACGTAACTGGTAGCAGTCAGTGGGGCGCCCATGCTGCACTCCAGATTTTTCCTTCCCTCCTCAAATCTGGGGCATTTGAGGAGGACATGCTCCGCCGACTCCGTCTCACCAAGGCACGCGGGGCAGTCTGGTGTTGTTGCTGCCCCGATTTTGTGGAGGTACCCCCGGAACCCACCGTGTCCCGTGAGTACCTGGGTGAGGTGGTAATTCACCTCCCCATGCTTTCTGGTGAGCCAAGGCTCGACTCGAGGGATGAGCCGATGGGTCCACCGTCCCTTTGTGGACTTGTCCCATTCTTCCTGCCACTCCCTAATTGTCCTGGCCCTCTCTGGCTCTGCTGGACCAGGGCTGGCCCCCGCGTCCTGATAGAAGACCCGGTTTCCCCTGTGGTCGAAGCGTTGCACCACCTCTTCCACCTGAACCGGGTCTTGTTTCCTTTTGAAGTGTCGCGTACGTTCCCGTGCCAAGAGGTCAATGGGGGGCAGCCCAGCAATTACATAGGCAGCGTCGCCAGAAACTGTTCGGTAGGCGCATGCGACTCTCAGTGCGCTTCGCCTGTGAGCGGGGGCGATCAGCCTCAGGTATGAGGGAATCCTCGTTGCATCTGCCCATGTCGGGGCCCCGTGCAGAAGGATGGAAGTGCTGACTCCTGCCAGCAGTCTTCTCCTGCTCTGCCTAGGGCCACCGACGTTGGGCAGAATTCTCGAAATCGCCGCCGATGTCCTAATACATTCGAATCTATTAAAATCCATCTTTCTCTCTTTTAAAATAGTCGTTTAATTGTCGTAAATATTATTATTCAAGCATTAAAAAATATTAAAAAATATGATTAACATACACTGGAAGCTCATGGCCAACAAACTTATGGACTAAAATAAAATTGTACTTACAAAAAAAACACAGACTAGAGCCATTATGATCGTCAATCGGAGTTGATATTACATATATTTATCTACTAATGAAAAACAAAACATATTAATTTATGGGAAGTTAGTTGTAGTGAGTCATGCCGGACTTTTAATTTGAGGTCATATCGCCGACTACCAGGTTGCTCTTTCGTCAATCTGGTGGACATAAGTCCGACTAACAGTGGGCGTTCTAAATTTTGTTTGTTTATTCACTTAGGTTAGGGGTCTTTAACGAGTATCTAACATCGAACAGGATCATCGCTTAGCGTCTCTTCCATAGGACGTCAGAGAAGGAAGCTCAACAAAACTCTAATGAATCCCGATGGAATGAATATACCGACTTGAAATTTATGCTGTCATAAGCGAAAAATACTAGGCTCATATGCCAAAAAAACAAAGCTAACAACAAATAAGTTATAATTCGCTAATATATTCTAGTCCAACTCTACTAAATGTTTGACATTGTGAGTATTAAAATCATCTGTTACGAACAATAATGTAAACATGACATACCTGTCTAAGAGTTCTTGCGACAAGCACTTCAATTACAGGACCTCTGTCTCCATGGAGTAGATGAACCTCATCAATAATAAGAAGTTTAACTAGTCTCGTTAACGCAACGTCTCCTGTGAAATTGAAAAAAATATATATAGTTAATTATTATGACACAGGTCCGGGCTTTAACATCGAGGTCACATCGCCTACTACCAGAGCGCTCTTTTGTCACTGGTGCACATGAGCCTCACTCTACTGTGGGAGTGGCTGTCAAGGTTTATTCACCTAGGGTCATTAACGAATACCTGACATCGCATAGGCTCTTAACGTCTCATCCGTAGGTCGTCGTGCTCAAGGTTCTTTCATCTTCCAGATAAAAATATCTGTGATTTGGCCATTACAGGATTTTCTTATACCAATCACGCTCTTACAGATCACACCCTTTCCCACTCTTCCCACCTAAACTTATTTAATACTAGCGTTATAGAATATATTATAAAAATGAGTTGGCA
This sequence comes from Aradus depressus, assembly GCA_963662175.1. Classification (NCBI taxonomy): domain Eukaryota; kingdom Metazoa; phylum Arthropoda; class Insecta; order Hemiptera; family Aradidae; genus Aradus; species Aradus depressus. Next base: position 27,887,758 of record OY759214.1, read on the forward strand.
TCAGCGGTTTTCTTTACTTCAGTGTACAGTGTAATTGAGAGAGTGACTTTCTTATATGATCAAATCACATACTGTTATACTGCGGTTACCTCTTTTTGTTATATCGAGATTTTGTTCCATCAGATTTACTCTAATGCTATAGAGAAGGTTGCGTAGGATGAAAAACGTGAAATAACTGGTGTATTCAGAATCCATGTTAGAAGCTGAGCACATTTTGCGACTCAGTCACGTCCTCATGTTTAAGTAAGGGACAAAGTCGGCTACTCAGAGCCTTGGCATGTTTAAACAGCTTCCGTGGGTGTCTGGTACGACATTGAGAAATGTAAGCTCACAGAAAATTATCTACCAATCTGTGCCTTATCATTTTAAAATTCATAAATCTCATTAGAAATTCTCTGTATGATGAGAAAATTATTAAAAAGAATTGCGAACGTATCAGAAATGAGTCATTGAGAAGCATACCATCCGATAAATCACCAAATAAAATATAGGGAATGTTATGGAATCTGTCAAAAATTCGATGTTAAGTTTTGAATAGTATATGATACGCAACTCCCTGATTCTATAAGAAAAAAAAATGTCTGTCTTTACTTTTGTATGTGTGTGAAGATAATAATGCCCGATGGAATTAATCTATCGACACGAAATTTTTATGTGTGTTCAGAACGCTGTAACGACGAAAGATTGGTTTTCAGCCAAATCAAACGAAGGGATAGGGGAGGTTAGGCACACAATTTCATATCTAAATACAGGATCCCATAAAGATTCGAAAAAAAAATTAATAAAGAAAATAAAATACATTTTTCTATTACAGTTTTTATTTTCTTACATCTTTAGGAAGTTTTGTAATTATACAAAAATCTGAGATCGAGTTTTTCACGATATTTGATGTTTCAAGGTCTCCAGAACAGGTCTTGAACATTTTTACAATGATGACTGTCTGTGTATGTGATTGGAACATTCTGAGCGGTCTAACTCATCAGAAACGAGTGTAGTTATGAATTTGAAATGAAGTTATAACACGTGCTAACTCAGATTTCATTAAATTTTATCCGAAATCGGATGGAAATTAGGAATACTATACTTCCCGGCCTTAGCCTACATTTCACAAGATACCGCTTACATTTACTACCTAATCAATGTATTTTCAAATAAAAGTTGTAAAGAAAACCAAAATGCACAATGAAAAGAAATACAATTTTTCACAGGTCGTCCGGTTTTTGAGAAACATGCCGAAAACTATCTTGAAATGTAGTTTTGAAAGACATTTTTGACGTTTCATTGTTTTACCCAAAACGGTTAGTTAGTTATATTTAAAAATTAATTGTTATGTACTGAAATGACCTTTAGAGACCCGTCTTTGCACTGTTCCATCTATTTCAATTCTCCCTTCCGAATTTTTATTTATTTTTTTTTATAATTTAAAATAATTTTTTATTTTGAAGGTTAGGTTAGGTTTTATGATTCATGCCCGGGCTTTAACTAAGAGGTCATATCGCCTACTACCAGAGCGCACTTTCGTCACTCTGGTGGATAAATTTTGCTTACTCTAAATTTTTATTCACCTAGGGCAGGGGTATTTAACGAGTACCTGACATCGTAGAGGCTCGGGATCATCGCTTAACGATCCATTCGAAGGACGGCGTGATTAAGTTTATTTTACCTCCCAGATAAAATAAATTAAGGGTCTCGGTCGGGTTTCGAACCCCCGATCTTGAGCTCAGAAGGCAAGCACACATACCACTGAGCTACCGGCGCCCCTCTTTATTTTGAATATTTACAATCGATATAAACCATAAGTAAATTTGATGATTGAAAAAAAAAAAAAATAAATAAATAAAAAAGAAGAAAAGAATGATAAATAAAATTTAAAATATAAATATAGTAATAAAACAAAAAATAAAAAAAATAATGAAAAATATACCTATATATATATATATATATATATTTATTATTATTATTATTATTATTTTTGTACGAAATAATAGAAAAAAAAATTTTCTATATAATAAAATAATAATGGTCTATATGCAAATAACAGTTATACTAAAGTTTAAAAGATAAAAAACTGTAATATAACAATTTATTTTATTACTCGTCCAGCTATACGAAGTATAGGAGAAGTAATATAATCGGTCAATAATTCGATGCGATGTTTTCAAGTTTTCCGACCACTTGACTTCAAATATGAAAATCAAATATCTGTCTCTGTGTCTGAGTAGGTGTGAAGAGGGATTACGGAGGTGTCTTAAAACACAAAACTCTAATAACTACCGTTGTAATGAATGTATTCACACAAAATTTCTCATATAAATTCAAAGTTCTTTTAGGATAACAACTAATAATTTTCAGCCAAATCGGCTAAAGGTAAAAGGGATAAGGGGGGAGGCTTATTATAAAAGGTCTAATAACTGCCGTTGTAATGAATGTATTGACACGGAATTTATATTTAAATTCAAAACTCGAAGGGAAGGGGGGACCAGAGAGAGGGGGATCGATTTAAATACCCTAATAACTGCCTATGTAATAAATGTATCGGAAAAAAATGTATTATGAGTATTCGTAAGTCAAATATTCTAACAGTTTTATATTCTAACGGTTGATTGGGTTTAGAGGGAGAGCGAAAACATTATTAAGATTCATTCTTATTGGAAAGGTACCTGTGATTCACCGATTACATTTTTTTTGTCTTAAATATTTAAGTATAATATTTTATCATTTTTCGACTCTCGGGCAAGAAATAAGGGAGACATTTTCTTTTCCTAAAGGAGGTTTTAAGTCTCAAACACTTATATAGTGACACTTCATGATTAAAGAAATCTTTTGAAAGAAGTCAAATTTAATATTGCACCCATTACAGAAATTAGCCTGAAACCTGATTAACTTTGTAGTAAAAATAAGAATAAAAGTTGTTAATTCAAGTTAAAAACGAGACGGGCAAAATGTTGAAAGGGGTTCATGACTTTCTTATCATTGAAAGTCAGTCAAGAGTTTTCATTTAGTAACAGAAGGGTCTTTCAAAAGATTGGGGCGGCTGTCAAATGGAAAGTGGAGCCCGATACTGGGTCCGGAACCGACTTTCAAAAGACAGCTTGTCAGTGTTGAGCTAACTGTCTCTAAAGTAAAACTATCCCCATCCTCATAGAGAGCACCAAAGGAATAATGTAGGTCACATGGCTAGATCACACATTGGAAGGGCTGAAATCTGCATTTAAGGAGGACTATATTAATCCAGTTATAAGAAGTATAAGAGGGCGCCGATAGCTCAGTAGTATGCTTTCTTGCTTACTGAGCTAAACACCGCGGGTTCGAACCCCGGCCAAGGGCCTTACTTTATTTTATCGTAGCTGGTGACTCGAACTACGGCAGCTGGTGACGGGAACCCAATGTTCAGCCGATTTGTCGTCTCCTGGCAGAGAAAGAAGCAAGCATTATGGAAAGAAGCCACAACGAGCTACAACTAGCAAACGCCCTACATTTATCCCGAGCTCTCTCGGCGCGCCAAAAAAATTAAGGTGGGCTGGGAGTGACCGCGGACCGTCGCAGATGGTCGGCAGCGGTCGCTCCTAGCCTACCACAGCAACGGATATTTAATTTTATTATGTTATATATTTTTATTTGTTAATAAAATTGTTAGGTTCTTTTTTCCCCGACGATTCGGCGATGATATCGTGGCCTCCACCGGAGGTCGGCCACCAAAAAAAAAAAAAAAAGGTAAACAACTTGAGCACACCGTCCTTCGGACCTTGAGTAACTAAACCTGGGTAGGCAAAATTTAGGACTCCCACAGTTGAGCTAACAGCGAAGGGATAAGAGCATTGGATGCTTAGGTCACTAGGTGTCCACACCAGCCCTACCAAAATATATATATACGAAGTATAAGGGTAGTTCAGTTGAGCAGGCTTCGGACGAACCACGGGCGTGTCAACAGAAACCTCCATATCATCAAGGTGAGTAATAGTTCTCAGTGCGACCGGTGCGGCAGCACAGAGGATATGGACCATGTGATAATGAGGTGTCTGAAGTACGAGGAGACGAGACGAAAGTATCCAGACCTCAACCGGACGACACCCTGCAAGACTGGCTGAACAACCCCGACAAAGATAGTTGTCAGTGCGACCGGTGTGGCAGCACAGAGGATATGGACCACGTGATACTGAAGTGTCTGAAGTACGAGGAGACGAGACGAAAGTATCCAGACCTCAACCGGACGACACCCTGCAGGTTTGCCTCAAGAACCCCGTCAAAGACAAATATAAACAACTTATAGACTTTCTGCAGGACATTGAAATAGTCATTTAATTTATTTATTTTTTATTTATTTATTTTTTTTTTCTTTACAACTCATTACTGTACTTATAATTTTTACTGTTGTTTTCCTTGTTGTTTTCACATGACAGTATAGCTTGTAATTGAGCTGTGGTCAATAAATAAATTAAAAAAAAAAAAAAAAAAAAAAAAAAAAAAAGGGAAGTAACGATAACTCCCACGATAGAATGAATGTATCGACACAAAAAAACTGAAACGTATTTGAGGTGGGGAAGTACATTGGTAGGGATTGAGAGGAAGAGCGGAAACTTAGATGGGGAAGTACATTGGATAAGTATTTAGCGGCGGTGAGGACACTCTATCGTTCTAGGAGTGGGCGAAGGAGGTGCCCGCCATCTTGTACCTCCCTGGATTCCTGACCCAGAACCGCTATTTTCTCTCTACTTATATGTGTATTCCCATAAAGACGATTCCTGTATGGTTAGATCAAGCATTGAAAGAGCCTTTAGGTGCATAAAATAATATAAGAAACCTGGATTTAGAGAAATTTCGTAGTTATACGAAGTATATGGCAAGTTACGTAATCAGAATTCGACGGGTATGTTACCTACGGAAGTAAAAATTGAATTAGTTTATCTGTTTGCTAACCAAAAGAAAAATGCTGCTTTTACGAAATCTATATTTTAGACGCCGCGAGATGAAGAAAGTTGTTTTGAACTATTCACTCCGCTCCGTTGAGCAAACCTTAGGGTTTTTTGTTTTTGATCTTTGACCTACAAATCCCTAAAGAAAGAAGACAACCGAAGGAAGAGTCCTGAAAGGGAGAAGAGGTAGTATTTAAAAGATGGTAGGAAGTCATTTTCATGGAGATGAAACACATTCACGTTAATCTTCAGGTCACCCTGTTCTCGCTCTTCCCTGATCCCCTCTCTAGAATCGAGTCGGTGGGGGAAGGACACTCCCTTCTTTCTATCCAATTTTATTTCTATTCTTTCTATTACGTCCATCTTTCTACTGTCTTTGGTTATTGTGTAATAACAAGTCCAAGTTGGCCACAGGTCCTGTGCGTTGAAGCTGTTGGAAGAATTCAGAGACGGCTCTCCTCAAGAGCATGCTCACAAAAACCTAAGACACTGTGGACACCCCTGACAAATCCTGCGTGTAAAAAATTAATTGTAAAGATTGTAATGTTGGTCAAACAGGCCGGAAGCTGAGGACTAGAGAGGGTGATATTTGATTCATTGTTGAATGTCTTGTGATGAGGGCAATCTCGAAAGCCGCTTAGCAGAAATAATAAAGTTTGTAAGAGGTCAGACTACATCCTTATTTTACAACAGAAATGTTTAGTCGTTTTTAAAAAGAAAATGCTGACAGCATTTAGCCTTTTTTTTTTTATTCAGTATGTCTTATTCCAAGATTACTGTTTATAAATGTTTCATTATCAAGCCCAAGACTGTATTTAGCGTAAAAGAAGATGGTTAATTAATAAGGATTTTGTCTCAAGCTAATGATTCCCCATTTTCTATAGACCAATTTTTTACTATTTTTTTAAAGTCTCGTGCTTTTGTGAAATGTTAAGAAGCAGGCAAACTCGTAGTGAAGTTTTTCAAATCTGAAAGGTAATCAATAAGCTATTATTGCTTTAGCAAACTGGTGGGAGTCGAGGCCAACGATCACAAGATTAAACTCATCCTGAAAAGGCGAAAAAGAGCACGTCCTCAGCAAAGCTACGTGTTTAGCAACCACACGTTCCACGGATAAGCAATTTCCCTTACCTTGACTTCGCCAGAAACGACAAAATAGTTGAAAAGGAGAAGATAAACTCCAGGTTCGGCGGGAGTAGAGCTTTCTTCACTTGAGACATATCTCCAGGAACCGCACGGTCAGCTGGTATACGAAAGTTCACTTCCTTAAACACCGAAATGACATCCCGCCTGGGCACGTTTGAGAAGAGGATCTTGCGGTGTATTTATGTTTAGGGAGGTGTCCAGGTGTGGCAGTTGGAGAAGAACCATGAGCTTTATGATCTGTACAATCTGCCACCTGCTACTTCTCCCCGAGGACTGGACAGTAGGAACAATATACGAGGAAACACCGGGCGGAAAGAGGTCCAGGGGAAGACAGTTGGCCCGAAACTAAATGGGATAGGTTACTGAAACAGGCCGTGGACCTCTGGCACCTGAAGAACCACATGAAGAAGAAGGAGATTCACACATCAACTTATTAGCGGAAACTATTCTTCAAGCTTGAAAGGTAATCAATAACGCATTCTAATACAATAACAAAGCAAACTGGTGGGACTCGAAGTCAACGATCAGAAGACTAAACTTATCCTAAAAAGCAAAGAAGAGCACATTCCCAAGAAAGCTACGTATTTATCAACCATACGTTCCACGTGATAAGCAACTTCCCTTACCTTGGCTCCGTCATAAACAGACTAGTTGGAAAAGAGGAGGTAAGCTCCAGGTTCCTCACCGGGAATAGAATACGTTTTATCTTTGCTCTCAACCATATCTCCAGGAACCGCTATATGAAGGTGAAGAAACCTTAAACATTCAGATAACAGCTGATGGGCAGGTTTTAGAAGATCTTCTGTCCGGTAAGGGTCCTAGGAGGTGTGGCGGTGAAGAAAGAACCGGGAACATTACGACTTGTATAAAGAGACTGAATAATCTTTTGTGAAACTCAGACTGGGATCGGGCACATTCAAGATAACGCCGGGCGAAATGAGTACCAAAAAAAAACTGAGAGGGGTTGCTGAAGCAGGCCGTGAACCTCCGGCACCTGGAGAACCAAATGATGGAACTTCATACATGTAGCTATTAAACTATTCTTCAAACTTGAAAAGTAATCAATAAGGTATTTTGATTACAAGTACTCACTGCCCATTTCCTATTTGACGTTAAAAGCATCATTTGTAGAACACAAATACATTATACAAAATGTCATGTGGCAATAACAGCACTTACTTATACCAACCACCTACAGATCACTCTCCTTCCCCCTTCCCCATCTCAAACACATTTTATACTGGCATTACTGGGTGTACAGTAGAATGTGTTGGCGTCGGCGGATTTCATAGTTTCATTGTACAGCGTACTTCTGAGAATGACTTTCATATATGCGGTAAGGCCAGTTTGGAATGAATTTGATGTGGGGAGGGAGGATCACAGCAAAGGTGGTTCATCCTTTTCAATTGAAAAACAACCGATAATTAAAAGATATATTAAAATTCGTAAAAGTAAAATGAAACAAAATGAGTTTCAATTTAATAAACATTGTGTAACATTATGTAGAAATATTTACAGGGAAATTTATGGTTCTTTTTTGATGCGCTGTAACTTCGTTAATATTGGCCCTTCGAAAAAAAGTGCATTTTAATTTTTTCTGCAACTTTTGTCTTCTGACATTTTTGATTGAATCAAAAATATAATTATGTTATGTTTTCGCTCTCCATCCTAAACCAATCTAAAAATCTATAGTTGTCTTATATAGGGGCTTCTGAAACCTCATACTAAATTTTGTGTCGATATATTCATTACAAACTGAGGTTATTACGATTTTTGAATCGATATCCCATCTGAGAAAGTTAATAGGTGTCCTCCTATGAGAGTTTGAATTTACATTTGAAATGACGTGTTGATATGTACCCATTTTTTGCCAACATCCTTCTCAAATTTTGTCCGCAGTGTGTTTTCCTGTGAGAATTGAACGAGTGGTAGATGGAATGAAAGATTGAGGGATAAAATTGTTGAGGACAAAAGACGGAAGTTTGGAGAGGAGGGGAGGGGGGTGGGGGGGTTGCCGGGGGCAATGCTAATCAGTGGTAGAGTTCATTTAGATGTCGACCTAATAAGGGAGGGATCAAGACATTCAAATGGGAGCCATGGTGGCCGTGCGGGCTAGAGCGTAGGTCTGCGTTTTGGTCGCATGGTCTCACCATGGTTTGCGGGTTCGAATCCCTTTCGGGAGTGAGTTTTATTTCGTAGATAGAACGCCCTCCCGGGGCCATGGATGTCGTAAATATAACTAAATAACCGTACATAAGGCCAAAAAAAAAAAAAAGACGCAAATCTTGGAGGGGGTTCTTGGTCAAAATAGAGGTTAGTTGGAACAGTCCTCCAGAATATATCTATACATACATATATTTCGCGAATTTCGCGCTTCAAGGCCCCCTGAACACGTTTTGACTCTTCTGCGATGATCTCTGTCTTAGAGTCTGTTTGTGTGTGTTATTGGAAAGTTGTGAGCACTCCACGGCGAAGACAATTGTAGCTATGAACTTGAAATTTGGAATGAAGGGGTCCCATGTGCCAACATAGATCTGATTAGATTTTGGCCGAAATCAGATGAAATTGGGACTACTTTACTCCGAGACCTAGATTACATTTTAAAAGATACCACTTATGTTTATGACCTGAAACTCTTTCTAAGTAATAGTTGTAGAAAAAATCGAACATTTTTTTTTTAACGTTATCCAAAAAACCTCAACTTATTTTTCCATGTCTCAACATGTTACATATTACTAATTTCCATGAATGTAAATTTACTATTGAACTGGTTTTTTTACAAATTCAACAGATATTTTTAAAAAATCGTCAGTGAGTCACCGGCAATTTACTTCCCCAGATCAAGGTGATCAATTTACTTCCCCAGATCAAGATTATCAATTTACTTCCCCAGATCAAGCTAATCAATTTACTTCCCCAGATCAAGGTAATCAATTTACTTCCCCAGATCATGCAAATCAATTTACTTCCCCAGATCAAGCTAATCAATTTACTTCCACCAGATCAAACTGATCAATTTACTTCCCCAGATCAAGCTAATCAATTTTCTTCCCCAGATAAAGCTAATCAATTTCCTTTTTGCATCCCTTCCAAAAACAGCCAACCATTTGCGCTTATATTCAACAGTTGACTTAATTGGGTCTCCTAAATTTTCGTACTAAATTTGTCTATAAATTCCTTACATCGGCAGTTATTAGGGTTTTTGAATTGAGCCCTCACTCCTGAAGCCCTCTTCACTTCAGCCAATATGGCTGAAACTTGATTATGTCCTCATTGGGTTTTGATTTCAAATACGAAATTTCTTGTCGAAACATTCATTATATCAGTTATTGGCGTTTAAAATTCCGCATCAAATTTTTTACATAATAAATAACTTTTCCTATACTTCGTATAACTGGGAAAGTGAAATGAGCTGGATGCATTTGTGAAAAACACTGAAAAAAGTTAAGTGCATTTTATAAAATGTCTAAAAGCCAATTAGAAAGAGCCTGAATGAGCTAAAAGCTGTAGCAGGTGAACCATGGGGAGTGAGGCAGATTGTTTATCGTACATTATTCCGCTTGCCATGAGTCGCCCAATCAATAAACCACATTATACCGGCCACTACCTTGGGTCACCTCCATTATTATAGAATGGATTATTTATACCATGTCTTGGTCACCCAAACAATTTATCCACATCAACTCGAAAATGACTTGTTGGAGGCGTCAGTGATACAGTAAGCCCTTGTTACAATCAACTCGGATACAACGAACCCCGAGGGAACGCATTGATTTTCTCATAGCACCTTCGTTATAACGAAATAACTTGGTTAATACGAACTGCGAACTACATCTGGATTACTATGTCAGAACATTATGTTCTTTTCATATGTGATATTTTTTTTATTTATGTAATTATGTGTAGTCTTTCTGTAACTAAAATAGGTATTCTAATGTTTTAATATAATATATTTCGTTGTTTTAAAAATTTGTTTTTATGTACTTATGAACCTACTCATTTGTTTGTTTTTGAATATTGAGCCATAGTTGACCCCCCTCCCTTGAATCCCCCTCCACTTGGGCCGATTCTGCTGAATGTTATAAAAGTTGTCTTTGTAGAGTTTTGAATTTAAATATGAAATGTTGTTCGATTTATTCTTTACAACGGTTGATATTAGAGGTTTTGTGTAAAGCCTCTCCCTTCCCTTCGTTCGATTTGGTTAAAAATCAATTCAAGGAGTGTCGTTCTTAGATGGTTCTGGATACACATAGAAAATTTCATGTCGATACATTCATTTTATTGGGAGTTATCGTGTTCACAAACACATAGGAAAACATGAAATTCCGTTTCAAACTCAACATCGAATTTCTGACCGATTACATAACTTCCCCTATATTTTTTATAGGTTGGGAAGTAAAAGGTTTTTGTGTACAGATTTTTCGATCCCTCTCTGCGCATTGATCTGCCTGACATCGGTGAAGTGAAGAGTAGAAATGTGAGTTCGCAGAAGACTATATTAAGAAAAGGGCAAATTCTGGGGTTAATTTTGTATTCATTTTTACGATGGGGGCAAATGTAATTTACGCATTGACGGTAGGGTAAGGAAATGAAATGAAGAAATCCGTAAAAAATATTTTCAAACTACAATAAATTTGTTTGAAAGTCGATCGTTTTATGGGTTTATGCTAGCTTGGAGCTTCTAGCTCGAGGTAATATTAAAGAGTTTTTATGGAAGCCATAAATAGTATGATTTAGAGGACTGCTTTTTTTTTTTTTTTGTAGAATCATATATTTTCAATTCATAACTTATTCAATTTTTTAGTATGATTAACATTACGGTTTGTCTGTGAGGTAGAATTACGTCCTTGGATGAAATTAAATTAGTTCCCGATAGGTGGGGGTAGATTTTTTTATATCGCTTCCAAAAACCCGTTTTCTCAATTTGTAGTCAAGAGGTCAATATTTTAAAAATAGTTAGTAGACAACACTGGTTTAGTTCTCTATAGAGAGAGAAAACTGAAAAACCTTTCATCTCCTCTTAACTGTACCAACTATAAAGGAAGTTACGTAATCAGTATTCGATGTTGAGTTTTCCACAGAATTTCATGTTTTTCGACCCCTGATTCCAAAAATGTAAAAAAAAATATTCCTGTGTATGTGTGTCAGTGAACACGATCACTCCTGATAGAATGAATTTATCGAAACCAAATTTTATATGTCTATCCAGAACCCTATGAGACCTAATGATTTTTAGCCAAATTGGTCAAAGGGAAGAAGGGGATGAAAAGGGACTTAACTTGAAAACCCTAATAACCGCGGATGTAATGAATATATCGACATGAAATTAAGGGCGCCCGTAGCTCAGTGGTATGCGTGCTTATCTTCTGAGCTCAAGATCGTGGGTTCGAAACCCGACTGAGGGGCTTAGTTTATTTTATCTGGGAGGTAAAATAAACTTAAGCACGCCGTCCTTCGGATGGACGTTAAGCGATGGCTCCGAGCCTGTACGATGTCAGGTACTCGTTAAAGACCCCTCCCACAGGTGAATAAAAATTTAGGGTAGGCAAAATTTAGGACTCCCACAGTAGAGTCGGGCTCTTGTCCGCCAGAGTGACGAAAGAGCGCTCTGGTAGTAGGTGATATGACCTCGTAGTTAAAGCCCGGGCATGAGTCATAAAACCTAACCTAACTTCGACATGAAATTTTAAATTTAAATTCAAAGCCTCATGAATAGTATATGGGTATGTTATCATAGTTTCCTCTCCAGTCTACAATGAGGATTGTGTGGCAAGTGTCGTGAAGAATATAAGTGTATGAGACCGTAATTTGTTATGGAAACGTTTGTAAAGGTCTTGAACTGTATCGTCTAGTACAGTTTTTTTTTTTTTTTTTTTTTTTTTTACGGGATCCGAAGGTCGGAAAACATGAAATTCCGTTGAAAACCCCGCAAGGAATTTCGACCGATTACATAACATCCCCTATATTTTGTATACCTGTAATGTATTTCCTCTTTTCAGTAAAATGTTTTTTTTTTTCCTAGCTGTTATTGTAAGATGTGATGAGAGAACAAAGCTTCTTACAGCTGAGACTAAATCCTAAATCCATTGCCGTTGGAAACAATCTATCCTGATACTTGAATTCAAAACAAGTCCTCAGAGCTCATGGCCTCATCCGGATGATCCTCCTGCCTCCTCACTTGAAGATAGATTAACAGACGTGGCATATTTCGTTAGCTAAACAACCTCACATTATATAATAATAGCATGTTAACCCGGCGTTGGTCAGGACTAACTTTGTATCTGATATCCAAGGTGTCATCATCACTGAGGGATCTTCAATTTTGGGGGTGATGCTTTTCATTTGAAAGAGCCCCCTCACTTCTCCCTATATTATTATTATTTTTTTTTTTGAAGCGAAACTTCTTTACGCGCACTGGGAAACTTGGGGACTAAGCTGGAAAATGAATTAGGAAATAATGTGACGCGCTGAACAGCTCCCAGACCCGCACCAGTGGTTTAGTTCGTCCCCAAAAAAATGATTTAAAGTGTCTTTTTTTGAAAAAAAAAAAGTGTATAATCTGTGAGGGCACTGTTTAAAGACCCTACATTCTAAATTTGGACGGAATCGAACGAGTGGTTTGCGCACAGGGGTGAAAGCATTTCATTTTTTGAATTCTGAGAGGGGCAGTTGCGGATCGTTGGGCAGGCTACTGCATGGCAGGTAGTAATACAGACTATGAATATGAGAATAATGGTCCAGGACCGTAGTACAAAAAGAGGAAATTCTACTACAAAAATAAAATCCCGAGTTCGAAATTTTGACCCCATCACAATACTTTAATTACCTAGTAAGGGAAAGTGAAAGTAATTGAATATATATTTAAAAAAAATTAAACACAGTGACCGTTATTGTTCGCAAAAATCAGCAATAAAATCTGGAATCATCGATCATTCGATTATTCAAATCTCTCGATTATGCCCATAACTCCTGTACATATTGAATACAAATGAAAAATACATGAATTATTTAAATTATGTACTTTTTAATGAATTTTTGTAAATTTTTTCAGGTCTTCGATTGCTGCTGTTGTAGGTGAGTTCCAAATTCATTTAAATATTCATCTATTCACGAGACTATGGCAAAGATGAAAAGAGGGATTATATATTCAACAGTCGTGTCTTCCTAAAATTTAAACGGCTGAATCGATTCTTAATTCGTTATCCATGAGTAACAGAGTATATCACATTATCGGCTAGGTCTGTGTCTGGAGCTGGGTTAGTGACACACCACCAAATAAGAAACCAATTTCGATGGGACATTAAATGCTCTCGACCTCATTTATCCATGAGTAACAGAGTATATCACATTATCGGCTAGGTCTGTGTCTGAAGCTGGGTTAGTGACACACCACCAAATACAAAACCAATTTCGATGGGACATTAAATGCTCTCGACCTCATTTATCCATGAGTAACATAGGGTATATCACATTATCGGCTAGGTCTGTGTCTCGAGCTGGGTTAGTGACACCACCAAATATGAAACCTATCTCTACGGGACATTAAATGCTCTCGACCTCATTTATCCATGAGTAACATTGGATATAAAACATTATCGACGAGGTCTGTGTCTGGGTTAAGTAACACAATATCAAATACTGAACCGATATCGATGTGACGCTCACTGGCCTAAAATACAAAGTATTAGCTGAACATTGATCAGTTGAACATAAATCAGGTCTATTAAAGACTTTGAATACCCTACAATTGTTATTCTTGTAATTTTCAACAATTTTTTTTTTTTTTTTTTTGTGAGAAAACCCCTTATTCTGTTGATTTCTGTTGGAGGATTTCTTGTAGCTTACAAAAAACAAAAATAAAAATAGGCAAGGCATTAACACAAGTGGGGTAAATTTTCAAAACAGAATTGGCTAAATAGTGTAAGCACTACGTCGACTATAACAGAACACAAAAAAAAATAAGAGTGAATCAATGCCGCTTCGATTAAGGGATGAACGTTTATAATAGCTCTTTCCTTCATGATTCTAATTATTATGAGAACATCGAGTAGAAACAAGTCCTCAATTTTCTTTATCGATGGGGCTTCATTTTGCTTTTATAAGTCTATATAGGTGAAATTTAAAAGTATCATAACACCAAATCCGCAAAAAGAATCTTCAGCAATTTACTGCAACGTAAGTTTTACCTTGGGTTTGTTCATAAATTATAAAAAACAATACGATGGACAGGAAGATGTAAGGCCCTACTCCTGAGAGGAAAAGATTGAGGATACGGTCCAGTCAGAGAGCTGAGGGACCTGTACAAGAGCCCGGACCTGGTGGTCGTCGTGAAGCATAACGTAAGATGTAGGTAGACAGAGGATACTGGAGGCACACCCGAGAGGAGAAGAGGGAAGTACTCGTTAAAGACCCTAGGTGAATAAAAAATTTAGGGTAGGCAAAATTTAGGATCCATATTAGTAAAGTTGGGCTCATGTCCACAAGATTGACGAAAGGGCGCTCTGGTAGTAAGCGATAATGACCTTGTAGTTAAAACCCGGGCATGAGTCATAATAACTAAACTAAAGTGCTCAATATCGCTGGCTGGAATCCAGGCCCTAAGGCGCTTAGGTTTTTTTATCTGGAAGATAAAAAAAAAAAAGTGAGTATGCCCTTCGGATTGGATTTTGTCCCAAGCCTATGTGATGTTATTAAGTCGTTAAAGCCAACTACCCTAGATAACAAATTCTGAGTAGGCAATATTTTGGACTCCCACAGAAAAGACGGGAACATTTCCACCAGAGCGACGAAAGAGCTCTCTGGTTTTTAAAGCCTGGGCATTGAGATAGAACAAAGATATAGCGGCCCCCCTTCTCATTGGTCAATTTTGCTGAAATAAGATTCACATTTAAAGTTGGTTATCGATGCATCATTACATTAGCCGTTTTTGAGTTCATCCCCTCTTCCATTTAGCTGACAATTGATACAATCTTTATGGAGTTTGTCAATCTTGGGTTCGATACATTTATTACAACCATAGTTATTGGAGCTTATGTGCTCTCCTTCCCATTGGTCAACAGGACATTCTGAATACACATATAAAATTTCCTGTCGATGTACCCATTCTATCGGGGGTTATCGTGGGATATCAAGAAATTCTGGTGAAAACTCCACGTCGAATTTAAGGCTATAACTTCCTCTATACATATATAACCGGGGAAATAAAAGTTTTACCTAAGATTTTGAACAACTAAATTTTTTTTTTTTTTTTTTGGCTTTTATTCATAAAGATGCAACTGTTGCTAGGGGGCAACAACCAGCATCTATGTTGGTAGGTATGGAGACGTTGGCGTGAATGGCATGTGAGAGGAAGGCCACCCAGTGGTAGTTCCTCGGGACGAAAATTTATATTAATTATAAGGACAAGGGAAAAAAAAAATAAATAAAAAAATAATAATAATAATAATAATTTAAAAAAATAATAAATAAATAAAAAGGAATTGAAAGACAACTTTGATGGAATGGGTAAGAGAGATGATAAAAGTAAAGGAAAATAATGTAAAAGAATAAAAAAAAATAAAAATATTAAGAAGGAATAGGAATTAAGGTGGCAGTAAGTCGCGGTTCCACCTCCTCTTCAACCTTCGTGGGGGGTTTTGTGGTAAGTGTTGTGAAGATAAAGTACGTATTTCTGGATTTGTATGTGTGTAAAGTTTTCTAAAAAAACGTATGTAAATAGTTTGTATTGTGTCGGGTACTGTGTGTATCATAAGATCGTTATGAAGTGTTCTGTTGTGTATGTATGGGGGGCATTGTGTTATCAGTCTGAGGGTTTTTGACTGAAATGCCTGAATTCGTTTGATGTTGGATGTTTTTGCTGAACCGTATATCTGTGATCCGTATGTCCATAATGGTCTAAGTAAGTAAGTATAACAGTTCCGTTTTTGTGTCATGTCTAATTTTGATCGTCTATTTAGAAGTCCGTAGAGTATTTTGAGTCGACGGTTCAGCGTGTTTCGTGTGAGACGTGTGTGAGGATTCCATGTCAGTCTTCGATCCAATGTCAGTCCTAGGTATCGTACAGTATTAATTTGAGGGAGGGGCTTGTCGTAGATGAAAACGGGGGGGCATGTTTCTCGTCGAAGTGTAAATGTGATGTGCTGTGATTTTTCTGTATTTAGTTTGATTTTCCATGTGTTGCACCAGTTTTCAATTTGTGTGAGATGGTGTTGTAGTGTAAATGAGGCGTGTATGTGAAGGTCAGCAGCAGCTAAGATGGCGGTGAACAACTAAATTAAATTTTACATGTGGTTTTCCCCAAACGTTCATTTTTCGGGATCAAACCTTCGCTGACATTTGGCTGTACCAATCATTCAGTGTTCGTATACTAGTTGTATAGGCGCCTTCATATGTATTATAGTATTTTTTTCAGAGATAACAATAGTTGTTATACCTAATATTCACGGTAGGATATAAGGCATAAAACACTTGTGAAAAATAGAATTGTTTAAAACTTGTTTATTGTTAAATGTTTAAAATTCGAATTTAAAACATTGCAACGAGTCTGCAGTAAAGTGCTTGGGTGGGAGAAAAGCTGTAAACACGTCTACACTCAGAATGAAGAGTTCTGAACGACTCTCACTGCGGCTTACAGCACACTCTAGGGGCAGTAAAACTAAACGATGGAATACATTGAACGAATAAGAAGGTTTAACGTTTAAAGGTTGTAAAAAAAATCCACTTCTATATTCGCTCAACCAGTTATTTATTTACTACTCTTATGGAACTGTTTAAATAAAGAAATAACAGAAAGTTGAAGTTCTAGGAAACTCATTTAAAAAAGTGTGAAAAATAACTAAAAATTGCCATAACCGTAGTTTGTGAAAACAAATAAAAATAAATAACTTGTTTAACATATATACTGTCTAATTTCACAAAAATATATACATTTCACAGAATAACAATACAGAAGGGAAACTTGAGACGTTGTACCAAGTTTCAGAGTTCCGGTGTAACAGCACCAACTAAACGGCACTATGGCGGGAACCTGGCTAATTCAAATTCAAATGAGTATACCCACTTTTCGTTTTCATTTATTTAAAAAAAAGATAAAACACATTTTTTAACTATTAACTTAAAGACTGAAAAAGGCATAATAAATAATATATTTAATTTAAAGTAATTTATTTACTAAATATATTTAATAAAGAATATATATTACTAATATAATTTTTTTTTAAATAGCAAAATTTTATATTATAGAAGAATATTTTAAACTACATATTTTATTAATTATGTTTATTGCTAGTTATTGTGACTCATTTACACTTTAGCTTCGAGGTCAAATTGCCTGCTACCAGAGCGCTCTTTTTTCGCTCTGGTGAACATACACACCCTACAATGTGAGTCCTAAATTTTTCCTACCCTAAATTTTTATTCACCTAGGGCAGATGTCTTCAACGAGTACATGACATCGTAAAGGCACGGGAACATCGCTTAATATCCCATTCGTGCTCAAGATTTTTTCACCTTTCAAATAAGAAACCTAACCGGGATTCGAACCCGCGATTTTGAGGTCAGTAAGCAAGAACGCATGCCTTTGTGCATTCGAAATCAAGCGGGAAATAATTTTTGTCTAAAATACTACCTTTTAAACATTTGCACTCGTTACTTAACTGTAGTATGATGAAAAATAACTGAAAGATATGAAATAATTTAAATTTTATTTTCTTAATTTAACAAACATTATCCTTTCTTTGAGAGGAAGGCGTGCCTCAAACACAATTGACTGTTTCATTTTGGAGATTTGTAACGAGACTTCGGACAAGACCAAAAAAAGTATGTTTCTAAGTACAATAATTATAATATAAATATTCCTATCACTCTAGAACATTACTAGGTGTCGCCCATATGGTTGTCAACTTTAACTATAAAATTTCATATTGATTCATTACATCGGCAGTTATTACGGTTTTTGAGTTGAGATAGATGTTGTCCTTATGAAGTTTTGTATTGATACATTCATTACATCGGCAGTTATTACGGTTTTTGAGTTGAGATAGGTGTTGTCCTTATGGGGTTTCGGATACACATATACAATTTCCTATTGATACATTCATTCTATTGGAAGTAATCGTGTTCACACAAAGAACGCAGAAAAAGTAATGTGTCCTCCTTAAGGGGTTTTAAATCTATATATGAAATTCTGTGTCGATTCATTCGATACAACGGTAGTTATTAGACTTTTTGGAGACTCCCCCCTAATCCCCTTCCCTTTCTTCGATTTGTTTGAAGATCAATAAGGGTCGTCCTTAGAGGATTCTGAATACACATATACAATTTCATGTAGATACATTCATTTTATCGAGAGTTATCGTATTCACAGACAGATTTTTTTTTTCATCTTTGGAATCAGAGGTTCGGAAAAAAAAAAATTCCTGTGAAAATTCAACATCGAATTTCTGACAGATCACAAAACCTCCCCTGTATAGCTGGAATAACTAAAAAATGAAACAGAAAAAACTTGGGATTATTGTTGAAAAATGATGTACATGGCAGCGGGTGGATTAAGGCTTTATGAGGCTTTAGGCACAAGTATGTACTTTTTGTTCTACTCATCTCGTTGGCACATTATTTACATGTCTCATGGATGACACCAATTTTATTAAATTTGAGGTCCCTTTGCCGCACCTTCTCCAACATTTGCTTCATTTTGGCTATTACTTTTCTAAAGAAAATTTTAGTAGCTAAATATGTGAAAAAGTGTTGAACATTGAGTATATGATTAGTTGGATTTTGTAAAATGTAAAATATCATTTCACATTTCAATATTAGATTTTGTAATAAATGTTAGTTAAATTATTTTGTTAAATAAATGTTAGTTTAAATAGGTATAGTTAATTAGATATATATATATTTTTTTTGTTATGTAACTAGATTTAATTGATTTTAATATTATATTATATACCAGCTTTTAAAGGAACTATTTTTTATTATTTATCTTTTTTGTTAGTGTATTTATTATTTATTATGTAAAATAGGTCCTCTTGAACATCTTCAATTAATTCCTAATATTTTTAGATATAACAATAGGGGGGCTGGTAGCTCAGTGTTAGCTTGCTTATTGAGCTCAAGATCTGGGGTTCGACTTAGGATTTTCATCTGGGAGATGAGCATGCCGTCCTTCAGATAGGACGTTAAGCGATGGTTTCCAGTCTGTACGATGTCAGGTACTCGTACTACATTCAGGTATAGTGAATAAAAATTTAGGGTAGGCAAAATTTAGGATTTCCATAGTAGAGTAGGGCTCATGTCCACCAAAGTGACGAAAGAGCCCCCTCTTGTAGTAGCAGATATGACCTCGAAGTTATTATTTAGTTATTTATATCTATATTAAGGTATAATTATAATGTAATTTTTCTTATAATAAGAATGGCCGCCATTCGTGGGGACGCTATTTTCGTTGCAAACTTTTATAAAATTGAGAATTTTTTTAAATTTCATTTAAAATTCAATATGAACCTCTGACCAATTACATAACTATCCTTTTATTTAGCTCGAGAATTAAAATGTAGTTTTCCAAAAAAAATTGTTTTAAGGTTTTATCAAATGCCTACTATTGGAACTAAGCTTCTCAAATTATTAATAAGCGGTTATTCTAGTTATATCTCGGCCTCATTATTAAATAATTTCTGTAATAATTCTTCAAATACAGCCTTGAGTTTCAAACAGAAAATACTTTTGTTATAAAACATTTTGTTGGGTGAAGCACTAAACTTTTAGGCCTTTCAGAATATAAACAAAAAGGGCAAACAATGGCCTATTATCTTAAGACGGAATGGAAGGGAAACCTGTTTGTTGAATGATGTGGCGGAAATAATTCTCTGAAACTCGACTTGCAGAGTACAGTACATTGTGAAAGCAGGTGAAGCGAATTGAGGCGAATTTGTTCACATTTTCGAAGGCAACTGGTAAACTGATGAGTAACAAAAGTTGGAGCAACTAAAAATAAAAGAGAGATAATGATTTTAAATAAAATCATAAATATATTACGCTTTTATTCTCTTATATTTTTAGTATAAGTGCAACGAACCGCATATTATTTTCTTTTTTTAGGGCGTAAGTATATATTAAAAGTAAGAAATACGGTAATTTTTACAACTTAGTTTTTACAACGACGCACTAAACAAAGCTATCTTAGTCAACCTTCTTTACAATCCTGAAGATAGCATCCCCATGCTTGGTATTATAGCTATTCCTGCATAGTACAAAACATGAATAACTAAATATGAATGAATAACTTTATTGCTCATAAAGAATTGTCTTACAGCAAGGAGTTCAATACATAAACATAAATACAACAATTTCTGAATAATAAGGAATAAAATAAAATAAAACAAAGCAGATAATATTAACTTGCAAAACAATGATTTGTTAATACTAAAATAAAATATAATTATATAATTATAAAAAGATTAAATTAAAATAAAGCCACAGGTAACTTTAGTATTTTAGAATTTTTCTTAACTTCAAGCTTGTTAGGACAAACAAATAAATATGATGAATCTTCTGTTCATCTGAGACTAATAGTAAGTTGTGGAGATCTGCCTGTTTCTGAGAGACATCTACCGGAACATCTCCCAAATAGCTAGCCAGGTATTTCTCTGTAATCGTGGCATAGATGGGGCAGTCTATCAGAAAATGGGCCACGTCATCCCTCTCCCCCAGAGAACACAACCCACAACTAATCTCAGGAGAGAACTCACGTTTTTCGTTTCTTATATAAATCCGTGTTCCCTTTTTCCCTGCTAACCGAAGCTGGACAAGCACTCTTAGCTTGTTTATATGGCTATGAAGGCGGGTATGTTGTTCTATGATCCTCAGACTGCTCACATCCCTGTAATAAAGATTAAACCTCGAGTTCAACACCGCATCAACGTCTTTACTGATCAGCCAGTTCCGAAAACCCGTCGTTAGTCTGTTGTGATTCTCGGAGACTACGTCTACATCCTGACTAAATATATTGTAACATGTGGGGGTATTTTAACATGGGGGGTATTTTAATAAATAAAGATAAATATAAAGCGGTTGACTGGGTGGCAGCACTGAGGATTCAAGAAGGGTGGGGGAAGAGAGAGGCAGGTGGAAGGAGAAGGAGTCGTGGCTGGAGAGAGAGAGTGGAAGTGGACGGTTGTTTTTGGGAGAGTGCAAGTGAACGGATGATAGAGAGTTGACTGGAGTAGTGAAGATTCTTTGTGGAGTTGGAAGTCTGGAGTTCTGGAAGTGGGCAGATTGAGGGAAGAATCAAGGACGAATCGAGGAGACTTGTGATGTGCTGAGAAGAGCAGAGGAGAAGGATTGGACGGAGAGTGGGCATGTGAGTGAGAGGAAAAGGGAATAAATGTTGTATTATCATGTCTACGATTTATGTTGGGATTTGAAACAAAGGAAATATATAAAAGTCTTATTTCATGTAAAACATTTTATTTAAAGAATTCACCACCCATTTTAGTTCTTTAAAAACATAAAAAAATTATATATGAGAATAAAGAAATGTTACAATGGCGCCCAACGTGGGGCAGTTTAAATAAAAGAATATAAAATTCTAAGTAATTAAAAAATGTTACAATATTATACTATTAATATTATTATACCTAAAATTACACTAGAAAAAGTGGTCGCTGAATCACCGGCAATGTACTTCCCCAGAACGAATTATTCAATTAACTTTTCGCTCTCGCTCCAAAACCAGTAGATCCTTTGCACTAACATTCAACAGTTGACTTACAGGAGCTTCTTAATCCTTATAAAAAATGTTG
The DNA here is from genome assembly GCA_963662175.1 of Aradus depressus. Lineage (NCBI taxonomy): Eukaryota > Metazoa > Arthropoda > Insecta > Hemiptera > Aradidae > Aradus > Aradus depressus. The sequence goes on from OY759214.1 coordinate 27,909,614, forward strand.
AGTCGATAAATTCATTATATCGGCCGTTATTAGAATTTTTGAGTTGAGCCCCCTCCTCTGATCCCCTTTTGCCTTTTGCCGATTCAGCTGAAAATTAAGAAATGTCGTCCTTATGGAGTTTTGAATTCACGTATGAAATTTTGGGTTGATACAATCATTTTATCGGCAGTTATCGTGTTCACAGTCATACAGACAGACATTTTCTTTTTATGTTTGGATTCTAGAGGTCGTAAAACATTACATTGAAAACTCCGCATTGAATTTTTTGACCGATTACATAACTTCCCCTATAATTCGTATAGCTGGGGAAATAAAAAGATAAAATAAATAGTCCCTTAAAAGCATGTATAAAATATAACAATAAAATGAATTAAATATATATAGATATATAATAATATAAATAAAAATTATATAATTCTTGAACGAACATTTATTTAACTTAAAAAAAAAATATTAAAAAACGTTATTACAAAATATAATATTGAAATGTGAAGTGATCATTCACTTACGAAAATATTGTAACGGTGAAAAATTCGAGATTGAGTTTTCAATGGAATTTTCAAGAACCTTTGACCACATTTTGACCATTTTTGCAATGTCTAAAATTTGAAAGGAAAATGTGCAAAGATCCGGAAATCGGACAAAATTGAGACCACTTTATTTCAAGGCTTAAGTACATCTTACAAGATACCGTTTATATTTACGGTCTAATAAAATATCGATACAAATAAAAATTGAAGAGAATTTATATGAAATACTATTTTTGATGGGTCGTCCCGTTTGCGAGATACATGCCAACAACTATCCCGAAATGTTGTTTTGAATTTTTTTTTTTTAATGTTTGCTCAATTTACGCGAAAACGGTTAGTCCTATCGAAAAAATGATCCTTTCCGAAAATGCTCCTCATTAAATTTCCAACGAAGAAAATGCCTTCAGATTAGAATTCTACACGAACTCCTATAAGACATAATGCTAAGCAATGTTTTAACAGATTTTAAAATAGTACCTATATGATTTCTGTTGGTTGTGAAAATAATTCAGATATATATTTATAATTATCACAAAGGAATACAAGTATACTTAAACGAATATTCTCTTGTCAAAAGTTTCGCTGAACCTACACTGAATTAATAGATTCTCTATAATAATGCCGATCACAATAATGGGAGATAACATGGTCATAATAAGGAGAGAAATGAATTTGATAGAAAGAGAAGGAGAAGAAAGGAGGGGGGTTGACCCGTAAAAATGTAATGGGTATAAAAAAATGATGTTATAGACACATCAGATATTTTATAAATTAATGTTGTACGCCTTTATTGATCTTGCTATAAAAACTCGATAAATACTGTTTTGAACTTTCTCAGGGTATCAATATTTAACACAACGTAATTAGAGATTTCGAACGTCTCAAAACTTATCTTTGTACCCCATAAAGTTTGTAGGAAATCGATAATTTCATGAAACTTCTCTACACAAGCTTTTGTTTGAAATATTACAGTCCTGAGCTCATACTGTTAGGTATTTGAATACAGAAATCATTTTCAAAATTCTGCACAGTGTTTTAATCACCTTATTTTCAGAAAGAGTTGTAAAAAGCTATTATCAAAATTATACTAGATAATATTTTCTATAAATACGATTCCGAGTATATTTTTCGTGAAATTAAGCACTTCCGAGTTATAGTCGCGAAAAGTCTGATATTGTCTCACAACTGCATACCTATATTAAAATGTTCTCGTCAAATATTCCGTAATTTCAACAACTATAGTGCATTTGCGTGCACACATAAGTGTATTCAAACGCTACGCGTCATCAGCATCTTTGGATCGGCCGTTGATGCATTAAGATGTAGGAGCACTGGTGAATTTTATAAAGTTGAAGCAGTGGTACCTACTCCAAGTTGCAACCAAATTAGTGATGTCGCTAAAATGTAAAATTACAACATAAATTGTTTCTCTTTCTTGCGGCTTTAAGATGTTTTTTATTAAATATCAATGTTTAACACTTTTTGGTGCATCTTAAACGTGTGCAACACTACCCGTCAGACTAACGTGGAAGGAGCTTGAGATCAGGTTAAGGATGAGGGTACGACGGGAGTGAAGACGGCCACTGGCCAATCTACTGCCATTAGTGGTCTTCTCCAGCTCGCCATACACTGCTTTCTTATGCTATCGCCAGTAGGCGACAAACCGGCTGAAAACTGGGTAGCCGGTCTCCGTCATGAACGTTTGTAGGTCCAGTCCTAGAGACGATGCGGATCCAAGAAAGTTCACCCTAGTCTGGTAGTACAAAGGACATTCAAGATCTACATGTTCTGCAGCCTCGATGTCAGTCGATTTGTCTTGTTTGGGCTAATACCCAATATTTGACTTACATGGTGGCTTATGAATGTTCTTCTTGAGGGTTTTCGGTACAGACATGAAATTTCGTATCGATACATTCACTCTTGGAGTTATCGTCATCAAGAGGTTCCCCTATACATCTTACAGCGGAGTAGTAAAAAAAAAAACGCGTTATTCATGAATTTAGTCATGTCAACTGGTCTGGAGATGCCTATTCTTTATAAGCACCGTCGAGCACGTTATGTCTGAATTTAAAGTTGATTTTTGTTCATTATTTTGATGATTAATTTTAATTTTCGTTATGAACAATAATAGCGAGGAACGGAAAAGGACACAGTGACACTCAGAATCGACTTGACTTTAGAAGACACCCTTTCCATCATACAACATCAGTCACTGACGGAATGGCAAACCAACTATACTGACATATCCCAAACCAAAGGACAATACCACTACAGAGTACAGGAGACAGTAACGACAAAGCCATAGTTCCACCCACACAGTAAGACACTGACGACTAAACAGATCATATACTTGACACGACTGAGGACCGGACATGCCAGAACAAACAAATACTTATGTACATCTCATCAAAATAAAACCATCCCCCAACTGTGAACACTGCGATGAGACTGAGGACGTAGTCCACATTTTCACTAAGTGCAAAAAATACGACAACCAGAGACAACATGAGACGCTACTATCCAACGAAAACACATTTCTTCAAACAATAGCTAACATTAATAACATAGAAAACGTTAACAAACTATTTAAATTTATTACCAAATCAAAAATAGAATTGTAATAAGAAGATAAATAGACTACTACATACTCGCTCCGGCTTTATAGGACTACAATTAGTCTTACGGCAAAATAAAAAAAAAAAAAACATTAATACAATATCGAAATTATAATGCAACGTGAAAAGTTCTTTCAAGAATTCATTGATGTTTAAAAATAGTAAATTACGTCATACAAAAATATTTATTCACTTTATATTATAATGTAAAACCGATCTTAAAATCACCTGCAATGTATTTCCACAGAATGAATTAATCAATTAACTTTTCGCTCCCCTTCCAAACCAGTCGACCGTTTGCGCCAATAATGGCTCCTACATACTCATACTATGAGTTGAACCTGAACCCCCATGCACTTCCCTTTGGGCAATTTCGCTGTAATTTAATAATAGTTGATCGTCTTAAAGAAGAAGACTATTTTCTTAGAATCTCCGTGACTTGATAATATCTGAAAATTGCGATCCCCCACCTGGAAGTCCGCTTCGTTCCACATCCATGGGCACTGTCCAAAGCTCCAGTCTGGACTATCCGTCCTCCAGGACTAGACAGAAGGCATATTGACTAAGTTGACTGGTCTAATATACACATTTACATTATGTATTCATTCCATGAACACCCTGATGTAAGTAAATTGTCACCATGAATGGGAATAGCATAAAAAATATATCTATTAATAATATATTCCCTTCGTTTATCCTATCAAGACTGGAAGGTCTTTGGTTCGAGGTAATCGATAAATCAATACTTCGTATTTGCTCTTACCTATTCTGAATTGGAGTTGCTTTTAGTCTTGATGCATTTTAGGATTTTCTATGTATCCAATTCTACCTCGATAGGGATACAAATAATTCTTTATCTCAAGGGCCCAAGGGTACTCTAAAGCTTGACAGAAATATTTTTTAGGGGATAACCACAAGAGACTATTAAGGATTTCGAGAGGAAAACAAATGTTTTAGTAAATTCTTCTATTTACCAAATTTCATTTTAGTCGGATGCCCTCCAAGAATTTTTTGCTTCCACATAAAAAAAAAGTTTTTGCTCTCCCTGTAAACCAATCGTACCAGTTTGATTGAAATCAATAATATTCATGGAGTATTCAATCCTCATTCTAAACTTCGTGTTGATATTTCAAGTTATTTCAAGATCGCGGGTTCGAAACCCTTTAGGTTTTTCATTTGGGAGGTTAAAAAACCTTCAGCACGCCGTCTTTCGGTTGGGATGTTAAGCAATGGTCCCGAGCCTGTGCGATGGCAGGTACTCGTTAAAGGAGAATAAACCTAGGTAGGCAACACTGTAGAGTCGACGAAAGACCGACTGCTCTGGTAGTAGGCGATGTGACCTCCCAGTTAAAGCCCGGGTATGAGTCATAATAACTAAAACAGTTATTAGGGTTTTGAAATGTTTCCTCTGAACCTAACATCCTTTTTGCCTTGAGAACTCATCTTCTAGAATGCTGTTCAGCTCCTCCAGTAGTTTTTCTTTAATTTCGTCAGTTAAGTAAAATCTCTGCCCTTCTAAGTGTCTCTTGGTTTCGGAAACGTGAAAAGCCCGTAGGGGGCCAGGTCTGGTGAGTACGGAGGCTGGAGGATGATGTCCATGGCGTTTTTTGTGCAATAATAGCGAATGAGTAATGCAGAATGAACAGGTGTGTCTCAGGTGTCTCAGAGAACGTTCACTGTGGCAACATGATCGTCGTCAGTCGAAGTTGTTGGGCGTCCTGAACGAGGATTGTCTTCTGTCGATGTCCGGCCTTCTTTGAACCTCTTGTACCACTCATGACACCGTGATCGACTCAGACATTCATCTCCAAAAGTCTCTTGCAACATCTGAAAAGTTTCTGTAAAAGTTTTACCCAACTTTACACAAACGCGTTTCATTTGACCAAAAATCACAAAATATCCAAACACGAAAAACTTGTTTCGCAAAAACATCTGTTACTTCACTACAAAGTAGGTTGGTAGGTTATAGAGAATCTACAAAACCAGCTGAGCTCACAATAACTAATGCTGCCAACCGTACCGCTCTCAGACGCTCTGTTGGTGCGCAATCCGAAAAGTCCAGGAACTTTTTGATAATCCCTCTTATGTGAATTCAAAACTTATAAGGACGGCAACTATCAATTTTCGGCGAAATTGGTCGAAGGGACCAGAGAAGGGAGCTCGACTCAAATGCACTTCCGATGCAATGAATGCATCGACACATATTAGTATGAGAATTCAGAAGCCACTATACAAGTTTGAGCCCAGACGGTCGATTGTCATTAGAAGGAGAGCAAAAACGTAATTGATTTGAGATAGGGTAGTACAATGTCGGTGATTCATCGACGACTTTTTTTTAAAAATATTTTTACATAACTTCCCCTATACTTCATATAACTGGTGAAGTAAAATATAGTTTCGTTGTTCACGTGGGAGCACCAGAGAAACCATGGTTTAGTCAGAGAAACAACAGATGGAGATAGCTATTCAGTGAAGGTAGAAGTTGGTCTTTGAGTCCTCAACTTCTCTTCTTAGACAATGTAAAACACTTATCGAGTTTGAGCCAGACCGACTTAATACAATCCTACCTTCCCATTTTATCATTCTCAAATTTTATCTGACTCAATTGGATAAACTGGACATCTACCTAGAAAGGTTATAAAATACAAAAAAAAATCACTTCTTACCTGGTATATGAAAGTAATCTGTTAGCCTCAGCAGTTTTTTCTTGCTTCATTGTAAAGCGTTATTCTCAGTGTGGACAGTAATGCCTGTTGTTTGGGTTTTTTTTCCGGTTTCCATCCAGCAGTATCCCTACTGGAAGGGAATATATTAACTGCATGCACCATATGTATATTTCATTCATTAACACAACTTCATTTTGAATTTTACATACAATAATTTAGATAGACAATCAAGTTACAGTTCATCAAAATTAATCTTCTGTACAAAGTCTAAAAATTGTTTATAAAAACGTCGCACTAAAATAGTTGTTGACAAAGGCCAACTTTCACCATTGACCATCACAAATCTCACCAGTGAACTTCTAGACCCTCCAGTAGTTCACAGTTGAAGATTATATGATGGACTGTCTGCTCCTGGGTGCCGCAGAGGCAGAGAGGCGAATCGAGGATCCTGCACCTGTGGAGGTAGTGCCTCTCTTTATTCGACCGCCCCCATTGCTCCTCCCATTTCAGGATGGACGTCCCATATATCAGTGTTTTCGGATATATTGCGTAGCTCAGAGGAAGATCTACGTCCTGTGCCGCCTCTTTTGTCAGACAGTCCGCACGTTCGTTAGCGGTATCGCCATCATGCGCCCTGGTGGTGGAACTTTAGGATTTTTTGCGACCTAATACAAGAGTTCACCTAACATTTACAAGATAAATATTATGAATTTTAATGCTTAGCATTATTTAATGTCAAATAATAATTAATGATATCCATGAAATGAGAAGGGAGTTTATTAATTGGAATGGAGGGGGGTGATTGGTATTGTGATGTCAGCTGATGTTGAGTGAGAAAGGATCAACAATGACATCAGCGACAACAAGCCTGTAACAACATAATACCATCCCTGTAACAACACAAGCTGCTGCTAGCAACGTAGAACCACTCACAACACTTCTTCGCCATCATAACAACTCGTTAAAGACCCCCTTACCCTAGGCACCATTTCGGTAGGGAAAATTTAAGACTCCCAATGTAGAGTCGGCCTTATATAACTGGAGCGACGAAAGAGTCGATATGACCTATTAGTTAAAGCCCGGGGTTATGAGTCACAAAAACGTTGGAATGGATCATCCTGCATATCCCATTTTTAACGTCTCTTCCTGCCCAACCTGAATCCAAGGGCCATGCCTGTCACATAAAACTCATTCTCCTAGGTAATAATAATAATAATTATTTTATTTCCGTTAAACCAATACATGGTAATAGGATACGTCATTAGAATATATACATTAAGATAGCTTATAAATTAGATTTATAACTTTTGAGTCTGACACACGTATGATTAGTTATAACAATACTACTAAAAAATTAAATGAATAAAAAATGAATAAATAAATACTTAAAAATATATGAGTACATTTTTTAAAACTCTTGGGGGAACTCTGTCCAAATAATAAAAATGTGAGCTTTGTATCAAACAAATAATGTTTTTGGATATGAAATACGATTTTTTATTGAGGTTATTTTATTCCTTTTGAGCAGTGAGAAAAAAATTCCGTTTCCGAATAGAGGGATTGCTCTAACATAAACATTTTTAGTTGAATTTTAAATTTTGTAATTGTATCTATTGACTTCAAGAAGTGAGGAAAGGCATTAAATAAATAAATTCCTTTATGAGTTATACTTTTTTCAAAAAGAGAAGAGCAATGTTTAGTTATTCGAAAGTCTTCTTTGTTCCCGGTATCGTAATCATGACTAGAATTGTTGAGAGGAAAAATATTTTTTATGTTTTCTTTAATTAATAATTCTAATAAATATTACTATTATTACCATTATGGTCAATATTATTTCTGTAATTTATTATTAAGTTTCATTTTACATAAACTGATCATATTAACAATTTGTGGGAGGAGCCTATGAATGTGGGAGTGGGGAGAAGTTCGTTCTATGACCGCTGGACAGTGTTGGACAGAGAGTCTTCCATGGTCCTTCAGCCTGTTGACATCAGGGCACTCCTCAAGGCCATCAACCCGCCGAATTCTCTCGTCAACCCGGGTCGCCTTTCTGTGGACCTCTGAAGTCTGGTACCTGGCTCATCTGGTGTGACGGCGTCCTCAGCCTACTCCCAGATCTTCTCAGCCTTATTTGGAGATCAGTTCATCAGCCCATCTTCCACATTCTCCCCTCCACATCAGGAGAGTTAATTTTTGTTTTTCTTATAACTACGCCGACTGGCCCTTGTATTTGAAATTAAATATATATACATATATTTTTTTTTATCTAGTCTATGTTATTTATTAACACGTAATAAATACGGTTTATGGGTTCTGATGTTTTTGTAGAAATGTTTGGATGCCTAACGCAGGGGACAATAAATAAGCAGGAGTGCAAATAAGGCAGCTCAGCATCAAATTACATAAAATGAAAGGAAAAAGGCTGAAATTAGCAGAAAATGAGGAAAACGACGGTAAAACAGTGAAAACTCGTTGCATCAGTGTTGCCAGTGAAATAGAAAAACATCCCCGTGCTAAATCGTAAAGTTCCCTTTTCATTATCTCTGGAGGTAATGATATACAGGGACAAGAAACAATAACTGAGGAAAGGAGGGGAATAAAGGATAAGAAATATAATATAAATTAGGATTGTGAGCGGGGCCATCTTGTTAACTGAACGCACAAGAATGCATCCTCCCAGCCAGACCTGGGCAAAAAGTATCTTAAATACTATCTCAGATAATATCTGAAAGATAACCAAGTTATCTTGAATAACAGGATAAATTAGTCAAGATACTTTCGTTATTCAACTAATCTGGCACGTTATCTTGCAAGATAAGTTATCTGACCAAATACTAGGTATCCTATAAGATACAGTATCTTACAAGATACGTTATCTTTAATATAATATCTCGATAACCTACGTCACACATTAAGATACTTGAATAACAAGAGATTCATTAAATGTTGTGATATATAAATAAAAAATTCAGTAAAACTGAAAAGCACGGGCAAGTACGAAAAAAATATCTACCGAAGTAATTAATAAACATAAGTTTGATTCATTAAATGTTGTGATATATAAAAAAATTCTGGTCAAGTACGATCTTCCATGTATATATACTTCAAAAATTTATTCCTTTTATTTTATTATTGTACGTTGTTTGTTTGTACGTAGAATATATTGTAATTAAACTCTTTAAGTGACCGTTTAATTAAAAGAAGTTCAGGTTGGTCATTTCAGGTACTTGGCGACCTGCCTATAATAATTGTTTCTCCCCTGAGCATTTAGTTTGTTTCTAGAAAAATTCCATGATTACATGTGTTTTCAAATTTGCATTGATTGATACCATATTCCAGGTAGATAGCATTGTGTAAACTTAATCTTCGCGGCAGGTCGCCAAGTACCTGAAATGACCAACCTGAACTTCTTTTAATTAAACGGTCACTTAAAGAGTTTAATTACAATATATTCTACGTACAAACAAACAACGTACAATAATAAAATAAAAGGAATACATTTTTGAAGTATATATACATGGAAGATCGTACTTGACCAGAATTTTTTTATATATCACAACATTTAATGAATCAAACTTATGTTTATTAATTACTTCGGTAGATATTTTTTTCGTACTTCGCCGTGCTTTTCAGTTTTACTGAATTTTTTATTTATATATCACAACATTTAATGAATCAATGTCATTTTTCAACATACATTACGATCAGATTTTTTTATGATAAATACTTGTAGATGTCTATTTTAAATCTTTCTAACAGAATTCAAAAAACTTACATTGTATTGCAAGTCTTGAAAAATACGTACAAAACTGACAGAAAATTCGATACAAAACTGAAAAAGAAAAGACATAAAAGACAAAACTCATAGGCTATTCGTAAAGTAAGTTGACATTACTGGTGGGGATTCGAACCCCCAACCCTCTGGTCCGTAACGTGAGCATTTTGTAAAGTAAGTTGGTATTATTGGGAAGGATTCGAACCCGCAACCCTCGGGTTTGTAAAGAGAGCTATTTGTAAACTAAGTTGACATTACTGATCGGGACTCGAACCCGCAACCCTCCGGGTGGTAACGTGAACTATTTATACAGGAAGTCATTATTACTGGTAGGAATTCGAAACCGCATCCCTCGGGTTGGTAAAGTAGGATATTTGTAAAATAAGTTGGTATTACTAGTGGGGATTCGAACCCGCAACCCTCGGGTTCGTAACGTGAGCTATTTGTAAAATAAGTTGATATTACTGATCGCGACTCGAACCCGCAACTTTCGGGTTGGTAACGCAAGCTATTTGTAAAATAAGTTGATATTACTGATCGGGACTCGAACCTGCAACCCTCGGGGTGGTAACGTGGGCTATTCGTAAAATAAGTTGATATTACTGGTGGGGATTCAAACCCGCAACCCTCGGGTGGGTAACGTGGGCTATTCGTAAAATAAGTTGATATTACTGGTGGGGATTCAAACCCGCAACCTTTGGGTTCGTAACGTGAGCATTTTGTAAAGTAAGTTGGTATTATTGGTAGGGATTCAAACCCACAATCCTCGGGTTGGTAAAGAGAGCTATTTGTAAAATAAGTTGACATTACTGATCGGGACTCGGACCCGCAACCCTCGGGGTGGTAACGTGAACTATTTATATAGGAAGTCGTTATTACTGATAGGGATTCGAAACCGCAACCCTCGGGTAGGTATCGTGGGCTATTCGTAAAATAAGTTGATATTACTGGTGGGGATTCAAACCCGCAACCCTCGGGTTGGTAACGTGGGCTATTTATAAAGTAAGTTGATATTAGTGGTGGGGATTCGAACCGCAACCTTCGTGTTCGTGACGTGAGCTACTTGTAAAGTAAGTTGATATTACTGGTGAGGATTAAAACCCCCAACCCTCGAATTCGTAACGTAAGCTATTTGTAAAATAAGTTTATATTACTGATCGGGACTCGAACCCGCAACTTCCGGGATGGTAACGCGAGCTATTTGTAAAATAAGTTGATATTACTGATCGGGAGTCGAACCCGCAACCCTCGGGGTGGTAACTTGAGCTTTTTGTAAAATAGGTTGATATTACTGATCGGGAGTCGAACCCGCAACCCTCGGGGTGGTAACTTGAGCTTTTTGTAAAATAGGTTGATATTACTCGTCGGGATTCGAACCCGGAACCCTCGGGTTGGAAACGGGAGCTATTTATATAGTAAGTTGATATTACTGGTAGGGATTCGAACCCGGAGCCCTCGGGTTGGATACGGGAGCTATTTATATAGTAAGTAACGTGAGCTATTTGTAAAATAAGTTGATATTACTGATCGGTACTCGAACCTGCAACCCTCGGGTTGGTAACGCGAGCTATTAGTGAAATAAGTTGATGTTGCTGGTGGGGATCAGAACCCAACAATTTCGGGTTGGTAACGTGAGCTATTTGTAAAATAAGTTGATATTACTGATCGGGACTCGAACCCGCAACCCTCGGGTTGGTATTGTGAGCTATTTGTAAAATAAGTTGATATTACTGATCGGGATTCGAACCCGCAACCCTTGGGTTCGTAACGTGAGCATTTTGTAAAATAAGTTGATATTACTCGGGGGGATTCGAACCCGCAACCCTCGGGTTGGTAACGTTGGCTATTAGCAAAGAATGTTGATATTTCTGGTGCGGATTCGAACCCGCAACCCTCAGGTTGGTAACGTGGGAATTTGTAACTGTCACTATTACACTGTATTAACTATCACTGCATAACAACGTTCCACATAATTAAAATGAAATATTTTGAAACTTTGATGACGTCATCCGGACGTCCGGACACTGAAAAAGGAAGAAGAAAAAAAAAAGTTATTTTTTGCTGACTTTGACCCCTTGTAACTTGGTCAAATATGAACTTTTTTGTCTACTTTTTTTTTTCATTTTGTTCAGCTCGGAGTTCTCGACACAACTATGTAGAGAAAAATGTTATTTTGTTATTGCATAACATACTTTTGTTGATGCAAAAAGTGGCATTTAGTGTCACGAGAAAAGTTACACAGCAGTGTCTTGTTCTTTCTTTTTTTTCGGATTTTTTCGGACTTGGCCAGAGACACTGCCGTGTCTCCTGATAACCTACGTCACACAATAAGATGCTTGAATAACGAAAGTATCTTGACTAATATATCTTGTCACTCAAGGATATATAACTTTTTTCGCCCAGGTCTGTCTCATGGTTACGGGTTCGTATCCCGAACCGTAAAATCAACTTAATTTCCAAAAAGGTCACGTTACCAACCCGAGGGTTGCGGGTTCGAATCCTCACCAGTAATATCAACTTACTTTACGAATAGCCCATGTTACCAACCCGAAGGTTGCGGGTTCGAGTCCCGACCAGTAATATTAACTTATTTTACAAATAACCTATGTTACCAACCCGAGAGTTGCGGGTTCGAGTCCCGACCAGTAATATCAACTTATTTTACAAATTACCTACGTTAGCAACCCGAGGGTTGCGGGTTCGAGTCACGACAAGTAATATCAACTTATTTTACAAATTACCTACGTTAGCAAGCCGAGGGTTGTGGGTTCGGGTCCAGACCAGTAATATTAACTTATTTTACAAATAGTTCAAGTTTCCAACCTGAGGGTTGCGGGTTCGAGTCCCGACCAGTAATATTAACTTATTTTACAAATAGTTCACGTTACCAACCCGAATGTTGCGGGTTCGAGTCCAGACCAGTAATATCAACTTATTTTACAAATTACCTACGTTAGCAACCCGAGGGTTGCGGGTTCGAGTCCCGACCAGTAATATCAACTTATATTACAAATTGTTCAAGTTTCCAACCCGAGGGTTGCGGGTTTGGGTCCCGACCAGTAATATTAACTTATTTTGCAAATAGTTCAAGTTTCCAACCTGAGGGTTGCGGGTTCGAGTCCCGACCAGTAATATTAACTTATTTTACAAATAGTTCACGTTACCAACCCGAATGTTGCGGGTTCGAGTCCAGACCAGTAATATCAACTTATTTTACAAATTACCTACGTTAGCAACCCGAGGGTTGCGGGTTCGAGTCCCGACCAGTAATATCAACTTATATTACAAATTGTTCAAGTTTCCAACCCGAGGGTTGCGGGTTTGGGTCCCGACCAGTAATATTAACTTATTTTGCAAATAGTTCAAGTTTCCAACCTGAGGGTTGCGGGTTCGAGTCCCGACCAGTAATATTAACTTATTTTACAAATAGTTCACGTTACCAACCCGAATGTTGCGGGTTCGAGTCCAGACCAGTAATATCAACTTATTTTACAAATTACCTACGTTAGCAACCCGAGGGTTGCGGGTTCGAGTCCCGACCAGTAATATCAACTTATATTACAAATTGTTCAAGTTTCCAACCCGAGGGTTGCGGGTTTGGGTCCCGACCAGTAATATTAACTTATTTTGCAAATAGTTCAAGTTTCCAACCTGAGGGTTGCGGGTTCGAGTCCCGACCAGTAATATTAACTTATTTTACAAATAGTTCACGTTACCAACCCGAATGTTGCGGGTTCGAGTCCAGACCAGTAATATCAACTTATTTTACAAATTACCTACGTTAGCAAGCCGAGGGTTGTGGGTTCGGGTCCAGACCAGTAATATTAACTTATTTTACAAATAGTTCAAGTTTCCAACCTGAGGGTTGCGGGTTCGAGTCCCGACCAGTAATATTAACTTATTTTACAAATAGTTCACGTTACCAACCCGAATGTTGCGGGTTCGAGTCCAGACCAGTAATATCAACTTATTTTACAAATTACCTACGTTAGCAACCCGAGGGTTGCGGGTTCGAGTCCCGACCAGTAATATCAACTTATATTACAAATTGTTCAAGTTTCCAACCCGAGGGTTGCGGGTTTGGGTCCCGACCAGTAATATTAACTTATTTTGCAAATAGTTCAAGTTTCCAACCTGAGGGTTGCGGGTTCGAGTCCCGACCAGTAATATTAACTTATTTTACAAATAGTTCACGTTACCAACCCGAATGTTGCGGGTTCGAGTCCAGACCAGTAATATCAACTTATTTTACAAATTACCTACGTTAGCAAGCCGAGGGTTGTGGGTTCGGGTCCAGACCAGTAATATTAACTTATTTTACAAATAGTTCAAGTTTCCAACCTGAGGGTTGCGGGTTCGAGTCCCGACCAGTAATATTAACTTATTTTACAAATAGTTCACGTTACCAACCCGAATGTTGCGGGTTCGAGTCCAGACCAGTAATATCAACTTATTTTACAAATTACCTACGTTAGCAACCCGAGGGTTGCGGGTTCGAGTCCCGACCAGTAATATCAACTTATATTACAAATTGTTCAAGTTTCCAACCCGAGGGTTGCGGGTTTGGGTCCCGACCAGTAATATTAACTTATTTTGCAAATAGTTCAAGTTTCCAACCTGAGGGTTGCGGGTTCGAGTCCCGACCAGTAATATTAACTTATTTTACAAATAGTTCACGTTACCAACCCGAATGTTGCGGGTTCGAGTCCAGACCAGTAATATCAACTTATTTTACAAATTACCTACGTTAGCAACCCGAGGGTTGCGGGTTCGAGTCCCGACCAGTAATATCAACTTATATTACAAATTGTTCAAGTTTCCAACCCGAGGGTTGCGGGTTTGGGTCCCGACCAGTAATATTAACTTATTTTGCAAATAGTTCAAGTTTCCAACCTGAGGGTTGCGGGTTCGAGTCCCGACCAGTAATATTAACTTATTTTACAAATAGTTCACGTTACCAACCCGAATGTTGCGGGTTCGAGTCCAGACCAGTAATATCAACTTATTTTACAAATTACCTACGTTAGCAACCCGAGGGTTGCGGGTTCGAGTCCCGACCAGTAATATCAACTTATATTACAAATTGTTCAAGTTTCCAACCCGAGGGTTGCGGGTTTGGGTCCCGACCAGTAATATTAACTTATTTTGCAAATAGTTCAAGTTTCCAACCCGAGGGTTGCGGGTTCGAGTCCCGACCAGTAATATTAACTTATTTTACAAATAGTTCAAGTTTCCAACCCGAGGGTTGCGGGTTCGAGTCCCGACAAGTAATATCAACTTATTTTACAAATAACCTAGGTTACCAACCCGAGAATTGCGGGTTCGAATCCCGATCAGTAATATCAACTTATTTTATAAATAGCTTACGTTACCAACCCGAGGGTTGCGGGTTCAAATTCTGACCCGTATTATCAAGTTATTTTATTAACTTCCTAGCATATAGCCAAGTTATTGAAATGGGTCCGACAATCGAAATCAAAATGTTCATCATATTTTTATGTTTCGGGGTAATTACAGCATTTTTAGACTTTTTTGGAAAGAAGTATGTTTTTGTGTGTGTACGTACGTAGGAGCGTGGTCAATCTTTCCTGCACGAAATTTCGCGAATGAAATATGATATCGACTCCGCTTTGGTGCCAATTGAAGCCAATCGACTTAAAACTGATCTGAGACATTTTATCAAACTCGGTCATTTTTTTGTTTAAGCTTAGATTAAGATGAATTTGTTTTGGTGGCAATTTTGAATGGGAGGGCAGGCTATTCTACAAATAGCTTAAAATCCATCGCTGCCTGAACCTAAATGGAGTTGGGCAGGAACTTCTTATAAATTATTTATTACTTATCTTTCAAATGGTGTAATCGTCCTGGCGTGTATAATCTCACAATGATTGAAGAAACACGTTCACTCATCGGTGCCATAATCTCTTCTTCTTTTTTTGATGAAGTATACTCGAGGGCACCGGTTGCTTCGTGGTATGCCTGCTTGCTTACTGAACTCAAGATGGTGGATTCGAAACCCGACAGAGGCCCTTGGTTAGGAGGTAAAATAAACTTAAGCTCGCCGTTTTTCGGTAGGTACGTTAAGCGATGGTGCCTAGCCTCTACGATGTCTGGTAACTCCCTAAAGACTAATAATTTATGGTTTCCAGATTTACTTTGTGAAGCTCCATTCTAGGAATAAATAATTAAAATACACAATTTCTTTGTCAAACTTCACTGTTTATTCTCAAATACTCAACTAGTTTCGCCGTGTTAAGGCATTATCAAGAGTCACTTACAAACAGTTTATAAGTGACTCTTGATAATGCCTTAACACGGCGAAACTAGTTGAGTATTTGAGAATATATAGTGAAGTTTGACAAAGAAATTGTGTATTTTAATTATCTATCCCTAAAGACTGCTACCCTAGGTGAATATAAATGTGAAGTAGGCAAAATTTAGGACTCTCATTGTATAGTCGGGCTCATGTCCACCAGAGTGATGAAAGGGAGCTCTGGTAGTAGGCGATTTGACCCAGAAGTTAATGCCCGGACTTGAGCTTCATTAACTAACTCAAGTAACTAGGGACAATACCATAAATAAACACGTTTTATTTCTTTCAATTTAATTTAATTATTACACAATATCTCTGCAATAATGTTAGTTTTCATTAACTAGGGTAATACCAAATTTTGATTTTGTGTAAACTAAGTTGGTCGCTCAACTCAGTACCATTTTAAACTATTTACTGAATTTTTGAGTGTACGTGGTGACTCAGTAGCGAAGGGTCATCCCCCTAATGTTGAATCGGTGAAAACAAAATCACGGGGAAGTTTTATATTATTATTGTACAGATCCTATTCTTCGTATCATTTCGATGATATTTTACCTTGTAAAAGAATAACATTCATTATTCCATAGTAAATGTTGGTAAAGGCTAGAAAGTTCGTTACTTTTCCGGGAAATGTAAGGGATTAGAGGAAGGCTCGATTCAAGAACTAGTATGATTACCAGTTTGCAAAGTGAGCGATGTATAAAATAGGTTCATATTACTTTTTTTTTTTTTGGGTGGCCGTCCTCCGATGGAGCCCACGACACCTATCGCGATATCGTCTTGGAAATTAGAGCCTAACAATTTTATTAATCATTAAAAAATAAAAACATAATTATCGCGAATCTCTTTCTCCAGAGCTAATAGACGTAAGGGCACATCTATATCCGCTCCTAAAGGCAAAACTACTGTTTACTGGAGTAAAGGCGACCACCCCGTCCAAGACCAAGACTATAGGCGGAGCTCCTGCCAGCACACGTAGCGCAGCCATAGAAACAGTACGATAGACCTTTGTAACCCTTAAAAGGGCTGCACTCTGGGCTTGCACAAGGATCAAGCGTCGCCGCTTCAATGCCACCACCCAGCAGCGGCTTACCTTGCTATAGCCTCGGATACTCCAATGTAGATGATACTACTCTCAGAGTATCCCGTCGCGCAGGCTAGGCGGCCCTGAGCGTTGAAAGTGGCGGTTGTCCTTTCTTTAGTGGCTACAACGTAGGGGGCCGCGTTGAGCCCGGCCTCCTCAAGGTCCGTAACCGTGGGTTTTGATTAGGTACCAAGGTTGATATAAATGGTCGAGATTCGAACCCGCAACCCTCGTGTTGGAAACGTGAGCTATTTCTGAAATACATTGATATCACTGGTGGGGATTCGAACCCGCAACTCTCGAGTTGGTAACGTGGGCTATTTGTAAAGTAATTTGGTATTACTGGTGGGAATTCGAACCCACAACCCTTGGGTTCGTAACGTGAGCTTTTTGAAAAATAAGTTGATATCACTGGTGTGGATTCGAACCCGCATCCTTGGGTTGGTAACGTGGGCTATTTGTAAAGTAATTTGGTAATACTGGTGGGGATTCGAACCCGCAACCCTCGGGTTGGTAAAGTGAGCTATTTGTAAAGTAAGTTGGTATTACTGGTGGGGATTCGAACCCTCAACTCTCGGGTTCGTAACGTGTGCTATTTGTAAAATAAGTTGATATCACTGGTGGGGATTCGAACCCGCAACCCTTGGGTTGGTAACGTGGGCTATTTGTAAAGTAATTTGGTAATACTGGTGGGGATTCGAACACGCAACCCTCGTGTTGGTAACGTGGGCTATTTGTAAAGTAAGTTGGTATTACTGGTGGGGATTCGAACCCGCAACCCTCGGGTTGGTAAAGTGAGCTATTTGTAAAATAAGTTGATATTATTGGTGGGGATTCGAACCCGCAACCCTCGGGTTCGTAACGTGAGCTATTTGAAAAATAAGTTGATATCACTGGTGGGGATTCGAACCCGCAACCCTCGAGTTGGTAACGTGGGCTATTTGTAAAGTAATTTGGTATTACTGGTGGGGATTCGAACCCGCAACCCTTGGGTTAGTAACGTGAGCTTTTTGTATTGGTTATCTGATTATCTTTTGAATAGTAAGTGATCACTCATAAGATAACAAGATACTTTCAAAATAGGTTCTTGAATAACGAGAATTCGTCAATCTTTCAGATAACGAGATAATTTATCTGATGAGTGACAAGATAACCAAGTATCTTGAATAAAGTATCTTTTCATGAACCAAATACTATCTTGCAAGATAACGTTATCTTGTGAGATACGTATCTTGCAAGATACTATCTTTTCATTATTTAAAAGATAATTTATCTGACTAATGCCCAGGTCTGCTCCCAGCAGCTGGATCTTGGAACAATGCCAGCAACGCCGGAAACATGCTTGGTGATCTTTGCCAGTGAACATCGCCAATCTTTACGCTGTGAGGATTGGTCTTTTACTTGTTTCGCTCATTAAAGACCATTGCTTCCAAAAGATCTGTCTGGAAACAGATGGTTTTGTGATTATTGCTAGACTTCTCTTAATGTGTATGTTGGTTTAACTGCCAATCGCTGTAACATCTATTGACTTTCTATTGATGCAAAGACTGCCTTTGCTGATAACGTAGACTCCGAACAAATAGATGTGGGCTTCTCGCATTAAATTTGTAAGTTTCTTAAATATTTTGTGGAATTGAGGTCTAGAACTGGCTTAGCGTTTGTTGAAGACCAACATCTACTTTCCGTTGAACACGTATCTTGTGGCCGGTGAATTCCCAATCATGCTTAAGACCTTCATACCCCTCTGACGATCATTGATCCACCCATCGAACAATGGGATGGTGGAGGGCTACAGATGCCAATATAAAGGTAAATACTGGACAAAGGGATTTGGACCTCTCGCCAAATCACGAGTTATTGGCCTACCTTCCATCTCTGTGTTTCTCCCAAACTCTACTTTCCTCTTCTATCACTTGGGATTTAGATGAGCTTAGAGGCACTTGTAATATCCAAAGGGACCCATTCCAAGTTCCAATCCTATTCTCTCTTGTAACCAATTTACTGCAGGAAAATTCCTCTCCTTTATTATAAAATTTATATATCTCAAAGGGCTGGTCTAAAAGGTTGACTGTTATTGCCTGCGTTTAATGAGGTGTGAGGACAAAAAAAAAAGTGTTGAAAAATATGTTTTCCCTTCTTTACTTGTAGCTAGTTTACTAGCTAAAAACGTTTTAACTTTCTCCATACAATTATACCTAATAATCAAGACGATCATACTCTTTAGTTTGGAGATATTTTTCTGCTAACTACCTTCTGCAACCGAGTTATGAAATTGATGCCATAAGCAACGAACAGACGGGATTCGATTAATAGACGTGAAACATATACGACGATATCATTATATTAGGTAAATACAACTCATCAAATCAAAAAATATTACAGATTACCTTCAAAGTTCCAGTGGGAGCTAGAAGCCAGAAGTCGGATTATGGTAATAGTTTCAAGGACGCTGGAAGTGCTAAGTCTTGAAAAGTCGGGTTATCTTTAATAACATATTGCTTATCGCTTTTATTTGACGATTTCAAATTATTTATATAAAAACGATTCACCTAAAAAGAAAAACAGTTTTTACAATTTTTCTCAAAACAACGTTCACTGACAGGACCTGTCATGTCGTTGTAAATATGCATATAAATAAATAAATAAAGTCATTATTTTAGTAAACAAAAGAAGTTTCACTTCGAACATGCGGATTCTGTAAACTACTTCATTTTTTTGGGAGACTACTAACAGTATAGAAATTACCCTGCATATGCAATTGTGCTAATGTAGGCAAGACATGTGATAAAGAAGGTGGGTGGAATATGGATGTGCTAAAGTAGGGTGTAATGTGTTCAAGAAGGGAGGAATGTGAACATCAGTCACCGTCAGCCCACACAGCAAACTGGCTAACTAACTTTCTGCATCCCTTCCCCTTCTCTTTGCTTCAATTTAGCATGGGGCTTAACGGCTCCTAAATATCACTTCGCAACCACCAAGTTTCCTTGCGCCACCTCTGTTTATTGGACTCACATAGTTTTGAATAACTACAAAATTACTCTTGCGAATACTAGTAGGCTTTACAATTTCGTTAGTTCCCCCGTTTCTCTGAGTGGACGTTGGCGTAGCTCGGGGGGGGGGGGGGGGGGGGGGGGGGGAGTGGAATCTGATATACCTAATTTAAAAAAAATTATAATATATAAAGGACAACACCACAGACAAACATTACAGTCAAGACATTAGAAGAAGGAAAGCTTCAGTTCCGTCAAAAGTTATTCGGATTCAAATCACGCTTTCTTAAACTTTGGACTCCAACGAATGCTGCCAATCGGCAAAGTATGAGAGTTTAGTGAACGCATCGTCGTGCCTGTCACAACATAACTTCGCTCCCATTAAGTTCAGCTAGTTGTGAAAGAAGTTTCTCTGCCATGAGGTGGAGAAAAACATGGCTTAGAGAACTTAATAATTATTATTAAGTTCGTTTAAACTTATTAAACTAAAAATATGATTGTGAAATGTAAACTATTGTTTTATTATCTCGGTCGTGTTGACCGGCTGCCTCTCCCCCTCCCCCCCCCCCCCCCCCCCCCTCAGAGAATAATGCGCTACGCAAATGTGAGTAGTGAGTAGTGTAATAAAAGGGTAATTATTGTTGATAGTTAAATAAAAATAAATTTAAATGAAATGAATTTACTAATAAATAATTTAAGTTAATTTAAAAAAAATCTAAATGAATTTACGTAACTATGCAATGGATATAAATTATTATTAATCTGATTTGAATTGAATCTTATTGTACTAAAGAATTTACTGTATCTAAAAGAAATTAATAATTAATAATTATAATTAAAAAGAAAACTTACCAAAACATATTTTGAGTGAGGCTTTGGAGCAAAATTAATTCATTTAACTAATTAATTTTATTTTTATTTTATATTCATCCAATCTGGCTTTTATAATTCATTTAACTAATACATCTTATGTTTCTTTTATATTCATCTTCAAGCTTGTTAAATTTCCTTTCTTCCCGATGTCTTCTTTATTTCTTTTTTTACTATGTTCGGTTCATTATGAGTTTTCAAACTTTTTAATGATAAGGGTACACAGTTTTTTTTTGTTTTTTTTTGGCCTTATGTTCGATGCATATTAGCCATGTCACTTGTGTTATCAAATATTTACGACATCCATGGCCCCGGAAGGGAGTTGTATATATGAAATAAAACTCACTCCCGGACGGGATTCGAACCCGCAAACCATGGTGAGACCATGCGACCAAAGCTCTACGCTCTAGCCCGCATGGCCACCATGGCTCCCAGGCTACAGGTTATATTCCATTATTTCTATTGTGTTTGACTTTCTAAATTTGGTTTTTTTCCTATTTACTTTTCATTTTGTTGATCTTACTATTATTTTATGGTTTTTTATCTTGATGCATTTTGGTTTTTTCTGAACGTGTTCATGGCACCAACCTCGCTTCTTCACCATTTGCCATGGTGACGCCATGTTTATATTACAAGAGATAAAATATATATATATATATATATATATATGAGTAGATAGTACATTATTGGTGAGGTAGCCTGTAGAAGAAAGTCAAATAGTGTCGAGTGGATTGTAGTGTGGTAGAGACAGCTGTGTCACTACTTCAAGACAGATTGAGAGCTCTGGTCTCTTCATTGAAGTAGTTTTCTCTTCCTAACCTCCTCTACACTGCTTGTTCTTCGCTCTCCCAATTCGATAATGGAAAAATACTGTTCAACATTCCTCAAGAAACTACTCACCCGGAAGTCTTCACTTTTTTTTTTTTTTTTTTTTTTCTGTAGGTTTTTAAAGGCAAACGGCTGAAATCGATGGTTCCGTTATTGTATCCGTCTGTAAGTCTGTCCAGGAGTGAAAGGAATATTAAGGCGCAGCTTTTCGGCGCGTGGACGTTTTGACGCCAGAGAACAACAAATGTTATGTTCTGCTCCCTTATGTTAACAAAGAAATTCTACAGAATTTATAGGTAACGCCAAATTATTCCATTTTTACTTAAAAAAGTTAATAAAATCATCTACACAACAAAAACATTTTTTTTTAAAGTTCCTTTATATTTTTATTAAATATTTTATCACTCCAAATGTCTTACTTCCTGTAACTGAGTTGAACAGCTTGAGTCCCAGAAGGTTGTAGCTTCTCTTAGTCTTCTCCAGCCTGCAAGAGAGGATGACCAGATTGTGTTGAGATCTCAACTGGTACTGTACTCCCCCACTGTCTGTTTGACATAGGTCAGACTGTTCAGAATATATAAACAGGGCAATGTCAAAATCAAGAAATAGAGCACGACAATGAGTTCTAGCCTAAATAAGTGGACACTTCTTGGAGCAGAGCCCCAGAGGAGATTGCCATATTTAAGGTGAGACTGAAATAGTCCATAATAAACTTGTTTCTTGACATTTCGGTCCACAACTGGTGCCTACTTCCTCGTCAGGTAGATCACCCTGTTCACTTCCTGGCCACCTCCTCTACGTGATTTGCCTAGTCCAACCTTCTGTCCGTTTAGATAGAGTCCATTTGCACTAAACCAACTTCTCGCACTGTCCATGTTCCTTGATGAATCCTATGCAGCTAGACGTAAATCAGATGTTGCCTGCACCATAGTACATATCCGCATACTAGAAGAATTACTGAGAAATCAATACTTTTGTCTATATCATTAATATAGGTAATGAATAAAATAGGGCCGAGAACAGATCCCTGAGGAACATCCATGTTTGATGATGACGAAACCATAAAATTCCTGTGATAATTGAAATTTTTCACTAATTTGGTCATCTGAACATTTTTTTTTTTCTGACAGACTTACAGATAAGAACGATATTATAAGAGATGGCTCCTAGAATGGTCTAGTGTAGGGGAGGGGTCTTCAACTTCAACGTCTATCAAAAAAAATAGTGTAAAAAAAATTTATATAAAAAAGGAAGGTTTGTTTTACATTTTACAAGACAACAATTGATTCTAAGCCTTAGATTCTAAGGGAAGAGATGGTGTTACAGATTTGTGAATATATATATTGGTTTCAAAAAAGTTAAATGGTAGTCGAATTAAAATACTTTGTAATTAATTTTTTTTATTATGAAAATAATAAAGGTGATTGTACAGAACGATGTTACAAAATATATTTACAATAAAAAAAACTTACATTACTGGTGGGAGATGGTAGTTACTTTAGTCGTCTTAATCTGAAATTTGACATTGTTTTTCCTTGATTAAAGCTTCAATATCCGGTTTACGACACAGATGTTGTTGCAATTCGTAGAATTTTCTCCAAATGTCTGTCTGTCAGCCGTGTTCTTGTTTTTAATTTTATGTTGTTATTATTGTTTTTTTGTCTTACTGTAACTGTGTAACTTATGTTTTTACTAGTAAAAACATTTTATTCACTCCCCCACACTCTGGCTTTGCCTTGTGGGTATTTTCAATGTAATTTAATATGTATTTTCTATTTTTATATATATTTTATTACATATTTTTTTCTTTTTATATATTTAGTTATATAGTTTAAGTTTAAAGTTTAAGTTTTATGTTAACCCTACTCTTAATTACATATAGGTAAAGTTTAAGTTTTATGTTAACCCTACTCTTAATTACATATAGGTAAATTTTCTTTTGTTTTTTGAGTATTAAGTTCTTATTTGTAGATATTGATAATAAATGGTTTGGATTTAAAAAAAAAAGAGAAAAAAGAAACATGTCCTGCCATGTCACATGAAACACGAAATGTTTTAAATGTCAAGAATAACAGAAAAAAATAAAAATTTTGACCAAAAAAAGCTGACAAGGCAATTTTTCTTGAAATTGCCTTAAATTCAAATAGCCAATGCTCCTTACTACGTCTCCAACAAAACCCTTCACACTGACCTTAACGTACCTTTCATTACTGAAGTTGCTAAATCCAAATATAAAAAATTATTTTCCCTTCTTGGTTTCCACAATAATCCTTTGGTCCGTGCCCTCCATTCTGCCGTACTTCTCCAACGACGGCTTAAGCGTCAATGGCCTAGAGATCTCCTGATCAGAAGCAGTGACAGTGACAGTGATTAGCTAAAAACGAGAGAAAATCAGTGAGTAGGGAGTGTCACCACTGGGTGATTTCTCCCCTCATGACATTTTGACATTGCCATTACCTCTTTATTAGCACATTTGCTTGTTGTATTTATATTCAAATGTGGGGCCACTAAAATGCCGGCGGGCCATTACAATTCCTTCAGCGGCCCGCAGGTTGAAGACGCCTAGTCTAGTGGATGGAAATTTCAATTTCTGGTCCCTTAAATCTGGAACTGGGGTGTATTAATATTAGAGAAGTGACAGACAGGTAGTAGATGAGGTGAGTTCGATGGGATTATACTTGGCTCTACTGTTGAGTGGCTCCCCCCCCCCTCTCGTTGACTAATCGACTGACACCTACAAACTAATCTAACTTCTTAATTAGCTAGCTGCCACGAGTCTGCCTGTCTGTCTAGCCAATGGCAATGGAGCTTGCATTGGGTGCCAATCTGGAGGTCGCAAAGCATCAAATTCCGTTGAAAACTTCTCATTGATTTTTTACGAATTTAATCAATTACCAGTAGTCGTTTAGATCTTGTGATTATTTGAGGGAAAATTAATTTTGTTAGGTTCCCACTGTGATTCTACCATGAGGGTTATCTCAATGAGCCAAAACTCCAATAATTACTGATTTGTTTGCATCGACACGTACTTTAGTATGAGAATTCAGAAGCTTCTATGTAAGTCAACTACTAATTTTCAGCCCAAACAATCGATTGGTTTTGGAAGAGCCAAAAATTAATTGATTATTTGAGAGAAAATTAATTGATTATTTGAGAGAAAATTAATTTTTTTGGCCCTTTTAGGTCTACTATATTTTATTTATTTCATCATTCTGACTTTTCGGCTTCTAGGAGCCATTTTCAGTCGAATTACATAATTATTGATTTATTACATAGTTATAATGTTTGATATTTTGATGAGCATTTTTTACGACATACAGTAATAACGACATTCATGGAACTAAGAAAAATACAACGTTAAACTGCTAAACGTACATACAAATGTATGGGCTTGTTAGTGAAAAAAATGTGTTTTACAATGATCATAACGAGAAAGTTTACATATTTTTATTTACTTTTTAAAATTTACTTACATACATTTGTAACTGTATACATAAATTATGTATATACATGATTACATACATATGTATTAACTTTCCACAAAAAAATCAGTTATTTTAGTTTGCGTGCTTTTTTTTAAATATACATTTTTGCTTACATGGTTATGAAGTTCCGAAGTCACGATCCCTACGGAGGCAAAGGAAAGACTAATCTGAAACTAGGAATATACACACTAGAAGGGAAGAAAGTAGTTCGAAGAAAATTCGACAAGGGGGAAATGGTATGTTTGGAAATGGAATGACTCATTGGGCTCGGAAAGAGTAAACAAGAACCGTGTTTAAAACCCTTTTCTATAATGTTCGTATTTTTCATCCGTTCAAAACTCATACTGTTTTACCCAATTATGTATGTGCGTATGTACCTACATACATATTATATCGTTATAACCGGAATGAAAAAAACAACCTTTTCTTATGTTTTAGATCGTTTTACACGGATTTATTTCTTCACTTTTAAATAGCAAACCAAACTAGATACGGGTTTTACATCGTTATATCCGGAAAATCGTTATATCAGGAATCGTTATAAAAGGATTTTACTGTATATAGTAACATAGTTTACAGCAATATTATATAATTCTAAACAATTATTGTTAAATGGTTCCAGTGAAAATGGCTCATAGAAGCCGAAAAGTTATGATGAAATAAATAAAATATAGTAGACCTAAAGAGGCCAACAAAATTAATTCTCCCTCAAATATTCAATTAATTTTTCGCTCTCCCTGCAAAACCAATGGATCGTTTGGACTGAAAACTCGTAGTTGACTAACATAGAAGCTTCTGAATACTCATACTAAAGTATGTGTCGATGCAAACATTACATCAGTAATTATTAGGGTTTTGGCTCATTGAGTTCACTGTGTGGTCTTAAAATGTTGTGGCGAAAGGTTGTATGTCATTATGAGAAAGAGGGCTCTACAAGAGTGCTTGGGGAGGTCGGATATCCATGTCGGTTTGTCTACAACCTGCTCAGATGTCCCACTACCGATCCGGGTCACTGCCCTCCTGATATTGGAGACATGGCTCCCCCCACACTGTTGACTTGGGATTTTCCCTCCGCTGTTTGTCCGATTGAGAGAGACAATCCAATAAAGATCTTTCTTCTCTAATAAATAATGTCTCGACGAGACCCAAACATACTGATCCGGGATTTGGTAAATATATGACCTGTATAAAAATCAGTGTCCAAGAAGAAGTGATTATTGACTGAAACCCGGATTGGGGTGTTTGACTCGCCGGGAAAATAGTGGGAGGAATGTCTATCTCCATTAGACAAATAGCGGGAGGAAGGGCGTAGTACAAGTAGTTCCAGCTCCACTTCCTTTTTAATATAAACAGCCGAAGATATTTTAAAATGTTTGGATATGTGTTACTTTGAATAATTACCAAAGGAAATTTTTTGGACGCTATAATTTTGTTCCTCTTGTTTTTTCTCATATCTGGGTGCATTTTTGATAGGACTTTTTTTTTTTTTTTTGTATGTGCCGGCCCTTGGTGAAAGCTGTAACAGCCGTTCGCCAAGTCCTCGAGGAAAAGGGTTCTAACTGTTTCTTATTGAATACTAAAAACTTTTGCTGTGGTCGGCTGGGAGCGACCGCCGCTGACCATTGTTCGTCCCCAGTCCACCTTAATTTCATTTTCGGCACTTCTTAGGGCGATGGCTGGCTGTACAATGGTGTGCCACCGGGGGCAATCGCCGATGTGCTTAGCTGGCAGCCGGCGATCGTCCTAGGCTTCTTTCTTCATTCTCCACCAGGAGGCTACAAATCTGCTAAACATGGTCTGCTCCACCATTTGACTAACCGTTTTTGTGTAAATCAAGCAAACGGGCCTTCGAAAAAAAATATTCCTTATATAATGTGCCTTTTAATTTTCACTACGACTTTTATTTGAAGTGATTTTTGATTAGGTCGTAAATATGAGCTGTATCTTGTCAAAAGTACTTTTTGATCCCATGGTCATGGAGAAGTAAAAATTATAGGATATTAACTTTGATCATTTTTTCGAGCGATTATTCTGAGGAATAACCAAGGCTCAATATTTATTATGCGAATTCAAAAGTCCCTAGTAACTATGTTAATTTTTTTTCAGAGACTTTTTTTATTTCTTTTTTTTTTTGCCAATATTTTGGGCAGTTCCACGACCCTTCTTCTGGTCAGTATTTTTACATTAAACATGTGACCAGAAGAAGGGAAGTATTGTCAAAAAAACACATCTCTGACAAAAAATGCCCGAAAAAATTAACATCCCAGAGAAGCTTAAGAAACACAGTCGCTATGTTACGTCAACTATTGATAATTAGTCCAAACGGACCATTGGCTTTGGAGGGAGAGAGAAAACTTAGTTGATTAATTCGTGCTGGGGAAGTACATTGTCGATGATTCACGGAAGACTTGTTTCGTCATTATATTTACCTCTTGCCCTACTCCAACAAATTTTGGAGTGGTGCCTCTTTCAACGGAAAAGTTTCAGGGTCCCCAAAATTGTTGGATCCGCCACTTCCATATGAGAATCTCCATATTCATGGTAAATCTATTAATCCTGTAAAGGAACCTCTGCCACTGTTTCGAGAGGTAGACATCGATTTGTGGAGCCCTATCGATCCCTTCTATTTCCGCTCCTGACCGACTTCCTTTTAACTCAAATTATTTACCCTCTGCCAACCTCCTGCATCTATCTCGTTCAGGGTCATCTCTCTCTCTCTCTCTCTCTGTTTCTCTTTAGCTACTTTCACCAATATTTAGTAGTTTTATCACTTTGTATGAAGTACAAGCGAAGAAAATTCGATGAAGGTATTTTCAAAGGGATTTAATGTTTTCCAACCGCTTGATTAAAAGAAAAGTAATCGGTGGGTCACCGGCAATGTACTTCCCCAGAACGAAATAATCAATTAGTAATCCGTTTGACTTACATAGGGGCTTATCATTCTTATACTAAATTGTGTATCCATACATTCATTACATTGGCAGTTACTAAGTTGTTTTCAATTGAGCCTCCTCTCCTTCGGTCAATTCTGCTGAAAATTAGTAAGTGTCGTCCTTACGGGGGAGCAATGATTAGAGTTTTTGTTTTAAGCTGAGAGGGGGGAGGCCCTAATTTCCTTTTTGCCTTTGACCGTGCTCAAAATCAATAGGCATCGTCCTTACGTGGTTCTGATACACATAAAAAATTTTGTGTCGATATATTCATTCTATCGGGTGTTATCGTGTCCGCAGACACACACACACAGATAGACAAAAGTTTTTAAGTTTTGGGCATTAGGGTAAAAGTATGGATGTTTGTGAATTTGTGTATCTGTGAACATGATACCTACCTCCTGAAAGAATATATGCACACAAATATTTATATGTGTATGCCGAAGCCCATAAGGACAT
The DNA here is from genome assembly GCA_963662175.1 of Aradus depressus. NCBI lineage: Eukaryota > Metazoa > Arthropoda > Insecta > Hemiptera > Aradidae > Aradus > Aradus depressus. Next base: position 27,938,159 of record OY759214.1, read on the forward strand.
CTATTGATTTTCAGCCAAATCAGACAAAAGAGAAGGGGGGATTAGGGAGGGGTTTAATACCTCTAAAGTGCCCCAGAGACGATCAATTGAAATTGACAATTGCAATTGACAGTTTCAATTGAAGGCGCGATTGATTGAGCTTCAATCATCACATCAATTCTAGTTTCTGTGTTCACATTCAATTGTTCTGTTTTGACGTAGTGTTCTCGCTGATATTTTAATTTGTTGATTATTAAAATTACATATTTTTTTCTATATTAAAATGGTCTCGAACACAGACATGGGATTTCTTGCATTAACTCTAGCCCTCTGCACTCGGAAGAAAGAAAAGAGAGAGAGACGTTGGTCCAAAGAATATTATAAACTGAGAAACCGTTTTATCCCCGAAAATTGATTACGTATCCTTCGAGATACTGAACCCGAGGATTACAAAAATTTTCTCTAACAGCAAAACAAAATATCTTTCCGCGAACGAAACCACCTCATCAGAAACTACACTCATCTTTGCTGTCTGGCGAACAACTGACGGAACGATTGTCAATTTGCCAGTTACACTATATATCGCTGCCATCAATTGCTTTTATCAATGACCTTCAATCAAAATTTCTATCAATCGCGTCAATTGCCTCTTAGACGATGAATTAGTCCCATCAATGATATCATTGACAATTGCAATTGTCAATTTTATTGATTGTCTCGGGGCACTTAATAGCTGCCTATCAACAATTAATGTAATTCAACTAATTGATATTTTGCACTAACGGTCAATTGGTTTTGGACGGAGAGCAAAAATTAAATTGATTAATTCGTGCTGGGGAAGGACATTGTCGTTGATTCATCGACGACTTTTTTTTTAAATTAGAGGTGGCTAGCCGGCTTTCGAGGTTCCCTCCTTTACCCGGCAGTTTTATAATAAGATATTAAAAACATAATATGTGGAATAATGATTAAATCACATTAAACAAAAAATTATATGTAACGTTTTTAAATTAATAAATAAATAAAAAACAGCAAAAAATATAATCGCACAGGCTCAAAACCGCCATTGAACGTCCCCTCCGAAGTATGGTATGTTCAAGGTTTAGTCGTCACCTAAGTAGGCACCGATTTTGGAATGAATTTGTTTTGAATATATTTTTACATGTCAATAATAATAAAAGTAATTTTACATAGATATAATATTAATAATGATAATAAAAATAATTTATACAGATTGTTTGCATATTTCAACAATATAGGTCTTTGAAGTGATGTATCACATAACCACACACCCTCATTGAACGTCACTTCGCGTACGTTAGATGAATGCATTCATAAAACGGTTGGCTACATAATTAATAAACAAATAAAATACACAAATTATTTTAGTTTACATTATGTTTTATTTTTTTGTTTTCTTTGATTTTTTTTTCTTTCTTCTACATTTTTTTCGTAAGCTATGACAATTTTTTCCAGCCGATCCATTTCTCTAGTTGCCCTTCGCAAATGCTTTTCTAATATGTTCCTCATCTTTTCTAAACAATTAAAAAAAGTATAATGTAACATTTTTAGAATATTTAGTTTTTTGGGTAAGCTAATTAACATGTATATTAAAAAAGTTGAAACGGGGTTTGTTTGTTCCAACATCACACCTAAATGGCTCGACGGATATTCATGAAACTTCACATGTATCATGAGGGCGCCGGTAGCTCAGTGGTATGCATGCTTACTTATTGAGCTCAAAATCGCTGGTTCGAAACTCGGCCGCGGTAAAATAAACAACAGAAGATATAAAAAGTTTACAATTTTTCATTTTCGTCTACATATGTGCATTCGCATATAAATTAAAAATCTATTTATAGATTGAATTCAATTAAATAAAAAAACAATTCGGTACTGAATGAAATGGCTACTTTTTTTTATTTTATTATTATTATTGAAATTGATATCATGCTGGGAAGTTTGTCGTGTGGGCCTCGAGGGCCGCACTTAGTTACAAATGCCACCTTTGTAGAGTCTTAATACACGGCCCAGTAATTTCCTCTGATTTAGGGTGCAGAAAGGGGAAACACACACATCCTAGAACCTAATTGTTTTTTATACAGTTGTAAATTTAAAAAAAATTAAAATAAAAAATAATAATTACCATCCAGATCGTTTTCCAAACCATTTTCAATATCAGTTAGTGACTTTTTAGGTTTTAGTTGAACATTTCCGAACGATGACCATGCAACCAATAGAAAAACTAGCAAAATATGGAATCTCACCATAGCTGCTCTATCTGAAGTTTAAAATCAGAATCATCTTTACGACTGTCTATTTTTTTATATTGTCCTTTGATTCGTACATAAATAGACACATTCACAAACCATCTGTGTCAATATTGTGACTCGAGACAGTCACTAAAACATACACACAACATATTTGACATTACACATTCAGTCAACAAAATTGTTAAACGTTTCTAAGAGAAAAATATTAAAGAAACAAAATAGATTATGTTCCAATTATAATAAAGTACTTTTATGTTTATAATAAACAAATTATAAATAAATTTAAAATAAACGAAAAATCCGACCGGATAAAAGTGAAAAAGTCTATAATAGCATGTGGTACACGAAATTTGAGGAAAGGACCGACAGAACAATTTAGTGCAACACAAGCTTGGATCTTTTCAGAAATTATAAGAAAATTTGCTAAACTCATGTTTCGACGACACCTATTGATTTTTAGTCAAATCGACAAAAGGGAAAGGGATTAGGAGAGGGCTTAACACAAAATCTCTAGTAATTGCTAATTGCCGATAGAATGAATGTAAATACACAACATTTTATATGTGTGACCTGAACTCCATAAGGACAACACATATTGCTTTTCAGCTAAATTGTGCCAAAGGGATGAGGGATTAGGAAAGAGGCTTAACTCAAAAACTCTTATAACTGCCGTTGTAATGAAACACAAACTTTCATACGTGAAGTGAAAACCCAATAAAGACATGCTGACTTTCAGCGATTTCGGCCGAAGAAGGGAGGGGGGGGGGGGGGAAGAGCTCAATTTAATTACCATAATATCTGCATACATGGTTTATGACTCATGCCCGGGCTTTAACTACGAGATCATATCGCCTACTACCAGCGCGCTCTTTCGTCACTTTGGTGGACATGAGCCCGACTCTACTATGGGAGTCCTAAATTTTGCCTACCCTAAATTTTTATTCACCTAGGTCTTTAACGAGTACCTGACATCGTACAGGCTCGGGACCATCGCTTAATGTCCCATCCGAAGGACGGCGTGCTTAAGTTTATTTTACCTCCCAGATAAAATAAACTAAGGGCCTCGGTCGGGTTTCGAGTCCACGATCTTGAGCTCAGAAGACAAGCACGCAGACCACTGAGCTACCGGCGCCCTCTCTGCCTATATGGTGATATTATTGGCATAAAATTTTGTATGGGGATTTAGGAGCCCTTATGAAAATTAATTTATAATATTAACGCAATGGGTCGACTGGATGTTGAAAGGAGCAAAAAGTTAATTGATTAAATCGTTCTGGGGAAGTACATTGCCGACTTTTTTTCTTATTTTGTGAATGAGGCATTTCATAGATCTGGTATAGATAGGATTTATTGTCTGGGGCTTTTTTATAGAACTTACGATTATCGTATTATTACCAACAATACTTCTATTGTTCATTTTGATATATTTTCAATGGTATTGGCAGTGAAGTAATAAATAGCGCTCAAATGGATTCTACTTCGACTTGCTTCAATCTTACCATCATTGATAAGCTTCCTTCTGATAAAGCATAAATACCCAACTTGAAAGAATTATCCAAATCGGTTAAGTACTTTTTGAGTTAACCTCAAATATACAAACTTGTTTTATATCTGCTGTCATGATTATGAAATATCAATTTCCAGATCAATATATATTTCTTTCAATGTATTATAATCTTAACTATGTATTATATACATCTCTATTGTATTCTTTAAAAACCGCTATGCCAAACCGCTACAAAAGGTTCATTCACAACCTTATAATACCCATAAATTTTCAAATTTAGTAAACAATAAGGGTTGAAGAAAGAAAATTATGTAAATTATTCAAAGAAAGATAGAAGGGCTGTTTTGTACCTAAGTACTGCATTCAAGAGGCTTGGGAAAAAAAACCCGTATCAAACTGGTCATTATTTGTTTTTAATATTAAAAAGAAATATAATAATCAAACGTTTAATCAACTCTGATTAATAAAAAGTTAATATATAAGAAGTATTTTAAATAAAAAAACTTTAGGATAAAAAATATCCAAGATATCTACAAAACAAGAGGGCGTCGGTAGCTCAGTGTGTGCTTGCCCTCTGAGCCCAAGATCGTGGGCTAGAAACCCGACCGAGGCCCTTAGTTTATTTTATCTAGGAGGTAAAATAAACTCAAACAGGCCGTCCTTCGGATGGGACGTTAAGCAATGCTCCCGAGCCTGTACGACGTCCAGTAGTTGTTAATGACCCTTACCCTAGGTGAATAAAAATTTAGAATAAGCAAAATTCAGGACTTCCATAGTAGAGCCGGGTTCATGTCCTCCAGTAGTGGGCGATATGACCTTGTAGTTAAAGTCCGGGCATGAGTCATGATAACTAACTATATTAGTATAGGTGTTATAGAATATGAAATATCAATTTCCAGATCAAAATATATTTCATTCATGTATTATAATCTTAACTTTGTATTATATACATCTCTGTTGTATTCCTTAGACACCGCTATATCATTCCTACAAAAGTTTTATTCACAACCTCATAAAACTCATAAATTTTCAAATTTACTAAACAATAAGGGATGGAGAAAGAAAATTATGTAAATTAGAAGGTAGAAGGACTGTTTTGTATCTGCTGCTTTCAACAGTATACCTTAATAAGGTTGGGTCAAACAAAAAATATATAATTAACATATCCAAATGAAATTATTTTTTTTGATTATGAGGTTATATATGACATTAACAAAAGTCTATTACCTGAAAAAAAAAAAAAAAATAGAACACATCCCATGAATTCTTCCTAAATGAATTAAAGTCATAGAGATAATGTTATTGCGATATAAAAATCCAATGAAGGTACCTCAAGTTCTTTAATTGATAGAAGGATGAAAATTGTCGGTGAATCGCTTGTTTTCGGTCTACAGCTGATTAGTTTACCGATTCAGTTGAAAATCAGTGTCTTACACAGTGACTTCGTAATCCGCAAACAAAATTTCGTGTTTGTTACATTCAATACATGGTTGGTCGCATGGTCTCCCATGGTTTGCGGGTTCGAATCCCATTCGGGAGAGAGTTTTATTTCGTAAATAGGACTCCCTTCCATGGATGTTGTAAATTACTAAATAGAGCACCATCATAGAGACATGGCTAATATTCCAAATATTTAGAAATTTTATTATTTATGCCCGCCGGCTTTCGAGGTTTCCCTTATCAACAGGCAGTCTACAAAAAAATCTATTTTTTATTAAAAAAGCTAAAAATTCTTAGAGCCAGAACAAGCACATGGCAACATTAGCTTCCACTAAAATTAATAAATAAGTTATTCAATCAATAAAATCAAGTAATAATAAATAACATAAATTAAAGTGGTAAACGCTTAAAAAAATAACTTATCTGATAAAACGTTCATAAGAACAAAATAATTTAAAAACAATTTATTAAGTCAAATAAAACTTCATTAAATATAAAATACAAAAACGACAATTAATTTAAAAGTCACAACTGGCAGGATGGAGTGTGTGAGGGCAGACAAGTTGATCCCCTCTCTATAATTGAAGAAGGAGGACTCTCCTTCTTTCCTTTTCAGTTTACTTTCTATAATATCCATCTTTCTATTTTTTTGGATATTGAAATATAACGAGGGCGTCATGTCCTGTGCTTTGAAGCTGTTTTGAAGAATACAGAGTCGCCCCTCTTCAAATGTTCCCCCACTCTAGGTCTTCAGCTTCCGGCCTGTTTGTCCAAGGTAAAAACAGTTACAATTTTTACAATTAATTTTATACACGCCGGATATGTCAGGAAGGTCCTTAGTTTTTGTGGTCAGGGTCATTAGTTTTTGTGAGCATCCCTTAGGGGAAGTCCTACTTTGGAAACCCACACTCTCATTATCTCTCTCTATTTTGTTAACTTATCTGTTTTTCTGAGAGTCTGACCATTAGTTTGAACACACCCTCCCCATACAATGAAGTTTGTATTTATTCCTTCGTTTTTCTATTCAGTCCAACAGATCGTTTGTGTTGTTGCCAACATTCCACAGACAAAACTAGAATTTCAAATTTCCTAAAACATTTTATTTTATTTTTTGGATTATTAATTCTAGTCAATTTGCATGGTGTAAACAATATTTGCATATCTTCGATTACCATGCAAGATAGTAAGATGTTGTGGGACAAAATGTTTCACGTTGTCTTCCCACTATTTTATTTCTGACCAGAACCGGTTTTCAACACAATTGCGTCATCATCAGTGATACATCTCACCCGGCCAGAGTGTGGGAGTCATTAGATTATATTAGATTATCATTAAAAAGTAATTATGACATAAAAATTATATTTTTGGTGCGTCATTTTAATATGTTGCAGTCTCTTCAAGTTTTTAATGACAATATTCATTATTTTTTGTGATCTGTCAAAAATATTCATTGTTATTTTTCATCAAACTTGTTTGGCCAGCATGACGTTTTCGTTTTCCTATCTGGCTCATCCCTGTCGTGATTAATGCCCATGCATGGGTCACAAAACGAAAAATAAATAAGAAAAAGATAAATATACTTCTTTTCCATACAAGATATACCTATTGAGGGTAATAATAATAATAAATTTATTTCCGTTAAACCAATACATGGTATATTGAGGGTAAGCCCTTTCGGTTGTTACACCATCCTCAGACCCTTCAAAAAGCACATACAATATAATCAACAATGCAACCAATTTATTTAGTAATATTTTTTTATATTATGTATTTTATAAAATTGCAATTTTTTAAGAAATCTTTTCAAATCCACCAAATCCGCCAAATCGCACCCACTTTTTTTTAAAAAGTATTTCGCATAACCAACAGCAACATTATTATAGCGGGGGATGAAAAAAATATGTATATATCTAGTTCTAAAAAAAAATGTGTCTCTCAATATAAACGATACCTATAGTACTATGTCAATTAGATATATATATTTTTTTTTCGAGAGCGCCGGTAGCTCAATGGTATGCGTGCTTGTCTTCTGAGCTCAAGATCGTGGGTTCGAGGCCCTTAGTTTATTTTATCTGGGAGGTAAAATAAACTTAAACACGCCGTCCTTCGGGTGGGACGTTAAGCAGCGTTATGTCAGGTACTCGTTAAAGACCCCTACCCTAGGTGAATAAAAATTTAGGGTAGGCAAAATTTAAGACTCCCACAGTAGAGTCGGGCTCATGTCCACCAGAGTGACGAAAGTGCGCTCTGGTAGTAGTAAAAGCCCGGGCATGAGTCATAAAACCTAACCTAAGATATATTTTTTATTTTTACTTTATTTAATTAAGAAAATATGTATTTAGAGTATTTTACACGACATTATAGACTAGAAAATAATGTAAGAGTAACAAGTAGGTATGTATTAATGTATTTGTATGTACATAACTAAAAATATACCGAAAAATCCCTCCATCCCATTGTGATCCAACCAAGACCCTGAAAATCCCGTTTTGGGGCTAAAAATCCCTTTCTGGAAGCATAGGACAGGACTAGCTTTTCCCCTCTTTTGAATTTAGGAGAGGGAACTCTTTACAAATTTTATCTCCATACTTAAATAATATCATCTTCATGTATCTAAATATTTTAAACATTAGAATTTTTCATGATGAGGACTATCTCGAATAGTGTCTAATAAAGTTTGTGAGAGACCTAAATGTCTCTCTACATTAGCCATCTTCATATTAATGCTAGTGGGAAAACTTTTGATCAAGTTAATCTCAGTAGAATCCATATTACATAGGACTTAGGCTAGGACTTATACTTGAGAAAACTATCTTAATGCCGTGGATTCTTCTCCTTGTTATTTTTCTTAGAAACTGTGGTATAAAGAAGCCGAGATGGGACTTTGTATGAGTTTCTTGGATTTGGTATGTTGTCGGGTTGTGTTGGAACTTGTGAAAGTTACTTGTTAATAATGTATATCTCAGTGAAGAACCCGCCAAACACTGACAACTTCCATTGGAGAAACAACTGTTTCACTTGTACAACTTTTTCAACTTCCTTGAATTGACACAACTTGTCTTAGAAATACAATGGATGACACATCATGCAAGTAGAAGGGCGCTGGTAGCCTACGCCCCCCCCCCCCCCCCCCAGAATGTATGGTACCCACAGAAAAGTGCGATCAAATGTACCTAATTAAAAAAAATTATAATATTTAACAACTGCACCACAGACAAACATTACAGTCAAGACATTAGAAGGATATAGAAAGCTTCCGCTCTTCAGAGCATTCAACAGCTTAACAGCCGCTGCCCCCTTGTATATAAAATACAAAAACTTCTTGGAAATTGCAGTAAACAATAAAAAACAAATAATTTTTTGCTGGATCCCCTCACATGTGGGAATCAAAGGGAAGAGAAGCAGCAACGTTGCCTTAAGAACTGCCTACGTCACAAAATAAAAGAGAGCTGGGCCTCTGTATGGATTAACATGAACCTAACAAATAAACTTAGGTCCATCAAAGCAAATATAGATAAATGGCAAAGCTCCGAAAGGCAGAATAGGTAGGAGGAGGTATGTCTGATGTGGCTCCACTCGGCTAACCCATGGCCATCTCATCAACAGGACGACGGCCCCAGACTGTGGCAAGTGTGGGGCCTGGCCCCTCACAGTAAGCCACCTCCTGGAGGAGTATGAGGATAAACTAAAAGCCATGGGTTTGCGGACAAGAGATCTACATGGGATGCTCGGAGACAACTCATCTATCGAAGCCGTCCTATGCTCAATGAAGACAAGTCATTAGAATATATAAAATTAGTAGAATTAATTTAATCATGTGTACGGAGTCAAAAATCTAAGACGTCGGACGCCGACAAATACAATTATTCTATTCTATTCAAGAAAGCTTCAATCCCAGTAAAAAGTTATTCGGATTCAAATTTCGCTTCTTTAAAGTTTGGACTTCTACGAATGCTGCCAATTGGCGAAGTATGAACGCATCGTCGTGCGCGTCACAACAAAACGCGCGGCGATTTCAAAAGCTCTCCCGAAACTCCGTACGGAACTGAACTAGACTGATGAAAATTTAAATTAATGATTTAAATTTTTGTTGATTATTTTGTTATACTAATATTTTGTGAAAACTAAAATATGATTGTGAAATGTAAACTATTGTTTTATTATCGCTGCCCCCCCCCCCCCCAGAGAATAATGCTAGCTACGCCAATGCTGGTAGCTGGTAGGTAGCATGCTTGCTTACTGAGCTCAAGTTCGCGGGGTTCATAACTCGGCCGAGGCCCTTAGGTTTTTTATCAGGGAGGAGAATAAAAGCTGAGCACGCCTTCTTCCGAAAGGGACGTTAAGTCGATGGTCCTAGCATGTGCGATGTCAGGTACACAATAAAGACCCCCAACTCAAAGATAAATAAACCTGGGTAGGCAAAAAACTTTAGTACTCCCAATGTGGAGTCAGGCTCATGTCCACTAGAGCGACGAAAGAGCGCTCTGGTAGTAGGTGATATGACCTCGTAGCTAAAGCACGAGGATGAGTCACAATATATTAACGAAGCTATACGAAACTTCAAAGCTAACTTCCAACCCCTTTTCAAAGTCCTGAGGTTTTTATTAGGCAAATTTAATGTATACATTGTTTTTATTCCTGTGTCGGTATTTCTCTGTATAGTAATAAATCAAATTAGAAAATGAATAAATTGAATATATTAAATCAAATTTATTACTTTGTAAGTAAATTTTCATTTTTCAAAAAAAAAAAAATGTTTTTCAAGAAAAATTAACATAATGGGTTAGCACAAATTGGCATTATCTAACGAGGCCTCTCCTTTTAAAATTATTAACATAATATTATTTCACTGAAATTGCTACATATTTTTATTTTATTCCTCTCTGTTTAACTTAAATAATCGCTCTGAATTTTGTTAATAGGGAAAGCCTCAGCTAGTTGGTGTTCCCCAAGGAAGTATCCTAGGTCCCATCCTTCATACAGTATACACTGCCGACATTCCTTCCTCTTTTACGTTTCCAACCTCACATTACATAATAACCTCAACATCTCATTTGTACCTTCTGTTATCAGGACTCGATATCAAACTTTTCACGAACAACTCCATTATCACGCCAATCCACTTATACAAGAATTATCTACAAATACTTTCCCCACAAAGCCACCATGACGCCTCAAGCGGATATGGCAGAGGGACATGCTCCAGGACTAGCCTGGACTCCTCTTCGGTCACGTACCTCAGCAGTACAGCCACGCACCTGACACTGCACTATTTATCGCAATTGCTAATGGCAAATGTTATGTCGTTGTAAATATATAAATAAAAAAAAAATAAAAAAAAAATTTGTTGGAATCAATAGAAATTTGCTATATTTAAAAAAAAAAAAAAAAAAAACAGTTCAAGACTAACGAATGTCGGTTTGCCCTGAAAAAAATTTGAATGGTCTCCTCAGGTTGAACAATTTAATTTTGTAATATTTTCGTCATTTAAAAAGTTTCAAGTGGAACTTTACAAAAAACATCCGTCTTGCAGATTGTTGATATTCTGCATTTCATCCATAAATACATTCTAAAATACATAATATTCGTCTTGGTTTATTCTAATGTATTCATAGCAGCCCCATCCTTTACTTCCCTTGCTATACGAAGTGTAGGAGAGGTTATGTAATATAAATTTCATTTTTTCCAATTCCTTTATTCCAATAATGAAAGAAGCAATTTTGGGGAGGCATAACACAAAATAACTACCAAAATAATGGATGTATCAAACGAAATTTTATATCTCCGAAGCCTATTCACCGTTCTGGCTGAAACTTAATATATGAATTACATGTCTTCTGTAGTAGTAGTATTTGGGTTTTTGTTTGGCACGCAACAGCCAGGGTCATAGCGCCAGTCTAGCGTATTTTGCAGTATCGCTCACTATATCTATATATATATAGGTATATATATATATGTGTATTTTTTTTTTTTTTTTTTTTTTTTTCCCCCTTTTTTTAAGAAAATAATAACAAAAAATAAGAAAAATAGGTAGTCATAATATGCAGTCATATAATTGGAGGCAGATCAGAGCGGACCAGAGAGACAACATGATGACGGACCGACTATCCCGGGGCCCAGCTAAGAGACTCTAGGAGAACGGCACGTTCCCGCTGCGATCTGGGAGCAGTCACAGTGAGATCTACGTAAGGAGGCCAAACACACAGCTATTAAGTGTAGTTGAATTTTTACGACAGAGCTGCAAAGCATATCTTATAAGTCTATAGTCCTATGTACTAGCTGACAATGTATAAGGAATAAAATTACACACACCTACTTTTTTTTTTTTTTTCCATTACCATTCTTTTTACTGTGTACTTTTTACTACATGTCTTCTGAATCCTCATTCTAAATTTTGTATCGATACATTCGGCAGTTATTAAGGTTTTTGGATCGAGCTTCTCTTTTATCTCCTCTTCCCCTTCAGCTGATTCCGCTGAAAATTAATAGGTGTCGTCCTCAGAGGGCTTTTAATATACAAATGAAATTTTGTGTCATACATTAATTTCAAAGGCACTTTTTAGAGTTTATGTGTTAAGCCTCCCCTTTCCTTTAGCCGATTTGGCTGAAAATCATTATATGTTGTCCTTTGAGGGTTCTAGATACACATATAAAATTTCATGTTGGTACATATATTCTATCGGGAGTTATCGTGTTCACAGATTATCAAACGGACAGAAACATAGACGGACAGCAATTTTACTACTGTGTAATCGGTCCTAAATTCGATGCGGAATTTTCACGGAATTGTATGCTTTCCGACCTCTAGTTTCCAAATATGAGAAAAGAATTTATGTCTGTCTGTGAACACGATAACTCCCGATAGAATGAATGTAAGGACACGAAATTTTATATGTGAATCCAGAACCCTCTAACTACGAAACTTATTGATTTTCAGAAAAGTTATTTATTTCGTTCTCTGGAAATACATTGCCGGTGATTCACTGACCACTTTTTTTTCATTTTTGGAATCAGAATTTAGACCTTCTGATTCCAAAAATGAAAAAAAAAAAATGGAGAAGTAATTTTTTATAATTTTTATTTTATAACCGTTATTCTATTCTACAATTCCGAAAACAATTTTACAATAATCGCATTTACATTTTAGATAATTAACAAAAACTTACAGACCACTTACAGTACAACCATAGACGCTGTATATTTACATGCGAACAAGGTATTTAGATAACGTGCAAACACTGCCTTATATTTCTTACTTTAGTTCTCATAAACCCATCGTGTATTGTGTTACACACGAAAATTATGTTCCATCAGAGTCAAATGTACAAAACACTTAATTTATTAATAAGTTAATCTATATCATATTTATAATATCTTTAAGTTGATAAATTAATGTAATCTTAACTGTAAATTAAAATTGTTACCAACATATTATATGATTAAAAAAATGTCCTGAATTAAATTATTTCCTACCCTGTAACAATGTTAATAATAATATAGACTATTAGCACAAAGAGAAACTGATACTAGAAGAGTTAGGTGCAGAAGTTAGTAAGTTACACCTCAAACTTGTGTACTAACTGCTACATACATTTTTTTACGTGAAAACGTCTATTCGCTCGTTAAGCACAGTGATAGCAGGTCAAATTTTCTTGTGTTTCAGTGTGACAAACACGCACTACTAGGACTCAAAGTGAAACAATAAAAATATTACTGTTGTCATACCTTTCGGTGGATGCCGTCGTCACTGGCTGCTGGTCGAGTACTGTGGGCGAGCGCTTTCGATGTAAAGACATCATCTTCAAGCCACTGTTAATGTTGTACTGAGGTTAGTCCGTGTTTGTTGTCTTATAATGGTCCGTTTCAGGTAATTACAGATTACAGATTACCTGAGACCAAACTCACAGACAAACAGACTACCTGACACGGACCACAGAGATAAACAAATTACCTGAAACGGACCATTATAAGACAACAAACACGGACTAACCTCAGTACAACATTAACAGTGGCTTGAAGATGATGTCTTTACATCGAAAGCGCTCGCCCACAGTACTCGACCAGCAGCCAGTGACGACGGCATCCACCGAAAGGTATGACAACAGTAACATATTTACTGGCGGAACTAACCCCTTAGAATAAAAATATTCATATGTGATAGTAAGATGTTGTGGGACGAGATTTCTAATAAAAATAAAATACGTTGTCTTCCCACTGTTTTATTTTGCACCAGAACCGGTTTTCGACACAACAGCGTCATCATCAGTGGTTCATCCCACTCACATAGCATAGCGGTTAGAAGAAAATAAGCGAGTTGTCTTCTAACCCCTGTGCTGTGTGAGTGGGATGAACCACTGATGAGGACGCTGTTGCGTCGAAAACCGTTTCTGGTGTAAAATAAAACAGTGGGAAGACAACGTCTTTTATTTCTATTAATAAAAATATTCGCCGAAATATATGTAAAAATCGGTATTAAATTTAAAATTGCAAAAAAAATTAAAGAGGTTAGGTTTAGGTTTTATGACTCATGCCCGGGCTTTTAACAACGAGGTCATATCGCCTACTACCAGAGCGCTCTTTCGTCACTCTGGTGGACATGAGCCCGACTCTACTGTGGGAGTCCTAAATTTTGCCTACCCTAAATTTTTATTCATCTAGGTTAGGGGTCTTTAACAAGTACCTGACATCGTACAGGCTCGGGACCATCGCTTAACGTCCCATCCGAAGGACGGCTTGCAAAAATTAAAGATGTCGTCTCATATGAATCGTAAATATGCGCGGAATTATAGAAAAAGCAAATCAGAGGAAAGCTCGCATCAAAAGGAATTTAAAAAACCTAAAAAGTCTAGTGCCGAGCAAATGCTAAAGCTAGGCAGAATCGAAAAGAAAATGAAAAAAACACTTGTTATGATTTTATCCCGACGTTTTCACAGAAAATCTACGGTGTGGACCTTGACTACGCCTAAATGCCTAATGTATTATTTTTTTTTTGATTTTTGGTATTAGGGAGTCGGAAAACATGAAATTTTGGTGAAAACTCAACATTGAATTTCTGACCGATTACATAACTTCTTATGGCTGAGGAAGTAAAAAGAAGAAAATGTCTAACCTGACTGTGCTGCCCTCTCTCGTCTTAAGGAGCGCCTATAAGAGGACCTTAGACTGGAACGACTACCGGTGGATTCTACTTTATATTAACCCAATATATGAGAGAACCTGTGAAAGAATTTAATAAAGGGGCTGGTGAAAACTCCGCTGGGTGTATCATTAGTCAAGTCAAGCTGAAAGAAAAATCAATGGATTTACTAAAAGAAGTTTTGCTGTAGAACATTTATCAAAAGAGTTGCACCATATTGTTAAATAAATAATTAGTCAAAACTAATAACATTTCTGATGGATCCCTTCATCCTCCATTCTAAACCAATGTTCCTTTAAAATATATTTCTGGTCATTTCTCAAAGAAGCTGGTTAAGAAATCTCTTTGTTTTATAAGAGGATCTTTGTCATCTTTTATTTCTTTATTATTAATATTAGATATAATTCATTTCTTAGACGTTGATTATAGGATAATTTGAAAATGGCTGTTGAAGTGAGAAATTTCACAAGAAAATTAAAAATATAGATTGACTTTTCACAAATTTTATTATTATCTGCTAGCCAGCTTCCGAGGTTACCCTCATCACGCTATCTACAAAAAAAACATAATTTAGTAAAATTGTGTAAAATGGCTAAAATAAAAACATAAAAATATTAGCTGAGGGCTGCGCTAAAATCAATGGCTCTTCAAAAATTAATAAAATCAATAAATAAGTAAGATATAATAAAGTTTTAACAATTAATATACCTACTTGATAAAATATAACAATTTAAAAAGTAAATAAATAAAATGAAATTTCGAATAACAAAAAATAATATAATAAAAAATAGATATCATATATATAAAGCTGAAAATGTCTGTGCGTTGTACCGCTATAACTCACGAACGGCTTGATGGATTTGATTAATTTTGGTTTTAATTTGTTCGTCATCGTCTGTGGAAGGTTATAGGCGTATTAGTACCTCAATATCTGGTCCATCCCAGCATCCACCCACGCAATCTTTGTAACTCGAAAACCACTGCAATGATTAATGGGAAATCTTTTTGAATGAATTAGTTTTAGCTCCAAAGCTAGCGTTACTACAGTTGAAGGACTATAAGCCTTATTCCGTATGAATAATTGAAAATTATAACATCATGAATGTACTGTCGAGGAACTGAATAGCCTTATAGGAGATATTGGGAGAAAAGTCAAAGTTCCCCGGGCAACGCCGGGTATTACTGCTAGTAGGTGATACAGAGGGCGCCGGTAGCTCATTGGTATGCGTGCTTGTCTTCTGAGTTCAAGATCTTGGGTTCGAAACCCGACCGAGGTCCTTAGTTTATTTTATCTGGGAGGTAAAATAAACTTGAGTCCTTCGGATGGGACGTTAAGCGATGGTCCCGAGCCTGTACGATGTCAGGTACTCGTTAAAGACCCCTGCCATTTAGGGTAGGCAATATTTAGGACTCTCACAGTAGAGTCGGGCTCATGACGAAAGAGCGCTCTGGTAGTAGGCGATATGACCTAGTAATTAAAGCCCCGGGCATGAGTCATAAAACCTAACCTAACCTATAGGTATATAAAATCTTTAAAAAATGCTCAGAAATTAACAATTGTAAATTTCATGAATGAGGGAGAGGTACGTTTCTTCTGTTTTCTCATCCATTGAATTTTAAATTGCAAATTTTTTAGTTAATTTTTTTTATAATATAGCGGTCACATATTAATAACGGTGACAGTGACAATATTATTATAGTTGTCCACCAGTATGAAGACAGGCCCATACTACGGTATCATTGAACACATCATCTACAATGATCAATTTACTGTTCAAAGAAGACAGTTTTGAACTAATATTCCTCTCCCTTGGGAATTATCACCAATCTTCCTTATCACAGGTGGTATCTTAAATTGCTAAATAGCAACCCTGTGTTATATAATAAATCATACATCACCCTCAACTGTTGAATACCCGCGCACCCCCATCCTTAATAAACACCATGATTAATTATTCGTGTACACGTTGAATGTTATTAATTATTAAGGAAGTCTAGATTAATTAATAATTATGGAGATATTTCTCATTATATATCTATCCAACCATATTTGTAAATATAATTTTTTTAAAATTAATGTTGGGATATAAAGAAAAAATATTCACAAAAATATAACTAGGGGATGAATTAAAAGCCGATTTTTTTTTTTATAGAGATATATAAACTCTCCCTCCTTTCATATTGGCATTACAGGATATATGAATGTAATGTGTTAGCATCAGCGGTTCTCTTTGATTCATTGTACAGCATAATTCCGAGACCGACTTTCTTATATATGTAATAATACTAGTCTGAAATGATTTTGAGAGTGGGGATGGGGAAAGAGAAAGAGATTTGTGTAAAAGTGTTGGTATAAGGAACTCCTGTTAAGGCAAAATTACATATATTTTTTTAGAAATAGTACGATGTCAGGTACTCGTTAAAGATCCCAAAGTGAACAAAAATTTAGGGGAGGCAAAATTTTGGACTCCCATAGTAGAATTGGGCTCATGTCCCCAGACGAAAGAGCGCTTTATGGAGTTTTGAATTCATATATAAAATTTACATGTTGATACATTAAATATATAATGGTTTTATTTTTACTGATTGTAAGTATTGTCCAAAAAAATAAATAAATAAATAATAATAGTAATGCCCGAAAATTTGATTTAGGTAAATAGACAAATATGGATATTGTGTGTTTTGTTAGTTTTATTGCCAGATAGTAAATATTTAGGTAACCTTACAAACATCTGTGGAAACACCATATTTATTTTAGAGATAGCTGCACTGTTTGTAAGGGAGTCCAGAGACCGATAACGGCAAAAGAGAGATTAAGTTCAAAATGGGACGTATGGCTTTGGTCGCTTGAAGCTGCAAAATTGGAAAACTCTTGCGCTGGATAGGAATCTTTGGGGGAAGTCTCTAGAGGAGACCAAGGCTAGAATGAGGCTGCAACGCCGAGGATGATGATGTTAACCAAACCATTTTTTAAAACCAAAATAGGATAATTTCTGTGGTTTTGATGAGGAGGAGAAATTTCTCCATCATCTGTCTCTCCCAAGTTTAGCTTTGAAACCAGATATTTTTGTTTTGTATACATTTATTAAGTCATATCTTCCGGAGTTTCGCTTTTACTTTTTATTTTTTTAATTTAAGAAGGTAAGGGGGATCAATTTCGCTCAATCAAGCAGAAGTAACAAAGGGTTGAGATCATTTAAGTGACCAATTTTTCAGTTGAGTTCTCATATTTATTCAGAAAAACTCTTGAGTTTTTACGCAAGAGGTGAAGGGTTCTCAGTGAAGGTACTGATTTTTTTTCAATTATTCAAGCGGGTAATTTAGTTTTTAGATTTTTTTTCATCATAAATCTCCTATACATGGAATAAGTGGCATAACAAGAAAAATATAAATAAGCGAGTATCTTCTCGAAAATACAATATTCTGTTAAATATGAGTTTACCTTCGTATACAATTGCTTATTAATTTTATAGTTCATCGCCAATTGATTGCAATTTTGTACCCATGTTATCCTTAGCCTGAAGGCCCATATAACAGTCCCTCGCTACTTACTCTCATACCTCTTGAAGTGAAGCATGATTCTTTCGAAGCTGTGTATTCTAAAACCTGCCGTTGTAATGAATGTAGTGACATGAAACTTGTATATTCTGCTAAATCGGTTGAAGGAATGTAGGGAACTGAAGAAGGGAAATATTGAAAATTTAGCCCAAACGGTGGGTTGGCTATGAAGGGAGAGCGAAAAAATATTTGATTAATTTGTGCAGGGGAAGTAAATAGCCGGTGATTCACCGACGACTTTTTTCTTTGTTTGACATTAGGCAGTTCCGAAGAGACGCGACGGATACTCAAATATCATCAATTTGAGTTGCCTATGGGTATGATACCCGTAGGAAACTTTTTTCCTCACATTGAAGAAACTGTGCAGCGACTAGGATCTCTTCAGTCTGCATCTAGCCGTGGCGAGAAGCTGAGTTGTACACCATGTCAAGTGAAGATTCTTCAAGTGATGAAGATGTCGTTGTTGCTTATTATTGTAGAAAAAGGGAAATCCGAAGATCCTTACATCCTTACATCGAAAGGAATGTTAACTGCAGATTATTTGTTGCCGCTGAAAATCTGGAAAAGTCGGATTCCAAGTTCGTAGCATTCTACGGAATGACGAATGAATCATTCCTACACTTGATTGGCATTGTTTCTCCATCCATAAGACAGAGGAACACACAAATGCGGGAATGTGTGAGTGCAGAAGAAAGAATCACGTTGAGGTAAGAAGGTAATTTATTAAATTATTAGTAATTTATGGAAGTAATTTATGAAATAAATAAGTAATTTATTAAATTTTCAAACATGTTCATTTGCTTCCCAACTTCAGTCCATCCCTTCTCCACAACGTCCTTCCTGGAATACTGAGGCAAATTAAAATTGTACAATTCAAAGCGTTTTTCAATTCCACCCACAAATTTTACATTGAACACGTGTTCACCAGCCATTTCAAGCCGCGACGCAGAAGCGTCTCCTGGGAGTGGCGCCGTTTGTCTTCCCACCATTCAACATACGAAGTGACTTCTAATAAACCCTCAAGATACTTGAGTATCAGTCGCGTCTTTTCGGAATAGCCTAATGTGAGGTTGACCTTAATGAACTTGCACTATAGCCAGGTCACTGTACTTCGGTTATTGGTTATTTATACAACATCCATGGCACGGAGAGGGAGTTCTATTTATGACTAGAACTCTCCCTCGGAGGCGGAGTTCGAACCCGCAACCTTATTGGAAGGTTCCTTGCATCTCCATCGACTGCGTCTATCCATCTCTTCCTGGGTCTTCCTCGTCCTCTGTTTCCCTCCAGGATCACTACCATCAGTCTTCGTGGGGTTTCAGCCTCCTGCATCCTTTGCACATGGCCTGCCCATCGAAACCTCGCCAGTCTTATCACGTCTGTGACCTTGGGCTCCAGAATCTCTGTACCTCAGAATTTCGGTATTATTCTTTATCTTGAACATGCCGCTCTCCTGGACCTCCGCAGAACCTTTCTATCGAATATCGCGAGGCTTCTCTCATCTGCTCTGGTCGTTGTCCAGGTCTCTTCTGCCCTATAACTTAGGACAGTCACCAGGGTTTTGTAGAGCTGGATCTTTTTTTTTTTTTTTTTTTTTTTTTTGTTTTTTTTTTATGACGCCTAATATACAAAATTTAAAAATAAAGAACCTTAAATATATATATTGAATTGTTCAAATCGAGATTGTGACCTAATTTAATACCTATAAATAAATAAATACTATACAAATCATAATTCACATAAAAGTTCACAGTTGGTTAAGTATCTAGCCTAGGGCAGACAATTCTCCTTAGAAGACCAGATGGGGCAATAATGTATCTAATGTAAATCTGCTGCTCACATAAACTGTTGTTAGTAGTAACAATAATAGTCGAAAAAACAATAGAAAATAAATGTGTGTATAAATAATAAGACTAATAAATACAATTTTAATTTTATTTTAATTAAGATAAATGTTATTTCTAATTCTTCTAAAAGTATGATTCCAAGAATAAAAAAAGTATATGTTTGTGTGGTTTGATTGTGTGTGTATGTCTGTGAGTGTATTTACAATAATTCCATATGTTAATTCAAAATCTTATAGGAATGGCAGATCAATTTTCAGCGGGATCGGTCAAAATGAGGGAGAGGATCAGAGAATGAAAGCTCGACTCAAAAACCCTAACTGTCGATGTAATTAGATTCGATCAAAATCCGGCAAAGGCCCTTCTGAAGAGATAAAAAAAACGTGAGCACGTCGTCCTTCGGATAGGACGTTAAGCGTTGTTACCGAGCCTGTATGATGTCAGATACTCGTTAAAGACCCCTAGCCTAGATGAATACAAAAGGCAAAATTTAGGATCTCAAAGTAAAGCCCGGGCGTGAGTCACAATAACTGACTAACATTGGGGTGGGTCGCTAAAAATGAGTCCTTTAAAATTTTGGTTGGTAAGAGTGAGGGTGGCCATGACAGATGGTTGAATTTGACAGAGCTGTTAGTCTGTTTAATCTGATAAGTTCCCTTCAGTGGGCGCAGTTCAAACTCTTGTCATCCGAGCACGCACCGACTTCATTTCAACTTGAAAATCCCTCAATCTAAGTTGGGACGAAGCACGTTCTTTATAGAAGCACAGCCAAGAACAAAAGCCATCAAGAGACCGTGCTTCCAGACTTCTTCAGCAATTGGACTTGCCAAAATGTTGTCATCGTTTAAACTTATTTGATTTCAACTTTTCATAAATTCCAAAGTATGGATTTCAACTTTCCCAGCTGTACCAAGTATATGGGGAAAGTAATATTATCGGTAAGAAATTTTATGTTGAGTATTAACAGTAATTTCATGTTTTCCAAGTCCCTAATACCAAAAATGAAAAACTAAAAAGAATGTATGCAGATAGTACACACGTTTGAAGTGTAACTAATTTCCGAATCTAACTCTTCTACTTTCAGTTCTCTTTGTGCTAATAGACTATATTATTATTAACATTGGTACAAATAATTTAATTCAGGAATTTTTTTTTTTATTATTATTTTTTTTTTATTTTATTTTTTTTTCATTTTATTTTTTTATTTTTATTTTTTTATTTTTTTTTTTACCACTTCCCCGCCTGATAAAAGGTAAGGTAGACTGGGATCTCTTCAGAGAATATTTTCATTCAGCCACACATATCCCCCCGTACTACAAGACTCGTGAAGACATAAATATTGCCGTTAATCACCTCACACACACGATACACACTGCAATTCAAAACTCCACTTCTGACAACACAACACATCATAACACTGCACGCCACCTGAACAACATTGCTCCTAATTACATTTTAAATTTAATCAACGAAAAAAATATTCTACGGAAACATTGGCAACGCACTAGGGACCCACGTACAAAGAACGAATGCAACCGGCTAGCTCGAAGGATTAAGTGGGAACTGGACTCTCACAGGATTTCAAATTACAGATCCTACATGAATGACTTGACTCCCGGTGACCCCAACCTTTGGAAACAAACAAAACGTATTCTCAAACAGAAAGAGCAAATCCCATACCTTATAGACGGACAAACAACAGCAATCACGGACGATGATAAATCTACACTCATTGCCAATCACTTATAGAATAAATTTCAACTGACTGCCCCCAACGACATACCGACGAACAGCATAATCGAAGACGACCTTTCCCGACCATTCCAAACCGCAGACAAACCAATCAAATTCGCAAGCCCATCTGAAATTCGGACCATCATAAGACGACTACCTAACCGAAAAAGCCCTGGAGATGACTTAATCCCGAACATAGTTTTAAAAAATCTCCCCCGAAAAGGAATATCCTTCCTAACTAGCATATTTAATGCTTGCCTCAGATTAGGATACTTTCCCGACCAGTGGAAAAATGCAATAGTAACAGTCTTTCACAAACCCCGACGCCCTAAGCATAATCTTGACAGCTATAGACCTATATGCCTTTTGACAACAATTTCTAAAGTATTTGAAAAAATAATTCACTCACGACTGACAGACTACTTATCAGAGACACACGTCATTCCAACACACCAATTTGGGTTCAAGCCACAACACTCCTCAGTACACCAACTACAAAGGGTGTCGGAACTCATCGTGACCGGGTTCGAGCAGAAGAAGTACACCGCTGCTACTTTCTTGGACGTTGCCGCAGCGTTTGACACGGTCTGGCACAAAGGACTACTGTACAAATTGCGTCGAACATGGTCCCCATCCTACCTCTTCAAAATTATTGAGTCCTTTCTCAACAATAGAACATTCCAAGTGCGAATAAATTCTGCAGTGAGTTCGAGACGACAACTTAAATTCGGCGTTCCTCAGGGAGCTATTCTCAGCCCACTACTATTTAATTTATATTGCAACGACCTACCAGTGCCGCCGTCCTCAACACTTGCAACATACGCAGACGATACAATGATTGCTACCCAGGAGAGTAGCCTGAACGAAGCCATCGAGTCCCTCCAGACCTCACTAGATGTCTTGGCTGAATGGTTCAGAAAGTGGAACCTCTCCCTGAACCCTGAAAAAACGGAAGCCAAGATATTTTCCTTGCGTAGATTTCAGCTGGAAGGACTGAGAACAGTAGCTCTTGGTGACATCTCTATCCCATGGAATCCTAAGGACCAGGGAGTAAAGTATTTAGGGGTAACCCTGGATACGAGGGCCACCTGGAAACTACACATTAACACCAAACTGCAACAAGCACACAGTAGACTCAACCAACTCTACCCTCTCATTAACAGAAAAACACCACTTAAACACAAGCCACGATACTTCTGTACAAATCACTCATTAGACCCATATTAACATACGCCTCCCCCGTTTGGATGACAGCTAGCAAAACACTTTTAACAAAAATACAGACATTTCAGAACAAAGTTGCGCGGGTGGCCCTCAATGCACCCTGGTTCGTTAGGAACTCTCAAATTCATGAAGAGTTGGGTCTGCCACCCATCAGGGAGCATCTGCAGCAACTGAAGGACCTCCACCACTCCAGACTCCAGTTCACCTCTGGGGCTGATGTCTACGGCCTTGGGCAAATAACTGAAGGGAGAAGACTGAAGGCTCGCCTTTATCAAGACTTATAATTTTTTTTTTTTTTTTTCTCTTTTTTTGTACAACGTTTCATTTAAATCTCTTTGTGTAAGGCACTTGGAGTGCCGGCCCAAATAAATAAATAAATTGATAGGAATTTTTTTAAATCATATATGTTGGTAACAATTTCTATTTACAGTTAAGGTTACAATAATTTATCAACTTATAGATATTGCCTTAAAGATATTATAATTATAATATAGAATTAATTATTTATAAATGAATAAAGTGTTTTGTACATTTGACTCTGATGATGGAACATAATTTTTGTATGTAACGCTTGACACGATGGGCTTATGAGAACTAAAGCAAAAAATATAAGGCAGTGTTTGCACTTTATCTAAATATGTTGTACGTATGTAAATATACAGCGTCTATGGTTGTACTGTAAGTGGTCCTGGTTGTTTTTGTTTATTATGTAAAAGTAAATGCGATTATTGTAAAATTGTTTTCAGAATTGTAGAATAGAATAATGGTTATAAAGCAAAAATCACCTACTTACCATTTTCAACTCCATTTTTGTAGAATAGAATAACGGTTATAATATTAATATCAACTATTTACCACTTTTATCCCCATTTTCGTAGAATAGAATAACGGTTATAAAATTAAAATCAACTATTTAAGTACCACTTTTATCTCCATTTTCACTTTTTTTCTCTTTGCATTGTGTACATTTTATGCGATAAACAATAAATTTAATACAATAAATACACTTATACCATGCACAATAAATAAATTTAAAATGTTGTACCCTCAAAAAAAAAAAAAAAAAAAAAATGCATTCAAATACACGTGTTGTGCATCACAAAATGAAAGGTTAAAGCATCAAAAGTGAAAGGTATGCACAAGCATGCACAGTCTGCTCAGTTACGATGAATGTTACGATTTTTCGTTTGCGTTTTCTATAAGGACGACACATATTAATATTCAGCGGAAATAGCCGAAGGTGAGGAGAGGACTAGAGTGGGCTCAACTCAAAAATCCCAATAACTGCTGATGTAATGAATATATCAACATGACATTTTATATTTAAATTCAAAAACCTAATGAGGATGACATTTATTAATTTTCCGCAAAAATCGCTTGAAGGGAAGAGGGGGATCTGTAAAAGGGTGGCATAATAACTGCCGATGCAACGAATGTATCGACACAACATTCAGTAACAAGATTCATAAGCTATTATGTAAGTCAAATATTGAGTTTTAGACCAAACGGTCGATTGGCTTTTGAGAGAGAGCGAAAACGTAATTGATTAATTCGTGCTGGGGAAGTACATAATAACAAGTAGATTTTCTCTTGAAAAATTTATTTATTGACACTTTTTTCTTAAAAACGTTCCTTGTTTAATTTAATTTCCCTGAGTAATTCAATATCAATTGAAATGAGAAGAAAAAAAAATAATAAAATGAAATTGCACTGATCCTTTCTTTGAGTAGGATAATGATGTAAAATTTGCTTGGAAGTTAAATTTCCATGGAAGCTTTTTGAGGTGAAGGAATTTAATTTAAGAGAGACTCAAAGTGGGGGTACCTGCAGGGTTCAGTTTGTTTGCGGGCTCCGCAGGGTTAGAAACTAACACAAAGATTTCATCAAAGGTCCCTCATTTTAGTTTGGCAAAGAGAGGCTTCTCAATAAGAAGTCAAACTTCACATTTATCAAAGCATTTTAGTTCAATATTAATTTATTGTCTTTTGTGAAATTCAAATTTAATTTTCTTTGGTCGTATAAAGATTGATAGAAACAATAAAAATATTTAAATTTCAACTAAAAATATTTATGTTAGAAGAAACCTTCTACTGTATAGTATTACTATTTTTGTACTCATATTATTTATTCAGATATTAACTTTTTTATTTATTTATTTACATATTCACAACAACAACACTTGTCATTATAGATTGTGATGATGTGCGGTGGCAAGTGTGTCGCTGTACTGCTGAGGCACGTGACCGAAGAGGAGTCCAGGCTAGTCCTGGAGCAGGTCCCTCTGCAAGGCCCGCTTGAGACGTCGTGGCGGATTTGTGGGGAGAGTGTTCGTGGATAATTGCAGAAAAAGTGGATTGGCGTGATGATGGAGTTTTGTCGTGAAAATTTTGATATCGTGTCTTGTTAACAGAAGGTACAAATGGGATGTTGAGATCATTATGTAATGTGAGGTTGGAAACGTAAAATGGCGCATTGGCAATGTGGCGTAGTATGATGGATTGTATTGACTGAAGGCGTTGTATGTTTGATTTTTTAGCTGATCCCAATATCTCGATGCCGTAAGTCCAGATGGGTTTTAGTATAGTGTTGTAAATGTGATGTTTTTTTTCAAGCGATAATGTCGATCGTCGTCCTATGTTTGATTTCAGTCGTCCAAATCGTCTTTTGAGGTCTGTGCATTTCAGTCTGATATGAGTTGTCCAAGTTAAACGTCTGTCTAAATGAAGTCCTAGATATCGTGGACAGTGTCGGATGCAGGAATGGGCTGGTTGTTGTTAACTTAATTGAGTTAATATCTGTTTATTTATCTAACTTATAAGCTATCTTAATGTAAACATTCTTATAACGTACCTATTACCATGTTATGGTTTAACGGGAATAAATATTATTATGAATATTATTATTTGGGTTGCTGATTTTTCAAAAATAATTTTAAAAAAATTTATTAAATCTGAAAACATTATTCGATATATAGGTAGCTTTAATTTTTATTTTCTTGACAGTTCCTCCACAGATATCATTATTTTATTTATATTTGTTATTCTTGTTTGGTCTTCTTTCTCTTTTCCAAATGTTGTATTTTGTGACCTCATGATGGGACGTAACAACGTCCCGAAATGTCGTCATGAAAAAGACACGGAAGAGTCTTAAAAAATATTTATCTTAATTTCATTTAAATCAAAAACTGCATCTACTGTATTTTTATTAAAAGGAGCGACTCCAAATGTTGTGGTATTTTGCCAGCCAACACATCATTGTTACAACCCCTTGATCAATGAATTATAGCTGCATTTAAAGATTATGACACAAAACGAAGTTTTAAAAGAATTTTAAATTTGTTCGAATGCAGTTTTGAAGAAACAGTATTTTTTGTTGGAAAAAATTCAGCATAGCAGATTGTATTGCGGATATCGATGAATCTTTAAAGGAACTGAAGCCATGCTTATTGGCGTAATCTTTGGCCGTAAGTGGTAGAGGAACAAAACAAATTGTCAGCAATTGCAGATCAAGAAGAAGAGATCTTGACGATAACTCATGAAATTGGGGTTGAAGGTTTTATAGATATGAAAAAATATGAAATTGAAGACCTACTAAATTACCATAAAATCGAGCTCTCTGAGGAAGCTCTGTTATAAATGATTGAAGAAAAAAAAACCAGACATCAGAAGAAAGTGAAGGTGATGAGGAGGGTAAAAAATTGTCTTCAAAAGAGTTGTAAGAAATTTTAACCCTTCAAGAACAATTGATCCAATAATCCATGGAATACGATTCATCCCTTATTCGGAGTCTCTAATTTAAAAGGGCAATCGAGGCCACGATAACTCCGTGCGTTGAAGCTCTAAACAAACTGACATATTCAGCTAAACAAAATCAAATAACTAATTACTTTCTACCTTCAAGAGTAAACATTAACTTAGTAATTAAAATGTAAAATGTAATAAAAATTTCGTTTCTTTGAACACTTAGTTCCTATCTGGAATGTAACCCCCTTAAAGATTGAACATTCGTAAATTCAATAAATAAAACAAGCTTATTTTTTGAAATGTTGTCTATTCCACTAAAGATATTTATAAAAATACAACTATCGGTTTCGGCCTCACACCATCGTCAGGTCTAGTTATGAACTGACGATGATGTGAAGCCGAAACCGGTAGTTGTATTTTTATAAATATCTTTAGTGGAATAGACAACATTTCAAAAAATAA
Organism: Aradus depressus; assembly: GCA_963662175.1. Taxonomy (NCBI): domain Eukaryota; kingdom Metazoa; phylum Arthropoda; class Insecta; order Hemiptera; family Aradidae; genus Aradus; species Aradus depressus. The sequence continues at coordinate 27,965,059 of OY759214.1, forward strand.
GCTTGTTTTATTTATTTATTACAAATTCCACAATATGTCCGCGTTCCTCAACTTAGAAATTCGTGAATTCGACATTTCGAAATTCCTCGGAGGGATTACATGTGATTGGAAATTTGTGAGCGCTTCAACTTAGAAACAATTGTAGACATGAACTTGAAATTTGAAATGAAGATGTCACATGTGCTAACTTAAATCTGATTAAATTTTGGCCGAAACCATAAGACATACTTCGGGCTTAACCACATTTTACAAGATATCTATTTATGGATTAATAAAAAATCTCTTTGTATAAAAGATTAAAATGCACAATTTTTATGAAATTCGATGTTTCGCAAACTGCCCTAAAATGTGGTTTTGAAATCAATTTTTTTTAGACATTTGCTTGATTTACGCAAAAACTGTAAGTCATTTCAAAAATTGATTCTTTAGTAAATGTGTCCTCAGATTTGAGATAGGACTAATACGGATAAAGTTGTAGCTCCCCAAAGAATGTAAAATAAATTTTCTCAGGAAATATTTCAAAATATTTAAAATGAATTTAAAAAAATATTTATTATTGTTTTTTTATTGAAAATAATGAAATTAATATACTATTTAAACATATAAATTATACTTTCTTATAACTAATATTTTTACAGATCTCCCTCTTCTCTACTTAAGATATTGGGTATAAGAATGTCCTGTAATGGCAACAATACATATTGCAGAAAATACATTTGATCTATTCTTTATTTTATATTATATCAAGCGACTAACGTGGATATCTCACACACGAAAAGGCAAGAAATAAACAGACCTTACAAACTGTTACTAAGACTACTAGACAAAAGATCAAAATAACTCTGAGAACAAAACAACTTATATACAACGCAGTACTCAAACATCCAAAATCCTTCCTACAATTGCCAATACTCCTTATTATATCTCCAACAAGACCCTTCATACGGACCTAAATATTCCCTTTGTCACCGAAGTAGTTAAATCTAGGTATACAATTTTCCTCCTTTAGTTTCAACAGTAATCCTCTAGTCCATGTCCTCCATACACACACTTCTCCAACGACGTCTGAAGCGCCAATGGTCTAGAGACCTCCTTAGTGGCAGTGACAGTGACTATTTCAGAAAGTGTCAGTCACTACTGGATGATTTCTTCCCTCTTGACATTTTGACAATACCATTTTTTGCTTGTATCGATTATTTATACTTGTAAATTAACTTTTGGATTTTGTGAAGAGATCCTGAATTCATATATTTATAAATTTATGATAGCATAACTTCTCCCATTTATTTTTTGGTTTTTGAATAGTAATTATAGTTTATGGAAGTACTCCCATCATCAGTATCTATAACTTATCTCTTCTTAAAGTTAACATTTTTTCTGTCAATCAGAATCTTCTTTTTACAGAACATATTTATTGAAACATAAATTTTGTGAAGATCCCGTCATCTAAGATCTAATTCATTTTTTGTACTTTTTTTTTTAGATTTATGAACAAATTCAAGAGAAACGGGCGATACAGTCGAATCTATTTAAAAAAGTGCAGAAACCTGTAGAAGGTTCATCCTTTCTGCGCTAATTGGAGTACATAAAGGCACTTGCTGAGGGGAATAAAAAAATTGAATACAATTCAAATTTTATTATATGTTTGATAGGAATTGAGCAAATTTATAAACTGTAAAAATCAAGTAGCCAGTAGCTTTAGATTGTATTAAGAACAACGGAAGAACCCAGACATTAACGCCCGTGGTCAGGGTGATGACGGCTGCTATCATGACTGCTGGAACCATGTCCAGACATGCTATAACTGCCAGATTGATCAAGAGTACGCCACCAACCAAGAGTATCACTAAAATAAGTGTCATCACTAGTGGTACTACCATCGAGGCCGTCACGACGGCCAGGGTCAACATCATTGCGACCGTCATTTCCATCACTACGGCCATCGAGGTCACGAATCTCTCGACCAGGAAGGTAAACCCTATCATAAGGTTTGACAGGAACCTTGGCAAGACTTGCCGACTCATCCTCTAGACTCTTGTGGCCTCTTCGGCGTGGAAGGTAGTTAAAGCTGCCTGAGGATTGCTGACGTTTGATAACTTGTCTCAAACGATGGATTGCGTTTCTATTTGTTCTCAGGTACTGTTTCATTTCTTGGAGCAACTCTGAAAAAAAAAATGGCGTAACAGAAATGTCATTGGTACTTTTTCAGAATTTACTCGCAAACCAGTTTTTACTTCCCTGGGAATATCCTTTATACTTTAAGTTGTGTAACAGTCAGAAATGTTTCTAAGAAAAAAAGTTTTTTATTTATTTTAATTTTTTATTAATAATTCAATTTATCGTTATTACTAATCACATGTAGGGCTTTGGTAGCATGGTCTCACCATGGTTTGCAGTGAGTTTTATTTCGTAGATAGAACTCCCTCCCAGGGCCATGGATGTCGTAAATAACTATATAATTCAGGGACAATGGCTAGTATGCATCGTACGTAAGGCCAACAAAAAAAAAATCATATGTTAATTAGACATTATGACTCACGCCTGGGCTTTACCTACAAGAGTGCCTACTGCCAGAGCGCTCTATCGTCGCTCTGGTGGAAATGAGCCCGATTCTACTGTGGGAGTACTACATTTTTCCTACCCTAAATTTTTATTCACCTAGGTCTTTAACAAGTGCCTGACATCGTACAGGCTCGGTACCATCGCTTAATATCCCATCTGAAGGACGGCGTGCTCAAAGTATTTCACCTCTGAGCGGTATACTAATTTTGTGCCCGATTTTAAGAATTAATAACTATTTATTTATATAGTTTGTAAGCTATTTTGTGTTGATTTTTTTGACGTATTCTGTTACCGGGTATATATAGTTTAACGGATATAAGTATTATTAATGAGATTATAATATATTATACCTTCTCCAGGGTTTTTCTTTTCATCTTCTCTCTTTTGACCACAATTAGTTCGTGCTAATATATTAGGCACAAACACTGGGAAGAGTAGGACATATCCAAGAAGTAGCATATCATCTGACAAAGGGGATGAGGACTGTTGAGCCTGAATTGTTGGATCTGGACCACAGGCACAGCGGGCTAAGAGCCAGTGTTGCTGTGTTGAAACAACAGTCAGATGAGGACGTGTCACTCTGTTGGTTTGTTAGCCTGTGTGACACTGATTACACATTGTTCATCAACATCTGATTATACAATGACAAATTCAACAAAAAATTTCGAGGCCACTGTCCACGTTATACCTCACATCACAATGCCTCTTAATGTTAGTATCTCAGAGGGAGAGAGAGAGAGAGAGAAAGCTAGCGTGGTTGCATATTGAGCTCAAGATCGCGAGTTCGAAACCCAGGCGAGGCACTTACGTTTTTTATATCAGAGATGGAAAAACCTTGAGCATTCCGCCTTTCGGAGGGTCTTGAGCCTGTACCATGTCAGAAACTTGTTAAAGATTTTCCCCTAGGTGAAGAAAATTTAAGAAAAAAACTCATTTCCAGGGCGACATAAGAGCGGTCCGGTAGTAGGCGATATGACCTCATAGTTAAAGCCCGGGCATGAGGACAATAACTAACTCTGAGAGACAGTAACGTCGCAGTCAATTCTTATTTTTACTTCCCCAGCTATACAAAGTATAAGAGAGGGCGCCGGTAGCTCAGTGGTATGCGTGCTTATCTTCTGAGCTCAAGATCGTGGGTTCGAAACCCAACCGAGGCCCTTAGTTTATTTTATCTGGGAGGTAAAACAAACTTAAGCACGCCGTGCTTCGGATGGGACGTGAAGCGATGGTCCCGAGCCTGTACGATGTCAGGTACTCGTTAAAGAGCCCTATCCTAGATGAATAAAAATTTAGGATAGGCAAAATTTAGGACTTCCACAGTAGAGTCGGGCTCATGTCCACCAGAGTGACGAAAGAGCGCTCTGGTAGTAGGCGATATGACCTCGTAGTTAAAGCTGAGTACTAAAACCTAACCTAACCAAAGTATAAGGGATGTTATGTAATCAGCCAAAAAAAAGAGTAAATTCTCGTCAATGTACTTCCCTAACATGAATTAATCAATTATATTTCGCTTTCCCTCCAAAACCAATCGACCGTGTCGGCTTGAAATCAATAGTTGACATCTGAAAAAAATGTATAAGTGACGACTGTATGAAGTTTTGAATTTAAATATAAAATATCAATCATGTCGATACTTTCATTACATCGGCAGTTATTGAGGTTTTTGCGTTGAGTTCCTCCTCAGATCCCCTTCTTTCCTTCGGCCGATTTGGCTGAAAACAAATACGTGTCGCCCTTATGGGGTTCTAGATACACATATAAAAGTTTGTGTTTATGCATTCATTCTATCGAGAGGGGATCGGAAAACATAAAACTGTGAAAACTCGAATTACTGTGAAAACTCGAATTTCTGACCGATTACATAACTTCCTCTGTACTTTGCATATCTAAAGAAGTAATATTTATTATAAAAATATTATTTTTATCATATTATAATAACTTCATTATATTTATACCAATTTATTTTCTATTATTTATTTCATTTTATTTTTTACTATTATTGTTATTACTTGTCACATAGTCCACAAAGGGACGGTGGACCCATCGGCTCATCCCTCGAGTCGAGCCTTGGCTCACCAGGACGCATGGGGAGGTGAATTACCACCTCACCCAGGTACTCACGGGACACGGTGGATTCTGGGGGTACCTCCACAAAATCGGGGCAGCAACAATACCAGACTGCCCCGCGTGCCTTGGTGAGACGGAGACAGCGGAGCATGTCCTCCTCAAATGCCCCAGATTTGAGGAGGGAAGGATAAATCTGGAGTGCAGCATGGGCGCCCCACTGACGGCTACCAGCTACGTGGACGCTGTGCTGCGCTTCCAGGAGTCGTGGGATGAAGGCTGCGATTTTGCAGCGCTCATCATGGGTGGGTTGGCCCTCCAGGAGAGGGAACAAGGAACAACAGTAGCGGCAATAAGAACAGAAGAAGGGGCGTTACCAGCCACCCTTCCTCCCTTCCGCGAAGTAATGACAGGCCGTCAGTTCCGCGGAAGGGAATCAGGATCGGCAAGGAGGGGGTTTTAGTGGGTATGGAGAAACGACTCGAGCCCCACACTATCCAGGGCTATCTTCCCTGGATGTGCGTGACTGGCATTTCCCCCTCCAGTGAAAAAGAAAACACATGTCTATCCGAGTGTTTATGTATCTAATTTATAAGCTATTTTCATGTATACATTTTTATCACTATTCTGTTATTGTTTAACGGAAATAAATATTATTATTCTTACTATAATATAGTAATTATAGTATACCTGACTCTTTTGTACGTGCTAATCAATAAGGAAGGAATACTTGGAGGACACAAGAAGTAGCATATCATCTGACAAAGGGGATGAGGACTGTTGAGCCTGAATTGTTGGATCTGGACCACAGGCACAGCGGGCTAAGAGACAGTGTTGCTGTGTTGAAACAACAGACAGATGAGGACGTGTCACTCTGTTGGTTTGTTAGCCTGTGTGACACTGATTACACATTGTTCATAAACATCTGGTTATACAATGACAAATTCAATACAATTTCGAGGCAAATGTCCACATTATATCTTACAACATTACAATGTCTCCTAGTGTTTTAGTACTTGAAAGTGGGGTAGCTCGGTAGTCAATAGACACATAGAAAGGCTGTGACAGATATAATTGCGTAAATTTAACAAAAAGAATACAGGGTGCAGTGAAATTCCGTTGAAAACTCGATTTCGGATTATTTCCTAATTGAAAGTAAAGAGGAAAGGAAAAAAGTCATTCCCAGTACGAATTAATCAATTACGTTTTTGCTCTCCCTCTAAAGTCTATCGACCGTTTGAGCTCGATTCAATATTTGACTTACAAAGTGGCTTCTGACTCCTCATACTAAATTCTGCGTCGATACATTCGTTACATTAAGGTGTTTGAGTCGAGCCCTCTTCCCTGGTTCCCTCTTCCTTTCAACCGATTTTGCGGAAAATTGATAGGTACTATGTGTTTCTTAAACTTCTCTGGGATGTTCCACTTTTGGTTGTTTCCGGCATTTTTTCCTACAGAGGTGTCTTCTTTTTTCTTCGTTGGACAATATTTCGGGACAATTGCAGGTCCCTTCTTCTGGTCACTATGAACCTAAGGTACTATCCTTAAGGGGTTTTCAATGTAAATGTGAAATTTCTGGACGATGTATTCATTAGAACGGCAGTTATCTTTCCTAGGAATAGATAATTAAAATGCACAATTTCTTTGTCAAACTTCACTATATATTCTCAAATACTCAACTAGTTTCGCCCTGTTAAGGCATTATCAAGAGTCACTTACAAACTGACAGAATTGGTTGACAGGGTAGAGGGTACAGTTAAGGAGGGGGTTTTTAGGTAATGACGGGGAATCCCTTGTTTTTGTTACTCTATACATTCCAATAAACAGATATTTACAAGATAATAATAAATATAAAATAAAAAGAAGAAAGAAAATGATATATATATATAATCTAATAAAGCGAATCTAACAGTAAAGTGTTGGTATTTATATAGGTATGACTCAGGAATTATATAAATGTAAAATATAATAAATATTAAAGTGAATAAAAACAAATACAAAGAATTTAAAGGCAAATTAAAACATCAAATGAAAATTATAGTATTCTCTGAATGTCAGTTGGCAAAACATTTCCACAATCATCAGACTCTTAGCTACTTGATATTTAAATTAAGAAGGGGGGAATGGTTCAGTTCTATTTGTTCATTTAGCATTATAATATCGTTATTTTTGTTCAGTTTATTTATTTCTACCGCTTCCAGTAAATTCAAAAGTGGACCTTTTTGGCAGATATGTATTATATTTGGTTTGTGTTGTGTATATAATACATATCTGCCAAAAAGTTCCACTTTTGAATTTACTGGAAGCGGTAGAAATAAATAAACTGAACAAAAATAACGATATTATAATGCTAAATGAACAAATAGAACTGAACCATTCCCCCCTTCTTAATTTAAATATCAAGTAGCTAAGAGTCTGATGATTGTGGAAATGTTTTGCCAAGTGACATTCAGAGAATACTATAATTTTCATTTGATGTTTTAATTTGCCTTTAAATTCTATGTATTTGTTTTTATTCACTTTAATATTTATTATATTTTACATTTATATAATTCCTGAGTCATACCTATATAAATACCAACACTTTACTGTTAGATTCGCTTTATTAGATTTTATATATATATATCATTTTCTTTCTTCTTTTTATTTTATATTTATTATTATCTTGTAAATATCTGTTTATTGGAATGTATAGAGTTGCACTCTTCCCTTACGCTGTTTTGGTTGAAAATCAAAAAAGTATTTCTTAGAAGGATTCTGGATACACATATTAAATTTCGTATCGATACACTCATTTTATTTGGAGTTATCATGTTCACAGTCACACACATACACACATTTAAATAGACAGATATTTTTATTTTTGGAATCAGGAGATTGGAAAACAAATTTCCGTTGAAAACTCCACATCGAATTTCTGACTAATTACATAACTTCCCCTATACTTCATATAGCTGGAAAGTAAAAAAAAAAAAAAATTTTTTCCATCTTGCGTGAAAAGGGGATAATATTTTATCTCTCAACATTGTGGATTGATGTCAACTCAGCGGAGAAAAATTGACTAAAATAAAGTAAAACCAAATGGTCTCTGAGTAAAGATGACAAGAATACTCGTACATCCACCCAATTAGTTTGAGGAAATTTAATTTTTGAGTAAATGCCATTATAGTCTTATCTTTACTTCCTCCGACGAGCCTTTCCTCAACCCAGATGAGCATCAAACGATCAATACTATTGTGCAATATCAAATACTGCACAAATATATTAACCGTCTGACTTTATAAAACAGAATTTGCCCATTTTTTAAATTAAAAAGAGGGTGTTTGTTTGAAGCCTTTGTCTGTGTGTCAGTCTATCTGTGTGTGGCATCGTAGCTCCAAGACGGCTGAACCGATTTCAAAGCGAATTGTTTCAAAAGCTGGTATTTGCGAGATGGTTCTTAGCCATGTTTGGTGGAAATTGGGTATGCCGTTTCCAAGATATTCAGAGCCTGTGTACGGATCTCGGCCTCTATTACAGTTAGTGACTTGGAGTTTGAGCTCAAATGTTTATAAGCCCAGACCCTCCCCCCTAAGCCCTACAAGCCCCCCCCCCCCCGAAAAAATCCCTCTCCACCAAGGTTTCAGAAAAAAAAAATTGTATTTGGTTTTTTTTTAATTTTTAATTTAACTTTTAATGGAAATTTATTGGTGAACAATTTACTTTCCTATTTCTACGCTCTGATCTATTCTCTTTGGAGTAGTCAAGGAGGAAGAAACAGCTATTCATTCCTTTACTGAATGTCTACAATGAACTCTGCAGCAATATATTGCAACTGCTAAATTGCCATTTGCTGCGGTTGTTTCCCCATTTCTGATCCAGAGAACGTAATAGAAGAGATCATGTGCATCTCGTAAATAATAAATAATGTTGCCAAATTGGGTTTGCCGTCCCCTCTCATTCTTCCAGATAAAGTGCATCTGCACAACCATAATAATATAATTTATTTCAGAAATTTTTTATTATTCTTTCTTAGTGTAATACGTATATCCTAGCTAAACTTTTATTATGTACTGTTTCGTACAATTCTGCGTGATGCATGGGAGACCGAGGATAGTAGGAACATCTTTTGCATAGTGAATTTTCTTAGTTTCACCTTGTTATACCTAAAGTGTAAGAAATTATTCTAATAATGCGAAAATTCGAGATCGGGTTTTCAAAGGATTTTCACCTTTCAAGGTGAATGCGTAGAGTTGTAGAGAAAACTAAAAGACACACTTTATATGAATTACTATTTTTTTCAGATCGTCCAGTTTTTGAGATACATGTTGAACTCTGTGTCTTTCACGTAGATCTTCCTCCGAGCAACACCAAATACCCGAAAACACTGCTAACGGCGAAGACAAGATGGACGTCCATCTTGAAATGGAAGGAGCAATGGGGGCGGACAAATAAAGGTGCGGTTACAAGGAGCTTCTTCCCGACTGTAGAGGACAGGTTGGCGATGAAGAACGACAAACCGTTGCCAGCCAAGATGACCATGCTCCTGAGTCGACACGGCAAGATGAGGCACTACCTCCACAGGTTCAAGATCCTCGATTCGCCTCTCTGCCTCTGCGGCACCCAGGATCAGACAGTCCATCATTTAATCTACAACTGTGAACTACTGGAGGGCATAAGAAGTTCCCTAGTGAGATTTGTGGTGGGTCAATGGTGAAAGTTGGCCTTTGTCAACAATTATTTTAGTGCGACGTTTTTATAAAGAATTTTTAAAATTTGTACAGAAGATTAATTTTGATGAACTATAACTTTATTGTCTATCAAAATTATTGTTTGTAAAATTCAAAATTAAGTTGTGTTAAAGCATGTAATATACATATGGTGCATGCAGTTAAATGTATTCCCTTCCAGTAGGGATACTATCTACTGGATGGAAACCGGAAAAAAAAAAAAAAACCAAAGGTTTAAGAAAATTAAGTAGGTATCGTAAGTTCGAATATTTGGTTACAATATAAAACTTATTCTTAGACAAAATGAAACTGCCAGATGAATAAAATCTTCTAAAACAATACGAATGGCTGATTCAGTTTGTAACACTACCTTATATTCCAACAAATTTAATAAATCCACCAAAGGAAACCATATCCGTATGCTTATAAATCTCTTCTTATTTTTAGCTTATGGAGGACAGAAATATATGGATACTCACATATAACGATGGTAGGAGACCTGTAGGGTCTTATCGTATCCTCTTCTGAAAGGTAGAGTGAGGGGTGATACAAAGATGGCCACTAGTCCTGGGCCCCTTATTCTTCTCGTTACACAATACCTCCCCAGCTGTGACTTACTGTTCTGTCACTCCTCCTACTTTCACATCTTCTACTATTTATTTTTCTTTCCTCTCATCTACCTTTCTTCTATTTTTCCTTTGTACACTATAAATATTACTTTTTTATTGTTGCCCTCCATAATCTCCCTTTAACAGGATGACACAAGTTTGATAGCATGGTCCTCTTGGGCAAACTCTAGCATCCCCTGGAACTGTCAACATAACATGACTTCGGTGACTCCAGCACTTCCGAAAATCCTGGAACTTTCAAGTTAATACGACTTCTGGTGACTACAGCACTCTGAGACTGTCAACATAACTTGACTTAAGTGACCTATAGCTCTTCCAGAAATCCTGGTACTACCAAGTTAATCCGACTTCTGATGACTCCAGTATCACTGCAACTACCAACTACCCTGCTAGCTGTCTTCAGCTAACTACTGAATCTGATCATATAACGTGACTTAAGTGACTCCAGGGGAGCCATGGTGGCCGTGCGGGCTAGAGCGTAGGGTCGCATGGTCTCACCATGGTTTCGAATCCCGTCCGGGAGTGAGTTTTATTTCGTAGATAGAACTCTCTCCCGGGGCCATGGATATCGTAAATATAACTAAAAAATAACACATAGATGGCTAGTGTGGTGTCTGCCGAGGCAAATCAAAAAAAAAAAAAAAAAAAAAGTGACTCCAGCGTTTCCAGAATTCCTGGAACTATCAAGTTAATCCGACTTCAAGTGACCCCAGCATTTCTGGCCCCTCTGAAAGTATCAAGTTAACCTCGACCAATGGTGCATCTCAAACACCTCTCAAACTGTCCAATAACTTGACTTAAGTGACTCCAGCATCCCTAATTGTCAACCTAACATGACTTTTAGTGACCTCAACACTTCCCGGACCCCTAGAACTATCTCCACCACTTGGCCACTAAACTTTTCTCACCCAGGCGCCTGGAACTCATGTCAACAGATAGACATGCAAATCTGCTTGAATTAGTTAGTGTAATCACGCGAGCCGGCCCTTCATCACCCTCTCTGATAAGAGCAAAAATCTGATAACGCTGATAGGGTTAAACCTAACCCCGTCCAGAACCAAAGTCCGATTTCATTCAAAATCAAGAAGAAATTCTACTAACCCTTCTTCAGGTCAATTCGATTTAAGAAATCCTTCAAGTTTTTCATATTATGAAAAATAAAAGAGTATACTGTAATTTAGTAGTAGATAGTAATTGCATTTTGTATGGCGCGCAACAGCCAGGTTCATAGCGCCATTATCTAAATACTGAAAATAAGAAGAATAGAAAAAAAGAAGAAAAAAAACATTTTAACGCACAAACAGCAGGAACAAGCCTGAGCGTAGATTCAGTTAGAGAAACAAACTGACGAAGCGTGAGCCATTATATGTTTCACATGTAATTGAAGGCAAATCAGAGCGACCTGGAGAGACAATACGATGGCCGACTAACTACCTCAGGGTCCTGCTAAGTGATTCCAGGAGAAAGACATATTCTGGCTGTCATCTGGGAGCAGCCATAGAGGGCATCCTCACAGCCACAACAGTATAATTGAAGTTTCCTGATCCCGGTCGGCAGAGTCGGGGAGGGGAGCGTGGAACTTTCGTTGCCTACTTCCGTTCCGTGTCGTTTTCAACAACTCACTGCCGGCCAGGCACTAGAGAGCAAAAGTATGTAAGGAAAAAAAAAATGTCTTGGATGAATGGAGAGGTGGTGGAGGCGGCTAGTTTCTTGGGAGATGGAGGCGGCTAGTGGCTTGGGAGATGGAGGCAGCTTACAAGGCAGTTATTTGAAAGGACTATAGGATAAGATAGATCGGCCGGAGGCTGGGTCACTAGAATTTTTGTCTCAACATTTCTCAAGACGACACTCCTCTATCGACCACACCACACAACCAAACCAACTTTCAATTCAACAATATCCAATGTCCTTATTTTTGTGATTCACCGACTATGTACTTCCCCAGCAACAATTAATCAATTATAGTTTCGCTCTCTTTCCAAAGCCAATTAACAGTTTGGGCTAAACTCGATATTTGACTTACTCGATAAATAACGGGAAGTTGGTAAGTGCCATCCTAATGAGGTTTTAAAAAATATAAAATTTCATGTCAACAAATTCATTACATCGGCACCCTCACCCCTTCAGTTGATTCCCCTGAAAATTAATAGCTGTTGTCCTTATAGGTTTTTAAATTTATAAATGAAATTTCGTGGCAATACATTCATAACAACGGCATTTATAAGTATTTTTATGTTAAACCTCCCCCCTGATTCTCTCCGTCCTTTTGGTCGATTTGACTGAAAATCAATGGGCTTCAAATTTACAAAGAAAATTTAGTGTCGATATATTCATTCTTTCGGGAGATAGCGTGTTCACAGACAGATTTTTTTCATTTTTGGAATCGGGTCAAAAAACCTGAAGTTCCGATGAAAACACCTCATGGAATTTTTGACCGATTACATAACTTCCCTTATACTTCATATAGCTGGGGAAGTAAAAATCGAAATGATATTAGAGTAACGCCTCTACCCGGACTTTTAACTACGAGGCCATATCGCCTACTATCAGAGCGCTCTTTCGTCACTCTGGTGGACATGAGCCCGACTCTACTGTGGGAGTCCTAAATTTTGCCTACCCTAAATTTGTATTCATCTAGGGCAGGGGTCTTTAACGAGTACCTGACATCGTATAGGCTCGGGACCATCGCTTAACGTCCCATCCGAAGGACGGCATGCTTAAGTTTACTTTGCCTTCCAGATAAGTGCCTCAGTTGGGTTTCAAACCCACGTTCTTGATCTCAGAAGACAAGCACGCTTACCACTGAGCTACCGGCGCCCTTTAAAATAACCATATATGATAACCATAAAAGTCGTGTTTCGTATATAACTTATTTATTCAACTGGCATGCTCGCCTTTAGACTGTACTGCATGAGGTGTGGCCCCTTTCTACTTTCCTGAGGGAGACACATGGAAACATAATGGAGTAAATGGGGATTCTATATTAAACTATGTTGATGAACGCTAAGCCGCCATCGTGTCACGTCATTCCGCCAGAACATACAAATATTCCCTACTCAACTTATTCAACGGAGTTATTTAGACACATGTACGGGCTTTAACTATAAGGTCATATCGCTCTTTCCTTGCTCTGGTGGGCATGAGGCCGATTCTACTATGAGAGTCTTAAATTTTTATTCACCTAGGGTAGGTGTCTTTAACGAGTACCTGACATCGTACAGGCTCCGGACCGCTTAACGTCCAATCCGAAGGATGGCGTGCTTTAGTTTTTTGTGCCTCCCAGATAAAATAAACTAAGGGCTTCTGCCGGGTTTCGAACTTAAGCTCAATAAGGAAGCTACTGGCGCCCTCAAATGTCCCTTATTCAATGGAGCTCTCATGCTACCAACCCCATGGGTTCGAATCCCGAGTCAGGAGGATTTTCAATCAACTGACGTACCAATTACTTCTCTGTTCTGTTTAAAATGCCTCCATGTATCCTTACTTTTCTCAACCCTTAGAGTGCTACCCCTCTTCCAATAAAACACGGATTCACATCCCTTTAGGAACCTCTTCCTTCATCTATTCAGGATCCTTTTTTTATTGTGAAGCACCTCTCAGGAGAAGTTCAATCTACTTCCATCTCCTTTTTTTTTTCTTAAGACTTGTTTTCATTCTGTTTGGGAAGTTTTTGCAATCTCAAGTAGCATCAAGGAACCTTCGTATTGCCCATGGACTGGATATCATTTATAATATTTCTGTTTTGAAGGGACACTAATGATATTTTGCACAATTTTAATGCTTATCTAGAAAAATCTTGATACTTTTAGTAGAATTACTAGAACAAAGTGACAATCATTATAATAGAGGGACGCAGCAGTCCTCCACAAGTTTTGTGGACCTACCCCCCTTAGAACTGGGAGTTTCAACTTCACAATATCCTAACCTCCGTAGGCTACTCATGGTTGTGAGAAGCTCACGACCCTCATCTTATCATCAAGCAAAAGAAAGGGGTGAGGTCCCCAACGAGGGTTGGCAAGCGAAGGGAGCAAAGATAAAGCCCCAAGTGTGATAAATAAATTAATAAATGAGATATAGATTTGCAACATAATGACGTAGTTTGTCCTCATTTTTTATTTCAAAATAAATGTGAAACAAATATAGGGTAAACTACGTCATTATGTTGCAAATCTATACCAGCCTATCATGTAGGATTATAGTAATCCTTGGTTACCTCAATATATATTCTACAATCTGTACAAACAATAACAATAAGCAGAACCAAGAAGCAACGAGTGCAGAAGTAACCTATGACCATTGTTGAAGTTACTGCTCATAAAGAAAAATCAGCTAAAAGAAAACATCTGAAGTGGAATATGAGTCATCCCATCCCCTAAATGATACAACATGAATACAGCGTTCATCATTCATCAATACAGCTTATAGGCCTATAAAATACTGGGGTAATTTTATGTGTGTAAATGTGACTAACCCGTTTTAAAATGAAATAAAAATCTCAAATAAAAAAAAAATGTTTACTTAAACATAAAAAATATATCAGTCAAAAAATTAATATGTACGTCTTATTTTCTATTTATTTTTTTATACCAATTATCAATTATTTTAATTAATTATAAATGTAAGCTAGTATAACTACCGTTACAATATATATATATATATTGTAATATATATATATATATATATTGTAACGCACGTTAGCTTACATTACATTTTTATATTCCCTCTTTTTGGGAGGCATTACTGTAACGGTGCTTACTAAAAAAATAATTAATGATTAAATTAGGGTGATTAAAAATTATAGAAGAATTTACACGGTTTTTACAAATAAATGAGAATACACAAATTTATATTTTTTAACATATTGATTTATTTAAAACTTATTTTTTTTTTTTTTTTTAGGGTTAGTAACTTATTTTCAAACATACAAGAACATTAATAAAAATGGCCATAATAAAAAGTATCACACTTGCATAAGGTGAGAGTTCGCATGATGTGATATTGCTGCTGGGTTGAGCCTTACATTGGTGGTTGTGGCTTAATCGAGGTTTCACATGGCAAATTGTTGAAGTCTGTCGTAGCCCCAGTTGATTTCATCTCTTGTTGGCAATTTTCTCTCTACTTCTCAACGAATATCTACTGGATCGTCGGGTACCCTCAATGTCTCTTCATATTCATTTTTATATGACAACTTTCCACTACTTCCACATGTTTCCACTCCACTATCACTTCCACCACCAACTCCCCTTCTGTCTGAACAAATGCTGCTGACTCGCCTTTCCGAATCTCGCTTTCGCCATTTTTTTAGCAAAAAACATTTGATTGGTCAGTTTTAGCAAATGCCATTTTTTTACACTTACACTTTCTTTTTTTATTTTATTACAATAATTCTTAATTTTACTTTTACATTATTTTATGAATATTTTTGACTATTAAACAATGATCAATAATTAATTTATTCTTTAAAGATAGTAGGCAGTGTAACCTCTATATAACCTTCTACTACTTCACTAATGTAGGCGTGGTCATGCTCCATAGCACCTACTCCCCTCTTTCCGTACTTTTTTTATTTTTTATTTATTTTTTTTAAAAAAACCATGTACGGTCATATAGAACGCTACAATATATATATATATATATATATATATATATATATATATATATATATATATATATATATATATATATTACGGTGGGCTGGTGTTTTACGCCTAGGAACCCAAGCATCCAATGCTTATCCCTTCCTACATATAAAATATATATATATTTATATATATACTACTCAAACTAAGTCCTTCTTGAAGTACCCAGTCTCCCAGTTTCCTTAAATGAACCTGAGAAGGCTCCCGTGATCCAATCTTCTAGAGCCCTCCTCCGTGGTTACATCTTTGCCAAAATGTGGAATCTCCGCAGCGCGTATCCTCTTACCAAGGAAGTGTGCCGCCGTCTCGTCTTCTTCCCCACATCTGTCCTTGACTCCTACAGTGAGAGGTGTCTATTGAACGAACCATGTCCTGTGAGAACTCCAGTTAGTTGCCGAAGCTCGTTCCTTTTGAGGTTCAGAATCATCTTCCACTCTCTGCATGTGGTTTTCTCTCTCCTTGACAGCTCCAAAAGATCTTTAGTCCACTTTGTAATCCGGGTTCGGTATGCCTCCCAAGATATTTCTAGTACTGGCTCTGGCCTCATGAAGGGCTTACTTAAAACTTCTTTGGATAGTCGGTCTGCCTCCACGTTGAAAAAAAAAATAGTGTTTGTTTAATAAATAAATTACTAAATGAGGGCAAACTCTGTCATTATGTTGCAAATCTATACCGGCCTATCATATCGGATTATAGTAACCCTTGGCAGCATCCTCAACTTAACTCATTATAACTTCCAACTTGACGCTCCACTCTGGGCTTGAGTCGGTCCTAATTCATGGACCATTTCTCAATACATAGTTGATAGCATTAAATCATCCGGTGCCAACTTTCAATATTGTGAAATGAGGGAAATCATAAAATATTGGACAACACAAGTGGCAGTAGTCCGAAACCGCGTATAAAAAGATTTTTTCTCTCTCTATTGAATTGTTTTATTATTTGTTTGGGTTCCATGGGTATTGAAAACAAGTATGCATGTATAAATGGTCGTCCGATTGTAGAATAGAGCAGATCATGATGTGCCCAATGAAAAGTCGGGCGGATCGATGAGAACAATACATTTGTCGATATTCCAAAGTAAACGCTTCGCCACTTCATTGGTTTCGTGAATTAGCTTTCGCAAAACCGGAGAACTTCTTTTGTTTCAGTAAAAGGACTGACGGGAGGGTCAAATTTTTCTTCTTTCGGATAAATCTCATCCTTTTCAAAAGGAATCGATATGCCCAACTATGGCTGGCCAAATCGTCAAACGATGTGCATTGTACGATATGGCGGATATTAGTTGGTTATTTCATGAAATGGTGGCAGATCATGAAATTCCCAGACACATCACGATCTTTCCAATTCTACGATCGGAAGACGACATTTAATGCCGTTTTGGCTAAAAATAAATTGTTAACATACACAAAGACTTTTGAATCATAGGTGCTAAATTTCATGTCGATACATTCATTGTGGTTCTTGATTTGAGCCCCTCTCTTCTGATTCAACGACAAAAGGGAGTCAGGAACATGAAATTCCGGTGAAAGCTCTGCATGGAATTTTTCACCGATTATATATCTTCCCCTATAGTTGAGTTTGGGAATTAAGAACGGACGTCTGAGTGGTGCTGGAAAGTTGAGGTTTTTTTCTGAAATGTCCAAAAATATGGCTGCAAGTTAAGAAAAATTTGACATTCCTAGAATTTTTTCTCCCTCTTCGAGGGGAGAAAATTAGGAGGCCGAGAAGAAAAAAAAAATAAATAAAAAATATATATATATTTGTGTAACCATGTAGAATGTCATATGAAATTTTGCTACAAGATAATATTAAATATTGGTTTTTATTCATTATGGCGCCCTTGGGAAGGGCAAAATCACTGTTCTCCTTTTGTCCCGCTGTCGGATCTCGAAAGAAATTACTCATAAAAAATGTCGGTGAATCGCCGGCAGTGTATTTCCCCAGCGCAAATTGATTAACTATGCATTCGCTCTTTCTCTGAACCTAATTTACCGATTTGTTTGAAATCAATAGATGCCTTATTAATCAATGGCTATTAAATAACGAGATTGATGCTTCTATAGAAGAACTAAGCATGCGCTAAAGTCGTACGACCGGCTGTATAGCGCTTCCGGTTGGCGCCCCTCCCATGTTTGTAGACGCATTAGTCTGGCCGTGGCCTTCGTTTATATGAGCTCTGTTTTTTTTTGTTTTGGCAAAAGAATGATGTGTTTTAATAGAGCAACGAATTGTCGTGAAATTTCATATGAAACTTGGAAAAACCGCTACTGAAACTTATTTTTTATTAAAAAAAAGTAAACGGCAATGAATGTTTAACACGTGAGCGAGTTTTTGAGTAGTTTAAGCGTTTTCAAGATGGCCGAGAAGACGTTGAAGATGATGCACGCCCGGGTCGCCTTTCTACGTCGAAAACGGATGAAAATATTGAAAAAATGTTTAATCTTTCGTAAGCTCTTTCGTTACTCAGACATGAGCCCGACTCTAGTCTGGTCCTAAATTTTGCCTACCCAAAATTGTTAATCACCTAAGATCTTTAACGAGTACCTGACATTGTACAGGCTCGGGACCATCGCTTAGCGTCCAATCCGAAGGACGGCGTGCATCTCCGAGATAAAAATAAACTAAGGTCCTCGGTCGGGTTTCAAACTCGCAATCTTAGCACGCTTACCACTGAACTACCGGCGCCCTCTAAGAAATGAATAGGTGTCGTGTCGATATATTCTTTCTATCAGAATTTATCGTGTTCACACACACACAGACAGGAACGTTTCTCTCTCATTTTTTGGATTAAATGGGCCAATAATAATAATAAATTAATTTCCGTTAAACCAATACATAGTAATAAGATGCGTCAAAAGAATTTATACATTAAGATAGCTTATAAATTAGATTTATAACTACTTGAATCTAATACACCTATGATTAGTAGTAATAACAAAACTATTGAAAAAAAGTAAAATGAAATTAATAAAAACTGAATAAATAAGTACTTAAAAATATATGAGTACAGGCAACGAATTAACACATAGATACATTTATAATAAGTGGACACATTTTTCAATTTAATAAAAATTATATTATATAGCTATTGGAAACTATTTTTCAAAAACTCTTCGGAAGTGTCTTTATCCCAACGATGTTTCGGGACGTTCTTACGTCCCATCATCAGGTCCCAATGTGCGAGACATAGAAAAGATAGAAAACAATGTAACTATAACAATATATAAAAAAAATATAATAAATATATATATTGTAACGGTAGTTATACTAGCTTACATTTATAATTAATTAAAATAATTGATAATTGGTATAAAAAAATAAATAGAAAATAAGACGTACATATTAATTTTTTTACTGATATATTTTTTATGTTTAAGTAAACATTTTTTTTTTTATTTGAGATTTTTATTTAATTTCAAAACGGGTTAGTCACATTTACACACATAAAATTACCCCAGTATTTTATAGGCCTATAAGCTGTATTGATGAATGATGAACGCTGTATTCATGTTGTATCATTTAGGGGATGGGATGACTCATATTCCACTTCAGATGTTTTCTTTTAGCTGATTTTTCTTTATGAGCAGTAACTTCAACAATGGCCATAGGTTACTTCTGGACTCGTTGCTTCTTGGTGTCTACCTTCGGGTCTTCATGATGCTGAAACACCTACTTGTACCGGCTATAAGCCCCAAGACACGGCGAATCACTTCACTGCATAATTTCTACCTCTCTATCTACAGACATCCTCGCACATATACCACTCTGAACCACCGACACAGACTAGGCACCCTCCTCTGCACAGTTCTCATCTACGACATCCAAATCTGCCTTCTAGGGACTGCCTCCTCCTTCTTTCTCTGCATTTGATTGGCTACCATTTTCATGGCCTTATGTTTTTATATTCTTTAAACACTACAGATATATATTTTTTTTAAATAAATTGTCTGATACATCCATCCAAACTACAATAATACAGTATTGTTTTATACGCACCAATCATCAATAAATATAATTAACGTTATTACTTCTATGCAATCCGAATAACCTCCATGCAACCTTACTATCACTCCAGTAGGCGTGGTCTGTTTCGGCAGTATTACTCTCTCTCCACACGAGCTGTTTATGTAGAGTCAAACAGACCGCTACAATATATATTAATCAATTATAAATGAATAAATAAAAAAGTCTAAATAAAACAATAACGTACATTCGACTGACCTTTAAGGTGTGGAGGAACTCTGCCCAAAAAATAAAAATGAAAGCTTTGTATCAAATAATGTTTTTGGACATGAAACACGATTTTTCATTGTGATTTTTTTATTCTTTTTGAACAATGAGAATAAAATTCCGTTTCCGTGTAAAGGGTTTCCTATAACATAAACATTTTAAGTTGTAGTTCATTTTTTTTTTTTTTTTGTATCTATTGACTTTAAGAAGTGTAATACATATATGGGGAAATAAAACACAGGAATGTAGGACACTATGCATTCAAGATGCATCTGGTTTGCGTTGCAGCATGTTTTAAAGTGCTGAGCGAAAAGACTGAGATAGGAAGTTCAGTTTGAAATGTAATATCATGAAGTAGAGTTGAACATATTTCTAAAATAATATTTTGAAGTTTTCATATCCAAGTCCTTTCTGCTTTACCAACACGAAATTAATTAAATATTATGCTATCTTGGATAGTAGATGTAGAGTGTTAAGTCAGGGAGGATGAACTGGAAAGTTGGAGTTAGGAAGTGAGCACAACTTAGGACCAAGTTGTTGACCTTGGTGTACCCCTGGGAGCTTCCAAAGACAGATTGTCAACCCAATTTTCCCAGTCAGTTTTCATAACCCTCACGTCAAATTTTAACCAGACACCCGTCCTATATGTGATATTCATGGATCTCGTCGATGTTAAAACAATATGAGATGAGGCAGTGGCGTAGCGAGTCGCTTATGCACCCTTGCGATATTTTTCACTACTATGTTTTCATAGTTTTACAAATAAATTTGTCATATTAAAAAAAAAAGTAGTCAGTGTCACCAGCTTTGATACTTCCCCAGTAAGAATTAATCAATTACATTTTCGCAGCCCTTCCAAAGACTGTTTGGGCTATATAATTCACTATTTGACTTACATAGTGTCTTCTGAATCCTCATACTGAATTTACATTCTGTACTACTTAAATACTGAAGATACATTCAACACATCGGCAGTTATTAGGTTAGCGTTCTTCATTATGTAGGTAATAGCTGTGGTCCTAAGAACTTACTAGCTGGGCTGGCCGCCGTTGCACGGCATACACTAGCTGTGGTGGGCAGCGTTCCTAAGAACGTAATAGCTGTTGTGCCCAGCGGTTTTAAGTATACACTAGCTGTGGTACCCAGCGGTTTCGAGCATTTACTAGCTGGGGTATCCGCCGCTGCAAGGCACATACTAGCTGTGGTCAAAAGCGTTCTTAAGTACACACTGGCTAGGATGTCCAGCGATGCTAAGTATTTACTAGTTGGGGTTTCCGCCGTTGAAAGGCGTGGTGCCCAGGGGTCCTAAACACTCACTAGCTGGAGTGTCCGCCGCTGCAAAGCAGATACTAGCTGGGTTGTCAGCCGTTGAAGGACTTTAAGCCTTATTCCATATGAATAATTGAAAATTATGACATCATGAGTCTGTTGAAGAATTGAATAAGATTCAAATGAGAGATATTAGGAGAATGTTCCCCGGGCAACGCCGGGTATTACTGCTAGTAGTTAAAATATTTCCAAAGAAGGTTGAATACATTTTTTAAAGAATTTCTTTCTCGTGCTGATTGTATGCGTGACAAAAAAAAAAAAAAAAAAATTATAAATTCAAGTTTTGCGTTTTACCTTCTCATTCCCAAGAGGAAAGTAAATATAAGAGTTATTAACGATACATAAATTACGAAGCTCACTTTTGCCTGAATGTTAATTCTTTACGTGAGATTTTAGATAAAATACCATACAAAATATGCGGCAAACAACGGCTTCTCCAACATTTAACGCTCATAGAAGAAAATAATAATTTAAAATTACCATTTTTCATTTCCCTTTCTAATTTGATTTTTCTTCTTTTTCAGATATCTGACGCTACTTACTAAAAATAAAGGTAAGAGTATTTATTGAATGCAGTTATTTCAGTAAGCAAACTATTGTAATGATAATTAAAGTTGTTATGTATAATAAATGTTGTCCTTGAAAAATAATGATTTTAATTCTTACCTGTTTTTATTTGCGTGGGTTCGCCAAGACTCAACAGTTTTGAAAAATCAAGATGACATGAGGTGCAAAATATAAAAAGAAAGTTTACTCCATGCTTATTTGACTAAATATATTTGTAAAAAACATTCTTAAACTTTATAATTATTTATTCAATAGAATCCTTTCAAAAAAAACTTTGCTATTCTCTTAAAATATATTGGTATAATTGCTTATGGTCTAAAGGTACCTTGTTGCTTTTCGTTGTCTGTCGCGATTTCTGCGGTTCTTCGGATTTCTTTACTGTTCAATCTCTGCTGTCTGTCTTAAAATAATAGGGAGCATCTTCTTCTCTAGTAAGGTGACCGGTTGAGTCCTAGCTCTGGGATGTAGAAGGACCAAGGGCTGGTTCCAGAGTGGGCTCCTCCCGCAGCGAAGGCAACTGTAGAAGTGAACCTCTTCGGTGGTGACTGACGAAGTGATCCCTAGCTGGGTGCGGCTCGTTCGCATCCATTTTTTCCAACCGGAACTTTACTGCACAGCTATTGGCTGCCCAAGGGTCACACCCCTTCATACTCGGGACTGCTGATGGTTTTCTCCCGACTTCCTGTTAAGTTCCTGCCTTCCAATTCTAATATTTCCATCTTGATGATTATATTTATTTAAATCTATTAAAGCAATTAATATCCATATTTTTGGATATTACACTATTTAATACACAATAATTGTGTATTAAATAGTGTAATTATTGTTGAATTCTTCAAACAGTTCACTAAGGAACTGTTAAGTTCACGGAACTGTTCAATACGAAGTCTACTTTGGTCATGATCGTGTACATACATGCCGAAAAACGTCCTAAAACTAAATTGTTTAGACGTTTGCTCGATTTATGAGAAAACGGTTCGTCATATTGAAAAATTACATCACACCAAAATCCTTAATAAATTTCCAATCGCTATATATCCTTGGTTTTGAGGTAAAACAAATACGAACAAAGTTATACGCCTCATATAACATAGAACGAACAAACAATGCATTTCCTTAGGGTATATTTTAAAATAATATTATATTGTAACGCATAGCTACAAATTTTAAAATATTTTTTATTATCATTATTATAAATAATGAAAAATTCCCAGACTGGTCCTCGGTCTTTAACGAGTACTTGACATCGCACAGGCTTAACTTCCTATCCGAAGGACGGCGTGCTTAAGTTTATTTTATCGGACGGGTTCCGACCTGCGATCTTGAGCTTAGTAAGCAAGTACGACGCTTACTACGCTTAGTAAGCTACAACGCGCTACTACGTTTAGTAAGCATACCACTGAGCTACCTGCGCTCCCCAGCTGGGGAATAAAGAATAATAATAATTTTTTTATTTTATTCTTCTTGTGGGGTGGCATTTTCTCTGATCACAATTGAGATTGTTCCACTTCATGTTTCCCCAACAAGGGTTTTCACGTTCATTTCTCTGGTTCCACCTTCGCGGAAAACTCATTTATGAAGAAAAGCCATGGAAAATGAAGATTGATGAGGCATCTTGTAATACTGGAAAGATGAGGTAAACGAAAAATGGCCGGGAAAGTAAAAAAAAGTTTAGAGAGAAAAAAAAAAGTGTTCGCACCTGCGCGGGTTCCATGCTTACAGTTCTCCACCTCTCTACATCTTAAGTAACTGAAAAACTTAATTAAACGAAAATTCGGGATTTGGGGGGGGGGGGAGGGGGGGGGGGGGGGGATGATGGCGGTGAATTTCCAGCAATGAACTTCCCCAGCACAAATTAATCAATTAAATTTTCCCTCTCTCTCTCTCTGACCAAAATAAGGTTCTGAATTCTTGTTCTAAATTTTCTGTCGATACATTCATTACTTCGGCTGTTATTTGGGTTTTTCAGTCGAGACCCCTCCTGTGATCTTCTTTTTGTCTTTGGCAGATTTTCCTAAAATTTAATTGGTGCCTTCCTAATAGGGTTTTGAATTTAAATCTAAAATTTCATGTCTATACATTCATTACATCGGTCTGTCCTGCCCTGGCAGAGAAAAGGCAGGGCCAGCTTCTCTCTGGAGGAGACCATCGAGATAGGTGCCACTCACTCTGTCTCTTCATGCAGGATGCTACCAAATAGAGAAAAATTCTTGTTGAACAATGTAATTGTTATATACCTAATATATTTAAAAAAGCCTTTACTGTCCATGTTGCTCTCTGTTTTTCTTATTACAGTACCTATAGTTTATTGTTCCATTTTATTACAATTGTTATTGCTATTTCTATTTTCTGCCTCTCTGTTTTATTATTATTATTATTTTTCTTTTACTTCCTTCATTTTCGTACTCAAAATTTTTTTCTTTTATGCTCTTCTCTCCCAATTAGTTTACACTTTCACTATTTATTCATCTTTTGTATGATAGTCAAACAGTTTCGGGCATTGCCCATTTTCAATTACTGAAATAACATTTGTTACTAGTTACATTATAAATTAATCTTCCTATTTGGAGGATTCATCAAGAATATCATTATAATAAAACAAACTAATTACAATTAAATAATTACAGTCATACTAATACAAATTACTGACTGCAATCCATTACAATATAAACTATCTTACCTTCATTTTATTAACATGTATCATTTTTAATTTCCTTTATTTTCCAAACTAATATGAGTTTATCTGTGTTTCTCAACATCTTTATTTTGTCCAATTAAGTCTTATTAATAATATAATAATCTAAAATATTATTATGTGTATTATTAGTAATTTATTCATAATTAATAAAATTAGCAATAAATTATTCAACGTACCTATCTTGGGGGCCGTGCGGGCTAGAGCGTAGGGCTTTGGTCGCATGGTCTCACCATGGTTTGCGGGTTCGAATCCCGTCCGGGAGTGAGTTTTATTTCGTAGATAGAACTCCCTCCCGGGGCCATGGATGTCGTAAATATAACTAAAAAATAACACATTGATAGCTAGTGTGGTGTCTGCCGAGGCAAATCAAAAAAAAAAAAAAAGTGACTCCAGCGTTTCCAGAAATCCTGGTACTATCAAGTTAATCCGACTAGATAAACAACACATTGACATGGCTAATATGCACCGTACATAAAGCCAAAAAAAAAAATATACCTATCTAGTACCATCATTTTTTTTAAACTAATGTGATACTACAGATCGATTATCATTCCTCATTATGATATTGAAATATTTTTTATTTAATCGATTTATTTTTCATTTATTTATATCTATAATTTTATATTATTAATGATATTGGCATAATGGTTAGGTACCTAGTATTTTACCTGTATCAGTCTTAAAATTAATAGTTTGTTTTATTTTTTTGTTTATATATAAATAAAAAATGTATATATAAATAAAATTAAAATTAAATGTGAGTTGTTTGTTAATACTGTGGTTGGTTAATGCTGTTCTTGTTATACAAAAGATGAATAAATAGTGAAAGTGAAAACTAATTGGGAGAGTAGAAACCTTACATAAACGTTTTTAGTTGAAGTTTATAATTTTCTTATTGTTTCTGTTCTGTTCAGGAAGTGGGGAAGGGCATATATTGAAAGATAAATAAATGTTTCTAATAGATAAATAATAAAAATTAAATATTCAAATAAAATGAAATTATTCTTCCACACAAGGGATATGCCAAATGAAAGGTTTATTAATGATTGTAAAAAATATATAAAAAAGTATAAAGTTAATAAAATAAATAAAAAAAGAAAGGGGATATGTAACAAAAATAAAAATTTTGGGAAGCTCAATAAAACTTCCTGAAGAATTGCGTCACATACCTCCTTTCAACAGTGACTCAGATATTCTCAGCTCCACCACAACCAAAGAGCGCACTGCACATGTCTCATTTCAACACAGAAGATGTGTTCAGTCCTCAAGATTATGAAAATATAAAAAAGTCGTTTTGACATTTGATGTCACATATCCCCTTTTAACAATGACCGCTTCAATTGAAGTTAATCTAAAAAAAAATATAAATGAATTTACTTGAAGTTAATTTTAATTAAGATATTTAAACAAAATTTACTAAATAATTTAAAAAAAAAAAAAAATCATTAACAATTAAAAATTTATCAAAACATATTTGAGTGAAGCTCCAAGAAAAATTAGCATAAATAACTCTGGCAAAATTTGAAGTTACTTTAACGGTACCAATTAATTCAAAATGGCTCCCGGTTTTAATTTTAATTAGGCAAATAAAATATTTTGTGTCCCGAATTGGTACTTATCCAAAGGCGTTAATCCGAAGAATTTCGTAAGTTTTGAAATCTGAGATCTGTTGAGAGAGATTGAGGGAATCTAGAGAAAAGAACTAAAACATTTTTGCAAAATTACATAAAATAAACTAATTTATTGATAAACATAGTAGTATTTCGGTTCTTTCTTTTAAATTGGTTCTTGGAAAATCATTGCGTCGCCACCCGTTGCCATGGTGACCATTGTTTACATATTAATATATTTTGTACAGCTAGGAACATATTACAACTTTATTTGAAATCTCGTTAAACATTGTAGACGACTGCATTTATCCTAATTGTCATTTTAACAAAAATTATACAAACGATGGATTGAGCGTGCAAACTTTGGGCCTGATTGCTGGACAGGTTTGTTAGTTTTCATCAGAACATGTGCCAATATTGGCTTTACATCCCTCCCACTATTGGATAATGGTAGTATGGGGGACATAGTAAACATTATGTCATTTGTCAACCTCCATACAAAATTATCTCTCAAAGGGCACAAATTAGTCAAACTACCCCATAACTATCCATCCAATTCGCTAATTAGCTCGGACAAATTTCCTCAATCAGTTTTGCACAATTGGGTAAACGTTTCGTTCATAACTCATACGATGACAAGTGTTTAATCAATATATTTTTCATTTTTTTCAAGCATTTTTGATCAAAATACGATGCAAAACCTTCTTTCTATGTTCTATTTTTATATTACTATACAGAAAATAGTTAGTTATTGTGACTCATGCCCGGGCATTAACTATGAGGTCATATCGCCTATTACCAGAGTGCTTTTGTGACGCTCTGGTGGACATGTGCCCGACTAGGAGTACTAAATTCTGCTTACCCCACATTTTTTATCCACCTAGAATAGGGGTCCTTAATGTGTACCAGACTCGGAATCATCGCTTAACGTCCCATCTGAAGGACGGCGTGCTCAAGGTTTATTACATCCCAAAGGCCGTAATAAAGTAAAATAAAGAAATTGTTTAACTTTATTTTTGTCTAATTCCACAAAAATATATACGTAAAGTGTACTAGTATTGACTTACGCCATCGTCAAAATGTCAAGAGGGGAGAAATCACCCAGTGGTGAAACACTTTGGTCACTGAGTTACTGTCATTTGTCACTGCTACAGTCACAATCACTGTCACTGCTGCTGCAAAGGAGGTCTCTAGGCCATTGACACTTAAGCCTTAGTTGGAGAAGTGTGGCAGAATGGAGGGCACGGACAATAATGTATTGTAGTACTGTAATGTAACGAAGTTACATATATGGTTCACATATGGAACTCACCCCATCTCGGCTGCCACTGCTAGTGATAGACGGAACATCATTACAGTAAATTGGACAAAATGAAAGTTAAACAAGTTCTTTGTATTTCTCATAGATATAAAAGACTGACTAGTTGTCCATTAACCGGTAAACTGTGTGGGTGGGATGTACCACTGATGAAGACAGAAAACCGTTTCTGGTCAAAAATAAATCAGTGGGAAGACAACGTCTTTTACTTCTCTAGCCCCCACCAAATTAGGTTGAGAAATAAAATTGTATTATGATTTTGACTGAACTACCCTATTCTAAATTCCTTACCAGTTTACTACACTAAATTTACTGTTCTATATTTAATAAATTCAAAAAAATATATTAATGTGAATGCTTAGGACGATTATAAAAATGTCAAATGTTTCTATAAATATTCATGAGCCTTTTTAAAATTCATGCTTATTCCTTTTATCCTTGTCAAGTCTAGATTCATGATACAACGTCTCCAGTTTTATCAACAATTTTCTACACTTTCTTTAGACCTTGGAAGACATTTACGGAACGAGAGAGACTGATACTCGTACATGATCAGTGACAACCTTTGACCCTTCCCCCACCCAGTCATCCCCCCCACTACTTTAACCTCCCCATGTGGTTATTCGTGTCAGGTTATATTACCCCCACATTGTAATCTTCCCGTGTGGTTATCCGGTTCAGGTTATGTTACCCCCATCTAGGTTATGTTATCTTTAATCACTATCGTAACCTCCCCTTGTGGTTATCCCTGTCAGGTTATGTTACTCTTAATCACCATTTTAATCTCCACATGTGGCTATCCGTGTCAGGTTATAATAACAAATATTATGTTTTTAAGTAATATTGAGTGTAAAAAATATAGATTGTATCAAATATAGATTATTGCAAATTCCATTTTTTTAATGTCCCCTCCCCTTTCTGATTATTATTATTTTTTTTGCATTGCAATATCAAATTTGCTAATTATAATTTTATTTAGCTCATTAGCACTCCCAAGCGCCTAGAAATAAAATAATAATTGATATTAAATCAATTAGGTGTGACTTCTTAGGAAAAAAAAAACTATATGTGACGGGGTTTGAACCTTGCGCCGCCTCTGTTGGTCGTACAGTGGACAATGGAGGACTACATGTTCTGCAGTCACGATGCCACCGCACGAACAGTTCGGGCTGTTCTTCCTCTTAAAAAAGAAGAGTTTAGAGTTAACGTCGCCTGTTAATATTTGGGACATCCTATTATCATGCTGTACCCACATGGAGTCGAGGCGTACCAGGACGTCCGGGATGACCTATGCATTGTTCGGCCATTCGAACTTCGTGACCAACGTTGTTGCCATTTTTCTACTACCCAATTCTGGACGATGTCCTCGCAGCTCTCTTCTTATCTTCCTCCAGGGCTAGTCGCAAAAGCTCATCAATGTCTGCTCCTAAATGCATGTGGCGTCTGCAGAAGTACAATGCGACAGCCCCGTCCAAGACCAAGTCAATGTGGCTAGTACCTGTAGCGCAGCCTCAGAGACAGTTCGATAGGTAAGCATGCAGCCTCTGAGCTAACGGCGCCCATTCATGATTCAATGTATCTATTTTTATCACTAATTTTCCACACATCCTAAAGATATTGACGAGAATTTCGGAGAGAACAAAGACAGACTGTTAACAGTTCTACTTTGAGAGCCTATAAAATTGTACTTATGGCACGTATCCATTCACATGGTTTTATGGTGTGGTGACCTAGATTTTTGTTTAGTAAACACCTGCTACAAAGCCTTTACGAGAACAGTAAAACCTGAGTCTAGAATAGTCTTGAAATGTTACGGGACAGTCTTATAATATCTAAAGGATATCGGGAGAAAGAAAAGGAATGTCACTTTTTTTTTATACTTTCCCAGATATACGAAGTGTAGGGGAAGTTATGTAATAAATCAGAAATTCGATGTTGACTTTTCACCGAAATTTCAAATTTTCCGACTGTTTCCAGGAATGGAAAACAAAATATCTGTGAACACGATAACTCGGGATAGATAAAATGCATCTACACGAACTTCTATATCTGTATTTAGAACCCTATATGGACGATATCTATTGATACTCAGACAAATCGGCCAAAGGTAAGAGGGGATCATTGTTTCTGCGACCGACATCGTCGCGAAAATAGTGAAAACAGAGGACCTTGATGACCAGTTTGAAACTCCATCTCGGATTTTCGCACAGTTACAATAATTCTTTATAATATAGGTTTAAGTAAGTAACAACAACACAGACTTCAATTTCATGAAATTCAGCTAGCCAGAATACGAAATTTCTGTAAAAATCCATTATCGATATTTTGAATGATTACATAACTACTCCTATTCTTATAGAAATGTGAATCACCGAGGATGTACTTCCCCAGCGCTACTAAGCTTTTGCTCTCCCAAATGTTTGAAAATCAATAAGAGTCTTACTCAAGGACCTCTGAATCATCGTTCAAAATTTCGTGTTGATACATTCGTTAAATCGATAGTTATTACGATTTCTGTGTTGCCCCCCTTCCTCATTTGACTAAAAATTAATAGGTATCGTCCTTATGGGATTTTGGAGTTACATTCAGATTTCTTGTCGATATATCCATTATTTCGGCAGTTATTGAGGTTTTCGTGTAAAGCCTTCCTTTTTTTTGACCGATTTGACTGAAAATCAATAGAATTTCTGACCAATTACATTTTCCTTATACTTAGGTTAGGTTAGGTTTTATGACTCATGCCCGGGCTTTAACTAAGAGGTCATATCGCCTGCTACCAGAGCGCGCTTTCGTCACTCTGGTGGACATGAGCCCGACTCTACTGTGGAAAGTCCTAAACTTTGCCTACCCTTAATTTTCATTCACTTAGGGTAGGGGTCTTTAACGAGTACCTGACATCGCACAGGCTCGGGACCATCGCTTAACGTCCCATCCGAAGGACGGCGTGCTTAAGTTTATTTTGCCTCCCAGATAAAATAAACTAAGGGCCTCGGTCGGGTTACGAACCCATGTTCTTGAGCTCAGAAGTCCAGCACGCATACCACTGAGCTACCGGCGCCCTCTTTTCCTTATACTTCGTATAGCTGGGAAAGTAAAAAAGGCGTTGTCTTCACACAGTTTACCACTAGAACCGGTTTCGAACGCAACTGTGTCATCATCAGTGGTACATTTTCACCATCGTTTAACCCAACAATGTAGACCCTACAACATTATAGTATTATGTTCCTTGTTTTGTTGCATAACAATTTTATTATTTCCCGAATATAACTGGGAAACTGAATAGTAACTGAGTTGAGTAGAGTTTGAGGTCTGTGGGTTGTGGTAAGGCTATGAGACATACTGCAGTGTGTTGTGTTTGTGGGCTGATGTGTAACGACCAAGGTTGGAGAGTTCATTCGGAATATAAACTTCGATATAGCCACCCTGGGGATAAGACAGGCCGTGCTTCCCCAAGGGTATTTACCCACAACATATAAGCTCCGTAAGGGTAAATTCTATCTACATCTAAATTGAACGGAATTTTAAAATGTTAACTGTTGTCCCCAAACACAGCTTCGGGACGCTGAAATGTCCCGTTTTCAGAAAGAGCATAACTGCACTTAAAATAGAAAGGAAGTCGAATTTTTATGAGTGTATTAGGGTGGTCCTTAAATTGAAAAAGTTGAAATTTTAAAATATGCTCCCCCTAGGTCGAAAGTAGTTCCCAAAAAAAATTTTTTGGCGCCGATAAAACGAGAAAAAATATTAAATAACCCGTCCCCCATCGAGGTTGAATTTTAAATGGGATTTAACATGGGTTTCAAAGTTTTCTTCAGTCGATCGATTACTGAGCCGTTGATTTCCATCGCTTTAAGGTAGAAAATGGTACTCAGGGGTTTTCGGGGTCGTTGAAGCAGAATATGATGTTAAAAACTCATTTTAATACATGCCAGCTGTCAAAAAACCTGTCATTATCATTTACTTTTTTCATAATCACGGTTTTTTGAGTATTATCAGTTTCTAAACAAAAAAGTCTACTAGTTTCAACATGTTCAACATGGAACTGCCGTCGTTGCGTCAAAACATATTCCTCATTGGTGACGACGTAAAAATTGAAGGCAACAAATTGCCAAGTAAATTACAAGCAATGAAATTGCTTTTGTTTTATCTACGTGTCGTCAAATTAGATGTCGATTGAAGTATAAATGCAGTGATAGACGGTCTTATTGTTTTGGGAAAAAGCGAAAATTCCAGCACAGGAACCACACAAGTGCAAACTCAAAGAAATTGATTAAATATCGAAAAATGTTTTCCTTACATTTTTTAAATCGAAACTAGTAGACTTTTTTATTTAGAAACTGATAATACTCAAAAAACCGTGATTATGAAAAAAGTAAATGATAATGACAGGTTTTTTGACAGCTGGCATGTATTAAAATGAGTTTTTAACATCATATTCTGCTTCAGCGACCCCGAAAACCCCTGAGTACCATTTTCTACCTTAAAGCGATGGAAATCAACGGCTCAGTAATCGATCGACTGAAGAAAACTTTGAAACCCATGTTAAATCCCATTTAAAATTCAACCTCGATGGGGGACGGGTTATTTAATATTTTTTCTCGTTTTTTCGGCGCCAAAAACTTTTTTTTGGGAACTACTTTCGACCTAGGGGGAGCACATTTTAAAATTTCAACTTTTTCAATTTAAGGACCACCCTAGTGTGTATCCAGAACTCTATTGACTTTAAACCAAATCGACCAAAAGTAAGAATGGCTTAATACAAAAAACATAGTATATGTTGAAATGAATGTAAATGTGAAATCTTATGGTTAGGTAGATATTAGCTGTATCTTGTAAAATGTAGGTACTCTGAAGTCATGCCGTCCCAATTTTTGTCCAAGATCTAATCAGATTGAAGTTAGCACATGTGACATCTTCATTTCAAATTTCAACTTCATTGCTAAAATTGTTTCTGCGATAGACATCAGCGTGAAAATGGTCAAAAAAATCTTGAAACCTTGAAAAAACGTTGGAAACTCGCAACATTAGGATAGATGTTTTTATGGTAGGTAAATTCTATCTACATCTAAATTAAATGCAATTTAAAAATAATACATACATCATGTGTGATCAGAAAACACAATGAAGAGTTTAAGTTCAAGTAAAAACTGCACTTATAGTAGAGTGGAAGTCTTAAGAGAAATGCAAAATTTTGGTCATCCAAATTTTTATTTAAATTAGATTTTGCTTAAGCGTTTTTGTATGTTTGTGAACACGAAAACTCCCCATGAAATGCATCTATCATCACGAAATTTTATAAGTGAATCCAAAATCCCCATGAAATGCATCTATCATCACGAAATTTTATAAGTGAATCCAAAATCCTCCAAGAATAACAACTACTAATTTTCAGTCAAATCGGCTAAAGAGAAAAAGGGTATTAGGGTGAGAGACAACACAAAAACTATAGTAACTGCCATAGTGATGAATGTATTGACACAAAATTTCATTTGTTAATTCATAGCCTTCTAAGGACGACAGCAGATTGGTTTATTAACGAAAGGAGAGAGGGTTTCAGGAGGGGGGAGGGGGGGCTCAACTCAAATACCCTAGTAACTGTCTATCTAATCAACTTATCGTCACATAATTGAGTATCAGGTCTCACAAGTCAATATGGTAGTCAGCTATTCAGTGATAACCAAGCATCAATTGGTTTTAGAGGGAAAGCGAAAACTTTATTGAATAATTCGTACTGGGAAATTGCCTGTTATTTAACGATGACATGAAATGAAAAGAAATTTTATTATTCTGGGACCGAGGTCCCCTAAGAATAAATACATCCAGAGTAAAGAACAGGAAACAATGAAATATAGTATCAGTACAAAGAAATAAAAATATAGGTAAATAAAATTAGTGCTACATTGGAGAAAAACTATACAATTAAAAAAAAAATATAAACAAAAGATTAACAGGGTAAAACATAAAATTAACAACTTCATTATGATGAAAAAAAAAAAAAATAAATAAAAGTATCTATAATAATAAAAGAGAATAAGTAAAAAAGAAAATCTATTTAACTAAGAAAAAAAATTAAATTGATAATAAAAATCGACCGAGCATAATACTATGATGGTTGATTATTAAAGAGAAGGAAGGATGCCCAGCCAAGGTTTGAAATAAAATTAATTATAGACAGTAGGGGGTAGATAGAAAAGTGTGAGGAGAGAGAAGAGATAGAAAAATAGTCAAAATAAAATAAATAAATGCATGATAAAAATATATTACTCTTACTCTTACTCCGTTGGCGACGAACCCTGAAGATCCTTAGCCGCCCACACTAGCCTTCTCAACCGCGATCTGTCGTGCGCCACCGGTCGCCAGTTCACCACGTGGTGTTCCACAGCATCCTTCTTCACCAGGTCAGCCCACCTCAGCCTTGGTCTTCCTCGTGATCTGGCTCCTTGGACCTGAGCGTCCATGATGCGTCCTATGGCTGTCTGCTCTCCGCTTCTCACCACGTGTCCAGCCCATCTTAAGTGCCGTGATTTCATATCTGCTACTATGGTCGGGTGTTGCCAGAAGATGTCCCTCAGCTCCCTGTTGGTTCTGATCCTCTACTCTTGGGTTTCTCTATCCTTGACCGGACCTGCTATCTTCCTCAGCACTTTATTTTCAAACGTCTGGAAACGTTTCTCCAGATGTGAGGTCAGGGTCCAGGTTTCACACCCATAGATCAGAACGGGCTTTACCATGGAGCTGTAGATCCTATACTTCAGGTTCCTTGACAAGGCTCTGGACCGTAGCAGCTTGATGACAGAGAAATACGCTCTTTGGGCCTGCAGAAGTTTTCTGTCCACCTCCTCCAACATCGAGTTGATGCTAGTTACCGTGGACCCGAGATACCTGAAGTTTTCAACTCTTGGGAAGGAGAAGGTCCCCACATTTAATTCCTGCTCCAGATGAATATTCTTACTGACTATAAGGTAGTCGCTCTTGTCGACATTAACTTCCAAAAAATATATAAATGTGTAAAATGAATCAAAAAGGAATAATATTGATTATGATCAAATAATTTAGAAAATATGATAAAAGAAATATAATAAAATTGAGAATGACAAATGAATGAGACAGAAAAAAGAGAGAAAAAAAAATAGGGAAAAGTAATTTGAATGATTAGATAATTGAGGTTGACGATGTTTTTATTAGTAAAATAAAAAGCCCGATGTCAGTTCTATGGGAAAATTCCATGCAGTATTCCCTACACGAAGTGGCTATCTGTACACATACGGCTTGAGATATTAATATAAAAAGCTAGGTAGTGACATCTGGACCGATTTCCTAATGATTTTTCGTTAGAGAAATCTCTAATGACACCACAAATTGTTTTCCAATTATTACTCCAATATTACTTCTCCAGCTGTACGATGTATAGGGGAAGTTATACAATCGGGCAGAAATTCGATGCGGAGTTTTCAACGGAAATTTTCCGTCCTCTTGATTTCAAAAATGAATGAAAAATGCCTGTGAGTGTGAACACGATAACTACCAATAGAAATAGAATGAATGTCTCCTTTTGAAATTTTATATGTGTATCCAGAACTTTTTAAGAACGAGACCTATTGATTTTCAGCCAAATCGGCCAAAGGTAAATGGGGTTTGACATTGGGGGGCTAAACACGAAAACTCTACTAATTGCCGTTGTAATGAATGTATTGACAAGAAATTTCCGGTTTCACGAAGAACCGGTTTTCGTCGCAACAGTGTCATCATCAGTGGTTCATCTATGATAGAATAATAAAATATACAAATAATGAAAATTATAAATAACTCTTAAAACATCAAGAGAGTTACAAGATAAAAATGATAAACTTACTTACCCCACTCACACAGCACAGCGGTTAAAGGACAACCGGCATAGCTCTGAGGGGTGGGGATAGCTAGATTCACTCACTCTCTCTACATGCAAAACGATTCATTCTAATATACACCATATAATATATTGCTGGTTGTCCTTTAACCGCTGTGCTATGTGGGTGGGGTAAGTTCATAATTTTTATCTTGTTACTCTGGACCCTAATGCTTTAAGAGTTATTTATTCATTATTTGTATATTTTATTATTTTATCATAAATGAACCACTGATGATGATACTGTTGCGTCGAAAACCGGTTCTGGTTCAAAATAAAACAGTGGGAAGACAACGTCTTTCATTTCTTTGATAAAATTTTATATTTTAATTTAAAACCCTATATACTCAAATACTGTCCTTGTAATGGTCTCAACACAAAATTTAGTATGAGGACTCAGAAGCCACCATGAAAAACAAATATTTAGTTTTGCCGCAAGCGGTCAATTGGCTATGGAAGGAGGGCGAATGTTTAATTGATTAATTTTTTCTGGGGAAGTTCATAGCCGGTGATTCACCGGCGATCTATTTTATTATTTTTAGTGCTTTCCATAGAAGCCTGAAAATTTTAGCACTAGAGCTAGAAGCTCCCCAATGAACAGTGTATTAGTTAGGACTCATGCCCGAACTTTAACTATGAGGTCATATCGCCTACTACCATAGCTCTCTGTCATCGCTCTGGACATGAACCTGATTCTACTATGATTATTATGTATTTTGTATTTGTAGATTATTAAATCCCTTTCCCAGACAATAGACCAACAAACTTCTATTATATCAACCTAAGATAATGTGGGAGGAGTTTGGGATTATTGTAGAGGGCTGATTGCTTTTTGTACTTGAATGGAATTATGTTTCGAAACTAATTGGTGTGGCAGATAGACATTAGTATCATTATTATTTGTATTTGGATTGGGATTGTTTGGAATTAATAATAAAGACTTACCAGAACTGTAATAATATTACACTCCAGGGATAGACTCCAGGGGACACAGCCCGCAGTTTCCGTGTTTAGCGCTGTAGACTTTTTGTTATTAATTTGGGAGGCTCGGACCCCTAGAAACTCCCTCTGAGGTAACCACTGACTGTAATACTTAAGATGACTTTACAGCTTTAAGAGAGTAAATTATAACATAAATGAAGATTTTGAGCGAGGAAATGAAATGATCGAATCCATGTAGGTATATTTAAAAATTCTGACGCTTGCCCCGCAATTGCAACAGCTGATTGCTGATTCAGGAATCAGACGCACGGGAAATTTGAAGATTCTATTGGTAACTGGTATTTTTAATAAAAACTATTTTTTTAGATTATTCAATTTTTATTTTGTTTATTTGATCTGACCAGGGGGGGGGGGGGGGGGGGCACGTGCCCCCCCCTTCCTGGCTACGCCCCTGATTGATCATATTACAGTTCTGGTAAGTCTTTATTATTAATAATATAATGTTATAATTTTTTATTATTAATAATATAATGTTATAAATTTATTAGTATAAAAACAATTTATTAATATAATAAGCAATTGGTCAGCACCACCGCCTCCTTAAGGAATCTCCTCAGGGGTCATGCGGCCAACGACGATTGAGTCGTCGAGCTGGACTACCCAGCAAGGACCGATCAGACATAGCTTCCACTAGTCTTTTCGGATGAAGTGTGAACTTTTCTTGCAAATTAGTGTATAACTGTTATGTGACTTCGTGTAAGAATGGTATGTTTTGAGCAGTCCAAATAGTTTTTTTCATTTTCTGACTCTATTCAAAATCCTAGTAACTGCCAATGTAATGAATTTATCGACGCACAATTTAGTATAAGGATTCAGAGGTATGTGTCAACTATATATTTTAATTGATTGATTAGATAGAAAAATTTAATTAGTGGATTCGTTTCACCGATTTTTTTTCTGGAAAATATATAAAATATTGTACTAATTCTGGGGTGAGGGGGGGTCTGTTTGTCTACGCCTCGCGACTGGGCATAAGAATATTATAATATAATATTCTACACTATATTATAGTGTCCTGCTTTTCAGGCTGGGCCAGTAGTAGTTGATGCCATGGAGAAGTGAAGGATGTCAATTGCTATCTGTTAGCTCCCCTCCCAGACTTGACACCTCTCGTTCCCTTATCGCTCATAACGCACTGTTTGTCATCACTCACTTTTCAAACCATTCTTCTCTCTCTTATTTTCTACATTTCATATCACTCATAAACCGGTAAAAGAGAATTGTTCCCAAAAATTCATTCATATTTATGAATCTATATTAAAATTGAAGAGTCCACGCTCTCATGTCACAAACAAATTAAAGGATTCAGTAAATTGACATATATTGTAACATGTAGAAATAAGGGGGGGTATTTTAATAAATAAAGAAATATAATAAAGCCATTAACGGGATGTCAGTACTGAGGACTTAAGAAGGGTTGGCGATAGAGAGTGAAGGAGGAAGGTTGTGGTTGGAGATAGAGAGTGAAGGAGGAAGGTTGTGGGAAGTTGTGGTTGGAGATAGAGAGTGAAGGAGGAAGGTTGTGGTTGAAGAGAGAGAGAGTGGAAGTGGACGGTTCGTTTTTTTTGAGAGAGTTCGCTGGAGTAGTGAAGAGTTTTTGTTTGGAGTTAGAAGTCTGGAGGAAGTCAGGAAAAAAGGCAGATTGATGGAAAAATAAAGGAAGGATCGGAGAGCCGTATGATGAACTAAGAAGAGCAGTGGAGAAGGATTGAAGGACAGATGGTGACCAAGTGAGTGAAAAAAAAAAATAATTATAAAAAAAATAAAACAAATAAATGTTATATGATCATGTCTCCAATTTATGTAAAGATTTAAAAAAACAAAACAAAAAAAAAAAAAAAACTCTATTTATCAAATTTTTTTATTAAAAGAATTCATTTCCCATAACTAGTTTTTTCAACAAGATAAATAAGAAATAAAGAGGAACTAGTAATTGTTTCATTGGCGACCAACGTGGGGCATTTGCTAAAAAAAATGAACAGATAATCAAATCATAGAAAAGTAATTGTTTCATTGGCGCCCAACGTGGGGCAATTTTAAAAAGGAATAAATTTAATGAGAACACAGTAGGTGTTTCATTGGCGCCCAACGTTTTGGCAATAAAAATGATGGAATAGAGAAAAAAAAAAAAAAATTTTTTTGAGTTGTCCAGTTTATAGTTTAGAAATTGCTGTAATATATTTTATGTATTATATTTATTATAGAGGATAGATTTGTGAAGCAAGATGGCGGACGAGGACACAGGTGAGTCGACCCATAGCATGGCGGGAGAGCAAGGTCCGGAGTTTGTTTACGATGGGGAGGCGGGAGAATTAGTTGCAGGAATGGACGGAATCGGGAGTGGCCTCGGCGGATTAGGACTCCGGGACGTAGATAGCGATGTTCGGGAATCTGGATTTGTAGAAGGAACGGGAGAAAATTCTATGACAGTCACGAGTCCGCTTATAGGAAGGTCGAATTCGGGGGATGAGGAAGCAAATAAAAAGAAAGACGATAATCCGTTTAATCCGAGCCAAGTTGAGCAAATGATGGCTCGTATGCAAAATCAATTTGAACAGTTAAATCAACAGTTAAGTTGTAAGATAGAAACTAATAAAAAAGAAATAATCGAGTCGGTTGAGCAAAGGTTTGGGTTTTGTGAAATACAAATAAGTAAAAATATAGAGCAACTAAGGGGGGAACAACAAAATAATAACACGAATGAAATAATAGTGGAGACAAAAACAGATCTTAGTGAAGTTGAAAATAAATGTGAAAATAAATTAATAACAGATGAGAAAAAGAAATTAAATGAAATAGGTAATGCTCCGAAAAATGAATTAGAAATAAGTAAAAGCAAATCAAATAGAAAGGAAAATAGAAAAATAAAATTGAACAAAGAAATAAATAAAGATTATATTCCGTTTAATGCATTATGTCGGCTAGGGTTTATTAGAAAAAGTTATAAATTGTCAAAAATATCCAAAGATAAAATAAAAAATAAAAATATCGTTATCTTGAAAGTAAAAGTAACAGAAATAAATTGTAAGAAAATTTGTAAAGGAAATTTGGGCCCTATTTGCCAAGAAAGTTGTGATAAGAAAAAATTAAAGAAAACTAATAAAAGAAAAGCTAAAGTAATGTTGCAGCCAAATTCTAGGATAATTAGATATCGGAAGATAAAGTTGTACAAATATGAAAATAAACAGAAACAAAGTGCTTACTTTAAAATACCAAAACTAATAAGCTTAATTAAAAATCACACTAAATTAAAGAAAATTAAAAATCACAAGAAATTTAAAAAAAAAAAAAGTTTCCTTCAGATAAACCGATGGATTATTTTTGATAACAAGGAACTCGTAATTGGATTTTTAAATGAACTTATGGCTATGATTTGTGTTTTTATAAATATATTTTTCTTAAATCATAATAATTAAAAATAAAACTAAATTATAAATTAAAAGTAATCAGCTAATGAATAAATTGTTTTTATTACGAAGTATCAAATAATAGCTTTGTTGTGTGTTTTTCACCTTGGAAATAAAGATTTAAAAAAAAAAAAAATCTTAAATTGAGAAGTCGAAACTATTGAAATATGAAAATCAAAAATATAATAAAATCTGAATTGATAGTACGGTCACTTATAAAACTGATATCACTAAACCAACTAGTTGATGGAAGATAGATTCTGGTGGAGAGACGGACTGCAACTAACGGGATCCTGTGGTACAGAGAGGTAGTACACACGTCAAATAGGATTATGATAGTTTGACCCATATAAACAATGCATGTAGGTCTGACCTAATGACCGATATCTAGCTAAAAAAATTGTAATATAATTCGATTCTTGATATTTTGTGAATCTGTGATGTAGAAAGAATTTATTGAAATCTTGTGTCATGTTGTAAAAATAATAATAATAACATAATAATTAGCATTATGTGACTTGTCGGTCTTTGATATGGCAATTTTGTTTTGATCAAGTATGACCTCTTATATCTTCAAATCATGAGAGACCTTGCTCCATGTGTGTGTGGATCGGCTTGTCTGGGTCATATAAGCCTCGCTTAATTATATGTGTTTTCTTTCTTAGTTTATGAAACTGAATTTGTTTTTTTGGGTATACATGTTCTTAAATTTTATGGTTATATGTGATATTGTTAAACAAAAAAAAAAAAAAAAAAAATGTTTAGTGCCTTCTCCACTCTGAACAAAATTTGGATATTTTAATGTTTTTTTATGATAAAAAAAAACAAAATTATTTATTGAAATTATATTATATTTTGAAAGAAAAAAAAAAAAAAAAAAAAAAAAAAAAAAAAAAAAAAAAAAAAAAAAAAATATTGTTTGCTAGTTAATGTATTATTGCTTTAAAAAAAAAAAAAAAAAAAAAAAAAATTGTTTGTTAGTTACCTTTATATAAAAAAAAAAAAAAAAAAAAAATATGGTTTATATGAAATTGTACATGTTATAATTATAATATTGGTTAGAGGATTGATTGCATAAGTATTTAAAAATGTTAGAAAGAAAATATTGTATTATTGAAGAGAGAGAGAGATTTAAAAAAAAAAAAAAAAAAAAAAAAAAAAAATGTTTGCTAAGTACCTGTACCATTGTTTAAAAAAAAAAAAAAAAAAAAAAAAAAATGATTGCTAAGTACCTGTACTATTGTTTACCTGTACTGTACCTGTATTATATAAAAAAAAAAAAAAGAAAAGAAACTGTTTTCTAGTTACCTGATTATTATAAAAAAAAAAAAAAAAGAATGTTTACATGAAATTTTATATGTTATATTGTTTAAAATATTGGTTAGATGGTTTA
Organism: Aradus depressus; assembly: GCA_963662175.1. Taxonomy (NCBI): domain Eukaryota; kingdom Metazoa; phylum Arthropoda; class Insecta; order Hemiptera; family Aradidae; genus Aradus; species Aradus depressus. Next base: position 28,006,104 of record OY759214.1, read on the forward strand.
TTGAATGTAGTATTTTAAAAAAAATATTATGGTGTTTGTGATGGGGTATTTATAAAAAAAAAAATATTTATTTTCTTCGTTTCATTTTTTTTTTCATTAAGGGAAAGGATATGTAACATGTAGAAATAAGGGGGGGTATTTTAATAAATAAAGAAATATAATAAAGCCATTAACGGGATGTCAGTACTGAGGACTTAAGAAGGGTTGGCGATAGAGAGTGAAGGAGGAAGGTTGTGGTTGGAGATAGAGAGTGAAGGAGGAAGGTTGTGGGAAGTTGTGGTTGGAGATAGAGAGTGAAGGAGGAAGGTTGTGGTTGAAGAGAGAGAGAGTGGAAGTGGACGGTTCGTTTTTTTTGAGAGAGTTCGCTGGAGTAGTGAAGAGTTTTTGTTTGGAGTTAGAAGTCTGGAGGAAGTCAGGAAAAAAGGCAGATTGATGGAAAAATAAAGGAAGGATCGGAGAGCCGTATGATGAACTAAGAAGAGCAGTGGAGAAGGATTGAAGGACAGATGGTGACCAAGTGAGTGAAAAAAAAAAATAATTATAAAAAAAATAAAACAAATAAATGTTATATGATCATGTCTCCAATTTATGTAAAGATTTAAAAAAACAAAACAAAAAAAAAAAAAAAACTCTATTTATCAAATTTTTTTATTAAAAGAATTCATTTCCCATAACTAGTTTTTTCAACAAGATAAATAAGAAATAAAGAGGAACTAGTAATTGTTTCATTGGCGACCAACGTGGGGCATTTGCTAAAAAAAATGAACAGATAATCAAATCATAGAAAAGTAATTGTTTCATTGGCGCCCAACGTGGGGCAATTTTAAAAAGGAATAAATTTAATGAGAACACAGTAGTTGTTTCAATATATATGGGGTCACACATAAAATGTCGTGTCGATACATTCTATCGGCCGTTATTAGAGTTTTTATGTTGTCTCTGCCTAATCCCTCCCTTTCCTTTTGGTCGATTTGGCTGAAAGGTGTCGTCCTTATGGGGTTCTGATTTCACATATAAAATTTCGTGCTATTCATTCTATATATTAAATTTAGGAGTGAAACCTAGAGCACTCGGTCCTATAGATGAGACCCCAGCCTCTTCGATATCAGGTACTTGAAAGACCCTTTACCCTAGGTGAATAAAAATTTAGGGTAGACCAAATTTAAGACTTCCATAGTAGAGTCGGGCTTATGTCCGCCAGAGCGACAAAAACCGCTCTGATAATAGGCGATATGACCTCATAGTTGAAGCCCGTGCATGAGTCATAATAACTAACGACATGAAATTATAATGTGTGTATTCAAAACCTCATAAGGACGTCACCTATTGGCTTTTCTATTTTATAAGTTATGTACTCATCAGGACTTTCTTATACCAACCACAATTTAACATAAACTCTCCTTCCCTCTTAAATTCATATAATCATATAAGAAAGTAGGTTATTGGCATCAGCGGTGTTTCATTGTAGCGTAATTCAGGGATTGACTTTTCTATACCCAGTCCTGCCAGTATAAAAAGAATTTGAGAGAAAGGACGTGAGTGAGGGAGTGATCTATAAAAAGGTGGTTGGTATAAGGTATATAATAGGTTAAGTTAGGTTTTATGACTCATGCCCGGGCTTTAACTACGCTGTCAAATCGCCTATTACTAGAGCGCTATTTCGTCACTCTGGTGGACATGAGCCCGACTAATGTGGGAGTCCTAAATTTTGCCTGCCCTAAATTTTTATTCACCTAGGATAGGGGTCTTTAACGAGTATCTGACATCGTGCAGGCTCGGGACTATCGCTTAACGTCCCATCCGAAGGACGGCGTGCTTAAGTTTATTTTACCTCCCAGATAAAATAAACTAAGGGCCTCGGTTGGGTTGCGAACCTACGATCTTGAGCTCAGAAGACAAGCACGCAAACCACTGAACTACCGGCACCCTCAGGTATATAATATTTGAATAAAAAACCAACCAATAATTTATATTTTAAAATTTGTTGCTTTGAAGGCTTTTGTCTAGTATTCTTAGTAACAGTTTGGATTGTCTGTTCATTTCTTGTCTTTTCAGTATTAGTTATATCGCCTACTACCAAAGCGCTGTTTCGTCGGTCTGGTGGAGTCAAGTTAACCCACTTGGGGGACTTCCGGGGGCACAGCCCGCAGTTTCCGTGGTTAGCGTTGCAGACTTTTTGTTATTAATTTGAGAGACTCGGACCTCTAGAAGCTCGCCCTGTGGTAAACACTGACTGTAATACTTAAGTTGACTTTACATGTGCAGCAAAAATGGAAAGCGCAGCAGCAGCAAATGCAGGCTATGGTTTCTGTGCTTTTTGAATTAAATGACTAACATCCAATAGCGTGTAATTGCTGCGCTGCGCTTTGCATTTTTACTGCGCATGTAAAATCAGCTTTAAGAGTATTAAGTAAAACATAAATGACGATTTTGAGCGAGGAAATGAAATGATCGAATAAATAAATATAATATGACTTGTTTTGTATCTAACAGCTGATTGCTGATTTAGGAATCAGACGCACGGGAAATTTGAAGATTCTATTGGTAACTTACAAGCAATCCATTTCTAATAAAAACAATTTTTTAAATTTTTTAATTTTTATCTTGGTTTTTTGGTCCTGGCCAGGGGGGCACGCCCCCCCCCCCCCCCTGGCTACGCCTTATAAATAAAAATAAAAAACAAACAAAAGAAGAAGTTTATCGAAATGTTCGAATATATTATTAAAGGGGGGGTTGTGCGGATAGGCCTAACTATAAATATAGTGCTAAATCTTTAACTGTTGGTCGGATTGTCATGAAATTTCTCATGTAGTATTCCTGAAGGCCATATAGAAACATAAGGTGTGTGGCGTCCCAAAAATTTGAACGGGAGGGGGGTTGTGGGGGGGGGGGGGGGGGACTAAGTATAAATATAGAGCTAGCTCATTAACGGTTGGTCGTAATGTCACGAAATTTCACATGTAGTATTGTAGTATTGAATAATAGGCTATGTCGCGTCCCAAAATTTTGAACGGGAGGGGGGTTGTAGGGGGGCCTAAGTATAAATATAGTGCTAGCTCATTAACGGTTGGTCATATTGTCACGAAATTTCACATTTAGTATTCCTGAAGGCCAAATAAAAAAATAAGGTGTGTGGCGTCCCAAAAATTTGAACGGGAGGGGGGGTTGTAGGGGGGCCTAAGTATAAATATAGTGCTAGCTCATTAACGGTTGGTCATATTGTCACGAAATTTCACATTTAGTATTCCTGAAGGCCAAATAAAAAAATAAGGTGTGTGGCGTCCCAAAAATTTGAACGGGAGGGGGGGTTGTAGGGGGGCCTAAGTATAAATATAGTGCTAGCTCATTAACGGTTGGTCATATTGTCACGAAATTTCACATTTAGTATTCCTGAAGGCCAAATAAAAAAATAAAGTGTGTGGCGTCCCAAAAATTTGAACGGGAGGGGGGGTTGTAGGGGGACCTAAGTATAAATATAGTGCTAGCTCATTAACGGTTGGTCATATTGTCACGAAATTTCACATTTAGTATTCCTGAAGGCCAAAAAAAAAAAATTAGGTGTGTGGCGTCCCAAAAATTTGAACGGGAGGGGGGGTTGTAGGGGGGCCTAAGTATAAATATAGTGCTAGCTCATTAACGGTTGGTCATATTGTCACGAAATTTCACATTTAGTATTCCTGAAGGCCAAATAAAAAATAAGGTGTGTGGCGTCCCAAAAATTTGAACGGGACGGGGGGTTGTAGGGGGGCCTAAGTATAAATATAGTGCTAGCTCATTAACGGTTGGTCATATTGTCACGAAATTTCACATTTAGTATTCCTGAAGGCCAAATAAAAAAATAAGGTGTGTGGCGTCCCAAAAATTTGAACGGGAGGGGGGGTTGTGGGGGGGGGGCTAAGTATAAATATAGAGCTAGCTCATTAACGGTTGGTCGTATTGTCACGAAATTTCAAATGTAGTATTGTAGTATTGAATAATAGGCTATGTCGCGTCCCAAAATTTTGAACGGGAGGGGGGTTGTAGGGGGGGCCTAAGTAGCCTAAGGAACTGAATAGCCTTATAGGAGATATTGGGAGAAATGTCAAAGTTCTCCGGGCAACGCCGGGTATTACTGGTAGTAGATGAATATTTTGAATGAACTCTTGGCTTTTGTGAACACAAAAACAGTAGGAAATTAGTTCCTGTGATGTATATTTTGTTTATATTCCAGTACATTTCATTTTCATCAGGTCGGAATTTATTAGACAATCGATAGTTGATACAATTGATTGTTGAACCAATCGATATTAACTCAAAATGGTAGGTATAAGCTCAATATTACTAATTCTTACTATAGGGGAGGGGGGTAAAGAATTTGATCTTATGTAAGTTTTTGAATTTAAAATCTACTACTTTCTTACTCTCTCTACTACCTACTTACTATTGGATAGCGCAATCTGTACTTAGTTCTCAAATTCAGTATTGAATCCTACAGAAATCATATGGTCTCAGTAATTCTAGACATTTTTTTATTCTATTGTCTCGCTGACTAGGGATTTCCCTATCGCTTGAATTTTGAAAAATAATTTAGAAAATTAGCTTTAAAAAAACCTTACGTAATTTATGAATGGCCCCTAATCAAAAATTTTAATTTGTATGTATTGAAATGTTAAAAAAGGGGCCATGTTGGCCGTGCGGGCTAGACCGTAGGGTTTCGGTCGCATGGTTTCACCATGGTTTGCGGGGGAGCTTTATTTCGTAATAGAACTCCCTCCCCGGGCCATGGATGTTGTAAATAACTAGATAACACCTTTATAAGAGACATGGCTAAGATGCATCGTACATAAGGCCAAAAATAAAAAAAAATGAAGCGAAGGGAAAGGGTATTAAAAAATGAGATTAGCAATATTCGATGTACAATTGATATGGTCGATATCTTTTAGAATCGATATTAACTTTTTAATTGTGGAGTCTACGACTGATTATAGTTCTGACGCTACGTAACCGAGGAAAAAAGTTGGCAGCGCATTGTGGAGTTCGCGACTGACCACAGATCTGACGCTACATCATCTTTTAATCGGTCCTAATTATGTTACCCTTTGCCAACCTGCAGGTCAGGGTCTATTTTAAAATAATCCACGCTATTAATTCTAATAGGGCCATTAAAAAAAAAAAAACTATTTTCATTAAGGAATTGATTTTGTCGAAAAAAGCCAATTTAAAATGGTTTTTCCCTTTATAAACTACATTGATGAGATCTGTCTTCTTGTCTCGAAGACAAGATAGGGTATTAGACCTCCAGAGAGAATAAAAAAATGATGAGAGAAAATGACGAAAAAAAAATTGATTATCGAAGCTGTGACGTCAAACCACAACCTCATCAATAGACTTATAAGAATAATGTAGAAGTTCCAGCAACCAGCAATGTACTTGCCCAGAACGAATTCAATTATGAATCCAACTTCTATCAAACGTATATAAAACAGTGAGAAGACAACGTCTTTTGTAACTGTGAAAATTCAATTATAGTTTCTCTCTCTCTCTCATACTTCTGTTAGTTATCGTGGTTCATGCCCGGACATTAACTACGAGGTATCGCCTACTACCAGAACGCTGTTTCGTCGCTCTAGTGGACTTGGTGGAGCCAGACTGAACTGTGGGTCCTAAATTTTGCCTACCCAAGGTGATATACCCAAGTCACTCACACATATGTAATTTTGTGTCGATTCATTTGACGATTCGTGTAAAAACAACATCAAATTTTTAAGAGATTGTATAACTTCTCTTATACTATATCTTGAGAAGTATAAGGTCGGAGATGCTCTAAAATGCATGAATTATACTGCAAGTTGGTTTCTCCTAGACATATATCACTTATGCATTGAGTTTCCATATCAGTGTTCAATATTGGATTTCAGAGGTAATATGATGCACTTCAGATCTCTACTCCAATATTAGAGGTTCGCTTCAAATCAATATAACTGTCTAAATGCATAATGTAGTGTAATATAATCGAAGAGCGACAAATATCATTTATTTTTTAAACAATAATAGATAATATTAAAAGATCGAAATATATATTCGGGATTGTAAAGAGAACTAGAAGGTTATAATATAGGTTGCCGTGCTCTTTATTAATCAGAATTTATAAAAACTTGTAGCAGGTAATAAATATATATTTAAAAAATGTCTAGAATATGTAACCCCTACCGCCACAGGTACCAGTTTTCCCGTCAATGCCACACGTGTGCCTCTCAGGCACGGTATGTTTTTTCATCTATTTCATCTCTTATTGTTAAAGTTAAATCCATCTTTCTATCAATATATTGAATATATAATATCATTTTTATTATGATATAATTTATTTTGATAAAATATAATTATAACCTGATTATTTGTCAGTGTAGTTAACGATTCCTCTTACATACATATATAAATATTATTATGTACTTTATAGCTATGTATAAAATAAAAGAATAAATAATTAAATTTATTTCACATTCTTAAAAAATGAACATTATTACTTGAATATAAACATAGTGGGTACAAAAATGATCTCATAATTATAATTATTTTGCTATAATATTATACTATTTTCTAGAAGGCCCAGGAACATAACTGCAGTTCGGAAAAAAAAAAAAAAAAAATTTGGAAAAACAATACAATAAAAACAAAAAATAATAATAAAACCAAACATTGGTTGATAATAAATAAAAATAGATGTAAACAATAATTAATATTTAATAGGTACAATACATGATAGGCAACAAAATGATAATAGTAGTGATAATATCTAGAAAAATAAAATAAAACGATTATATTGGTAGGTATGAATAACATAACCAAAATATTTAGAACAGTAAAGACAGTGTTAATCCCGTCAAAGCCACATGTGTGCCTCATAGACACATACCTGGAATGTAGTGCTAGCCACATGTGTGCCTGTGAGACCACCTTAGTTTTATAAAAATGTTTAGTAGCTTGAAATGGTAAAATATAGAGTGATGCCTGGCATGTTCTCATGACAAGGATTAACTAAGGAACGTTTACATAGATATGGCGTTAGTGGAGAGGGAGAAGAGTTGACAAAACTTGCAAATGAAATATCACTATGTGCCTGACAGACCCACCTGTGGCGGTAAGGGTTAAAAAAATAACTGAAATAAAAACAAAATATAAAGTAAATATCGTATCATAATGTTAATATTAAGGTGGGACTTTCTTACTACAAAATTAATCAAGTCAGCCATCTTAAAAAACAAATCGGTCTAATCTGGAGCGGGAGGTGTGTCTTGCCCTTCCCCCGTTTGTCGACGAGTATCATCTGTTCATGTTTGTCCCCGTTTGGGGGTCTGATTTCAATTGGAAATTAGTTCCTGTGGTGTATATTTTTTTTAGATTGCAGTATAACATTTTATTTACATCAGGTCGGATAAAATGCAAAATTACATATAGGTAATCGATTGTTTGATCTAACAAAATGTATGCGAAAACCATTTCAAAGTCAACAACGTCATCAGGTCGGAGAAATAAATGCACACGTTGCTCTGGTGGTCATGAGCGCGAATCTACTAAGATTGTTTATTCAACTAGGGTAGGGGTCTTTAACGAGTTCGACAAATCGTAGTCTCGGAACCATGAGTTAACATCCGAAGGACGACATGCTCAATTTTTTTATTACCTCATAGACACCCGCGATCTTGAGCTCAGTAGACAACCACGCTAGCTCTGAACTACCAGCGCTACTTTGTTTAATGTATCTTAATTTTTACAGATTAAGGAACACTTCAATGTTTCCAAAGTCCACTGTTATCTCTATGAGAATGTTTCATACGCCTCTGAAACGTCGAATAAAGACAACTAATTACTCGATTAATCGATACATTCCTGTTCATATCTTGTTTGATATTTGGAGTATCTCTTTGTTGTATTCTTCTTAACATTGTCTTATTATTTTCACTCTTTAATTTTCCTGATGAGTGCCCTAAACGGAATATAGATGGACTGTTTTTCTGAGCTGTCTTTCACGAGAAGGCATCACTAAGAAGAGCCGAGTTGGACCCCAATATAAATATGGTAATGGAAGACAAGGTCCGGTCCGGTCCGCTGACAAGGATGCCAGTTCTGAAGGGTATCCCAAACTAAACCTGTCTCACCCACCTCAATTGATTGACAAATATCATCAGACCGGCAACAAAAAAGAATTTGTAATAACTAAACATTGTTCCTCTTTTTTTGAAGAAAAAAGAAATATTTTTTTTTTTGCAAGGATAGCTATAATAAAAAACGACTTCTTGATTCTAAAACTGAAAAAAAAAGTTCTGTGTGTGTGTGAATCGATAACTCCAGATATAATCAATGTATCGATACATACTATAATATGTTAGTTTGAAACCCCATACATCTATTAATTTTCAGCCAAATCGGCCAATGGGAAGGTGGGACGATTAAGCTAAGTGTTTATATATACCTATACTTGAGAGAGTGGCCCGGCCTTGCTGTTGTTTGTCCCCTGGCCCGGCCTGCCTGTTCGTTGGTTGCTCTGGGTCCTGTGCTTTGCTCTTCCCCGGTCCCCCTGTGGGATCCCATCATGGCTGTTCTCGTCATTTGTATAAAGAGTTCGATGGATTAGTTAGGACAAGGAATTTAACAAGGTAGGGCCATAATAACCAAAGCAGTTGTTCGCCCCAAATAAACCAACCAACCAACCAAAAACTCTAATAACTGCCGATGTAATGAAAATATCGATGCGAACTTTTATCTGTAAAATCAAAAATCTTATCGTCCCCTTTCGCCTTATAGTCTAGCTTTCTTGAGTGGAGAATGCCAATCTCGTTTTTCCGGATACGGAAAATTTATAAAATGTTCATCGTATAGACAGTTTGGGTATTCTAGGAGGCTTTGGCTGAATGATTAGCTTGCCTTTCTGTTTAGGCTACACTCCGGAAGTAAGGTTAGGACCGAGGCAGATCACTAGTTGGGATGAAGGACAAGACCTGTGGGATCGTTCCTAAACTCTCTTCTAAGATCAACACTCACTAAGAAATGTATCAAAACTCACTAAAAATGTATCAACACACACTAAGAAATGTATCAACACACCACTGATGATTCATTTTCCATTCCCCGCTCTACGTCAGAAGACGTACATATATAATCCAGATAAAGTGTACTGTACCCCTATGAAAGGATTCTTGCCTTGTTAAGAGGCGTCCTTTCAAGTCCTCCTCATTACTTTTACCTTTGATATTATCATATAAAGTCTTTTCCAAGTTCAACTATTTCTTTTCCTGATAGAGCATGCTTAGTTTTTTTTTATTATAGTAGAGTTAGTTAATGTGGTTCATGCCCGGGCTTCAACTACGAGTTCATATTGCCTACTACATGAGCGCACTTCCGTGGACATAAGCCCGAACTTACTATGTCTACTCAGGTTTTGATACATAGGCTAGGCGTCTTTAAGGACTACCTGACACAGCAAAGGCTCGGTCGGGACTATCCCTGAACGTCCCAGCCGAAGGATGGACGAAGTATTTATTTACTATTTCCTGGCATATGATCCTAAACCAATGTTCAATCTCTACAGTTAGTTATTATGACTCATTCCCGGGCTTTAACTACAAGGTCACATCGCCTACTACCAGAGCGCTTTTTTATCATTCTGGTGGACATGAGCCCAACTCTAATATGACTTAAATTTTGCCTACCCTAAATTTTTAATCACCTAGGATAGGGTAATAAAAAAATTAATAATATCAAATCAGATCTAAATTAGCACATGTGACATATGATCTAAAATTTTAAGTTCATTGCCACAATCGTTTCCAGACAGACATCACCGTGAAAATGGTCAAAACGTGTTTGAAAAGTGAATTTTCGTTGAATACTCGATCTTGGAATTTCGCACGGTTAATGAATGTATAAAAAAGTAAAAATGAGTCAAAGCTTATGGTCTATTGTCCAAATGCATTTTTATAACCCATGAACCATGTTATCATACAATGGTTATGGATAATTAGGACTTAAAAAAAAAAAAAATGTGACCTTCATTGACTATTGCCATTGTTTTTATAATTGCAAATTGCGAGGGTACACAAATTGACGAGGAGGCGAGGGACCCTAATCAAGAATCAGGATTGCTAAGTGAGTTTGCTTAGGGATAATTTAGAAAAAAAAAAAAAGAGAGGCTTTATTTGTAATATCGTTGGGCTAACAAATTAATTGAGGCAGTTATCTATCGATTTTTCAAAAAATAATAACATAGCGATATCTGAAAGAAAGTAAATTTAAAAAAATAATATTTCACCAAACTATAATTCTACATTTTTTATAGTGAATTTTATTGTAATTAAACGACTGTTGTTTTGCCGGAATATTAATTATAAATGAATAAATCTTCGATTAAGAGACATATTCATATTGGACAGAACACACAATTATAAACCCGGCAGAGGCCCTTAGTTTTTTTATCTGGGCGGTAAATAATTCTTGAGCACACCGTCCTATTGGTAGTCAAGCGATGATCTCGAGCCTGTGCGATGTCAGGCATTCCTTAAAGACTTCGATAGATGTAGACAAAATTTAAGACTCCCACGGTATTGTCGGGTTCATGTCCGAAAGAGCGCTCTGCTAATAGGCTGCTATATGCTAATAATAATAAGTGTAATTGGTATAATATGTACGATTCAAGATGGGAGCACCTCTTATCTGACGGAGTGAAAATGCTGGAATTATGTGTGACAGGAGAGGGTTGAAGCCTCAAATAGGCTCATTGTGTTCAGTCGCCCGAGGGTTAAACACCCCAAACATCATTATCTGTGTCCGCCAGGCTGCAAGGCTTCCTTCTTAATGTAGCGTCTCGCAGTGCCCTTTATTGAACTTTCAGGAGCTAGTCTTTATCTAATACAGGGGTAACTCAACTCTTTTAAGGGGAGGCGCTAGAGCTTAGAAATTTATTGACATCATTGATGGCCGTCATTTTGGAAATAAGAATAAAGCGCTTGCCTACATTGCTTAAAATCGAGGGTTCGAAACCCGACCGAGGTCTTTAGGTTTTTATCTGGGAGGTAAAAAAAAAGTATATGGACTCATACTCTCTTAGTCATGTGTACTAGGGTGGTCGTAAAAAATAAAAAGTTCGATTTTTCAAAGTCCCCATCCAAATTCTTGTGTAGTTTGACGAAAAAAATGTTTGTGAATTTTTTCAGATTTTTTTGAATGAATTAGCCTGGCCCTGTGGACGGTCAAAGTTTAACATGTGTTTTCAATGGGGTTTTTGAACATTTACATATTTTTAAGTGAGGGCTTAGTATTTTTAATATAAAAATCTAAAAATACATGGATTATGGGTTTTCGGGGTCGCTGAAAACGAATTTCATATTAAAAAAATTTTTTTGACAGTCACATTTCCCAAAAAACTCGTACAAAAATTAACGAAAATGATGAAAATTTTCGAATCGATAATTCATTTTAATGAATTATTAATTTTTTTAATATGAAATTCGTTTTCAGCGACCCCGAAAACCCATAATCCATGTATTTTTAGATTTTTATATTAAAAATACTAAGACCTACACTTAAAAATATGTAAATGTTCAAAAACCCCATTTAAAACACGTGTTAAACTTTTACCGCCCACAGGGCCAGGTTAATTCATTCAAAAAAATCTGAAAAAATTCATAAACATTTTTTTCGTTAAACTACACAAGAATTTGGACGGGGACTTTGAAAAATCGAACTTTTTACTTTTTACGACCACCCTAATGTGTATACATCGTGTCTTCGTGTTCACTGGAAAATAAAAAATGGAATTAAATTTCAGTACAAAATTTTGAAAGTAATTATACTTCAATTTTAATAACTCCCGTTTTAATGAATGTATCGACATTAAATTTTATGTTTGAAGTCAAAGCCCAATGAGGACATAACCTGTAAAATTTCAGCGATAACTCTTATTAGAGGGAATGGGGGGTTCAGAGGAGGGGGCTCAATTCAAAGACGATGTAATGAATGCCAGTTGTCCTTGAACCGCTACGCTGTGTGGGTGGGATAAGTAAGTTTTTATTTTGTCATTCTGTACCCTGATGCTTTAAGATTTGTACTTTTCATTATTTGTAGGGTAGATTAGGTTTTATGGCTCATGCCCGGGCTTTAACTACGAGGTCATATCGTCTACTACCAGAGCGCTCTTTCGTCACTCTGGTTGACATGAGCCCGAGTCTACTGTGGGAGTCCTAAATTTTGCCTACCCTAAATTTTTTATTCATCTAGGGCAGGGGTCTTTAACGAGTTTTTACCTGACATCGTACAGGCTCGGGACCATCGCTTAACGTCCCATCCGAAGGACGGCGTGCTTAAGTTTATTTTACCTCCAAGATAAAATAAACTAAGGGCCTCGGTCGGGTTACGAACCCATGACCTTGAGATCAGAAAGCAAGCATGCATACCACTAAGCTATCGGCGCCCTCTCCTGAGGTATATATTATATTTGTAGAGAGAGCGAAAAAACTAATTTGTAAATGTGAATATTTCATTCGTAAAACATCGTACTACTTACGATACATGAAATTATAAGAGTTTTTGTGTGAAGCTTCACCGGCTCAAAAGGGTTGCCCTCAGAGGGTTCTAGGATACACATATAAAACGTCATGTCCGATATATTTGGAATCAGGATTCGGAAAACATGAAATTTCGTTGAAAACTCAGCATCGAATTTTCAACAGATTACTATTATTATTACTTCGTATAGCTGAGCGAGTAACATGGTCAAAAAGTGTTCAAGGGACCTGGAAACGTGATATTAAGGTTAAATATCCCTTATTTTATTATGAATTTATTTCAACAGATGGCACCACTAGTAGCAGCAAAAGTATTAAAGTTATTTTGGCTAAACTTTTTTAAATATTTTTTTTTTCCTTTGTACTCAATATAAATGTAGAATTGATATGACACTCCGTTTTTATTTTAAACTGTAAATTCCGAATTTTAGATTTTTTTTTTTTCTATTTACTGGTAGGGCGCCGAAAGGAGACAGTTCAATGAGTTCAAATCATTTTTCAGATTCAAAATCGGATGAATAGATGAAACGGAAACAGAAAAATACGAAATGAATGGTGGTTCTTGGTTTTTGTTTTGATTCGAACGCAACACTAATCCCTTTTCTCTTGCGGCTTTCTTTACATCCGTAGGTCCGCCCCGTTTTATGTTCATACTAATCGAAAATATACTTACTAAAGAAAACTCGATCTCGGTTTTTTTGCATGATTACAATATTTTCTTTTTACCAAATGTATAATAAAGTAATATAAAAATGTAACACTTTAGGCTCTAGGAGACTGTGAGGGACAGACATAGTTAATTATAGAGGCTCTATACGACGGAACATTAAAAAAAAAGGAACAGAATGGTCTGAGCACAAAGGAAAGGTAAAATGAACTGTCCATTGATGGGGTCTGTAGGTGAGTGTAGGGTGGTTCCATGTGAACTGTGCCATCTGGGAGGGGAGACGAGGAAGAAGAGCGGAGGGAGTTGCAGGTAAGGAAACTTGAGATTCCTTTCTGACCACTTAGCAACATTTTAACAGGCTCCTAACATTTTAACAGACTTACAACATTTCAACAGGCTTCCAACATTTCAACTGGCTTCCAAGATATGTTATATACATTAGTACATGAACAACGCTCTTTACGGATATTAGACTGTTCCATTCTTACTGAGTTTTTAATGTGTGAACATCTTAGCTGTCGGTAGGGGGTTTGTCAGAGCGTAAGTCTCGTTGTTGTGCATGTGTCGGACACACACAACTATAGACTTCTTTATCTGTGATGTCAGCTGTTTTTGAGCATTTCTACATTCATGGATGGGATAAGAAAGTGTGTAATAGATTTCGACTGCATTATTTAGTTACTTATGAATGAATGTAAAGGGAAATATTGTAATGAAACCAGTGGTATGCGTGCTTGCCTTCTGAGCTGAAGGTCGTGGGTTCGAAACCCGGCCGAGGCCCTTAGTTTATTTTATCTTGGAGGTAAAGTAAACTTAAGCACGTCATCCTTCGGATGGGACGTTAAGGGATGGTCCCGAGCCTGTACGATGTCAGTTACTCGTTAAAGACCCCTACCCTAGATGAATAAAAATTTAAGCTAGGCAAAATTTAGGACTCCCACAGTAGAGTGGGGCTCATGTCTACCAGAGTGACGAAAGAGCGCTCTGGTAGTAGTCGATATGACCTCGTAGTTAAAGCCCGGGCATGAGTCATAAAACCTAAACCTATAATAAAACCAATAACAATAAAACATGATTAGATATAACATTGTATTTTTACAACATTATGGATCATATTTACCGTTGTAGTGAATTTAACTAAAATATCAATATTTCGAACTATAAAATGATCTTTCTGTAAGAAACTTTTAGGATAAGACGCTTTCATAGCTTAAATTTGTCACAATAAATAAAATTTGTGGAAAAAGCAAATAGTATTGCAAATCTAAAAAAATATAATTATTTTAGCTATCACAAACCGTACATTTATTTTCGTTTCCCGTAATTTTTCTCAGCACTTGTTTTTTTAATTTTTTATATTTTTGAGTATGCTTATTTTTATTTTCTTTATTAGACTTTTCTCAGGGACTTCTCTTAAGGGGATGCTCTCAAAAACCAAAGATCTTGTGGACCTCCCTGACAAATCCGGCGTGTACAGGATTACTTGTAAAGACTGTGAATGTTTTTATCTTGGGCAGACAGGCCGGAAGCTGAGGACTAGAGTGAGGGAACATTTGAGGAGGGGCGACTCTGAATTTTTCCAACACCTCCAGAACACAAGACATGAGGCCGGTTCAGTCTCGTTACTGCATCATGTCCAAAAAAGTAGAAAGATGGATACATTGGAAAGTATAGAAATCAAATTGGAAAGGAGGAAGAGAGAGTCCCCCCTCCTCAACTCTAGAAAGGGGATGGGAGGTTTGTCCAGTCTCACGTACACCGTTCTCCCAGTTGTGACTCAGATGGTGGACAGGAATAACTTGTCTGTCCCCATCCATGATATTTAAAATTGTTAATGTTTGTTGTTGTAGATTGTTATTTATTTGTTTTTATTATTTAGTTTTATTCAAAATTTTTTATCAGGTATGTTTTATCAAAAATTGTGTTTTTAATTATTTATTTGCTATTTATATTACATATTATTAAGGATGGTTCTTTTGTAGACTGCCTGATGATGAGGGAAACCTCGAAAGCCGGCTAGCTATCACTTAAATAAAAATCTGTGAGAGGTCAGACTATCTTATATTTGACATCCTGCGAAATAATCACTTCTCACTACATCAGCCATCTTCATATTAGACTTTTCTCATTGCTTCATTTTTAAACTAGTATAACCTGTTGGTTTCATTTGCAAATATCGAATGTCTCCAGTACAATAGGTAATGAAAAAACACATTTAAATGATACTGGATGTTCTCTGTCCCAGAAGAGTATTTTGTGAAGTTTTATTACAGTTGTAATATATTCGAAACATTTGAGGAAAAAATCGAATGTTTTTGTTTCTTTGAAAGAGAGTACTAGTGGAGTTTGCCCTGATGAATATTAAAAAGTGTCTAGAGGGGTGGAAGTCATTACCAGTGTCTACTCATTCGTAAGCATTAGTTATTTAAAAAGACCTACCAGGGTGGGTGCTTCAATGGTGATTAGAGTAGAACCGGGATCCTTTCTGTTTAGAAGGCCACAAAAAGAGAGGAGAGTTCAGTGTTCATTAGCATGACTGGTGATGGTAATGATAGAGATGAGGTTCCATCCTCGTGAATCCAGGTTCGGCATGTCCACTTCCTGAAGGAATGACCGACTCCAGATGTACGCAGAGTACAGTCACCAGGAACACGAAACTTCACTCAACGGTTCTGAACAAATATGCTGAGATGAGATTCCTCCGTAGAATTGTAGAACTGGGTGAAGTACGAAACTATCAGGGAAAAGCTAGACCCTTCGAAGCATGAGAAGAAGCAATTCGGCTGGTTTGGCCATGTGACAAGAATGATTGAAGACGAAGGGTCACGGAAATTCATGAAGGCCAGAGGGGTAAACTTATGCATCAGAAACCACACACATCAAATATTTTTCATTTATTTTTACAAACTTTTATTAGCTCTCTTTGTTGTCTATATGTCTATAACAAACCTTGCTAGTCGATTTTAACCCCTTTCCAATTAAACGATTCACTAGAAATTCAGTACAGTCACATAACTCTAGTGACAATATATGCTTCCGGTGTAATTAATTACTAAGGTAAAAGTAATTAATTGTGGTCGGCTGGGATATACATATAAAAATATTATTATAGATTTAAAAAATTTATAATTTATCGAAACCGGAAATATTTTGTCTTCTGCTTTTATGGTGAAAGTTGCTGTTAGCATACAGTAGAATTATTATATATTATATTAGAATAAGTGATTTGCCACTAGATCTCAGCAATGGCTAGGATTTCACTTGTACAACGTTTTTCCTGAACAGAACTATTTTGTACCTGATATTGTACTTAACGAAAAATTTTCCAAAATGTCACTTGAACCATTTTGATTCTAACCCCGTCAATTATTATTATTCAGTGTGAGTTCTAGATTAATTTGAACACTACTGTATGAAGTTTTTTTTCTTCTGTTAGATAAGAAGGTTCCGTCGAGAATTCAGCTATTCAGTAGCGTCATCATAAAGGAGAGGAAAGGATTTGGTAGAAGAAAGGTAACCTCATTTCTGGCGGATTTCAGACCTTATTCTTGTATTCTCTTAAAAGGCTGCCTCACCCGTTCGTGTTCATTCTTTGAAAGCCTCTTGAGAAGCATTCCCATCTGAATCCTGTATACAAAGCACAGACAATCCTAACCTATTTCGACCAAGTGGTTGTCATAGTAAAAACTTTTTTTTTTTTTTTTTTTTAAAGATTTTGTAGGTGAACCAAGAAATCTTATTGTTTTCATTCGAGTGTCTGTCTGTCAGCCCTGACCGGATTTAAAGTGCAGATAAGTAACCAGGAAGTGAGGAGCTCTTTTCATGTTCAACAAGTCTTTCTAAGATGTTTTCTTCAATTATTTGTTCTAAGAATAAATTTGAAAATGAAAATTTTTTGTAAGCTGGGATCCAGTTATCCATTCCGTTGACTTATCCAGAACGTTTTGGAGAGAAGTTAGTTTGTCTTTGTGATTCATGCCCGGACTTCAACTATGAGGTCATATCGCCTACTAAATAAATAAAAATAGCGCTCCTCCGAGATGTTTTTGGTTGAAAATAATTTTTAACTGAAAATAATTTAAAATTGAAATCATTTCAAATTGAAATTATCAAGTAAAATTGTCCATGTATTTTTTTTAGGGAAAAGTAATCGAATTGACGAATGCATGCTCTTAAAGAGTATTTGGTTAGATTAGGTTTTATGAATCAAGCCCGGGCTGTAACTACGAGTTCATATCGCCTACTACCAGAGCGCTCTTTCGTCACTCTGGTGAACATGAGCCCGACTCTACTGTGGGAGTCCTAAATTTTGCCTACCCTAAATTTTTATTCACCTAGGGCAGGGGTCTTTAACGAGTACCTGACATCGTACAGGCTCGAGACCATCGCTTAACGTCCCATCCGAAGGACGGAGTGCCTCCCAGATAAAATAAACTAAGGGCCTTGGTCGAGTTTCGAACCCACGTTCTTGAGCTCAGAAGACAAGCATGAATACCACTGAGCTACCGGCCTAAGGAGTATTTTGTTAAAAATGGTCTATCTTAGGAGAGTATTCAAGAATGAAATATTGTAGAGTAGTTGTAACAAAATTTTATTTACATATTATTATAATATTAAAATAGTATAATATCTAATTATATTGTATAATGTACAATTTGTCATGGAATCATGTACATAGAATCATTTCATCATAAGTATTTTCCTTGAGAAAGTTTATCGGTATTGTACATTGTCATGTAGTTTATAATAATAATTAATAATTATGATTATAACAATAATTAGAATTAATCTATCGACAAGTTAATCTATCGACATCTTAGCTATCAACATCCATAACATCAGATTTTGCCTCATTATTTTCAGCATTGTTTTGTAAAGTTATTAGCCTAGACACGTCACATTCAGTATCATGCACATTACTTTCTTGTAATCTATAACTGAAATGATTGGTTTATGGTCACTAAAGTAAGAAACATAAATTTTAGAGTCAATATTTTCTACGAATCTTGCAAAATCAGTGTCTATAGTTGTGCCACGTTTAAGTTGATAATTTTTTGTTGTAGTTAACTTTCAATCATTAACCATTCTCAGTTTAAATGTGTCAAAAAGAAACTTAATCAATGACTTAGCCCTTTCTTCTGCAAAATTACAATTCTAATCTCCAGTCAAAATCAAAGGTCATATTTATCGATACAAAGCTCGCCAAGATTCATTCATCCCCCCTGTCTTCCTAATGCCGGTCGGCGGAGTCAGGAAGGGGATGAAACTTTTGTTGCCATTTCCGTGTCGTAACGCTTTTACCAACTCACTGCCAGAGAGAGTAAGGCACGTAAGGAGCTCCGCTTTGAAAAATAAACTCAAAGTTCCTCTTTAAATCAACTATTGATCAAACGGTCTATTGATGTTAGGCTGAGAACGAAAGTTTAGGTAATTAATTCATGCTGGGGAGTTTTTCTGTTCACAGACAGACATAATTTTTTTTAATTTGGTATCAAGTGTGATAATAAATTAAGTGTTAATCTTAAATAAATGATAAATAAATAAAAATATAAATTCTAGTTGAATTAATAATAATGAAATGATAATTAAAACGAAAAGAATAAATAATAACATTTAAATTACCACATTTCCTGTAGAAATTGTATCTTTTTTCTTTTAAATTTTGTTTTCTACAGCAGTTTTCGAAAAGGGCCCAAAAAATAGAAAAAGTTCAAGACGTGTAATTTTGAAGACAGTGCATGTATTTAAAAAAAAATCAATTAACCAACTTTTCATTTGGATTTCTAATGAGATGCCATTTTAATAATTTTACATAATATTAAATCTAATCCAAAGGTTTTCAAAATATCTTATTGGGCCAACAGGGAAAATGAATAGAATAGAATTTACGAGAACATATATTTTGGGTTTATTTTTTAAAATAAAAAAAAACTAAACATTGAAACAAACAAAAATCAAAAGAAAAATCTTAAAAACTAAATTCTTAAAAACTATTTAAATCTTTTTTCTCTTTTATATTTTTGTCCATTCTTTAAATTTAAGTTATATATTTCTGGGCATATATCCTGTACATATAAACAAACAACAGTACCTTCTTTGCGGATAAATTTCACCGTCAATTCACTCCTACTTCGTTCATTACATTTTAAGCCTAAACACCACTTTCCACACACTCAGACCGTCTTCATTTAACCCAGGCCTCGACTCTACTCTACACACACTAAAAACAGCTGATCGCCGTGTTTTGTTTTCTACATGCATTTGTTTTAAAAGAAATGGTTTTCTTATTATTTATAGAAAAAAAAATATAATTAATTTTTTTTTATTAATGATTTAATATGTGTACATATATATTATTTTTTTATACATCATATAAGAGATCGGAAAACAAGAAGTTGAATACTCCGCATCGAATTTCCGACCGATTGCACAACTTCCCCTATACTTCGTTTAATCGGGAAAGTAAATACCCATCATTGATATCCCACTTATGTAGAAAAATTTGTTCGACATGGATGAATTTTAGTAGAAGTTATAGACTAATTTGGAGGGAGGGAGGGGGTGAAATCCTGGAGGTTATTGTACCCTCTGTATTCATCCCCTGGCCATATCTCTCACCCGTCAGAGTTGGCTGTTGGCACCCGAGAGACAGTTTTCTGTTCCACCCCATGCTATTGTCAAGGTGTGATTGGATTTGGGGAAGTCGACCGAAAACAAGGCAGCCCAACAATGCTTTTATTGAACTTTCCAATAACACCTAGTCTTTGAGATTGAATAAAGGAAAAATCTTTATTATTTTTTATTTTTATTTATTTTTTTGAAAAACAATTATATAAGACAAAAGTTGTCGGAGAATCACCGGCTTTGTACCTCCCCCAGAACGAATTGATCAATTAACTTTTCTCTTCAGAACCAGTCAGTTTAATAATAATACATTTATTTACATTAAACCAATACATGGTAATAGGATACGTCAAAAAAATTTAGACATTAAGATAGCTTATAAATATACATATAAATTAATACATAGATACATTTATAATAAGTAGACACATTTTTCAATTTAATAAAAATTAAGATAACTATTTTTCAAAGAACTCTTTGGAACTGTCTTTATCCCAACGATGTTTCGGGACGTTCTTACGTCCCTTCATCAGGTCCCCCAATGTGCGAGATACAGAAAGGAAAAAGAAAACAATGTAAATAACCAATATATAAAAATAAAAAATAAAATATATATATACGTATTAATTAATTATAAATGAATAAATAAAGTAATAACGTACATCCTTCTGATGACTTTTAAGGAGGAACTCTGCCCAAAAATATAAATGAAAGCTTTGTATCAAATAATGCTTTTGGATATAAAACACGATTCTTTATTGTGATTATATTATTATTTTTGAACAATGGGAATAAAATTCCGTTTCCGAGTAAAGGGTTTTCTCTAACATAAACCTTTTTTGTTGAAGTTTATATTTTTTTATTGTATCTATTTCTTCAAGTAGTGGGGAAGGGCATTATATATAGGAAATATATAATAGGAAAAATATTTCCTTTATGAGTTATTTCCAAAAAGAAAAGAGCAATTTTAGTTATTTGAAAGTCTTATATCTTCCTGGTATCGTAATAATGACTAGTATTGTTGAGAGAAAATATTTTTATTTTTCTTACTAACCATTAATGTTTCAAATATAAATAGCGATGGCAAAGGCAGGATTTTATGTTATTATATACGAATTATATATGAACTATTATTCTGCAGCTTCTCCTTTGTTGTTTATAATTCTGAATGCTTTTTTTGTCTGAATATATTAATACTCGAGCTACATGCGCCTCAATGTATTAAACCGTAACATTTTCGAATGGAAATAGTTG
The DNA here is from genome assembly GCA_963662175.1 of Aradus depressus. Taxonomy (NCBI): domain Eukaryota; kingdom Metazoa; phylum Arthropoda; class Insecta; order Hemiptera; family Aradidae; genus Aradus; species Aradus depressus. The sequence continues at coordinate 28,027,185 of OY759214.1, forward strand.
ACATGCATACGGAATTATTTTGGGATATTGAGTTGTGCCCCCCCATTTTTGATGAAGGGACATAACAACGAATACACTATCCTGTTACCATTTTATGGTTTAATATAAAAAAAGTTTAAAATAAATGTTATTATTATTTATTTAAAGGTATTTTGAGGATTCACGCCGACAAAGATGTGAAGACGGAGGTGGCTCGGACTATGTACGTTGATTTGAATTAATACAGTCAGATAGTAGGACCGCAACTGAAATTACTAAGCTCCATCAACTGTCTCTGTGGGCTAGGTCGGGCATTAATTAAACAGTGGGCAAATTGTCATCCCATGAACACGCAAAGCTTATATATTATATTCAAATATTATAGTAGGAAATGTTAATAGGTATATAATAATTAAAAAAGAAGTGTGTGAGTAACGCTGTACTTACGAGAATTGGTGTGTAAACATTTGCTGTCGTGTACTGATTTTACAATAAGAAAATCAGTATGAGGAATTAAACTTTCAAATTTATTGTTCTTCAATTTCTTTTATACATAAAACTCTATAGTTTTAACATTTTTTTTTTTTTTATTCTCTATAGTTTTAACTATTATTTTAGTTTAAACCTATGTTTGTGATAGCTAAAATAAGATATATACAACTGTGATTGTTGTGTCTTTAAATACCGCGAGAATACAGCGTCGATGGCAGTTTTCGAATTTGTTGTTGAAATGCTTCAATTCGTATTCATTTGTAGATTAAAGTAATTTAAAAATGAAATAAGCTGTTCAGTATCACCTGAAAAGAGTAAAAACATTGCATGTGACAATAAATGACAACAAATATATTATTTATTGATCGATATTTTCAGCAATTATTATTATTACAATATGTTAATAACAATATTGTATAATATGATATAATAATTACCACAAATTGTATTTATTGTGACAAATTATGCTATCAAAGCGTTTTAATCTAAAAGTTTCTTATCAAAAGATCATTTTATAGTTCATAACATATATATTTTAGTTAAATTCACTACAACGGTAAATATGATCAATAATGTTGCAAAAATACAATGTTATATCCAATTATGTTTTTTAAAGTTTTTTTATTGTTATTGGTTTTATTATAATATAAAATATTATATTTGTAATTATATTATAATATAAAATATTATATTTGTAATATAATATATTATATTACCTTTTTGATTGGCAAAACCACACTTTCTTCGATGACCTCAACATTAAAAGTAGGTACCACAAAAAAAGTCAAATGCAGTCGAAATATTACACACTTTCTTATCCATGAACATAGAAATGCTCAAAAACAGCTGATATCACAGATGAAGAAGTGTGTAGTTGTGTGTGTGCGCCGCGCGCGTAACATTCCGACACACACGCACTTACGCATGCACGTCAACGACACTTACGCTCTGACATAGCCCCTACCGAGAGCTAAGATGTTTACACATTGACACTGGACCTCCAGATATTTGAAAGAAAAGTCCTCCGTCGAGTTTTTGGCCCCGTTTGCGACGGAGGAGAATGGAGGCGCAAAAGCAATCAGGAGGTGTTCGAGCTGTACAACGAGCCAGACATTGCTACTGTGGTAAAACTGGGCAGACTTAGATGGACCGGCCATGTCTGTCAGAATGCATGAGGATATGATACTGAAGAAACTTCTATCTGAAGCCTTATATGGACGTCGAAGACTGGGAAGACCGAGGCTGCGGTGGTCTGACAGCGTCACAAAAGACGCCAGGAGCATCGGGATCCGTAACTGGATGACAGCAGCACAAAACAGGGACACACGGCGATTGATGTTGGAGAAAGCCAAGACTCGTCAGCGGGTTGTAGAGCTACACTAAGTAATTAAGATGGGATCGGGAGGAAAGCGCTGTTACTATGAGTCTCCAGTTTTGAGTTGAATATTGAGTAGAACATCGTTTTAATTATATAATACTAGCAATAATACCCGGCGTTGCCCGGAAAATTTGACTTTTCTCCCAATATCTCCTATAAGGCTATTCAGTTTCTCGACAGTACATTCATGATGTTATAATTTTCAATTATTCATACGGAATAATGCTTATAGTCCTTCAACTGTAGTAACGCTAGCTTTGGAGCTAAAACTAATTTATTCAAAAAGATTTCTTATTAATCGTTGCAATGGTTTTCGAGTTACAAAGATTGCGTGAGTGGATGCTGGGATGCACCAGGGGTTGATTAAAAAATAGACCTTAACCTTCCAATAGATAAAACTTATCTATTCAAAAAGATTCCTCATTAATCATTGCAGTGGTTTTTGAGTTACAAAGATTGCGTGGGTGGATGCTGGGATGGACCAGATATTGAGGTGCTAATACGCCTATAACCTTCCACAGACGATGACGAACAAATTAAAAAAAAAATTAATCAAATCCATCAAGCCGTTCGTGAGCTATAGCGGTACAACGCACATACATTTTCAGCTTTATATATATAATAATTTGTTATTTTACCACGATATATATGAATGTGGTATGTAAAAAAAACTTTTCACAATTTGAGATCATGTTTTCAAAAGAATTTCACGTTTCAAGATTTCCTGAACAAGTTTTGGCCCCCGCGACCTAAGTACAATTTACAAGAAACTGCTTGAACTTAAAAAAACTTCTTCCCATAACAGTTGTAGGCAAAAATGAAACGCACATTTTATTTAGAATATATATTTCGCAGGTAATCAGTCTGAAATTTAGTATGAGGAACCTATTGATTTTTAGAGCAGATGGTTTTGAAGGGAAAGCGAAAATGTAATTGATTAATTCGTACTGAGGAAGTACTTTGTCGGTGATTCATCGACGCATTTTTTTTTTGACCAAACTGAACAGAAAAGAGAAATAAAGGAATAAAAAAAAAATTCATCTGATCAAATAAAGCCGCGTTACACAATTGGATACATTCCGACAAAAAGCAATTAGGACCAAGAGAGAATTTCAATTCTGTGTTTACTTTGGATGACAACGTGACCAAACAGACACTAGAAGGGACGAATTAGTTGATGGCTTTAGAAGGCTTGGCTGGGAGTTTACATGACCTGAAACGTGAGAAATATTACAGTTACATTAGAGTTAGGAAACTGTTTATTTATCACGTCGAAATGGAACACATTCCCAAGTACAGTAGACCCTCGATTATCCGCGCCCCTTGATTCCAGAGGAATTGCGGATAACCGAGGGTTTTAAGTTTTGGGGAATAAATGTCTATTTATTCAAATTCAACAATCATCTGAATAATTATGTCATTGTAAGGATGTTGAGGTCAAATAAATAAATAATATATTGATGAATAAAAAAATGTAATCAAAAAGAAAAAGTGAAAATGTGTATTTACATGTGTATAGTAAAAAAGACTGAATCGAATCAAAAGAACAAAAATCTGAAAATGTCTACGATAAATTTCTAGGACATAGGTACCTATGTACTTTTTTTTTGGTTAACATTTTCTTTCTGTTTTTCTAAATATTACTTTGTGAAATTCTCCGTTCTTTATACCACTTCAAGACTGCCCCGAACTATAAATTTTCCAACGTTAGGTTAGGTTTTATGACTCATGCCCGGGCTTTAACTACGAGGTCATATCGCCTACTACCAGAGCGCTCTTTCGTCACTCTGGTGGACATGAGCTCGACTCTACTGTGAGAGTCCTAAAATTTTGCCTACCCTAAATTTTTATTCACCTAGGGTAGGAGTTTTTAACGAGTACCTGATATCGTACAGGCTCGGGTCCATTGCTTAACGTCCCATCCAAAGGTCGGAGTGCTTAAGTTTATTTTACCATTCAGATAAAATAAACTAAGAGCCTCAGTCGTGTTTCGAACTCACGTTCTTGAGCTCAGAAGACAAGCACGTATACCACTGAGCTACCGGCGCCCTCTTTTCTAACGTTATATTCCTTAGAAAGCAGCGATATCGAAACTCTTTTCTCTATATTATCGAGTCTCATTTTTAATTATCATAGTGAGAACGACGCGTTTTCTCTTAATATTTTCTTGATTTTTTTGCTCCATGTTGACGCACGAAATATCAGACAAAAACTGAACTTAGAATATGTAAAAACATGTTTATTTTGTAAACAAACTTTACTTAGAAAAGAAACGAGGGGGAAGAAAGGGAGTTTTAATCAATTTTTTAGAAAAATAGGAGTTTTGCCGTCTTGGATCATTTAACATCCGCGAACATTCAATTTTTATACATTTTTATTTTATTTGTTCATTTATTAAAATCATCATTATCTTTTTTATTCGCGCTAATTTTTTAACATTTTTTTCAGAGCGGTTAATTCTGATAATTGAGGGTATACTGTATTGATTGTTTGAATGACCTGACGTGAGAAATATCAGATTAGGAAAATGTTATTTATCACGTCGAAATGGAACTTATTCCGAAGTTTTGCCCGTTTCCTCAAGAAGCACAGCTTGTTGGCAGAAATATTTTCTGTTATTAATTCCTTTAGCCGTTACTATAGTTACGGTAGCACTCGTACTTCCCCAGCATGACTTAATTAACTATGTTTTCTCAATTATTGGGGTTTTTGAGTTGAGCCCCTCCTCTGTTCTCCTCGTTCCCTTCGGCTCAATTCGCTGAAAATTAGGAGATGTCGTCCTAATGGAGTTATGGATTTAATATAAAATTTAATGTCGATTCATTCATTATATCAGCAGTTATTAGGTTAGGTTTTATGACTCATGCCCGGGCTTTAACTACGAGGTCATATCGCCTACTACCAGGAGCGCTCTTTCGTTACTCTGGTGGACATGTGCCCGACTCTACTGTGGGAGTCCTAAAGTTTGCCTACCCTAAATTTTAATTCACCTAGGACAGGGGTGTTTAACGAGTACCTGGACACAGGCTCGGGACCATCGCTTAACGTCCCATCCGAAGGACGGCGTGCTTAATTTTACTTCCCAGATAAAATAAACTATGGGCCTCGGCCGGGTTTCGAACCCACGACCTTGAGCTCAGAAGGCAAGCACGCATACCACTCAGCTACCGGCGCCCTCTACTGTAATGAATATCACATATATTTTTATTATCATTAGCTTACCACATGCTATTTATTATACACTTTTTCTCACTATTTTCCCAAGTCAGGTTGTTTGTTCATTTTTTAATCAATTAATTTTTTTCCAATATTTTGTTAATCGTTTAGTAAAGGAAATTCAGATTATTTCGCTCATCACCCACACATTATTTCGCTCACCGCCCAAAGTGTGACGTCAAGAATAGGTTCTCTGTCCCTGCCCACTTTCCCACCTTGGCTAGTCACCCTTGTAATTCCATTTCCACTTTGATTCCAAGAAATCTCCAAGTTTCTACCTTAGTGGAAAAATATTCCAAGGCTTTGTCCAAAGCCAATTCGAAAGTTTTTTTGACTGATATTGGTCTATCTGATGAATTACTAAGATAATTCATTTTGAATTAAAGAAAACCTCCAAAGAAACACCACCGTTTGGGTTAAAACTCGATATTATCCTCATACTAAATTTTGTGCCGATACATTCATTATAAATACCAGTATGAATTGGATTTGAGAGGGGGAAGGGGTAGGGAGAGTGAACTGTATAAAATTAGTTGGTATAAGAAAGTCCTGTTATGGCCACTAGGGTGGTCCTTAAAGTGAAAAAGTTGAAATTTTCAAACGTGCTCCCCCTAGGTCGAAAGAAGTGCCCAAAAAATATTTTTGGCGCCGAAAAAACGAGAAAACATATTGAATAACCCGTCCCCCATCGAGGTTGAATTTTAAATGGGATTTAACATGGGTTTCAAAGTTTTCTTCAGTCGATCGATTACTGAGCCGTTGATTTCCATCGCTTTAAGGTAGAAAATGGTACTCAGGGGTTATCGGGGTCGCTGAAGCAGAATATGATGTTAAAAACTCATTTTAATACATGCCAGCTGTCAAAAAACCTGTCATTATCATTTACTTTTTTCATAATCACGGTTTTTTGAGTATTATCATTGTCGACAGCTGTCAAGTGTGAAAACTATTTTTAGAAATTGATTAAATATCGAAAAATGTTTTCCTTACATTTTTTTAATCAAAACTAGTAGACATTTTTGTTTAGAAACTGATAATACTCAAAAAACCGTGATTATGAAAAAAGTAAATGATAATGACAGGTTTTTTGACAGCTGGCATGTATTAAAATGAGTTTTTAACATCATATTCTGCTTCAGCGACCCCGAAAACCCCTGAGTACCATTTTCTACCTTAAAGCGATGGAAATCAACGGCTCAGTAAAATCGATCGACTGAAGAAAACATTGAAACCCATGTTAAATCCCATTTAAAATTCAACCTCGATGGGGGACGGGTTATTCCAATATGTTTTCTCGTTTTTTCGGCTCCAAATTTTTTTTGGGAACTTCTTTCGACCTAGGGGGAGCACGTTTTAAAATTTCAACTTTTTCACTTTAAGGACGACCATAATGGCCACATCACATTTTTTATTTGTTTTATTTCCCCAGCTATACGAAGTATAGCGGCAGTTATGTAATCGATGCGGATTTTTCAATGGAATTTCATGTTTTCCGACCTCTAAATTCCAAATATGAAAAAAAAAAATATGTCGGACAGTCTGTGTGTCTGTAAACATAAAATGTGTGATAGAATGAATGTATCGCCACGAAGTTTTATATGTGAATCCAGAACTCCGTAACGACACGTAGGTATTGTTTTTAAGCCAAATCGACCATAGGGAAGGGGGATTAGGAGAGAAGGCCAAAGAATCTAATAACTGCTGTTGTAATGAATGAATCGACACAATATTGAATGTGAATTCAAACTACCATAAAGCAGGCCCTACACTATCAATCCGCTTGATCAAAACAGCGCGTCCAGCTGATTGACACGCGCTTCAAGCAGCCTTGGGGGAATGGAGCCAACTGCTCCTCCTGGACTGTAGTGAATCGGTGTTATGTAGATACCATGGTTTCGAATCAGGATTTGGGGTTTCTCATCTTGAAACTTGTTGCTCTCAAGCGGAAAACAAAGATCCAGAGGAAACGACGTTGGTCGAAGGTGTGGCATAATTTGAGGAACCGTTTCAGTGACGAAAATTTACTGACAGTTCTGCGTGAAACTAAGCCGGAAGACTTTAAAAACTTTATTAGAATGGACCAAGAGAGTTTTGATCATTTATTGCAGTTGGTATGGCCCAAAATAGAGAAAGTTAATACAAATCTGCGTGAAGCGATTCCTGCAACTCAGAGACTGTCCATCACAATGAGGTAGGTACCTATCTTCTGGAATGGATTTGGAAGACCTGAAATTTTTGTGCGCTATTGCTCGAACCTTCGGAAGCGAGAGGTGACTGACGCTTGATCGAAATTGCTCTAGACTATCAAGCGCTCCGCCCAGCCGCTTGAGTCATTCAAACTTTCCATCAATCACCATCAAGGCTTGACTCAAGCGTCAAATGGGTTTCTAAACTATCAATCACGCTTGACGCGCTGTTTTGGTCAAGCGGATTGATAGTGTAGGGCCTGCTTATGGACGACACTTATTAATTTTCAGCGGAATCGGATAAAGGGAAGGCCGGATCAGAGTGGGGTTCAATTCAAAAACTCCAATAACTAACGATGTAATGAATTTATCGACCCAAAGTTTAGTTTGAGGATTTAGGAGACCCTACGTAAATAACTGTTGAATATTAGCGCAAACGGTTGACTGGTTTTGAAGGACGAGCGAAATATTAATTGATTAATTCGTTCTGGGGATGTATATTGCCAGTGTGAAACATGAAATTCTGTTGAAAACTCGGCATCGAATTTTCGACAGATTACACAACTTCCTCTATACTTCGTGATGGTGGGTATATAAAAGAAGTCAGATGGGAGAATCCTATTGAACCTTCTCAGGAATGTAGAGTTGAAATCGATGCCCTTTTCCAATGCAGCCCTTGTCTAAAATTACACCTCTTTTATTGAACTCAAACGGCAATGATTAAGTAATTTATTCAACAAGTGCAATTTATTTTTTCCTCGTTTCCGTTCTTTTTTTTTATTTATTCTTCTATTCCTTTCTTTTTTACTTTCTTGTAACTTCAGTATAAGAAAAACTTGAGGGAAACTACAGGTTTTATAGTCCCCGGAATGCGATTTCACCATTTTCGCGATGATGTCTGTCTACGCATAACATTTGTAAACATGGCAATTTCTGAGTGGACTGTATTCGATGGGTGCTAGTTCATTAAGAAGCTAACTTAACATAAAATGATGAAAACTGTGTTTCTATTAATATTTCTTGAACACTAAATATGTACTCACGGATTTATGCCTCTCTTGAGACTGGATTTAGCCGCATCTATAAGGTACATAATAAAGGGGGAAACAATGATTTATGGAATTAATATATAGTGCCTGGCCAGGCTTAAATTAAATTAAAAAAAAAAAAAGATAAAGATAGGATTATACGAATAAAACGACATTTATATATCTATTACTGATCATATATTTAGTTAGTAAAAGCATTATTCTACGTAGATATAGAAATATTAAGTTAAGAAATATCTAAAATGATAATCTAATCGCTAGTACTACATATTAGTTGTACTGCTAAGTTTAAATTGATTAACTTAAATAGATAACAAACACAAGGCACTAATAAAACTAACAACGAGAGGTAACCCCAAAAATCATGTAAAAGTTGGTTCCTGATGAGGGATTTAGGAGCCCCTTTTGTAAGGGGTGAAATATTAGCGCAAATGGACTGATTTTGGAGCGGGAGCGAAACGTTGTATGAATAATTCGCTGTTGGGAAGTGCATTGCCAGTGTATGCGGTTGCACACTTATTCCTATCTTAATAAGTAATTTCCATGCTAAATGCTAATTTTTACAATGAAGATACCTGGCTTAATTTTAATTTCCCCATCTTATCTATAAGAAGGTTACTACAAAATGTTACAACTTCCCTGCAAGAGCCGCTCATGTTGGTAACATTATCACTCTCCCGGTAGGAAAATTTTTCTTGAAGTTACTTTCCTTCCGTTTTCCAGGGCAGGGAACATTGACAGAATCGATCTTGGTTCTGAAGTTTACAGGAAATCAGCTTGCCTGAGCTGCACGGAAATTTTCCATGCAGCTAACAGTTAGTGGACTTCAGAAAGTTTGGATTATGCCCAAAAACCAATTATATTCGATCCATACATCGTAGCCACATCTACTATTACCAACATTTTTTCATTCTGAAAATAGCAAAAGAAGCAAAAATGAATCCTTTATTGCTCAATTTTTAGCACAAATCGCTCATTTGCTGCAATAGTAACCTAACTCAACAACTATGATTTTCCAGAAGTAGCAACTCAAACTTTTGACGTGGAATAACTTGATGTATTCATTCGAAAATAACTTATCAGCATGTTTTATTGAAAGAATAGAATATAAAAGAAGAGGAAATGTACAGTAACTGCTATAGGCTTTGCTGAGGTTTCTCCCTTAACCTCATAACTACTTTCACTTTGAATTAAGACATTCTTGCAGCAATAATTGTTTTCTCTGCGAGCATATGAAGCTGAGATGAGTCATTCTACCAGCTAAAAGTATATGTGAGAATGGTTCTTCCTAAAACACCCATTTTTGAGTTATGTCGTTGTTGCAGCCAATGAGCGAAATGATTTTTTTCATTGTCTTTGCCTTGGCTTTAGCGACAATATATCTTCTTCCGTTTGTATTTGAATTTCGGCTCAAATTGAATGTAATATTAAAGTGCTGCTCTAAGAGATGGATCAGTAGAATTATTTAACATTAAAAAAAAACATTTAAAAAAATAGATGCGTTAGCTTGTACAAACTCGACCTTGGAAGGAAGTGAAACTAGAACTGAAATCTTTCTGGGTCGAGTCATAAAATGAGACTGGCTGATAACTGGACAACCTCTTAATTAACTCATCGGAAGAAGGAGGGCTGCGGTTAGGAGTTGGAAATATGGTCTAGAGACTAGCCAAAGATAAGAGAAGCAGTCTGGTTTAATTACAGGTCTTATGGGTGCCTCTACTGCTGGAGTTGGCCGTCAGAGCCAGGCCATGCAGCCATTAAGCACAAACCCACTTACTGGGAAGAAGGAAGGTTGCGGTTGGGAAGTGTAAATATGGTCCAGACGAAGGAGGCAGTCGGACATAAATGCAGGTCCTGAGAGCGCCCCTACTGCTGGAGAATTAAGTTGTCCTTCAGAGCCAGGCCAAACAGTCAGTAAATAAACACCTACTTTCTGGGAAGGACAAGGGCTGCACTTGTCAGTTGGAAATATGGTTCTGAGATCAGCCTAGACAAAGGAAACAGTCGGTCATGAGTACAGGCTCCCAGGGTGCCTCTACTACCGGAGACTTAAGTTGGCCTTTAGGCCAGACAGTCATTAAATAAACACCTACTGGAAAGGAAGAGGCTGCGTTCGGGAGCTGGAAATGAGGTCCTGAAATCAGCCTAGACAAAGGAGGCAATCGTAGATAAATACAGGTTCTCAGGGTGTCTCTACAGGTGGAGTATCAAGTTGGTCTTTAGGCCAGACAGTCATTACCTTTATTTCGTCTTTGTTAAGGCATCTTACAGGCTCGGTATCACCGCTTAACGTCCCATCCTTTAGACGGCGTCCTCAAGGCTTTGTTACCTTCCAGGTAATAAACCTGGTCGGGTTCGGAATCCGCGATCTTGAGCACAGTAGGCAAGCACGCTAGCTCTGAGCTACTGCCGCCCTTCACTGGTACTTCAATCGAAATGCTGAATCTAATCAAATACCAGACCTCTTCACGTTGGAGTGTCACAGTTATCGAGTGAATTCCCTTCCAGTGTTTGATTCCTATAGGATAGTTCTTGTCTTCCTACAAGTCTCTCTCTCCACTGGACAGATTGTTACTCTACTGTTTCATCAGTCCGTATATTATAATCTATATATAACTCATTATTATTATATTTTACATTAATATTAATATTTTATTTTTTTTCAATAGTTTATTTTATTGTTTTAATCATTGCCTGTCATTAACATTTACTATTTATTTATTCCTAGAGACCTCTTTTATTTTATTTTCATTCTGTCTCAATTGGTTGATTCTTGTATTCTTTTGTTTATTTTTCATGTTTTTACTCTTAAGGGACGGAATAACGATTACCTAAATTTAATTTTCATTTTTAACCTGGCCATGAAATGCCTTTTGGCTTTTGCTAATCTGTATTAAAAGTTAAGAGCCGTGGGTTGATTTGTTAAGTATACTTATCGGCAATGTCAAAAGATTCCATATCCAAGGAAAAACCTAATCTATATTTTCCAACTTTGCGATAAGGTTCTCTAGACGGTCTTAACTTCTCTCCTTTAACTTGAGGAGCCATATTTCTACCACTGATAACGCTCCAAGCTTCCTTGATGTTGGGTCACTGAACTCGTTAAAAGGTCATGGTTGGACCAGGAAATATCAGTTGTTTATCTCTTTCGTAATATTGCCGTTTGGTTAGTTATTTTGTCTAATGCCCGGGCTCTAACTACGAAGTACGCCTACTACCAGAGCGCTCTCGTCACTCAGATGGACATGAGCCCAAGTATTCAATTTTGTCTACCTAGGTTGATTCGCCTCGAATAGGGATTTTTAACGAGTATCTTACATCGTACAGGCTCGGGACAATCGCAAAGCGAATGGTCCAATCTTTGTATAATTATATTCACTAATTAACTTATTAATGTCCTAACAACTGTTTTTATAGAAAATTCAACATTTTAACGATTTTTTAAATTAAAATAATAATAATTGATTTTGGAGAATTTTAATAATTATAATGTGTGTATTTTTTACATCACAAAATATACATTATTTCTGAAATCTCAAATAGTTCAAGAACATTCGAATATATTATCCAGCTTATATATCGTCATCTCTTGTATATTTCCCAATATCCCAGAGTCAGAATCTACATTCTTTATAAACTTCACTGGATGTTTTCTCTGTAAACGAATGTATGTATTAATCATTTTCCGTCCCTTGGCTCCATAATTGAGGCGTTGACAATGAAAAGGAGGTAAGTGCCATAGTTGCCGAAAGTGAGTTTTTTCACTGAAACGATTCTATGTTCCAAGGCCAATAGCGTTGAAAAAGAGATAAGTTCTTATCTCCTTTCGTTTAGTTTTGAGCGATGTCACAAGATGCCGCGTTCATGTTATTTATTCATGCCTCAAATTGGTTTTTTGCTTCTCTTGGAAAATTTCAGTTTTGGCACTTACCTCCTTTTCATTGTCAACGCCTCAATTGATGAGAACAAAAATGATATCGATGGAACATGAGCATGATACTTCTTCAACTGGAAAATTGATTGCAATTTTTTTATTGCAATAGGGAGAAGTTGCTGGTGGGTGAGAAGAATAAAAGAATGTTTTGCAAGAACCGATTTCTTCTTTTGATTGATTTGATTGAAAATAAACAATGGAGAAGTTGTATGCATTTTTGATTTTTCAAACAAATTTCTCATAGAAAAAAAAAAAAAAAGAGGAGCACTTCCCACTGTTCTATTTGCAACCAAAACCGGTTTTAAACTCATCTGCGTTATCATCAGTGGCACATCCCAACCGCACAGTGTGGAATCCACAGTTCTCGTCCCACAATATCATACTATCACATATGAAAGATCTAATCCGACGGGTAGGTTTTGAGGAAAATCGCCATATCGCCTACACCAGAGCACTCTTTCGTCACTCTGGTGGACATGAGCCGGACTCTACTATGGCAGTCCTAAATTTTGTCTACCTTAAATTTTTATTCACCTAGGGCAGGGGACTATAACGAGTACCTGACATTGTACAGGCTCGGGATCATCGCTTAACGTCCCATCCGAAGGACGGCGTGTTTAATTTTATTTTACCTCCCAGATAAAATAAACTAAGGACCTCGGTCGGGTTTCGAACCCACGATCTTGAGCTCAGAAGCATTCATTATATCGACAGTTATTAGCTTTTTAGAGTAACGCCCCCTTCTTTGATCCTCTCCGTTCCCTTTGGCAGATTTGACTGAAAATCAATAGGTGTCCTTAGGGCGTTCTGGATGCACATTCTAATGGATCTTAGGGAGTTATCATGTTCAGAGACGTACAAACATACATTTTTTTTTGTTTTTATTTTTGTAATCAGAATGTTGGACACATGATGGTAAAAAAAAACAATATGGAATTTCTGATCGATTACATAACTACTCCTATATTCCACAGGTTGTAAAATAAAATGTAGTCTGACCTCTCACTGTTTTAATTAATTTTTGCTAGCCGGCTTTTGGGGTTGCCCTCATCATCAGGCAGTCCACAAAAAAAATACATTTAGCAACAAACTTTTTTTTTGTAGACTGCCTGATGATGAGGGCAACGTCGAAAGCCGGCTAGTAAAGACGATTAAGTCTGTGAGAGGTCAGACTACATTTTATTTTACAACCTGTGAAATAATCACTTCTCACTACATCAGCCATCTTCATATTTATTTCTATATTCCTTATAGCAAAAATATCAAACATTAACCAGAATGAAATTTAAATCATTTACTTATTACTGTTTATTCATATCATTACTTACTATTTATTAATCTTTTTAAGTCGCATTATTTTTATTATCATTTTATAACATTTATTATAACTAGGTTCAAATCTTATGATTCACAATTAATATCTGAAATTAATATTAGTATACCGAACCAGACTATTATGATTATTTGGATGTAAATTTTAAAGGTCAAAGATATGTATCTATATTGATTGTTGTACTTAATTATTTCTTAAAATAATTTATTTTTTATTTGTAAATTATGACGACTACACTCTGACGATCATCTGACCAAGTGGTCGTCTTTGGTATAAGATTATTATTTTTTAATTATTTGTCTATGTGTAGTTTATTGGTAGATAAATAAATAATAATAATAATAATAAAAATAAAAATTTAACCCTAGACCTAGATCTATTGTAATAAAATTAATATATTTACAAATACTAGGTTGGAGATGTCTCTTTTGATCAATGTTGTGGTTGGAGTCCTGTTATATAACCTTTGAAAACGTTGCAGTGTAGTGAGGGGGCCCCCTCAGATGTCTGAAGAGACTCACAAATGTAATGATGTGAGGAGAGAACTTGGTATTTACATATAAAATTCACAAAGGGACACTCACTTCGTCATACTAATTAGCAAAACTAATGTTTGCCCATAAACAATGGGTGAAACATTCGTTGCCATGGTAACACTTGACTCAACACTGTATATTCACCCGGGGGATTGAACATATTTTTCAGGATCACTTAATATATCATATTTCACAGGTTGTCTAATAAGATGTAGTAGTGTGACCTCTCACAGAATTTTTATTAATATTAGCTAGCCGTCTTTCGAGGTTGCCCTCATCATCAGGCAGTCTAAAAAAAAAATCCTTGAGCAAAAAAAACACAAACCAAAAAAATACAAAAAACAACAAAAATTTTAATAAATATTAATAATAAATATTTTAATTAAAAATAGTTAAAAAACATTTAAATTGTTTATGTTTTTAGATGTTTTATTTATTTATTTTTATTAAACCATTTTAATTTTCATTCAAACATCAAAAAGTTTTATTTTATCAGGTATGATTATTTCAAACACGTTTTTATTTTATAATTTAATGTATTTATATTTATATAAATCTAGCTCAGTGCTATGCGTGCTTGTTTTCTGAGATCAAGATCTTGGGTTCGAAACCCCTTAGTATATATAGGCCCTTAGTATACTTTATCTAGGAGGTAAAATAAACATGAGCATGCCGTCCTTCAGATGGGACGTTAGGCAATGGTCCCGAGCCTCTACGATGTCAGGTACTCGTTACAAGACCCCTGCCCTTGATGAATAAAAATTTAGGGTAGGCAAAATTTAGGACTCCTACAGTAGAGTCGGGCTCATGTCCACCAGAGTGACGAAAGAGCGCTCTGGCAGTAGGCGATATGACCTCATAGTTAAAGCCCGGGCATGTCATAAAACCTAACCTAACCTTTATTTAAATCTTTGTGGCCTTTGTTACCAACAGAAACTGTTTTTGGTGCTTTTTGTTGTTTTTTGTTTTTTTTGTTGCTTAAGGATGGTTTCTTTTATAGACTTCCTGATGATGAGGGCAATCTCGAACGCCGGCTAGATAATACTTATAAAAATTCTGTGAGAGGTCAGACTACATGTATCTTATTTGACAACCTGTGAAATAATCACTTCTCACTACAATAGCCATCTTCATATCGTATACACCACAATTTTCCCCATTTTGCAGAATTTTTCTCCTACTTTGTCGTTTAGTTTTATAAATGTCCTTCTTCAAACCATTTTTGAAGAACACCTTCGAAAAATCGTATTTTATATAAAATGTGTCCCTTTCATTTTTATCTACAATTTTTATTTGTAAAGATTTTTGATTGTCATAAATATAAGTGGTATTTTGTAAAATGCAGTTAGGCCCCGAAGTAAAATTACTCAATTTCATTCCGATTTCTAACATTTCTAACATTTAATACATGTGACATCTTTGTTTCAAATTTCAAGTTCATTGTTACAATCGTATCATCTTAATTTGAAATTCCGTAGAAAACTCCATCTCAGATTTTTGCAGGACTACAATACTTCCTCGTACTAAAAGTTAGTTAGTTATTGTGACTCATGCCCTGGCATTACTTACGAGGGTCATATCGCCTACCACCAAAGCTGTCTTTCATCACTCTGGTGTACATGAGCCCGACCTAAATTATTTACTTTCCCTGGCGCTACTGTCCTTGTAGAACTTGGGTTTCCGCAACGATCTTGCGCCATTCTTCTCTATCCTCGGCCTCCCGTCTCCATCTTCTCACACCCATCGTTCTGAGGTCGTCCTCCAGCCAACGTAAGCGGGGTCAACCCTCGGTACTCTGTCTGGCTCCATCCTCTGTAAATGCCCCAGCCATCGCAGCCGCCCCTGTTCACTAAGGCCACCTCTTGTACAGGTCCCTCAGCTTCCTATTGGTCCGTATCCTCCATCTATCCCCCTCCGGAGTAGGACCGTATATGTTCCTCAATAACCTTTTTTAAAATTTTTCCTACCCTAAATTTTTATTCACTTAGTGTAAGGGGGTCTTTAACGAGTACCTGATATCGTCCTGGCTCGAGACCATCGCTTAACGTCCCATCCGAAGGACAGCATGCTCATGGCTCTCAGAGAGAGAGAGAGAGAGAGTGATCCGTAGAAATGTGGTTAGTATAAGCAATGTAATGTCCACATCACATATATTTTTTCAAAATGTATTGGTCTTATTCCTATTCAAAGTTTCTTTGGGGGAGGGAAATATTATGTAGGTATAAGAAGAAATTTCCCTTGCCAATTTTTCCCATTTTGGACACTGGTCTGATGTTAAGCCGGTTTTACCGATTTGATAAAAAAATAAATACAAATAAATGCCATCCCTTGACCTAGTTTATTGGAAGATGTACCTACCTATTGGAAGAACACTATTGATTTCCAATAATATCGGATGATCAGAAGTAGGACCGCTTCTCCTCTTCCAATCTTCTTGACTTATCTATTCGACCAAGACTAGATACTTATCTACTTACAATTTGGTACATACCTATATCTTACTGCATAGCGCTCTTGATCAGATGCGATGAACAGTTCTGGGGATTAGGTCGGGATTTAAAAATGGTAGGCAGTCACTCCAAACACTTGATAATAATTTTGATTTCTCTTTAAACTATAACGTAAGTATGACTATAAAGGTACTGATAGTTGTACATCAAAATAGTTTTCTGTTTCCATCCAGTAGTATAGTATCTCCACTCAACAAAAATATATTGTTGTTATGGGGACTTCTCTATATAATAATAAACTGTCTTTATTTTTTTAAATCAAAATACAAATACAATACTGTATATACAATAGGTTATAGATAAAATTAAGACAGTTTCCCCTGGTATATACCATCGACGGAACTTCGAAGGATATAATTGATATTATATAATCTATATATAAACAAAATATTTAAGTAGCATAATATAACAAAACCTAGCGCAGATGCTCATAAGTCAATTTCGTTAAGAATAAAGAAATATGCACGTTTAATTGGGAAAGACGTCCTAGTGATGCGCGAAGGACCTCTTGAGGTCATAGACTTTAATAACGTCATTCCTTTACAAACTCAGACTGTTACTCAACCTGTTACACTTATAATAATATTTCAGTCTTGATTATTAATTCATTCTCTTCGTCAACCAGCCAAAATATTAGCTCCCTTGTCCTTCATCCTTCCAAATCTTGTGAATAGGGTATAACGTTCAAATCTCAAACCAACAAAATTTATATATATATATATATATTGGTATATATATATATCCGGCGTTGCCGGGACCGACAAGACGGCGGATAACGGAAATCAATTAATGAGAAAAAATATATCAATTAAAGCATAAAAAAAGTGTTTTTAGGTGAGCTAAGGAATAAAACACGTATGTATTTTGTTGATAACATTTATTAAATTGACAATAATATGTACATACTGAACATTGATTTATTATATGTACGTACATATGTATATTTATCCAAGCATTAATATTATTATATTAATTCTGTGGGAAAAAATTAAACTTTGACTTTACTAGTTAAGTGTTCATTTCCCGATAAGACGATATTGTTGAGCCACGGACGGGACGGTAGGTACATTTGTTTTTCTATTCTAAGAAACATTTTTTATAAATGTTTGATTTTCAACTATGTATTTATTATAATTTATTTATCGGATATTAGTGATGTAATAAAATATTGTATTAGCGTTCCCTTCATTATAAATACAATGTACATACAGTATGTATGTACAATAAAAATACATAAAAGATTTGTGAGTTACGGAATTATTATGTGCTCGTAAATACACGTGGCTCATATAATTGATAATCTAATTGAATGTTAATTTTAGTTTAACAAATTTGATATTATTTTGCGAGTGCCGGATAAGGGAGCGCGCCGGTTAACAGAACGCCGGATAAGGGAGATTCTACTGTATATATATAGATACATTTAAAAAAAATATATATAGTTTAATTTATTTATTTGATATCTATATAGTGTACAATAAGCAAATGTAACTATTTCCGTGAATAAGTGTCTATATGACATGGAAGAAGTCAGGATCACCTCCTATTCAGACGGCGTGGAGGATTGTATTTAGGATGGGATGAAAGTTTATTGTGAAAAGTTAAGAATCGGGATTGGATTATTTCCTAGACGGTTGAGATGTTTAGGTCTTCATGGAGTAATTTATTGAAGACAAAGAAGGGAGCATTTACAATTCGATGGAGAACAGAGGCAACCATTATTTTGAAGCCTTATGTCCATACTGGGTATTATAGTCTTGTAAATTGTCAGATCGTTGGCAGTAAAAAATGTTGATGTGGTTTTCAGATCATTCGACATTCGAGTAGAACGGCAATTTAACTATAGATTAAAGGCGTGACGGCTTTATGATCATGAGGAAGTGCCCTTTAGATGCCAATGTCTATAAGTAGCAGACAAGGAATGTCATTTTCAATAAGGACTGATGTCGACACCAACCTCAGAGCCACTACTATAGAAAATATTCAATTGAACATCTTTAGGTATTTCAATATAGGTCACTCTTTAGTGTTAGTGAGGATCGTGACAATGGTTCCAACAGACTTGATGATCTCGACGTAGAGGTTCTTGAATGAGGAACTTCTCACACTTTGATCCGTACATGTATACATATACCTGGCCTATTACAGCCCTTTGTGGTCCTTGACTTTAATTTCATGTCGATACATACATTAATTACATCGGCAGTTATTGGGGTTTTTGACGTATCGTCGTTAGTGTTTTAATCTTTGTACGAAAAAAAAAACCGTCTCAACACCTTATTTTCATAGATTTATCGAAAAATGTTCTAACAAGAACGGCTATCGGACTTATCAATACCGTCCATAGAAAAAGAAGAACTTCAGAAACTAAAATCTTCTTCAGCTCTGGACGATATGATAAATACGTTCGCCGAAAAAAAGGCAAGAGAAGTCACTATTTAACCACTAAAATATTTTTTTTAGAGTTAAGTTTTTTAATATGTATTGTTTTTTGTTATTTTCAAATATATTTTGTTTATGCGAGTGTTTTTGTTTCTATTCCGAAAAAGGACCCCCCAATAAATTTTAAAACAGGGCTACGCCACTGGTCAGACCAATAAATTTAGTCCAGTCAGGCAGAATTTATTTGAAACAAACAGCAACCTGAACAGCAATCTATAACATACACATAATAAGCAAATATTTACAGTTCAAGTACAAAGTGGTTTGACTTAATGTTTATTACTTTGGTTTTATTTAAAGTCATTATAATATGAATATGTGTATGTATGTATTATATAAAAGCATATATTTTTTCTGTTTTGCATTTCTCTTGGCTGTTTGTATACAAGTAAATGTGCGCATTTATTATAATATTTAGATATTTAGAAATTTATTAAGTTGTGAAATTCTTAATTTATTATTATATCGGATGTAGGTTTGGGTTAGGTTTTATGACTCATGCCCGGGCTTTAACTACGAGGTCATATCGCCTACTACCAGAGCGCTCTTTCGTCACTCTGGTGGACATGAGCCCGACTCTACTGTGGGAGTCCTAAATTTTGCCTGCCCTAAATTTTTATTCATCTAGGGTAGGGGTCTTTAACGAGTACCTGACATCGTACAGGCTCGGGACCATCGCTTAACGTCCCATCCGAAGGACGGCGTGTTTAAGTTTATTTTACCTCCCAGATAAAATAAACTAAGGGCCTCGGTCGGGCTACGAACCCACGACCTTGAGCTCAGAAGTCAAGCACGCATACCACTGAGCTACCGGCGCCCTCATATCGGATGTATATTCAAATTGTACCCCAACTCTCTAGAATAAGCATTAATAATAGACTTCAATGTAGTAATAAAAAAAAAAAATAATAAAAATAATTCGCAAGTAGGTGATCGCAATAGTAAAACTAAAACAATGTCATATGATGGGAGAAGACAGCTAGCACTGACACTCATCATTCGCTATCCTCAGATTGGTCAGTCTTGTGTTACTAGAAATCACAGACAGACCCTTGGAGCACAGGTAGGTGGTTGAGCACATCGTCCTTCGGATTGGGACATCAAGCAATGTCTCTAAAGACCATATAGTCAAAAGTTAGCACTCCCAAAGTAGATTCGGACAATCCCAGAGAAAGAGCGCTCTGGTAGTAGACGATATAACCTTGTAGTTACAGCCCCGGGCATGAGTCACAATAATGAACAGACAGAGCCTTCTATAGTGTATTGTAACAAAAACAGTGGTTGACCAGGACTAGTGTTGAGTGTTGAGCAGGTTCAGATAGCCACTGTTCGATGTACAGTTCTCTAGATTGTGTCACTCACATCTCTATTCATTCCTAGCGACAACCCTCCATTCCCCCAGGGTGACACCCCCCCCTTTCACTCCATTTTCAAATGCTTCTTTATTCATAGAATTTTTTACAAGTTTAGTCCATTTCATTGTAATATATAGTTGATTCTCATGAATGACTCGGTGAGGCTCTTATTGGTAATCTTTCAGGTAACAGTAATACTATGAGATATCAATAATTATAATATTTATTTTCGTTAATCTAATAATTATATATTATATATTTATCATACCATCACTTTTCCCATTTATTATTTTTTTTTTTTTATATAAGAAATAGCAATTACAGACGATTTCTACTTGAAACACACCCATCATCAGTATCTATAATTTTTCAAAAACCCTAATAACTGCCGACGTAATGAATTTATCGACACAAAATTTAGTATGAGGATTTAGGAGCCCGATGTAAGTCATCTCTTGAATATTTGCGCAAATGGTCGACTGGTTTTGGGTGGGGAGCGAAAAGTTAATTAATTCGTTCTGCGAAAGTAAATTGCCGGTGATTTACAAACGACATTTTTATTCATTGATATAAAATTTATTGCGCAAATATTCAATAGTTGACTTACAGAGGGGCTCCTAATTCTTCATACTAAATTTTGTGTAGATAAATTCATTACATCGGCAGTTATTCGGGTTTTTGTGTTGAGCCTCTGTCTGATACCCCATTTCCCTTCGGCCGATTCCGTTGAAAATTAATAAGTGACATCCTTATAGAATTTTAAGGTCCCAAACTCGGAATTTCATCTTTTCGGAACTCTAGATTCCAAATATAATTATATATATGTATACGCCATAAGGGGGGGTTCAAAAACTTGGCCCAGCTAATGGTATATAAACAAGTTTAGGAGGCGAATTTATGGTAGAAACATAAATTCAACTACTGGTAAGATAAATAGTGGACAGTATATTAGAAAAGGAAAATTAAAAGAACTTACCCCAGGTGGGAGCGAAATTCCAGGAGTCCCAAGCAGGTCAGGAGAGTTTTCCGGCTCGTACCGGTCGTACTTACCTGATCTGCGAGGACTAAAATGCTGGTGAGACTTCTGGGGCAGCAGGAGGCAAAAACTATTTGGAAGCTAGAACACTGGAAGCAAGAGCCTGGTCGCTTGGAAGCTGGTGAAGCAAGAAGGAGGGAGGCAAAATGATAGTCTATCTAGAGAGAGCACTCTCTAGTGGTGAGGTGGCCAAACTAATGTAATTGGTTTAGCCAAAACCCAACTGGTGTCGCTACAAAATAATATAAATAAAAAGGCCTCAACAATATATATATTTCGTGTCGATAAATTCATTCTACCGCGAGTTATCGTGTCCACAGACAGATTTTTTTTTTATATTTGGAATCTAGAGTTCGGAAAAGATGGAATTCCGTTGAAAACTCTACATCGAATTTTTGGCCGATTACATAACTTCCCTTATATAGCTGCGGAAGTAAAAATATCTTCACCTTCACTCTCAATATGATATTCTTCGAGGTCTGTGTCGAGATTAGACATGCGCATAGCGCTATAAGACGGGTTTCTCGTGTACATCTGGCAACAGTACGGTTTGAAATGACTCCCTATTCTGTTCCGTCAGAGTCAGAGTCACCGGTCAGTCTACAATCTTTCTGGTCTTTATTTACAGTGAACATTCACATTACAAAGAAGGCTGAGCCGATGGGTTTTCCGTGAAAGAATTGAAGAGAGAATTGTTGGTTGAAGGAGGTGGCCAGAGCCACTTGACAACATCTGTTGCTATTTGGGGTGTTACTAATGGACGCTTGTTGAGGTTTTGATGGAACCTAGGCTTGAGGGAGGAAATCAGGTGAAAGTACCTGCCAATTAGTATCTCTCCCCCACCATTCCACCTTAGAACCGCCCTAACTAGCAGACAACTTTAGCAAACTTGCCAATCCAAATCCCAAACAACTGCTGAAACTCCCCTCCCAAGTCGGATTTCCTTCCCTTCCTTTTAGTATAATTGCTAGTTAATCGCTCACTCTCTTAGAGGGGTACTTGCCAAACAGGCGCTATTTCAATTGAATCGCTTATTTCAGAAACCCCATAACCGACCAAAGAAGTTTCTTGTAGTCGATTGACGCTACATTTGGTGCAGAAACCCAGTAAAACAACGTTCCTTATACCCCCATTTAGCGTTGTTGAAATGTAGAAACCCCTTAAGCGACATCACTTAGGGGGTTTCTGCGCTAAATACTTGAAACATGTTTTTTGCATTGAAGTTATTTGTGGGATTTATCAGATATAAGAACGTTCCAAAGGTCGAATAATATTTAATATTACAACTCACACAGTCACAATCGACTACTTACTTGCCCACAATCGATACAGGTTCTAAAGGTCGTTTCTAGTATTATTCTGAGTTTTGAAGTTTGTTTTGAGTTTTATAGCGATTATTTTCCGTTCTCTGTTTTCATCGAAAACTCAAAGCCATGACGTTCATTAATGACATTACTACGACAACATTTTCTTTGAGAAAGACCACTGTCCCTCCTGAGCTGCCAACTATGAAAGCCTACCCTGCTGGGAAAATCCCAATTAACAAGAAAAAATTGATGATCTGCAAAAGCTCGCTGAATACACCTCAGACTATGCTGAATTCTATTCTGCCAACATCTGAAGTTGAAAGAATAGAAGACGTTGACTCTGCAGAATAATGCATCATATTATGTATTTTATTTTTACAAAAGACCCTTTTTATTTACCAAAATGAAGTTCAATGTTATTAGAAGACAGCTTTGTTGATTTGTACCCTTAAATGAACTCATTAATATCGTAAAAATGGTAAAAAAAGTGTCATAAATTTATTTTATTGCAGAAACCCCATAAATGCTGAGGATGGATTTTTTTTTTTAACCCTCTTCCCCCACCTTAATGAATATAATACGTTTCCATATTATGTATAAAACCTTCCTTACATTCAGGAATTTTTTCGTAAAAAAATATCTGCTTTTCGTTAAGTTAGAAGTTTTTCTTAAATATCTCAAAACTTGGAATTATGCACTTATGGGGTTTCTGAAATAAACGATTCAATTATGGTTAAACATCCAATAAAGATCTGCACTAGTGGTAATTATACGAACTGAATCAGTAAAAAGAAGAAGCAGTAAAAAGTGAAAGTCTATATTTTTACAATATTTATTACTTCCCCAGATATACCAAGTATATAGGCAGTACCGGATTAACCTATAAGCAAACTAAGCAACGTCTCGGGGGCACCAAGTCCGCTATTTTCGAAATATCTAGTTATTTATTTCACTTTGTGATAGTATAATGTTGTGGGACGAGATTTTTCATAAGAATAAAAGACGTTGTCTTCCCACTGTTTTATTTTAGACCAGAATCGATTTTCAACGCAACAGCGTTATCATCAATGGTACATCTATAACAGAACAAACAACTCTGCCCAGGCTTTCGGACGCATATGTGAATCATCTGAAGAATAAAGATAAATATTATCTTTTAGAATGCCGATACAACACCTTTTATCCCAATATTTACAACCCAGATCAACTCCAACCATATCTAAACCTGAATGCTCCTTTCTCACACATCAAAGCACTGGCTCAACTCCGTCTATCTGGCAAGTACTATCTTAAAATCAGTTACAAAAATAATGTAAACACACTTAATCCCCAGGAACTTTGTTAAATCTGTAATAAAAATTAATTGGAAGATGTATACCACTTGTTAATATCCTGTCCGATATACTCCCCCATTTGAAGCCACTTCCTGCCTCAGAGTATCAGTATAGACAAACTTTCATACATTACTCCTGGCCCATAATAAGAATGATATTGCAAACCTTTTCTATTACCTATTTGATCAGCGCTCTGAAACTTAGAGTATTCATTGTTAACGAATAATGTACTTCAACTTACATATTATATTGATATTCAATACCTACATCCCCACTCCATATTTACTCTCTTTGTTACATTATTATTATTTATTTGTAATTACTTATTTTATTTATACTTTTTTTATTTATTTAGTTTGTTAAAGGTTCCTTTATATATGTCATTATTGTTTTATGGCTGTATTCTTTTATACGTCATTATTATGTTAATATTGTATAATATGTAATGGTCACAGAGTCCATTGTATAGGGTCATCCCTTTAAACAATAACAATTATTATTATTATATTATTATCTATGATAGAACAAACAGTGAGTATTTGCGATATACCGGGTGATTCATTTAACCTGAAAAACAAGAATAAATCGAAAAATAAGCTTAATCGAAAAAAATTGTTCAAACAAAAGTTGCAGGGTTTAAAGGGAGACATATAATGGTAATACGAAATTTAACCTCGAGTGGCGTTTTCAAGGTTAAATCAAGAGCAACTTCGATTTTTTCAATGGAAACCCATAGTTTTAATTGCATACTTGTATTCTACGTGAAAAAATACGTATCTTTTGTACGCAAAGTTTCGTTTGAAAATGTCAATTTTTTATGGTTTTGAGAATATAAGAAACGAGACTATCCTAACCGGTGGATTGGTCGAGGTGGTCCAGTAAACTGGCCAGCTAGGTCACCGGACTTAACTTCGCCAGATTTTTTTTCTATGGGGATATTTAAAAGAACAAGTATACAAAAATGTGCCAACTACAACTGAAAATATGAAAGTGAGAATCAGAAATGCATGTCGAGAAATTGACAGAAAAACTTTATTAAGGATGGTGCAATGTTTCATTACACGTGTTGAAAAATGTATTGAAGTTCAGGGACATCATTTTGAACATTTATTAAGATGATAATTAATTGTTGATAAGTGGTGTGATATTATTCAATTAAAATTTGTTTTCAAAATTTTGTGTAAAATACTGATTATTTGTTACAATAACATTCATTTTAATTTAATCGATGTTTATTTCTTTGTGCATTAAATTTGTGTTTTTAAATTCTCAAAACCATAAAAAATTGACATTTTCAAACAAAACTTTTCCTACAAAAGATACGTATTTTTTCACGTAAAATACAAGTATGCAATTAAAACTATAGGTTTCCATTGAAAAAATAGAAGTTGCCCTTGATTTAACCCTGAAAACGCCACTCGAGGTTAAATTTCGTATTACCATTATATGTCTCCCTTTAAACCCTGCAACTTTTGTTTGAACAATTTTTTTCGATAAAGCTTATTTTTGACTTATTCTTGTTTGTCAGGTTAAATGAATCACCCGGTATATTAGTCGTTGTGTTTTCTGAGTTAATTTTGAGCTTTTGTCTACTAGTCTTAGTAACAGTTTGTATTGTCTGTTCAGTCTTGTGTACAATTCCAAGTCAATCGTTTGTAAGTGTGAGGCCTAGGTAGCGAACTTCGTTTTTTGAAGGGATGGGATTACTGTTAAGGAAGACGGGAGAGCAATTATATTTTCGTCGAAGGGTTAATGACTGGGTGGGGATGTCAGATATGTAGGTGGTCTTTAAATTCTGAAATTCTACTAGTTATTAGGGATACGTATATACGTTCTTCGACCTATGAAACAACTCAAAATACCGAATTATCCCATCAGGATTTTTCGAATGCGAATTCCCCCCTTCAATTGTATTGTGCACACCGTTTTTTAACACCACAAAAAAAAAAAAAAAAAAAAAAAAAGCAATCATTCTGGCTACAGTGGGAGCTCATTGTGGGTTTTCTGCCAAAAACCACAAAAGCAATCATTCCCTCCACAGGGAAGGGCATTGTGGGTATTCTGTGGAGGACCGACGCGGGAAAGGTTTTTTAGGGGAAAGGCCAACACCGAAAAAACGTCTACCAAATAATTGTGCAAAAGCTTCCACATTTCAACCTAACTTTAATTATTCTTCGTTGTGCTGATTTTTTTTTTTTTTATATAGTAAAAATATATACAAAAATAAAAACAACAATAAGAAAATATAAAAGTACATAAATTAATAAAAATAAAACTTAAAATAAAAGAAAAAGAGAAACTCGACTAGGAAAAAACCAATAGAAATTCAGCATTAGGTGGGGGGGGGGGTGTGGGGGGGGGGGGGGATGGAGGAGGTTGCGGAAGACCAGAACGCGGGGTGTGTAGACGCCCGAGAGACAAGAAGGAAGAAATTGGCCATGCAATGGTTGATAGGTAGCGTGAACACTTCACTTGATCACGAGGCCAACGCCATCATCTCGGAAAGTTGTAGGAATGGGAAAATGATAAGGTTTTCTCATAAAAAATAAAAGACACTGTCTTCCCACTGTTTTATTTTTAACCAGAACCAGTTTTCAATGCAACAGTGTCATCATCAGTGGCACATCTATGATTGAATAAATATAATACACAAATAATAAAAAGCATAAAATCTTAAAGCAACCGGGTACAGAGTTAACAAAAATTTGGCTGAAAAACAATAGGTGTTGTTGTTAAGGCCCTTTTACACGCTCAAGGCATTTGTACAAACTGGCTTGCGCAAGCCAGTTTGCTCAAGTAAATCGTTGTGTGTGAACGCAGACATGAAGTTTGAGCAAGCCAAAAAGTTTGACTGAGTAAAATCTGTCCCGACAGAAAATTGGCTTGAGGTTGGTGTATTGGCATGAGCGTCTAAACGATGCTCAAGCCTCAGCTCCAACGTTGGACATGCGCATCGGTGATGGTGATGTATATTACCTATATTTTATTAATTTGATGTGTTCATTGTTTGGAAAATATCTTTGTATTGCAACACACCTCATAGACCTAATTTAATCGAGTTAAAGGCGTCAAAAATCTTTGTCATTGGACGCCGATAAATAAAAACTATTCTATTCTATTCTTTGTATTATAATTCTTAATTTGTTTATTTAGACTTTTTATTAACATTCAATAAATTTACAGTTAGAAATGTGTGTTGTAATGCCGTGTAAATTGCGTCGCATGTTTCTGAAATTATAACACTTAGAGCTGGTTTGGAAATGGACTAAACCATGGTTGCATCTAATCCATGTGGACAATTTTAAATCTTCGTAACTCCTCCCTGTTGTCACAAATCTCAGCGTAGCTGATACCCGTTCATGTGGGGTAATTGCACGTCTCATAACAGTCTGCTCTTGAAATTATTGGTGTAATTAAATTTAGCAAATACTGGTATGTGGCTTCGTCCATACGCAAATAGTTACGAAAATCGTCAGGCTCACTGCGTAATTCAGCTATTATATTGGTATAAGTAACAAATACCTTTTTAGCAACTTGGCATGGTTTAGACCATTTCCTTTTATTCGCCTTCAATTTGATCTTTATTTTTATATGTAATGCAAACCGCAGCCGTTGCAAGAATTAGTTCTTCGTCAAAATTTTCCATTTTGAGCACAGCAAACTACAATTTTCACGGTTCTTGCGCAAGCCAGTTTGTGCAAATGGCTTGAGCGTGTAAACGGGTCTTTAAAGGGTTTTGGAATCACATATAAAATTTCGTGTTGATACATTCATTCTATCAGAGTTCATATTTGAAATCGGTCGGAAAACATGAAATTCCTATGAAAACTCTGTATCGAATTTTTGATAGATTACATAACTTCCCCTATACTTCGTATAGCAGGGGAAGTAAAAAACCAAAATATGAGACTTTAAATAAATCCAAATATCTAATTTCGGAGTTAATGAGTGTTCTAAAAACAAAAAAAGGTTAGGTTACCTTATAACCTACACTAAATAAACAATTAGGGGTACATTTAATCAATATCCACCATGTAACTTAAAACAGCTCTCACCCTTACAAACCTTAAATTTACCGAACTAATGCATTACATGAGCTTGTTGAACAGCATAATGGAAATATAAAAACATTTTAATGAAAAAGCCAAAACCTGTTAACCTGAACCCCAAAAACAAGGTAACCAATCTGATGTTAAAATAATTTTCATTATACCACTTGTAAAAGAAGAAGGATTTTCATCTATGTCAATTCATATATATAAACTAGCATAATTACCTGGCGTTGCCCGGGGAACTTTGAATTTTTCCCATAATCTAATGAGATTCCTAGGCAATCCTTCGACAATACATTCATGATTTTGCAATTTTCTATTATTCACATGTAATTTGGCATATAGTCAAATCCCGGGGAAAAAGACAATTTTGTTTATTGTTTTGATATGAAAACTAATTTAAGGCCGAGCAGCGATGGTCATCGTAGCTAATAATAATAATCGGTGCAAAAGTGGACACCCGAGGTGCGTGGGTGGGGTAAGGGTAGGGTAGAAATAAGTCTCAAACATTTCCAGTGCTCTATAGAATCCAATACTGAACATTTTATGCCAATTCGTGCAATGTTTCTTGTTCCCTAAGCGAATGGACAAAATGCGGGGGTAAGGATAGGGAGGGTAGAAAGAAGTCTGAAACATTTCCAGTGTTCTCTAGAATCCAATACAAAAAGGTTTTATCCCAATTCGTGCAATGATTTTTGTTCCCTAAGCGAATAGGTGAGATAGGTAGGTGAGTGGGTGGAGTAAAGGTGGGATAAAGCTATATTCTAAACCTTCTCGGTGACTCGACGAACATAATTACTGAACTTAAGAACAAAATCGGGTCGAAGTTTAACAGTCTATACAAACATACAAACATTATATTTTATATACTTCCATCTTCAGACACGACGTAATTTTAAATGGAAATTCAACAAGTTTACAATCCGAACTGCCCCCACGTGGTTTTTCCATGTTCCTCCTGTACAGTGAAGTCTAAAAAACATGGAAAATATTAAAAATACAATTTCGTCTCAAATTGAAATCTAAATAATAAGAGAAACATTTTGAAATAGTATGCGCTGATTAAAATACAAATATAGATGCATATATGAAATAAATGAAAGATGACGATAATAAATATGTATATGAATAAAAATACAAAGATTTTAGGGAAAGTAAGTATGTATACACAGAGACTGGAGGATTCTATTATCGGCGATAAAAGGGGTGAATATTTGAGATTGATCTCATCGTTCATACAATTTCCTTTTTGTAGTGCTCTGTTTATTTCCATTTGTTCCAGTTAGTTGTGTAATGTACCTTTGCACACAAAATGAAGGTATTGTCACACTGGAGTTAATGACGAATCATTTAGTATCAAAAAATAATGTACTTTTATTTTGTTTCAGGAGAAGAATAGACAACGGAGCACACATGAGTCAAGTAAGTTATTTTAATACATCCTTAGTATATAAATATTTGGTGGGCTGGTGGGCTGCACCTAGGGACCTAAGCATTCAATGCTATTATCCCTTCCCTGGTTGCTGGGCTTCCACCTTACCTTGTTACCTAGTTGTTTATAATACCAAAAACCAAATCCTTCAAGAAGGGACGCAGTCTTCCAGGTTCCCAAACGAATTTGAGAATGCTCCTGAGTAGGGTTCTATCGATACCACAAAGTATCGATACTCTTACTCATGAATAGCATCGAATAAAACTTTCAATACTACTCAAGTATCGAATAAAAAGTATCGATACATACCCGTATCGATTGAATCAAGTAGTTCGTTATAATTACTTTTAAAAAACCTATAAATGTATATAAATTTAAATGAAAATCGTATTGCATCGAGTACTTCGTTATAATTAATTTTAAACCATGTCTAATATATATATACCTATATAATAATAATAAAAAACACAATACAATTTGAAAGATATAGGTAAATGAGATATTATAGTGGGAATAAGAAACAAATAAATCAAATCGAATAAGATAAAATTATATTATTAAAAACATACTGAATGTAATAAAAAATCTTATAAAATAAACATACAATTTATTTTTACTAATGATATAAAACTACTGGAGACTATTCGTATTCCGACAATATTTCACTATTTTAAAACACTTTTTGCAAGTCGTTGAGATCGAAACGTTCTTAGTGTAATAAATCCACACTTTCGCCGTAGGACGAGGCATTATAATTTTTAAATGACAAAATGGAATGTAAAAATAAAATAAAATAATGAAATCGTAATCATGTTCACGGTTCTCTTCAAAATTAAACAAACGTATACCTGCATAAACGATAAACCATTTAATGTAAATAAGGTAAGGAATAAGCACGTACTGCGTGATCATCATCACACATGAGGTTATCACCATCGAAATATGTCATTTGTCTGTGGACCGTAATTTGAGTTCAGTATTTTACTGCAACAACAAATAAAAGAAAATTGTGAGAAATTAAACGGTGAACGATTTTGACGAATAAAAAAATTTATATAATTTTTTTTAATTGTTGAAATTTGAAACGAGTACTTTGAATTGATACAAGTAATATCTATTCGATATCTACTTGGTATCAACAGAAAAGTATCGATACAAAAAGTATTTGGTATAGGATAAAAGTAGCGATACTTTACTTGTATCGATAGATCCCTACTCCTGTGGTCAAATCTAGTAAAGTCTTCTACGATCACATTTTTACCAAAAATGTGGAATCACGTCCGAGCATACTCTTAAACCCCAGGAAGTGAGTCGCCGACTCGTCTTCTTCCTGAAATTCGACATGTGTGGTCCTTATAAAGTTTTGCCCACACATATAAAAGTTTGTGTCGATACATTCATTCTATCGGCAGTTATTAGAGCTTTTATGTTAAGCCTCCCCTCTAATCGCCTCATCCCTTTTGGTCGATTTGGCTGAAAAACAATGGTGTCGTTAGAGAGTTATGAATTCACATATAAGATTTCGTATCGATACATTCACTCTATCCGGAGTCATCGTGTTCAAAGACACACAGACAGACCTATTTTTTTTTATATATATTTGGAATTTATAGGTCTTTTCTTATCAATAATTCTCTAGAGCTGAGTAGAGCATAACTCCATGTTACTACACTTGGCTAAATGACAACCAAACTATTAATACAAAGTTCATGAACCAAACAGCCCATGAACTCATGAACCTTGTAAATAAACTAAGGCTAGGGAGCCCAGTCAGTGTAAACATTGTCTTGTTTACATTATGACTACTCTGCTAGCCTGCTTGAACTCGGACTAATTAAATAACAGTCAGTGTGTCTATATCTTTATGTTGACATTACAACTCTAAGACCTGGTAACATTTTCCCAGCTCTTCTCCCATCTAAAGTAAACATTTTTATATCCTTCTACTCTAACTTACTCTTAATGTAACATTCACTCCTTCCATCATTGTTTTTCTTCTTATATATTTTCTTATTATTTTCCCAGCTAAACAAAATATAGGAGCAATTATGTTTTTGATCGGAATTTCATGTTTTCCGACAGTGATTATAAAAATGAAAAAAAAAGTGTGAATTACCAGCTATGTACTTCCCCAGCACGATATTCAATTACACAAGTTGTAAAATAAAATATAGTCTGACCTCTCACAGATTTTATTAATTTTTGCTAGCCGGCTTTCGAGTTTGCCCTCATCATATAATATTTTTGAAAATAACATAATTTAAAATGTTTTAATAAATAAGATTTAACAAAAAACATGAAATTAAAAATTTAAAAAAACCCCGACACAATAAACAATTTTTTTTGCAGAAACCTTGGTGGAGAAAACTTTTTTTGGGGGGAGGGGGGGGGGGGGAGGGGGGGCTTGAAGTTTTAGAGGGGAGGGGCTTGGCCCTATAAACATTTGAGCTCAAACTCCAAGTCTCTAGCTGTAATAGAGGCCGAAATCCCTACACATGCTCTGATGAAACCTGAATATCTTGGAAACGGCATACATCAAATTTGAAAGGGTCACCCAGGGGGAGCTATGTTTATTGCAGCGACGTTGCAAAAAACGTTATGATTTTGTCGTGGAATGATAACAATATTGTTACATTTGGGACCAACTTTGATTCTGTTCGACCAATTCATCAAGTATCAAGATTTTCCCAGGAGAAGAAGAAAATAAATAAAAGTTGAGCAACCTCACCTAATTCACAAGTACAACAAGAAAATGGGGGGCATTAACGGGGCCGACCAGAATATTTCCCTTCATAGGGTTTCCATCCGAAGGAAAAAATGGTATTTTCCTCTTATTGCACATCTCATTGACGTTGCAGAACAAAATACATGGCAATTGCAGAAGCAAGATGGCGAAAAGTTAGACCATCTTATATTCCGTCGTCGAATAGCAACAGCTATTTAGGAATCTAACCAAAAGATGGTAACAGCAAAACGACGGCCATCATCAATTGACAAAATCGACAGCAGGTAAACAATAAATAATAACGTATTTATTTATTTTTTTAGAAAAATTCAGTCTAATGATTTTTATGTATTTCAGATATGATAAATTGGAGCATTATGTTGGAGAATTTGAAGTAGACCAGGCGACAGGAAAAAAGAAGCAGCTCCACTGCAGGCTCTGCAGAAAGAAGGCGACGACCAAATGCTTGAAATGTGACGTGGCTCTTCATGTGTCATTACGATAGAATGAATTTATCAACATCTCCTCTACGGCTGTTATAGCTGTTACTTTACATTTTCTCTTCTTTTATATTGTATTCTTTCAATAAAACATGCTGATAAGATATTTTCGAAAGAATGCATCAAGTTATTACAGTCAAAAATTTGAATTGCTCAACTTGGAAAGTCACAGTTTTTGAGTTATGTCATATTCTATAGAATAGCATTAGATCACAATAATAATTTAATTTGTATTCTCGTTAAACTGAGATATTAGGGAGCCATGGTGGCCGTGCGGGCTAGAGCGTAGGGCTTTGGTCGCATGGTCTCACCTTGGTTTGCGGGTTCGAATCCCGTCCGGGAGTGAGTTTTATTTCGTAGATAAAACTTCCTCCCGGGGCCATGGATGTCGTAAATAATTAGGTAAAACACCATTATAAGAGTCATGGCTAATATGCATCGTACATGAGGCCAAAAAATACAAAAAAAAAAAAAAAAATGAGATATTTGGCTCGACTATAATAATTAGCAAGAGAGGTCCAACATTTTCCATTCAAGTACCTCATCATTTCATCCCCGGTTAGTTGTTCTCTTGCAAACCATTTCAACCTAATATCACTGAGTCTTGGGCAAATAGCGAGAAAATGGTACCTATGTACTGTCCATTACTTGCAGACCACACATCTGACAATATTCATTATCATCATCACAGAATGGTTCCTTTTTAAGGTTTATTATCCCTGCACGCGCTCTCATTATCCATATTTGTAACTCCTGAGAGATATTGCTGCTGAGGTAGTGACTCTCACTTCATCCAAACAACAACTCTCTGTAAACAGGGTATCGTTCACATTCCTCAACACTTCTCCGATACTTCCTCTCAAACTGTGCACCAACACTCTCTCGGATATGTTCAAGTATCCCGTCCCATTCATTTAAATTGCCCAAATCAAGCTCTGCACTCATTCCACCTTCACCAAGCAACTTCTTCATATCTAGAAACCAGCCTAGTTTACTCTTTACAATAATAATAATAAAAATAATAATAATAGTATCCTTTTTATTTGCTTCCTTAAGGTTCACAATAATAATAGTAATAAATATACTTCTATACTAATTGGAAACTAGGCCCATTTTTGGTCATATGCCTCTCCATTTTATTCCATACACCCCTGTCCCAGGCCGACCAGAAACTCCCTGCTAACCTGTCCAGATCGTCCCGCCACCTCCCCAGTTGTCTTCCTCTTCTTCTCTTCAGGTAAATCGGGTACCACTCTGTCGTCCTCTTGGCCCATCTTCCTTTTCCCATCCCCTGCCCATTTCCACTTTTGTTGCACCACCACATCCTTCACGTCCCGTGCTCCTGTCTTTCTTCTTATTTCAGAGTTTCGTACTCTATCCTTCTTCTTAATTCCCAGCATGCTTCTCTCCATTGCTCTTTGAATGATCTCTAAGCGCCTCAGCACATCTTGGGAGAGAGCCCAGGTTTGGGAGCCGTACGTTAAACAGGGAGTAATGCAGCAGTCGAACACCTTTTTTTCAGGTCCAACTCTTTACAACATGGGAAGCAATTATTGTCGTGAGTCTATTATCGGACATATTGAACACACGAAGGATATAGTTATAATGTAGCTTTAGGGTATGTGTAAATATTGACAAGTAGTTAATTTCTCTGTATATAAAGCAGGAAGGTACGTACTTCAGCAGTCTACATATTTTTGATAAAACACCTAAACATTTTTTCAGTATCTTTCAATAATGATCTAATTAAGATAATAAAGCAGGTAATTAGTCATATTTAAATGAAGGAGCCTTCGAACTTAAACTAAGTTGAGTCTAAATGTGAAGTTTTAGGTTGGTGGGTGAGGTAAGGCAACTTTGGATGGTTGGACGGCCCAGCCAAGATCGCATGTTTCTAAGTCTCGGTGGCGTGTCTGCGGCACTTTCCTTCGTTATAAACTTAGTTCAGGCACGACAAAATATACTACAACCTGCCCTTTTATACTCGCAATCATAAATATAAAAAAGTCGTCAGGGAATCATCAGCAACCTACTTCCCCAGCACGAATTAATCAATTTACTTTTCATTCGCCCTTCATATTGTTAACAAAAAATTATTTATGTTTATTTCTTTGTGTTTAGTGTATGAAAGTACTGAACACGAATATGCCATTCATTTTTTACAGATGTCGAATCTTTTCGATTTTTTTTTTTTTTTTCTGTTTTTCATTTATAAAGATACAACTGTTGCTAGGGTGCAACAACCAGCATCTATGATGGTACGTATTGATATGTTGGCGTGAATGGCATGTGATGGCATCTTAATTATTAGGACAAGAACAGAAAAAAATAAAATGAATAAAGAAATAAAAAAAATATATAAAATAAAAAAATAAATAAAAAGGAATTGAAAGACAATTTTGATGGATGGGTAAGAGAGATGATAAAAGTAAAGGAAAATAATGTAAAAAAAAATTATATTAAGAACGAATAGGGTTTAAGGTGGCAGTAAGTCGCGGTTCCATCTTCTCTTCTACCTTCGTGGTGGTTTTGTGGTAAGGGTTGGGAAGATAAAGTACGTATTTCTGGGTTTGTATGTGTGTAAAGTTTTCTAAAAGAACGTATGTAAGTAGTTTGAATTGTGTCGGGTACTCTGTGTATCATAAGATGGTTATGAAGTGTTCTGTTGTTTATGTATGGGGGGCACTGTGTTATCAGTCTGAGGGTTTTTGACTGAAACGCCTGAACCGAGTTTTTGCTGAACCGTATATCTGTGATCCGTAGGTATGTCCGTAATGGTATAAGTAAGTAAGTATAACAGTTCCGTTTTTGTGTCATGTCTAATTTTGATCGTCTATTTAGAAGTCCATAGAGTAGGGTTTAACGGTTTTTTGATAATTTCAAATTTACCGCTTTTTCTAGCAATCGTAGTTGTTCAAACTAATCACCAGTAGATGGCTCTAACGTGGTGTTCCAACTTTATTAATATAAAGCTGGAAGGCTATTTATATATCGACTTATGTAACAAACCAATGCTGTTTGCGGACATTACATTGGATCTAAACAAGTAAAACATAAAATTGTGCTTGGCACAAAGTTCTGTGTGGCGTTCCCGTGCTTATTTCGATGTGCATGTTCTGAAATGAAACTTTATTGCTTATAGAGATACAAATCTCATAGCAATGGTTGTCCTTACTAGTTCGCACATAAATGTTATACATTTTATATATAAATAACATAATATATAAAAGTTTATATATCAATACAACTTATAATTAAAAATAGAAAATATAACAAACTTAATTAAACAAACAATTAATTTTGAAAGATACAACATTATAAATATGGGCCGAAGTAAAGAAAAGAAAAATACCAACTGTTGTGAAATGTGTTATATTGGCAAATCATAATAAAACTGTTTTTCTAAATTTTAAACTATTAGTTACAAAAATAAATATATTATTGATTTTTTCATCGTCATTGTCATCAATACTTAACAAATTAATTATTTTATCGGAGATTGCATTATAAGTGTGAAATATATTTATTGATAAATTTGTTTAACTTAACAAATACCAAATGGAAGTTCAACCTGTTTACAATCCAAACGGTACCCTTCCTTCAGCCCCCACGGGGTTTTTCCTGTCCCTCCTGTACAGTTATGTCTTGAAATATGGGAAACATTACTTTTTGCAAAAAATGTTAAGTATCATTACGAAATGTGGTTGATTATTCAGAATTCATTATTAAGTCACCTATTGATATTTAACCATATCGGAATATTGGGTTCTATAGTTAATTACTACGTGCTGGGGAAGTACATTGCAATTGATTAACCTTTATTTATGATTATATAAAGGAGGGTGTTCTCTCCCCCTCTCCTTTCTCGGTAGAAAGTTTGATAAAACCTTTTGGTCCGCATTACGGAGAATTTCCATTTACCTAAAATGTAGGCCACGATGGACTTTCCAAACAAGTTTCTCCCAACATCACTCACATGACATAGATTGAATGAAGTAGATTGTAGATCCACAAATACGAGTATATATGTGATGTGGTCATTACAGGATTTTCGTATACCAACCACTTTTGTACACATCACTCTCCCTCTCTCTTCGTCTTCTCAAATTCATTTCATATGGGTCATATACATATGGCTATCTCTTATACATATGGCTATCTCTTATACATATGGCTATCTCTTATACATATGGGTATATCAAGGTAATATGTTTGCGCAGTTTTCTTTGTTTCATTGCACAGCGTAATTCTGAGAATGACTTTCTTATACCCAGCAATGCCAATATTAAATTAAACTGAGAGGCGGAAGGAGAGTGATATGTACAAAAAGTTGGTATAAGAAATTCCAATATTATTAAATCGATATAACAGAATATATTTATGTACTAGATTTTGGCTAAGATATTTTGTCGTTTGATATTTTGGATTAGATATTTAAACGTGTTACCAACGCCAGGTATCCTGTTACTAGTATTTAATAGTTTACATAAATTGTTGTTACTTTTTTTTTTTGTTGTCTTATAATGTTGGTCGCAACTGTTGCCATTACGCAACAACCAGCTACCAAGAGGACTTGATTGATAGTTGATGTGCTGATTGGCGTGAGAGAGGAAGGCTACCCAGCGGTAGCTCCTCAGGGCGAAATTTAAAGACAATGAGTATTATGATTATTATTAATGAATATTACGGGGGTATTATGATTTTGTTTCAAGAAGTGGGCGGTTGCAATTTGGGATTATAGTAAGTCACGGTTCCACCTCCTCTTCAATCTCCTGGGAGGATTGTGTGGCAAGTGTGGTGAAGAAAGTGAGTGGATGTATGGATTTGGGTGTGAATGCAATTTGCTATGGAAACGTCTGTAAAGGTCCTGAATTGTATCGTGTACTGTGTTTATCATGAGGTCATTGTGGAGTGTTCTGTTACTTACGTATGGTGGGCATTTTGTAATGAGTCTCAGTGTTTTTGACTGGAAAACCTGGATACGTTTCTGGTTAGATATTTTAGCCGAACCGTAGATTTGTGAGGCATACATCCAGAGTGGTTTTAGTAGAAATGGGTAGCAGTTACGCTTTTGTGTTAAGGGTAATTTTGAATGTATGTGCAGAAGAGAATAAAGCATTTTATAATCGTTTGTTTAATGTGTTGCGTATGAGGCTTGTATGAGGGTTCCATGTCAGTCGTCTGCACAGAGTAAGTCCCAAATATCTTATGGTGTTAGTCTGAGGGAGGGGCTTGTTGGAGATAAAAACGGCGGGACATGTATCTCGTCTTAGTGTAAATGTTGTATGTTGTGATTTGTCCGTGTTGAGTTTAATTTTCCAAGGGTTGCACCAGTTCTCAATTCGAGTAACATGGTGTTGTAATGTGAACGATGCATGTATGGAAGATTCAGCAGCAGCTAAGATGGCAGTGTTGTTACATTTTAAAATTTATTTAAAAAATATCAAAAGTGACAATGTATACAGTGATACATTTTTTTATCTTCTACAAAATGGAAAAGTTCCAAGTTAGAATAATTTCGTAATTCCAAAAAATGATATACAATCATTATAGAATGAAATATCTTAAGTTCAAAAGTGGCATACAATTTGTTCAACACTAATAACATTTCCATATCAGTCAAGAAAGATACCAACATCTTAAAAAAATAGGTCAGAACACTTAACTTCCAGATAAATTTTCAGGAATTTTATAAAGGTGCATGTTTAATATATAGCTTCTGTAAAAATTCTTATCATTTTATTTTATTTATTTTGTACAAATATTATATATTTTTTTATTAATTTTTTTAAACCTTCAGAATAATTAGTTATTTAGTTATTATGACTCATGCCCTGGCTTTTAACTATAAGGTCATATCTTCTAAGTTGAGAAACGCGGACATATTGTGGAAACTTGTAATAAATAAATAAAACAAACTTATTTTTGAAATATTGTATAAGGAAATTATTAAAGAACACACGGCCGAAATAAAGAACCGAGGAAACCGTTCTACATTCGCGACCCACATAATTGACAATAGCTACACTTTCGACCCATCTACAGGCATCAAATATCTCCATTATTGCCCAAAAAGCAGGCTACTTAATAGCTTAGAACAATTAGAAATAAATAAAGCTAACAAAAGGAACATTTGTATGAATGACCAAATTTATTTCAACTATTCCCCTTTGTTAACACCCTAAACCAGTTCTGTTTCCACATATATGTTTGTATTATCTGTTAATAATATTTGGTTCCACATATATGTTTCAAGTTATCTAAATCTTAACATTGTTATTAATTTTATTTCTATTTTTTATTATTTACTTGTATTTGTACTTATTTATTTGTTATTTTTCCCGTATTAGTCTAGTGACATTGTTTTATGTAAATTTAGAACTAGGTTTTGTTAAGAAATATTTCATGAGTTAGCTAACGGTACAGCCGGGGGACTCCCAAGTTCTAATTGCCCCCTTTGACCTGAGATGTATTTGAAGGGTCGCTCTCTGCAAACTGACTTAGTTCATAACTAGACCTGACGATGGTATAAAGCCGAAACCGGTAGTTATATATGTATATATATCTTTAGTGGAATAGACAATATTTCAAAAATAAGTTTGTTTTATTTATTTATAAGGTCATATCACCTACTACTGGAGCGCTCTTCACTCTGATGTACATGAGCCTTACTCTACAACGGGAGTGCTAAATTTTTATTCACCTGAGTAGGGGTCTTTTAACGAGTAACTAATATCGGACAAGCTTGGGATCGTCGTTTAACTTCCCACCCTAAGGACGACGTTCTTATGTTTGTTCTGATCTTGAGCTCAGTTAACAAGCACGTTGATAACCTTGAAGGTCGTCGTGTCAAGGAAATAATATAGTTAATATTAAACTATTCGAAACGTAAGTAATAATTTGAGGGAACCAGGATCGGAATATTTAATGATTAATGGGTAAACTTTTGACAATATTGGTCATCCCTATGATTAATTAGTTGTGTTCATAGTCACTAGCGATATTTAGCTATCCATTGAAACCAATATTATATATTTCTGGCTCTCAATATTGATACGAAACTAACCTTGGCTGAACAAACGGTAGTCATAGGTAAAATCAAAGTTTTTAAAGATCGTAACGAAGGAATCATTAATCACATTATATTATACATATTTTCATTCTATAGTTAATTACACTTTTATTGGGGCGCGTCCTAGCTCTAGTAGTTATATTTTAAGTCTTCAACTCATATCAAAGCACTAATAGAGAAGAAGAATAAAAGGCTTGCAGATCCGACTTTCTTTAAACGAGGATTCGAACAGTCTTAACAAAAAAGTAGAGGTTAAGAACTCCCTTCTGCCTGACCTACCTGGTGTGAGAGACTGGTTCCAAACTAAGAAAAGTAGCTCTCCTATAAGAGATATACTGTAAAAACATTTTTTGGCTGGTTGTTATATAGGTAGTTATGTGTATTTATTTTATTTTATTTTATTTATTATATATTTTTCAACTCTGTGACATTTAAAAAAAAATTTACTTACAGTAGACTCTCCCTTAACCGGCGGGCTCCCTTATCCGGCGCTCGCAAAATAATATCAAATTTGTTAAACTAAAATTAACATTCAATTATTAGATTATCAATTATATGAGCCCCGTTTATTTACGAGCACATAATAATTCCGTAACTCAGGAATTTTTTATGTATTTTTATTGTACATACATATATATGTACATTGTATTTATAATGACGGGAACGCTAATACAATATTTTATTACTTCACTAATATTCTATAAATAAATTATAATAAATACATAGTTGAAAATCAAACATTTATAGAAAATGTTTCCTAGAATAGAAAAACAAAGCTACCGTCCCGTCCGTGGCACAACAATATCATCTTATCTGGAAATGATCACTTAACTAGTAAAGTATGTACCTATTTGTTAATTTAATAAATGTTATCAACAAAATACATACCTGTTTTATAACTTAGTTCACCTAAAAACACTTTTTTTATGCTTTAATTGATATATTTTTTGACTAAACCTAGCTATCCCAACCCCTTTGTGCTATACCAGTTCTCCTTTAACCGCTACGCTGTGTGGGTGGGATAAATAAGTTTTTATTTTGTTACTCTGTACCCTGATGCTTTAAGATTTATAATTTTCATTATTTGTATATTATTATTTTTTCTATTATAGATGTACCACTGATGATGACGCTGTTGCGTTGAAAATCTGTTCTGGTCAAAAATAAAACAGTGGGCAGACAACGTCTTTTATTTCTAGGAGAAGAATAATAAATAATAATAATGAAATAAGCTGCAGAGATATTTTTAAAAAAAACTTACGTTTTTTTAGTGGACATGAGCCCGACTCTATTGTGGGAGTTCTAAATTTTGCCTACTCAGATTTATTAGCACGGTATACTCAAGATTTTTTCACCGTTCCATTTGCACAGGGTACATTTATTTAAGGGCAGTTTGTCACCCTTGGGAGTATCCCCAACATTTATCTTCATAACTATTACTACCCACTTAATCCACATCGTATTCATCCTGTCAGCCAGATCTGTCTCACCTCCCATTCTACTACTCATTTGATAAAGCGAATTGAATTTTTGATGCAGTACAATTGTTGTGTAAAAATTGTCGGTGAATCACCGGCAATGTACTGCCCCAGAACGAATTATTCAATCATTATTTTTTTTTCCTCTCCCTCCAAACCCAATCACCGTTTGGGCATAAAACCAATAATTGACTTACACAGGGTCTTCTTTTTCTCATACTAAATACAGTATCGAGACATTCATTACATCGACAGTTAATTGGGGTTTTGAGTTGAGTCACCCTCTCAGATCCCCCCTTTCCTTTGGCCGATTCTGCGGAGAATTAATATATGTCCCCCATTTTGAATATACATATACAATTTTCTATCGATACATTCATTCTATAGCGAGTTATCGTTTTCAGAGACAAACAGCTATTTGACTTCCCCAGCTATACAAAGTAGAGGGGAAGTTATGTAGTCGGTCAGAAATTCGTTGCTCAGTTTTCAACGGAATTTCACATTTTCCGACGTCCTGATTCCAAAAATGAAAAAAAAATACAATATTGTATCAAAGTATTCAGAATCCTCTAAGGATGACTGACACCTATTGATTTTTTTTGAATAATATAAATTACGATTAATTTATTACCTTTTTAAAAATAGTTTGTCTGCTAATAATGTTATTATACCCCGTTAATGGGAAACCGCAGGGTTGATAGGCAACAACTTGCCATTCCGGGTCAGTCACCATT
This sequence comes from Aradus depressus, assembly GCA_963662175.1. NCBI lineage: Eukaryota > Metazoa > Arthropoda > Insecta > Hemiptera > Aradidae > Aradus > Aradus depressus. Next base: position 28,069,265 of record OY759214.1, read on the forward strand.
CTGGACCTTGAGGTGGGCGGTTCTCACAGCCTTAGCTAAAATAGTACTACGGGGGTGGTTGGTTCGAAGCAGCACCACCAACTGAGGTTAGATTCCTAGTGGCTGTGGTTACTGGCACCAGCACTGGAAGGGGCACCAGATTCTGATGCTGGGACCAGAGCGAAGTAGTATGTGTCCATATTCCTCCCTTATTCCAAGAAACTAACTCCACCCTAGACCAATTTCCACCCCAGTAGGATGCCCTATATATTTTTAGAAGGTTGGATTTTATCCTCGGCGGGGTATCGGCGAGAGCCTCAGTACCGTAGAAAAAAAAAACAAGTGATTACAATAGTTATTTAGTTAAATTATAAAGAAAACACGAATGTTTTTAAATATTGTCTATTTCACAAGATATATAAAATATATGGGAGTACTTTCGGTATTGCTACCATCTTCAGCCACGACTTAACAAATACTGTATTTATGAATATTTAAAAAACATTCGGGTTTTCTTTATAATTTAACTAAATAACTATTGTAATCACTTGGTTTTTTTTTTCTTTTTTTTTTCTACGGTACTGAGGCTCTCGCCGATACCCCGCCGAGGATAAAATCCAACCTTCTAAAAATATATAGGGCATCCTACTGGGGTGGAAATTTTTTCAGGGTGCAGTTAGTTCCTTGGAATAGGGGAGGAATTGGGACACATACTACTTCGCTCTGGTGCCAGCAGCAGAATCTACTAGGGACTGGCTTCCGGTGCTGTTGCCAGTAACCACAGTCACTACGAATCCAACCTCAGTTGGTGGTGCTGCTTGGAAGCAACCATCCCCGTAATACCATATCAGTATTTGTTAAGTCGTGGCTGAAGATGGTAGCAATACCGAAAGTACTCCCATATATCTTATGAAATAGAAAATATTTTAAAAACATTTGTGTTTTCTTTATAATTTATTAAGTGTTTCACAATCTTTCTGAAAGAATGTTAAATATCATTAGTTATTTAGTTATTATGACTCATGCCCGGGCTTTAACTACAAGGTTATATTGCCTACTACTAGAGCCCTCTTTCGTCGCTCTGATGGACATGAGTCTGGCTCTACAATGGGAGTCCTAAATGTAACCTCCCTAGACTTATTCACTTAGGGTTGGGATCTTTAACAACTGAACTCGTACATCGGGACGATCGCTTATCGTCTCATCCGAAAGACGGCGTCCTCAAGCAAGCACGCTACCTCTGAGCTGGCGGCGCCCTCAGTTATTACAAAATAACATATTAAGTAATTTCAGTTTAAATTATACGTAAGGGAGTATACAACTTATACTATTTAATATTATTAATTACTCGTAAATTATTTAATTTAAAACTCTATCTGTATATGAAGTATAGGGGAGTTATGTTATTGAATTTAAAATGTAAAAATACAATTTTTTAAATTCTCCAAATGCTGAAATTCTTTCAGAATGAATGGCTCAACATTTTATGATAATTTGTGGTACTTAAAATCTAGGTGTCCACCTATAAATCAATTTGATATATCGAAGTTTACTCGAAGTTCCCTGTTTCCTAAGGGTAACTTTACTTTGATAATCTTTCAAGCTAGTTTGTAAACTTGAAGATTTTGGAGGAGCTACTTCAAGAACTTGGCTTCTTACAGGATTAAAGTTATCAACACAACTCTTGAATACATTTATTTATGCTTTCATTTAAAACAAACTGAAAATTTTAAAATTTTAGAAAACTTATTCCTAATTTTTTCATTTACTTGGTATCTGTATAGAAGAAGTTATCTTTTTGAAAAAAGTATAACTCATAAAGGAATTAATTTATTTAATGCCCTTCCCCACTTGCTGAAGTCAATAGATACAATAAAAAAAATGTTTATGTTAGAGGAAACCCTTTACACGAAAACGGAATATTATTCTTACTGTTCAAAAAGAATAAAATAACCACAAAAAAAAAATCGTATTTCATATCCAAAAAACATTAGGTATTTGATACAAAGCTTTCATTTTTCTTTTTTGGGCACAGTTCCTTCACACCTTAAAGATCAGTTGAATGTACGTTATTGTTTTATTTATTAATTTATAATTTTTTTATTTATTTAGACTTTTTTGTATATTCATTTATAATTTTTTTATTTATTTAGACTTTTTTGTATATTCATTTATAATTGATTAATTTATATATATATTTTTCATATATTGCTATAGTTACATTGTTTTTTCTTCTTCTATATCTCGCACATTGATACCTGATGATGAAACGTAAGAACGTCCCAAAACATCGTTGGGATAAAGACATTTCCGAAGAGTTTTTTTGAAAAATAGTTATCTTAAATTTTATTAAATTGAAAAATATCTCTACTTATTATAAAAGTATCTTGTATTAATTTGTTTATACACTCATATATTTTTAAGTATTTATTTGTTCAGTTTTCATTAGTTTCATTTTACTTTTTTTTAATAGTTTTGTTATTACTACTAATCATAGATGTGTTAGACTCAAGTAGTTATAAATCTATGTATAAATTCTTTTGACGTATCCTATTACCATGTATTGGTTTAACGGAAATAAATTTATTATTATTATTATTGATAAGTTCGTGCTGGGAAAGTACATTGTCGGTGATTCATTGATGACTTTTTTCTTTCGAAAAGTATTTATCTTAGTCATTTATTTTGTATAATATAGGTTAGGTTAGGTTTTATGACTTATGCCCGGGCTTTAATAACGAGGTCATATCGCCTACTACCAGAGCGCTCTTTCGTCACTCTGGTGGACATGAGCCCGACTCTATTGTGGGAGTCCTAAATTTTGCCTACCCTAAATTTTTATTCATCTAGGGTAGGGGTCTTTAACGAGTACCTGACATCGTACAGGCTCGGGACCATCGCTTAACGTCCCATCCGAAGGACGGCATACTTCAGTTTATTTTACCTCCCAGATAAAATAAACTAAGGGCCTCGGTCGGGTTTCGAACCCACGACCTTGAGCTCAGAAGGCAAGCACGCTTACCACTGAGCTACCGGCGCCCTCCTGTATAATATATATTATATAGATATTTATTTTTGTATTCATAATTACTATCTATTTTGTCTGTATTGTGACCACCTATCTCTGTCTATGAGTCCAGCCCCACTCCTCTGGTTCCCTTCTTCCCTTCGGCCGATTTCACGAAGGCTCCTCCTTTCCGCTAGACTGAAAATTAATAGGTGTTATCGAAAAACATGAAATTCCGTTAAAAATAGAATTTTTGACCGATACCTTCCTCTATACTCTCCACATACCTAGTTGAGGAAGTAATAAAATATATTATAAATTCCGGAGTGCACTTGCTGTTATTATTTCTGGAATTCCTTAGAGTTTGTAGAGCACGACCGGTACTAAATTTTATATGGGACTTTTATATGGGTATAACTCTGGTTTTACAATTAAGTTGAATTGGTCTAATCCATTAGAGGTGCGGTGTTCTCTTCTCTCAATGAGACATTGATTTTAGTTAATTCTTCTGATCAATTGCTTTACTATTCAGTGAACATTATCTATGAAAGAACTGCAGAAAATTGCTTTCAATGGCACTTAATGTCCAATGGGGTAGAAAGTTCAAGAAATGGGTCCTGTAGTAATTACTATAAAGTTATTGATAAAATTTTGTTATTTATTTTAATGGATTCTATGAAAGTAAGAGCAAATGCAGTCCGTATTCCCCAAAACAGTACATTTAGGCGTTGGACGTTTCGGCGGGGGGACATTTCGGCGCCGAGACCTATTTCTTACGACTAAACAACTGAAATTACGAATAATTTTAACAAATTTTTTAATCTATTTATTTTTTTGTTCTATTAATCAAGCTATTAGAACATAACATACCTACTAAGTAATTTCAGTTTAAATTATTATCGATTCTTATATTATAGGTTAGGTTTGGTTTTATGACTCATGCCCGGGCTTTAACTACGAGGTCATATCACCTACTACCAGAGCGCTCTTTCGTCACTCTGGTGAACATGAGCCCGACTCTACTGTGGGAGTCCTAAATTTTGCCAACCCTAAATTTTTATTCACCTAGGGTTAGGAGGAGTCATCGACCTGACATCGTACAGGCTCGGGACCATCGCTTAACGTCACGTCCGAAGGATGGCGTGCTTAAGTTTATTTTACCTCTCAGATAAAATAAACTAAGGGCCTCGGTCGGGTTTCGAACACACGATATTGAGCTCAGAAGGCAAGCACGCATACCACTGAGCTACTGGCACCCTCTCATATTATATTTATGCTATTATTATTATTAATTATTCATAAATTACTTAATTTAGAATTCTTTGTGTACGATGATGTTTTCACCGCAATTTATTGTTTTTCGCCCCCATTTTCAATATAGAAAAACATAATTCTTGTCATGTGTCTATGAACACGATAACTCCCGATAGAATGAATGTATCGACAAGAAATCTTGTAAGTGTATCCACAATCTTGTAAAACGGCACCCATTGATTTCAGTCAAATCGGCCAAAGGGAAGAGGGAGATTGGGGGGAAGGGAGGGGCTTAACACAATAACTTTAATAACTGCCGTTGTAATGAATGTGTTGACAAGAAATTTGATAATTCGATTCAAAATCCCTAATAACTGTCGTTGTATGAAATTTCATATTTAAAGTCAAAACCCACTGAGGACAAAACCTGTCAAATTTCAGCGATATCGGATCAAAGGAAGTGGGGTTTCAGGGGAGGGGCCTCAATTCAAAAACCCTAATAACTGCCGATGTAATGAATGTATCGACACAAAATTTACTATGAAGATTCAGAAGCCTCCCTATAAGTCAACTATAGAATTTTAAGGTAGATTAGTTTTGAAGGAGGGGTGAAAATGTAATTGAATGATTCGATTCGGGGAAGAATATTAACAGTGCTTCATCGAGGGTTTCTTTTGAGTATTCAGTTTTGAATCCTTAATCATCATTTTTATCTTTATATAACCTGTTATAAGGATGTATTATAATCGTGCAAAAATACAATATAGAACTTTCAACAAAATTTCACGTTTTGCCTCATCATTTATTCTTTTTTTAAAGTAGAATAAAATGAGATTAATTTATTTTTTACCATTTAAAAGATGACACAAAAAATTATTAAAAATAAAGGAGGGATCAGGTTGTATCGTTGTCTAGGGCCACTATTTTATTTTTCATGTTTTAGATATTTTTTTTTTTTTTCCGGCTCTCAGGAACCCTCCGCCCCAAGTAAAGTCAGACATAAAAACGGTGGAAATTCAGCCTCCCCCACATCAACTCTTATTGCCCACGAGGTTCTTACCACAGTAAAATTTCCCAAAATGTTTCTCTCCCTGTCCCAGGCCAGTCTTTTATTAAATTTCTTTCTTTCCATCATCATTAGTGTAAGTGGTTTCTGAATGAAGAAACAATTTTTTTTTTTTTTCATTTTGACAGTTAAATTATTTCTTTACAGAGCTGAATTTTTTTTTTTTTTTCAATTTAGTTTTGTGAACTAACAGTAGAAGGACCGATGGACTTCTGTTATTCTGATATATAATAAAATATATTTTTTGAAATTGAAGGATATATGAGGAGTTTGGAGCCAGAGCGGACCAACCCACAATTTTTCGGAAAATGAGTTATTACCATCCTGATGTTGGCATAGGTTCCCTTTTTCAAAACCAGTGTGGATCACTTAGTTTCTTCACTTCAGTGATAGACAGCAGCACTTTAAGTTTAGTCCACATATATTTTGTGCATATATTTTCAAAGTCACAATGGATCATACGGCCTTCAAAAACTTTATAGAACACAAAAAGGGATCACTCATCCAATACTATTCTAAAATTTCAAATATAAATAAATATTTGGGGCCCATTTATGGAGATAAACAAAATGTACTCAATTTTCAATTGCCATTTTCTACCTGTTCAGTTTCAACCAGTTGGTCCGCTCTGGCTCCAAACTCCTCATATATTGTAAAGGTTGTAAATTGGGGGGGTTTTCTAAAAATTAGAGAAATACAGATATACTTTTTTTTTTTATATAATAATGTATTTTTATTTTGTAACGTTCTTTGGGTTTTATAAAATTACACTGAATTGAAAAAAATGTTACTTGTGGCTGATGGGTTGGGTGTTGCGTGCTTCAGACGTTGTGAGTTGCTAAGTTTTCTTGAGAAAGCATCCTCTTCTTTATTCCTTTCTTCTTACTTGTATTCAGCCATATAGCAAGCTATGAACACTTGACTGACGGACATACACCCTCGAGGACAGACAGACAGCAGACCCACACAGGAACAGACAGACAGACAGACAGAGGCACCGAGCTAGATCAGCTCTCCCCTCCCTTCATGCTCAAGCCTTATCGATTAATTAAAATTATTATTAATTAATGTTTTATTTTATTTTTTTAATTTCATTTATACCCCTAATTACTGACCGTTACAATATATATATTGTTATATATATATATATATATATATATATATATATATATATATATATATATATATATATTGTAACGGTCTGTAGTTTGGGGTACCTAGTTACAATAAAAAAAAATAAAACAATTAATTATTTAATTTTAATTATTGAGAAGGCTTCGGCATGAGGGGAGGAGAGAGCTGATCTAGCTCAGGTGTGTTCACGTCTGTCTGTCCCCGAGGGTGCAGGTCTATCTGCCCAGGAAGACGGTCTTTCACCATAATATTATGTACATAAGTCTGTGTCAGTTCAGTTGTATCTTCAGCATGATTCAGGAAGTCCTTGAAAGAAAAGCGGTGAAACATCTGTTCTAGTGATTCGCGGATCACCACCTTGATCAGGTGAATCTGGAAACAACATTCGAAAACGTCATGCAGAAGATGATTTTGAAGGCAGGAGGACAGCTTAGAACAAATATATAATTTTTTTGTAATATATAATTCTATAGATATAATTCAGTGTATATCAATAAATTCATTAAATAATCACCAATTTCCAATTTTATAAGTACCCCCATTAAAGAACTATATATATATATATATATATAAATGTTGCAATTAATAAAAAAAATTAATTTATATCGATTGATTGATTGATATCAGGGGACTAAAAGGTAATGAAATTAATAAAATTAAATTAAATATAAATAGTTTTGTTAAAAAATAAAAAAAATTGAAACGGTTGAGGAGAATGATTAGAATTTAGATAAAATAATGTAAAAAAAAAAATAATTAAATATGTAATAATCAAATGAGCGGCGGTATAAAACAATGGCAGACGGTGTGAGAGACTTGGGAGAAGTGTGTGGTGTCTGTCTTCTATGTGGGTAATTTAGTAATCAGAAAAATATGTGAGATCTTATGAGAAATAGATGTACTGAAGAGGAAGATATCGTGGCCAATAAATATGGACAGATGAGAACGAATAGATAATTAAAATGCACAATTTCTTTGTCAAACTTCACTATATATTCTCAAATACTCAACTAGTTTCGCCGTGTTAAGGCATTATCAAGAGTCACTTACAAACTGACAGAATTGGTTGACAGGGTAGAGGGTACAGTTAAGGAGGGGGTTTTTAGGTAATGACGGGGAATCCCTTGTTTTTGTTACTCTATACATTCCAATAAACAGATATTTACAAGATAATAATAAATATAAAATAAAAAGAAGAAAGAAAATGATATATATATAAAATCTAATAAAGCGAATCTAACAGTAAAGTGTTGGTATTTATATAGGTATGACTCATGAATTATATAAATGTAACATATAATAAATATTAAAGTGAATAAAAACAAATACAAAGAATTTAAAGGCAAATTAAAACATCAAATGAAAATTATAGTATTCTATGAATGTCAGTTGGCAAAACATTTCCACAATCATCAGACTCTTAGCTACTTGATATTTAAATTAAGAAGGGGGGAATGGTTCAGTTCTATTTGTTCATTTAGCATTATAATATCGTTATTTTTGTTCAGTTTATTTATTTCTACCGCTTCCAGTAAATTCAAAAGTGGACCTTTTTGGCAGATATGTATTATATTTGGTTTGTGTTGTGTGTCTATGGTATGTCCTGTTTCTGTGAGATGTTGGTGAAATGAGGAAGTGTTGGAGTTTGTATTTCTTGTGTGTTCCCTGTATCTAATCTTAAAGGATCTCCCTGTCTGTCCCGCGTATTTGGCATTACATTCTGGGCATTCCAATTGATACACTCCACATTTATCCATTAAATCTATTTTTTCTTTTGAATTAAATAATATTCTACCCAGATTGGGGTTGGATTTGAAGGCTGGATTCAAGTTATGCTTACTTAATTTCTTTTTTATTATTTGGGATAATCTACCAGTGTAAGGGATAGAGTAATAATTACATTTTTTCTGTTTGTGGTTTAGGGTAGATATTATGATAAGTTATCTGTTTTAATTTACTAGATATTAGTTTGTCTATTATACTGGTATTAAAGTTATTGCCTGCTGCAATTTGCTTTAATTTGGCTATTTCTTGTTTTTTGTTTGTGTTCGTTAGAGGCAATGAGAAGCATCTATGTATCATGGACTTGAAGTATGCATATTTGTGAGATTCCGGGGCGTAAGAGTCATTGGGGATTATGGCGTCCGTGTAAGTGTCTTTTCTGTATATGTTAAATAGGAAGGAATTGTCTTGTCTTGTTATTGTTAGGTCTACGATTGATGACTAAATACCCGTAAAGAGACGACTAAAGGAAAATAATTTAAGTATGAGATTTTAGAAGCCCCAAATGTAGCTCAACCATGGTTTTGGAGGGAGACCGATAAAAAATTAATAATTATCAATAATAATTATTTAATTCGTGCTGGGGAAGTACATTGCCGGTTATTTACCCATTTTTATTTTTTTTTTTGGATTAAAATTAAAGGAATATGATGTAAATATAGTACCTCGCTTATATAGAAAAAAAATAATAATAAAAATATAATGTAACATTATGGTAATGTTGAATAAATGATATACTGGTATATGCCTGTTATATTATTCATTTTTTATGACCACAATACTTACAAACTTTTTTTGGCTCTTGGGAGATACCACGCAGAAATACATTCATAAATAGAAAGAAAGTTAGTCTGTATAAAATATAAAAAATGTGGGTCATGAGAACTTGAGGCATGTATTTTTGATCCCTGAGGGAAGAGGAATAAAATAAAAAAAACATGTGTTATATTTAGACGAGAGACACCTCCAATTTACGTTTCCTCCATATAAATAATAAATTATATTAAATTGTCTGACTGGAATTAATATTTTCTGTTAGCCAGGAGTTCATAATTAAATTGCCGCTTCAAGTTCATCGGTAACTAGTGTCGTTGATCTACTGCATAAAACCCGCTCATCACCCGGTTTTTTAAATTACATTTTTATTTCCCCATTCATAAAGAAGTATTGGAAAAATTATGTAATCGATCAGAAGTACTATGTTCAGTATTCATAGGAGTTTCATGTGAAGACGATAACTCCCGATATCAATATGAAATTTTATACGTGTATTCAGAACCCAATAAGGACGACACCTATTGTTTTTCAGCCAAATCGGAAAAAAGGGAAATGGATCATTAAGCAGAGCGGGGACGTTTGACATAAAAACTCTGTTCAGGACTAAAAATAGATACTGATGTTGCTGTCAATTATAGTTAGAGTTTGTTCAGTAATTGTTTGATTTTGATAAATTATAGTTTGATTTTGAAGAATTGTAGTTATTTTGACTAGTTATGGTCTTCTTTTAAATTGTAATTTGGTCCTGTTCACATTCCTCACATGGTCCATAATGGAGGAGGGATGAGGAGTCTATGGATAGGTGAGAGGATTGCCCCTCTACTCAAATGGAACCCTCTTGCTCGGCCCTCTCGTTCTACTTATAGATGAGGAAGTAATAATCGTGCCTTATCTGGAGAAATTAAAATCTGAAATTTGTTTTAGAAAACTTCGAACAAATTGGGCCTGAACTCGATTGGACCGAACGAACTTTTCCGACGTTCTTGGCAAAAATGTCTGACCTAAAGTGGCAAATACTTCTCCAGCACAAATGAATCAATTACGTTGTATCTCTCCCTCCACATCCAATCTATCGTTTGGGATAAAACTTACTATTGTGTCGATACATTCATTACATCGGCAGTTATTAGGGTTTTTGAGTCGATCTCTTCTTCTCTGGTCCCTCCATCTCTTCAATCAATTTCGAATAGGTGCCATGTTTATGGGGTTTTGATTTTTAAAATAAAATTTTGTAACGAAGTTAGTTACATATATGGTTCACATGTATGGATTAGATCCATGATATGGAACGCACCCTACCTCATTATCGATAGTCGTTCGGAAATGTATGTTGATTGAACGGTTGTACACCGGGAGCGCTCACCTCCTAGGTAGGCCATCAACCAACATTATTTCGCCATTCTATGCCTAGTCGAGCTACTAGAGAGACCAACTTGCCCCCACAGAGCGAACATACCAGGTGCTGTATATTGTATTATAAATGAAGTATATTTGAAATTATTATATTTATATATATATTATTCTTTAGAGGGATCTTTTGTACTAGATATTTCACCAGTCTGTTATTTATTTTGAAGTTGATTTTGAGTTTATTTGAAGATTAAATTTCCTCATTTTTCTATTTTACTATTTTCTTATTTTCACTCTCTCGCCCCTTTCCCAGCAGAAGTGACGATCATCTAGACTCCAGACTTTTCCTAAATCGGAAATATAGGTTTTTTTATGAGGGTTTTTGTCCAGTTTTAGCATAACTAGAATTTCCGCCCTCAAGTGTTTTTGATGTCTGTTCTCGGCTTCCACTGCTAGTAATAGACAGTACATCATTACAATTTCATGTCGATACATTCATTACAACGGCAGTTATTAAAGTTTTTGTGTTCAGCCTCTCCCCAATATCCCCTTCCCTTCAGCCAATTTACCTGAAAATCAATCGAGGTAATTATTTGAGAACACATTTCATGTCGATACATTCATTATATACACAGACTTTTTTAAAATTTTTGAAAACATGGGTTACGGAAAACATGAAAATCTGATGAAAACTCCGCATTGAATTTCCAACCGAGTACGTAACTTCCCCTATACTTCGCAGGGGTAAGTGAAAGTAAACAAAGACCACAAAAAAATTAATATATATTCATAAATTTGAAGCCATTTTAGGAAAAGCCCAACTATCTCAAACCTTTTGCTGGTGTTTCACTTAAATCCTTCCCACATCAGCAACATTTTGTTTATAAAGTTTTGTTTCCTTGTTATTCTCACTGACTGTAAACTCTCCCTAGAGGCAAGGAGGCAGAAAGTTGTATTTGTCTCGGTCGGGATTTTCCTTTCATCTCTCAAAGATAATATATAAAACAGAGACAAGGACAAAGAAAATAGTTGGAGGGAGAAGAGAAAGACAGAGACCAAGAAACAGTAGAGATGGCATCAACTGGAGACCATTTGAATAAAACAAACTTGGAGGCCGAGTTTCCTCTTCTTAGGTCTAGTCTTGAAGGGCCATTCAGTCGCTTCCGGAACGAGGCACCTTCCGTGGACAGGGACCTAAGCATTCAATGCTCTTATCCATTCCCTGCACTGAGCTTTCTTCTTTCCTTGTCTTGTTTTCCTGGAACTAAGCATACCAATTGTCGAATGCTGTGGAAATAAGAAGCTTTTAATTCCACAGATATCCGAAGTATAAGGGAAGTTATGCAATCACTCAAAAATTCGATGCGGAAAAATTAAGAAAAAATTGCTGTCTGACAGAAATTTACTAACAATGAAATTGAAAATATATATATATATATATCTTTAAACCCTATTGCGACGAAAAATAAAGTTTAGAAAAAAGAAAATTTTAAATGTCCCTTTGAAAATAAGCCTAAAAATATATAGGTTAGGTTAGGTTTTATGACTCATGCCCGGGCTTTAACAACGAGGTCATATCGCCTACTACCAGAGCGCTCTTTCGTCACTCTGGTGGACATCGAGCCCGACTCTACTGTGGGAGTCCTAAATTTTGCCTACCCTAAATTTTTATTCATCTAGGGTAGGGGTCTTTAACGAGTACCTGACATCGTACAGGCTCGGGACCATCGCTTAACGTCCCATCCGAAGGACGGCATGCTTCAGTTTATTTTACCTCCCAGATAAAATAAACTAAGGGCCTCGGTCGGGTTACGAACCCACGACCTTGAGCTCAGAAGGCAAGCACGCATACCACTGAGCTACCGGCTCCCTCCTAAAAATATATATATAAGAAATGAAACTTTATTGGCTTTAAATAGAAATGTCTTATATCAAGAAATGGAATAAGATATGAATAGAAAATTATTAGCTATGGAAATATAACAAAGATTTAAAATATTTGTTAAAACATAAAAAATAAAATACATAAAAGCAAAATGTATATAATACTAAATACTGTAATACTAAACCTTTCATAACCCTATTTTCAATGAGACAACTAGAGTATAGTCTTCATTTGTATTTCATTTAGTTAAGCAATAATAACAACGAAAAGAAAAATTAGGCTTACGGAAATCTGAGAAAGCTCAGCGCAATGGATAAGAGCATTGAATGCTTAGGTCCCTGCCCACGGAAGGTGCCTCGTTCCGGAAGCGACTGAATGGCCCTTGGAGAAGACTAGAGCTAAGAAGAGGAAACTGTGTGTGTCTGTTTGTCAATACGATAACTCCCGATAAAATAAATGAATCGATATTTTATATATGTCCAGAACACTTTAACCTGTTACGCGACATCCTATCTGATTACCCCCCAGGAGCCATGTGAGTCTCCACAGGCTCCTAAAGCATTTTAGGTGCGAACATTGTTTGTAGTAATACAATGATTGCGAATATGGATAAGAAAATGTCATAACTAACATAGAAACAATTTATTTAACAAAAATTATTGTTACAATGGTAATGAAATTTTTAGTTTTGATTCACAAGATAAATGATTTTACAAAAGAAAATCTAACACTTTATGCCTTGAGCTCGTTGTAGGTTATATCCTTATGGCAATTCATTGCTTTGTCCCCCAATTTGTTTTTTATTGCTGACAAATGGACGTTCGTGTTATTCAAAATAGTGTTCATAATTTTGCTTTTTTATTAATTGCTCCCAAACTGTCAACTAGGATTATTACCTAGGTGATCTAAAGCAAATTTCGAAAGCCCAGGGAGCTTAGACTTGATAATATTCTGAGCCGAGGAGGCCTTCCCCTTTTCTGTGGTTCAATGTTGTTCTATTTTGTTTAATCTTTTTCCAAAATATGCTATTCGAAGTGGAGAGTGAGGTAACTCGCCTTCATCATTACTGTCATCAGAACTTTCTCGTTCGAGGTCAATACTGTCTTCTTCTTCATCATCGGTGCCCACCATCTTCTTCCAACTCGGAAAGAGAAGTTTGGATCTTCGTCCGAGTCGTAGCTGTTTAGTTCGCCTAGGTTAGCAGTGATTCCTGATGATGGTACGACTCTGACGGCACTAACACTTTCCGCATCAGAAAGTAAATCATCGTCACGGTATTCATCATTTTGCAGAAGGAGTCTTACTTTGTCGACAGTCAGGTTCATCTGTCCTAAACAACGATTGTTTACGTCCGTGTAGGGAGGAACTGGCTTCAGATGAATTTGGATTTATTCTGAAATGTAAAATAAAGCGTAATTAATTTTCATAATTTTTTTTAATGGAGGTAAAAGAAACCTATTTCTGTTTGAGGGCGCCGGTAGCTCAGTGGTATGCGTGCTTGACTTCTGAGCTCAAGGTCGTGGGTTCGTAGCCCGACCGAGGCCCTTAGTTTATTTTATCTGGGAGGTAAAATAAACTTAAGCATACCGTCCTTCGGATGGGACGTTAAGCGATGGTCCCGAGCCTGTACGATGTCAGGTACTCGTTAAAAACCCCTACCCTAGATGAATAAAAATTTGGGGTAGGCAAAATTTAGGACTCCCACAGTAGAGTCGGGCTCATGTCCACCAGAGTAACAAAAGAGCGCTCTGGTAGAAGGCGATATGACCTCGTAGTTAAAGCCCGGGCATGAGTCATAAAACCTAACCTAACCTATTTCTGTTATTATTATTCAGTAAATTTTTTTTAATAGTCAGTAAATTCTTTTAAATATTATAAAAACAGTAATATTCAATTCAATATAGTTAGTTATTATGACTCATGCCTGGGCTTCTACTACCAGAGCGCTCTTTCGTCACTCTGGTGAACATGAGCCCGTCTCTAGTTTCGGAGTCCTAAATTTTGCCTACCCTAAGTTTTCATTCACCTAGGGCAGGGGTCTTTAACGAGTACCTGACATCGTACAGGCTCGGGACCATCGCTTAACCTCCCATCCAAAGGACGGCATGCTGAAGTTTATTTTACCTCCCAGATAAAATAAACTAAGGGCCTCGGCAAGCTCGCATACCACTGAGCTACCGGCGCCCTCCAATTCAATATATATTAATTATTTATTCATTATTTTTAATATTGACAATCCTCCACGCCGCTTGAACATAACGTGGCCTAGCTATCTTCTTCCAGAAGACTGATAAAAATTTAACTTACTAAAGCTGACTGACTTCTCGTAAGTGTAATTTTGTTCTTGAGCGATGTTAGCTCGTTTGTTCATTGTATATCAATTATCTATATATGGAAAATAAATATAAATAAAAAATAAATAAATAAATTAAAATAGAGAACTGAGGTTTTAACAGGTTTGGTGGATTTAATTGAAAGCTGTTGTTCTACTCAAATTGGAACCTACACAACAGTCGATTCATCTCTTGAAAATATATTGACTTCAACACATTCAATGTTTGATCATTAATTAAGTTAACAAGCACATATAAAAATATTAAGTTATGTAGGAACTTTAAAATAAAAATAAAGATAATGAAGTAATCGATACACAGCTGGCAATGTAGTTCCCCAGATCGAATTAATTCATTAAGTATTCGCTCTCCCTGTAAAACCAATCGAACATAAATAGTTGACTTACATAGAATGTACTGAAACTTCATACTAAGTATACAGGGTGATGTACCTGGCAAGGAAGTTGGCCTCAGTTGTGGACCGAAATGAAAGCAGGTTTTGTGGTAAATGATGTTGCTGCCCTCAGCAAAGCCCTGACTTATGAAGATGCCAAACATTATCTACAACAATTCCTGAACGAAGTCAACCAATGGTGTTGTAAATGGCGCATAAAAATGAACTCCACCAAGTCAACAGTGGTAACTTTCACATATACAAAAAATATACCAAATCCAACCATCTTTCTTAACGACATGCAAATCCCTTGTGCAGAACGAGTAATATACCTAGGACTAATATTTGACGCGAAGCTAACATGGTCCCATCATGTCCAGCACCTAGTAGCGAAGACTCGCGGAAGAATAACAAACTTGAAGTGACTCCTCGACCACCGCTCACCCCTTGCTTTATCAGTAAAAAGACAGCTATATTTGGTGCTGATACGTCCGATCTGGCAGTACGCTTGTGGCCTATGGGGTTCAGCTGCTAAAAGCCACATAACCAGGATACAAACTACTCAAAATCGTCATGAGATTCATCACTGATGCACCGTGTTATGTTCGCAACACAGTTCTACATGCTGATCTTAAAATACCGGAAGTAGCGGAGGTCCTCAAAGAATCCTACATACGAATGTAGACAACAATGGCCAACCACCTAAATCCACTGGTGCTGGAAATTGCTGAACACCCACCACCTTTACCACTGGAACGCAGACTTAGAAAGAAGCGACCGCATGATTTTCTTCTTTCATCTTCTTCTCGTCAATTAATCAAAATACATTACCTGAGTTTCACAGCTAAACACCCCCCTTGTTGTTATCCGATACATTTTTTTCCTCCCTATATTATGTTAAATTTATCTACCTTAAAGTTACTTGTTTAGGGCAATTAATGAATTGTACCTGAGTTCATGTCTCATGTTAATTAGGCCATTGGCCTAGGTATTATTGTTATAGACAGCCCAACTATAATATTCATGTATAGAATAATAAATTTACAATAATTATAAGAAAATTATGTAAAATTAAAATAATTGAATAAATATATAATTCAAATAATAAATATAAACATAAATAAATAAACAATAAATTACCATATTTTCTGTAGAAATTTTATAACTGGTCTTTCACTAAATTTTGATTTCTACAATAGTTTTCATTCTCTATGGGAATGTTTTGTGCAGCTCCGACCTACAAGCATGTTTTTCTTTATTGGTCAAAAATGGTCAAAACGTGGAATAATTAAACGTTCTGGAATGAGTATACGTCCATTCAATTTTTGCAAACTCGCAAGGTCAAAGCGACACTAGAGAAGCGTTAGATAATTACAGCCTAACTAGAGTGGGTGGTGGTAAGAAAATCCAATCTCCATCTATGCCATTAGTGGCCGGGCTACTAATCTTGTTAGTAGCCCACACCTTAGGAGGACAATATCAATGGAGACATTACCAACTATGATAGGTGCCTACTAATCAAATAACAGACAACTACTTAGCCTGGTCGATACATTATCCAAATTGTGTTTTCTATCTATTTGGAATATCTACGATTAAGTTTCCATCAAATTTCAACAAGCTTGTCTAAATGCGAACAAAATTAGACATGACACAAAAACGGAACATGTTACACTTACCTACTGAGACGTGGACATACGGATAACCGATATACGGTTCAGCAAAAACATCCAACATCAAACGAATTCAGGCGTTTCAGTCAAATACCCTCAGACTGATAACAAAGTGCCCCCCACACATAAACAACAGAACACTTCATAACGATCGATACACACAGTACTCGACACAATTCAAACTACTTACATACGGTTTTTTAGAAAACTTTACACACATACAAACCCAGAAATACCTACTTTATCTTCGCAACACTTACCACAAAACCCCCACGAAGGTTGAAGAGAAGATGGAACCGCGACTTACTGCCACGTTAAATCCTATTCGTTCTTAATATATATTTTTTTTACATTATTTTCCTTTACTTTTATCATCTCTCTTACCCATCCATCAAAATTGTCTTTCAATTCCTTTTTATTTATTTAATTTATATATTTACTTATTTATTTATTTTTATTTTTTCTGTTCTTGTCCTAATAATTAAGATAAGTTTTCGTCCCGAGGACCTGCCTGGGTGGCCTTCCTCTCACATGCCCTTCACGCCAACATATCAATAACACCATCATAGATGCTGGTTGTTGCACCCTAGCAACAATTGTAACTTTATAAATAATATAATAACTTTATATATGTCTAAGATGGGACTTCTTAAGTAAAGAAACCTGGATATATTGCCAAAACTTGTAATAAATAAATAAAATAAACTTCTTAAAGTTAGTTACTTATTATGACTCATGCCAGGGCTTTTAGTTACGAGGTCACATCGCCTACTACCAGAGCGCTCTTTCGTCACTCTGTTGGACACGAGCCCGACTATACTAAAGGAGTCCTAAATGTTGCTTACCCTACATTTTTTGTTCACCTAGGGTAGGGTTCTTTAACGAGTACCTGACATCGTACAGGCTCAGGACCATCGCTTAACGACACTTCCGAAGGATGGCGTGATTAAGTTTATTTTATCTCCCATCTCGGCCGGGTTTCGAACCCACGTTCTTGAGCTCAGAAAGCAAGTACGCATACCACTGAGCTACTGGCGCCCTATAAACTTACATCAACTACATTTTCTGTTTCTCTCAAAAGCCAAAATAAAACGTTTGACCTAAAATATTTATTTAAATATTTGGCTTGTAAATCCTCTTACTAAATTTTGTGACGTTACATTCATTAAATAGGCATTTATTAGAGTATTTGATTCGAACCACCTTTTCCTTGTTCCCTCTTTGCTTTGACCGATTTCGCGGAAAATTAATACGTGTCGATTCATTCATTTTATCGGCAGTTATTGAGATTTTTAAGTTGAGCCTCCCTCTGATCCCTCCTTCCCGCTGAAAATTAATAGGTATAATCCTTATAGAGATTTGAATTGACATATGAAATTTCGTGTTAATACCTCCCGCTAATAACCCTTTCTTTTTGACATTTGGCTGAAAATTAATAGATGTCGTCCTTAGAGGTATCTGAATACATATATATAATTTCGTGTTGATACATTCATTCACTCATATACTCATTCACAAACATGTGTCGGTCATAAATTCAATGTTGCGTCTTCCAACCCTCTGATCTCAAAAAAAAAAAAAAAAAAAAAAGTTTGTCGGTTTGTGCGCTTAATTGCTTGTGTTTGTGCTTATACTCCCAACAAAATTAATCTTAGATAATTATACGAATTTAATTTTCATATGTAAATTAAAAATTCCATGAGGACGAAACCGATCAACTTTCAGCGGAATCGGCTGAAAGGAAGGGTAATCAACTCAAAAAATCCAATAACCATCGACCTAATTAATGTATTGGCTTGAAAATGTATTCATATATTTAAATTCAAATCCCCATAATGACAACACCTATTAATTTTCACCGAAATCGGCCAAGAGGAAAAGAGGGATCAGATCTAAAAACTGCCAATAAATTAAAGAAAATTCCTGTGCAATCCTGTGCGTGCGAAGTATTGAGAGGGCCAGCGTGATACAGTGAATCCTCCGAACTGTTGCTCTATATTTTTATTATCTGGGGGTGTTTGGGGGTGGATGAGGGGTCTGGAGACTGGAATATGTAGAAAACAAGTAAAAAAATTGCGAAAAAAACGGAAAAATCGATCAATTTCAATGATTTTTTTTCAATTTAAGAGGGCAAATCCACCCCCTCCCCCCCCATCAAGCTCCTTTCTACTAGTTTTAGAACTTTTCACCTCTCTAGCCCCTCAGAAGAGATGTAAAGGCTAAAATAATCCTTTCATCCCTCCAAATTATCGGAAAGTGATATAAATAGGTGGGGGGGGGGGGGGGGGGGGGGGGGGGGCTCCTCCGAAAACGGTGGGTGATGGGGAAAAATGGAGGTCATATTCGGATTCAGGAGGTCATTTTACATAAGAATCAGCAGGAATGGTGTCAGGGCCGATTTTCATACCGACCAGTGTAATTAGCCCAAATGGTCCATTGGATTTGGAGGGAGAGCGAAAACTTACATGGTACTTTACATTTTGCAGAGAAATTGTGAAACACTTAATAAAAAATATAAAGAAAAACTAACGTTTTAAAAAAAAAAATTGTATATTTCACAAGATATATAAAATATATGGGAGTACTTTCGGTATTGCTAACATCTTCAGCCACTACTTAACAAATACTAAATGGGTATTTGTTGAGACCCCATTTAGTATTTGTTAAGTCGTGGCTGAACTTGGTAGCAATATCAAAAAATACTCATATATTTTATATATTTTTGAAAAATAACATGATTAATTAATGCTGAGAAAATACAATGGCCGTCTCACTGAGGATTTTTTTCCCCCATTTTTAGAATCACAGGTTTGGAAAACATAAAATTCCGCTGAAAACAACTTAATTTTTCTGACCGATTACATAACTTCTGCTATACATCGTATACCTGTGGAAGTAAACTACTGCAGGTAAGAGACCAAGGTAAATTCGCCAACTCGCACAGTACCAGCACTAGATGAAATATTTATAATATTTGAAAGTTGGTATAAATAATGGTATAATGAATAATTTAGTTACAAAATATCAGTTACCTGGTACCTAGTAGTTACTAACCGAGTAATAGAGTTATTTGTAACATCTTAGTTACTTTCTGTTTCAAAACTATATTTCAACTAACTTACTGACTTAGCTGAGCTCTCTCAAAGGTTAACTTAATCTGAATACGTTGGTTTCAGTCATAGCTAATAGCATGAATTAGGCAAAATTTCCTGCTCCTCATTTTCGCTAGAACACTTAACTTAAGGGATCAAACTTCATGTTTACAGTAAATTTCAACTCGCCTTAATATCTGCGCGAGAACAGAACAGTAAAGCGGTTGTTTCGACGCGGGAACGTTACAGCTTGTTAATATATAGCGCCGAGAATTTATTCATGATTATTTTTTTTTAAATTATTCATAAATAATCCAAATTAGAAATTGCTGTGTTTCATATTACCCGACTGTGGAACGCAAAGGGAAAATATTGTTTTTTGAAATTTTGTATGTAATAGACCTTGTTCTCGTGGAAAGCACAAGAACAAAAGGGCGGACGCTGGCCGCTTACTTCCCGAGAAGAAATTAACGTATTAATTTTCTGCTCCCACTCTAAGACCAGTCGACCGTTTTGGCTAATAATCAATAGCTTACTTGGCTTCTAAATTATTATTAAATATATATTATATATAATATATTTGCGTCGATAAACTGATTATATCGGCAGTTACTTCCCCCTTTCCTTTGGACATTTTCGATTAAATTTAACAGGTATTGATTTTATATGTGTGACCAGAACCTCATAAGGACAACATCTATCGATTTTTAACCAAATCGGCCAAGGAGAAGGAGGGGATTAGGGGAGAACCTTAACTCAAAAACTATAATAACTGCTGTTGTAATGAATGTATCGACACAACATTTCATATGTGACTTCAAAACCCCATAAGGACAACAAATCAATTTTGGGGGTACAGGGGAGGTGGCTCAATTCAAAATCTTAATAACTTCCGATCGAATTTATCGATACAAACCTTACGAGGATTTAGGAGCCCTTATGTAAGTCAACTATTGAATATTAGTGCAAACGGTTCGTTTTCGAGTGTGTCGGAAAGTAAATTGATTAATTCGTTCTGAGGATGTACATTGCGAGTGATTCACAGACGATTTTTTTTTTTTTTTTTTTTTTCAATTTTGGAACAGGTGGTGAAAAACTTAAAATTTTGGTGAAAACACAGCATCGAATTTCACATCAATTTTATAACTTTCCCTTTACTTCGTAAAGATGGCCCCCGGTTAAATTGGTTGAAAGTGTTACCTGTGATAGATACTGAGCTCCTGAACAAATGTCTCCATAGACTCGAAGCTTGAAGAATCGAATATTTTGGAAAAAACGCATCTCAAAGTCAATCGTTTTCCCAACTGTCTCAAACCTGTGAAGTACTATGTTTTCAAAGGAATTTCATTTTTCTGCAAATGGTTTTTTTTTTTGTTTTTTTAATCTACTGCTCACATACTTCCTATATGATATTTTACGAAAAAAAGGGATTTGTGAACAAAAAATATTGGAATAACAATTGAAAATGAATATTTTATTTAGACTGATATTAGTGATTTTTTTGTATATAAACAATAATGCTTCTGCTTGCTTTATGTGGATTTTTGGTTCTCCTATATTCACAACTTCTAAGTTGAGGAACGCGGACATATTGTGGAAACTTGTAATAAATGAATAAAACAAACTTATTTTTGAAATATTGTCTATTCCACTAAAGATATATATATATTGTGATATATTGCATATCAGAGACCGATTGGTAATTATAGTTATGAGAGCGACCACGAGAAGCGCACTAGTTGGAAGATACATAAAGTGGAGGGGATGGAAATTCAAGTTGGTTCCTGTGCGGTATGAGGTATTCTTTCCTCGCTGAAGTGTCAGAGGAGGTAAACATTGCTCGTTCAGCTACCAGAGGAGACAGTCACTCCTGTTTGAGAGGCCGGAGGAGGTAGTCATTCCGAGTTCAGCTGTTGAGCTGGGCAGTTATTCAGAGTTGGGCTGTTGAGGGAGAGGACATTCCTGGCTGAGCTGTGGGAGGAAGGAGACTCCTGTTTGGGCTGACGTAGGAGACCGAAGACTCTCATTTTGCTGCTGGAGGGAGATCATCCCTGCTGCCTACTTCGAAGGGACTGGAAGTTCCTCAATCTTCGTGAATCCTGGAGGAGAAACCACAGGCTTGAGTGCGGTTAGGAAAAAGAAGACTTTCAAGGTACCGGAATAATTTATTTTACATTTTTCTCCGACATCGAGACGAATGACTGGCTGATCATCAATAGACACCTTCATGTTGCGGGAGTTACAAGAATATTTAAGTCTATATAAATTGTTTCATGTTTTATAGATATTTTATTCCAGATGTGCGATTATGGAGGGACGCCTCACTCGTCAATAATTGTGTTAATAAATGTATGTTGTCTTATAAATTGTTCTCTAAACTCTCTATAGCCTAGTTCACCTTCTGAGTACGCATGTTAACCCCAAAAGTAAAATCATTTCCATAGTAAATAATAAAAGTTTAAAGACCCCAAGCAAGGTCACTTCAATATACAACTACCAATTGAAAATATATACAACTTTCGGCTTTATACCATCGTCAGGTCTAGTTATGAACCTCATAACTAGACCTGACGATGGTATAAAGCCGAAAGTTGTATATATTTTTAATTGGTAGTTGTATATATATATATCTTTAGTGGAATAGACAATATTTCAAAAATAAGTTTGTTTTATTCATTTATTACAAGTTTCCACAATATGTCCGCGTTCCTCAACTTAGAAGTTGTGCATATAGGAGAACCAAAAATCCACATAAAGCAAGCAGAAGCATTATTGTTTATATATAAAAAAATCACTAATATCAGTCTAAATAAAATATTCATTTTCAATTGTTATTCCAATATTTTTTGTTCACAAATCCCTTTTTTTCGTAAAATATCATATAGGAAGTATGTGAGCAGTAGATTAAAAAAACAAAAAAAAAACCATTTGCAGAAAAATGAAATTCCTTTGAAAACATAGTACTTCACAGGTTTGAGACAGTTGGGAAAACGATTGACTTTGAGATGCGTTTTTTCCAAAATATTCGATTCTTCAAGCTTCGAGTCTATGGAGACATTTGTTCAGGAGCTCAGTATCTATCACAGGTAACACTTTCAACCAATTTAACCGGGGGCCAATTTACATAAGAAATGTGCGGGGCGTATAGACACGCGAGCAACGAGCCGAACATTAGTCAGTGCGCATGCCTGGGGATGAAGTGCGCAGGCGCTAGACGAACAAGGTAGGCTCGGGGTCTGCTCCACCTGTTGTTGGTTTTTTGACGAACCATCAAAGGTATGTTCGGCTCGGGCTGCGGTGTGTGTGGACTGGTACCAAGCCGAACCGTCCCGACTTGACCCGAGCACTGTTGTTGTTTTTAACCAATATTATAACCTCAAATATTTAGGTTTTTGGAAGTGCACGTTCTTTTTTTTTTTTTTAATTAAATATATATTTAAATATTATTCAATAAATTATATTTTATTATGGCTTCTGAAGACTGTCTCAGGAGCTTCAAATTCAGTTTGCTCAGGCTATGAGACAGTACCCAGTCATATGGGATTTAAAACAAAAATTACATTTTAATAAAATAAAGAGATTGGATGCTTGGGAGGAATTATCCAAACACTTTTCCTAAAAAAGTGTTCATTTTAAACAATTTACATGTAAAAATAAATTACGTATCCGTATTAATTGTACTACAAATATGTAAATTATTTACGTAAGTAGCTACCTACCTTGAGCATTTTCTGATTGAAGACTTTAAACAATAATAAAATGAAAAACAAATAAACGTAAATTTGTTATCTGCAGAATATGTTCGTTAGTATGGTTGTGGAGCATCCAAATGCTCAGCTCGTCTCTGTTCGGCTTAGAGTGTGTTCGTTGAAAACTGAACACGAGCTCGTTGGCTCCTTGCTCGCATGTCTGTACTAGCCTTAAAAATTTATATGAACATCATTCACAAGTACAGTAATTTTTGAGGGGCATATTTTTATGAAATTTCATCGTCAACCATCATTCAAAAATAAAATCTATATTAGTTTTTGGCTATTTTCAGAAAGAGTCCTCTCTCAATGGCTCGGTTTCGACGTCTTCCTCAGTGCCATTCGCCGACTGAGTAGTGTTCGTTTTCGATTCTTCACCAACTATTTTCTCTTCTTCAGATTTTATCATCTCACGAATGTCCTTCTTCAAAATCCAGTCTATTTCTACATTGTAGTCCATGGGTCTCGTATTTAGTTGGGGTTCGTAGATGAATAGTTCTCGACGGAGCCTTCGGTTTCTTTCACGAAGATGAACTAAATATTCCTTTTTCCATTCAACATTTTTTTTTAATAGTTCCAAATTTAGTGCATTCATTTTTTTTTTGGTTCCAAAAAATTTACGTACGTAACTATTCGATCGTTAAGGAACATTATGTATTTTATTATATATTTGTAAAAACTAGGATTTATTTGTTTTTACTTTATTATATTATAGGTATGTGAAATCGTGCGAAAATCCGAAATCGATCACACACATGGACGCACAGACACAGCCTTGCATTTGGAATTTGGAGGTCAGAAAACATGTTTCGTTGAAAACTATGCATCGAATTTTTCACCGATTACATAACTGCCCCTATACTTTGTATAGCTGGGAAAATAAAACAAAATATGTGATGTAGCCATAACAGGACTTTCTTATACCAACCAATTTTGAACAGATCACTCTCCTTCCCCCTCTCAACTCCATTTCAAACTGGCATTACTGCGTATATGTTAGTAATGTGTTGGTATCAGTGGTTTTCTTTGTTTGTCCAGCGTAATTCTGAGAGTGACTTTCTTATACCAGTATGAAATGGATTTGAATGTAGAGATGGGGAGGGAGAACCTGTATGTTAGTGGACGAGATAACTCTCGATGGACTAAATGTATCGACACGAAATTTTATATGTGTTGACACCAGCCAACACGGCCAATGGGAAGTGGCAGATTTGGGAGGACTTAACTAAAGAACTCCAACAACTGCCAATATATTGAATCTATCAACATGAAATTTCATATTTAAATTCGAATCCTTATGAGAACGATCCTTATTAATTTTCAGACAAATCGACCAAATTGAAGGAGGTTAGGGGGAGCATATCACAAAAATTCCAACAACTACCGATGTAATGAATGTATCGACAGCAATTTTATATTTAAATTCCAAACTCCATAAGGACGTAGCCTATTAATTTTCAGACAATCCGACCAAACTGAAGAAGGAGGTTTGGGGGAGCATATCACAAAAATTCCAACAACTACCGATATAATGAATGTATCGACATGCAATTTTATATTTAAATTCAAAACTTCATAAGGTCATAGCCTATTAATTTTCCGAAAAATAGACCAAAGGGAAGAGGGGGAAAAATTTCAAAAATGAATACGAACCGAAGCATTTCAACAACAAATTCGAAAACTAACTTGGACGTTGTATTCTCTGTATATATCTTATTTTAGCTATCACAAACCTATAATTTCATGTATAAAAGAAATTTAAGGACAATAAATTTGAAAGTTAAATTCCTCAGACTACTTTTCTCATAGTAACATTATAAAACAAATTTTAATCAGTCAATGCATGACAGCTAATTTTTGAAACTAAAGGTGTTTACCCATCAATTCTTGTGAGTACCCGTCACTCACACATTACCTTTTTTTTTTTTTTTTTTTGGAAATTATATTTATTTCTTTTGTATTGGCAAAACTAGGAAGTTTGGGATTTGTGACCTTTGACCTAGAGAACTCAATAAACTCTCAACTCGTGATAGTATCAGGATGAAATAGCCCCACTCTCAGTCAGTCCAATCTATACAAGTGAGTATCTCGGTGGAAAAAGGCAGCTTTACTCCTTTTTTTCTGAGTTTCCTTTGACGGCTCAGGATGGGATTTCTCTGGTTTCCTTGGTGGATGACCGCCTCTGTATGGCTCCCTTTGATGGAGCAAACATTAGGAATCCATCCATCAACCTCAGCACTTCAACAGTGGCGTTATTTCAAATTTTGTGCCCCAACCCGCAAAGTTAATTCCGAAGAAGTACTTCCCCAGTATGAATAAATGAATGAAAGTGTTTGCTCTTCCTCCAAAAACTATCGACCGTTTGGGGTAAAAATCAAAAGTTAACTTACAGTTTTTGAATCCTCATACTGGACGGATTACATAACAACCCCTATACTTTGTATAGCTGGGGAAATAATATGTAAACATTCAGAAACATCATGAAACATCTAGGCTAGATGCTAAATGACAATAATAGGATCAGGAAAAAATATATAAATACATATAGATCCGCCCCTACTTATAACCAATATTATATCGTGAAACAGGACTAAAAATTTCGAAACAAATCCCACTATGATTTTTTTGAGTTTCGCGTAATTTCCAAGCTTTATTGTTTTGACACTATAACTATTGTTTTGATAAGGATACTGTTCCAAAATTGGTGGTTTCATTTCTTCTTCATGGAGGTCGTACAGAAACCATGTTAGCGCATCTATAACTCCACTCTCTTCCAAAAATTTTCGGTAAAGACCCCATGTCATACCCAGTGGCTGCAACATACAACAGTTTTCGGTTGATTTGATACTCTCTATGTAGATTCATTTACTCATTGGATTGAAAGTAAAATATCGATGTTACTCAGATAATGATGATACACATATTTATTAAATAAAAAAAATATATTTTTTTCTCACAAAGAATTTTAGTTAGTTGTTGTGACTCAGACCGAGTTTTAATTATGAGGTGTTATCGCCTACTACCAGAGCGCTCTTTCGTCGCTCTCGACATGTGCCCGATTCTCATTGGGAGACCTTAACTTGCCTACTCAGGTTTATTCACCTAAGGTAAGGGTTTCTAACGAGTAGGTGACATCACACAGTCTCGGGACCATCGCTTAACGTACCATCCGAATGAAGGCGGGGTCGAGGTTTTTTAACTCCCAGATAAAAAACTTAAGAGGCTTTGACCGGTTTTGAATACGCGAACTGTAGAGGTTCAGCTAATTGTGAGTCTTTTTTTTTTTGTGAAATGGAATTTATCTGAAATGATAAAATGTTGATCCTCCTGTATGTCGTTTTAGTGAAGCAATATAGTTACTCTGATTTGGGAAATAGATCTTCACATATATACTGTCTCACTTAAAGGACAGACGGGAGGTCAACACTTTATTTTTTGGGGTAAATCTCTCTGTGGAAAAAAGTAAAAAAAAAATAAGCTGTGAATTCTGAAAAAATACATATATAGATATAAGTGCAACATTCGTTTCGAGTAACATTTAAAATATCTAATCCATGAATGAACTTAAATGAAATAAAACATAAGTTTATTAGAGGTATTTTGTCCAATTTCACATAATATATATACATGGGAGTACTTGCGGTATTTCTACCATCCTCAGCCAAAAGCATAAGAGATAAGACTATGCTTTTGACTGAGGATGGTAGAAATACTGAAAGTACTCCCATATATATATATATATATATATATATATATATATTATGTGAAATTAGACAATACCACTAATAAACTTATGTTTTATTTCTTTCAAGTTCATTTGAATTATTTCACAATATCTCTGCAATAATATCAGTTTTCATTAATCCATGAATTCATTTTTACCTTGTATGAACACATTTTTCTTATAAAATTGTGAAATGTTCAAGACAACTACTGATTAAGGTTAATACAATAAACCTTACTAACATATGACTGCGGTAAGTATATAATTTTAAATGATATGTAACAGATGTTTATTATAATGAGTCATGCCCGGGCTCTATTTACTGCCGGTCATTTGGCGCTCTTCCGTCGCTCTAGTGGACGTGAATCCGATTCTACAGTGAGAATCCTAAATTTGTCTTTCCTAGGTTTATTCACGTAGGGGAGGCGTGCTCATGTATTTTTTTATTTACATCATAAGTGTACTATGATATATATTTTTATTTTTTTTTTGGCCTTATGTTCAATGCATATTGACCATGCCACTGTGTTATCTAATTATTTACGACATCCATGGCCCATGGAGGGAGTTCTACCTACGAAATCAAACTTACTCCCGGATGGGATTCGAACCCGCAAACCATGGTGAGACGATGGTGTATTATGATAGTAGGTTAGGTTAGGTTTTATGACTCATGCACGGGCTTTAACAACGAGGTCATATCGCCTACTGTCAGAGCGCTCTTTCATCACTCTGGTGGACATGATCCCGACTCTACTGTGGGAGTCCTAAATTTTGCCTACCCTAAATTTTTATTCATCTAGGGTAGGGGTCTTTAACGAGTACCTGACATCGTACAGGCTCGGGACCATCGCTTAACGTCCCATCCGAGGGACGTCGTGCTTAAGTTTATTTTACCTCCCAGATAAAATAAACTAAGGGCCTCGGTCGGGTTACGAACCCACGACATTGAGCTCAGAAGTCAAGCACGCATACCACTGAGCTACCGGCGCCATCTATTTACATTAAATTTTGATAGTAATGAGAGATAATTTAAAAATAAACATTAGTTATTATGACTCATGTTCGGGCTTTAACTATGAGATCATATCGCCTATTACCAGACCGCTCTCTCGTCGCTCTGCTGGACATGAGGCAGACTCTACCATCCTATATGTTGCCTATCAAGTATTGGTTAACAAGGGTGTACCTGACATATTACAGGCTTAGGACTATAGGCTCAACGTCACATCCAAGGGAAGGCGTGCTGGAGGTTTTAATATCCAAAATAAATTTAAAAAAAAGTCGTCGGAGAATCACCGTTATTGTACTTCCCCAGAACCAATTAATCAATTAACGTTTCTCTCCCCCTCCAAAACCAGTCGACCGTTTCCGCTAATATCCAAGAGTTGACTTATATGGGGGTCCTAAATTCTCATACTAAATTTTATGTCGATAAATACCTTTCATCGGAAGTTATTGGGGTTTTTGAGTTGAGCCCCCCTCACTGATCCCTGCTTCACTTCTGTCGATTCCCCTGAAAATTGATGAGTGTCGTCCTTATAAGGTTTTCAATTCATGTATGAAATTTGGAGTCGATGCATTCATTACAACGGTAGTTGATAGGAGTTTTTGAGTTAGGCCTCTCCCCTAATCCTCCACTTCCCTTTGGCCAATTTGGCTGAAAAACGATAGGTTTTGTTGCTAGAGGGTTATGAATTCATATATAAAATTTCGTTTAGATACTTCCATTCTATCGGATGTTATTAGATTCACAGACAAACATACAGTCAGACATTTTTTTCACATATTCGGAAATTAGAGGTCGGAAAACATAAAATCCTATGTAAACTCCGCATCATATTTTTGACCGATTTACATAACTTCCCCTATACTACGTTTAGCTGGGAAGTAAAACCTAAGGGCCTCGGACGTTCTTCGAACCGCGATCCCTATTGTTCTTGTTCGGGCGTCAGAACAACAGTTATGTAATGACACGTAGCTAGAGTCCTTTTTTAAATGTATTAATAAGTATGTGCAAAAGAGAGAGAAGAAATCGCCTACTCAGATTTATTTACCTAAGGTAAGGAGAACAAGACATCGTACAGGCTCCGGGCTTCAAGACTCATCCATTTTTCGATACTAATGATGATGTTCTTCTCGAAATATTTGCTACATTGTAAAAATACTACCTAAGAAATCAGAATAATATAGCTGCCAAAAAATGTATTATTGTGAATTCAAAATCTCCATACACAACCCAAAAGTGGTTGTTCACATGTGTTACGATATTAGATTTTTCTCTATATAAATGGAAGTTACGATCTGTCGTCCTCTATTTGTGGGCCGAGTTCTGATTTTACAGCGTAGTCTAACGGCCCTGTGAGAGGGCTTGGTTTTATTAGCCAGACCTACATGAACTATCCACACCATAACACCGTTTTTACACTAAGTGATAAGTCCATATGTAAAAGTAACTATGTGATATTAACTTTATGAAAATAACAATGTGATAGTAACTCTATGAAAGTAACTATATGGTAGTAACTATATGAAAATAACTATATGAAAGTAACAATGTGATAATAACTATATGAAACTGTATGATAGTAACTATATGAAAATAACTACATGAAAGTAACAATGTGATAATAACTATATGAAAGTAACTCTATGAAAAAACTATATGAAAGAACAATGTGATAATAACTATATGAAAGTAACTATAAGATAGTAACTATATGAAAATAACTATATGAAAGTAATAATGTTATAATAACTATATGAAAGTAACTATATGATAGTAACTGTATGAAAGTAACTATATGATACTAACTCTATGAAAATAACTATATGAAAGTAACAATGTGATAGTAACTCCATGAAAGTAGCTATATGATAGTAACCATATGAAAGTAACTATATGCTAGTTATTATATGAATGTAACAATATGATAGTAACTATATGAAAATAACTATCCCCTGCTATTCGAAGTTATGTAGTAGGTCAAAAATTCGATGCAGAGTTTTCAACGGAATTTCATGTTTTTTAATCTTCGTAACAAATATGAAAATAATACTCTTTATACTATTTGTGTGTGTGTGAGTCTGTGAACACGATAACTTCTGATAGAATGAATGTATGGACACGAAATTTTATATGTGAATCCAGAAACCTCTAACATCTACTGGACCTAAATAGAGGGGGTATTAGGGGAGAGGTTTAACTCTAAAACTCTAATAGATGCCGTTGTAATGAGTGTATTGACACAAAATTTCATATGTGAATTCAAAACACCAAAATACGGATGTGTACATGTTCAGTGGAATCAACTCAAAAACAACAATTAGTATTAGGATATTGAATATTAGTGAAAATAATCGACTGGGTTTGAAGAGGGAGCAACAAGTTAATTGATTAATTCGTCCTGGGGAAGTACACTGCCGGTGATTCACCGACCACTTTTTTTGTGCTTTGAGGAGCTACCTTGATATATTCAATTTTCTTTCCATGTTTCACATCCCTTTAAAGATATCCGATCACGTAAAAAATTGAAAAAAATTTCAATCAAGTACGAAGACTGGACATTTTTCAAATAAAATGCGTTTCCAGGACCTGGTAAAAATTACATGTGTAGGACTGAATACTACTTTTTTTTTTAAAGTTCCTAAGGACTTTGTTGCTTTCTCGTGGTGCTTCGTCCGTCCTTTTGTTATTACCTTCTAACTTTTAGACTATAAATGCTAGTATATGAAATATATGTATTGCTTTCTCGCGGTGCTTCGTCCGTCCTTTTGTTATTACCTTCTAACTTTTAGACTATAAATGCTAGTATATGAAATTCCTACCAATTGACCTGAATCCTCAAACTAAATTTTGTGTCGATACATATGGCAGTTATTAGGCTTTTCGATTCGAGCCCCCCCATTCTCTGATGCCCCTCTTCCTTTCAACCGATTTAGCGGAAAATTAATAGGTGCCATCCCTATGGGGGAGATAAAACGTTATTGATTTATTTGTGCTGGGGAAGTAAACAGCCTATGTTTCACCTAGCATTACGAAGTATAAGGGAAGTTATCGGCCGTAAACCCCGTATCGGCCAAAGTGCCTGGTACTAATTGATTTTGAACCAAATTGGTAAATTGATTCAAGGAAGGAAAGTGACAACGTAGTTGATTATTTCGCGCTGCGGAATTACATTGTCGATGATTCACTGAACACTTTCTAACTATTGTTCCCTTTGGTCAATTTAGCTGAAAATCAATAGGTGTTGTCCTTACTAGGGGTTCATGTCGATACATTCATTCTATCGGGAGTTATTATTATTTTTTTTTCATTTTTGGGGTTAGATGGTCGGAAAAACGAGAATGTCAGTGAAAATTCCACAACGAATTTCTGACCGATTATAACCTAACCAAACCTCGATTATAATGTGTAATTACACTTTGTATAGCTGAAGAAGTGAATGAAAAAGCTCGTTTGTATGAGAGAAATAAATACCTTTGTAGTATTGAGGTGACTAAATTTTGCTAGATACATGCCGAAAACCGTATAAAATGTCGATTTAAATGTCCCTTTCTGAGGGAGAGCAGAAACTCCTGATTAATTTGCGCTGGGGAAGTGAAATAAAAAATATATGTCTGTGTGTGTGTTTGTCTCTGAAGACGATAGCTCTGGAAAGGAAGGGGTTTAGAAAGGCGCTCAACTCAAAAACCCCAAAAACTGCGATATTTAATTTTATATTTAAAGTCAAACCCCATGAGGAACAAAGAAAAAGGGAATAACAGAGTTGGGAAGTCTCGACCCAAATACTCTGATAATTACCGATATAGTGATTGTGTCGCTACAAAATTGTTAGTACAGTAGACCCTCGAATTATCCGCACTTCTTGGTTCCAGAGGAAGCCCGGATAATTCAAAAGTGCGGATAACCGTGGGTTTTAAGTTTTGAGTAATAAACGTCTATTTACTCAAATTAAACAATCATCTGATGAATTATTTATGAGTCAATTGTAAGGATGTTGAGTGAGGTTAAAAAAATAAATAATATATTGATGAATAAAAAAAAAGGTAAATGTTAATTTACATGTGTATAGTAAAAAAAGACTGAATCGAATCAAAAGAACAAAAATATAAAAATTTCTACGTTTTTCTAGCACATACCTAAGAACGTTTTTTTTTATGAAACTGTTTTAGGAAAAAAATATGTTTTCAATATTACTTCGTATAGTTCTCTGTTGTTTATACTACTTCAAGACTGCATCTTCAATTTGCATATTTTTCAATGCCTTGAAAGTCTGGATAAAACTTTTAATGGAAAGGAATTTTAAAATCATGACTAGGCATCGTCATTTTCAATTGTTTTTAGTGTGTCTTTTTTACAGATTTCATTAACTTTGATCTCTTTCTTGTTTTTCATTAATTTACAAGAGTAAATGATAAATTTAAGAGTAAATAGTATCAGATGAATGAATAAAAAATCAAAGTAAGGATATCAAAATAAAAGTGCAACTGGAAAAGCTGGTTTATAGTTAAATACTCATGCCCGGGCTTTAACTATGAACACTCTATCTTCGTTCTGGTAGACATGAGCCCAACTCTACTATAGGAGTCCTAAATTTTGCCTACCCAGGTTTATTCACCAAGGATAGGGAGTTTTTAACGAGTACCTGACATCGTACAGGCTCGGGACCATCGCTTAAAGTCCCATCCGAAAAAAGGTTTTTCACCCCCCAGATAAAAAGAAACCTAAGGGTTTCCGCCGGCTTTGCGATCCTACGATCTAGATATTCGTATTAAACAATTTATCATTTATAATCTATTATAGCTATTAATTTCTAAAATTAAAATTTTTTTTTATAATTTCAATAATTCACAAATTGGGGCGTTATCTGAACAAACAATAACAAAACAAACTTTTTATGAAACTGTTTTAGGAAAAAAATATGTTTTTAATATTACTTCGCGAAGTTCTCTGTTGTTTATACTACTTCAAGACTGCATCTTCAATTTGCGTCTTTTTCGATATCTTGAGTTTTTTTTTGAACTTGAACACTGAGAACAAATAACTGATTTTTTAACCTAGTCCCAAACTGTATTTTTTCCAAAGTTATATTCCTTGGAAAATTTTTTCTCTATTTTATCGAGATTTTAATTTTTATAGGAGAACGACGCGTTTTCTCTTAATATTTTCTTGATTTTTTCGCTCCATGTTGAGGCAAGAAAAGTCAGACAAGTACATTTCCGGTAATTCAACGACTTATTTTTTTTTTCATGTGCAAGTTTGTAGTTGAACTAGTTTCTAATGGTTCTGTTTCATGTTTGCTTCGAATTATTTGCACAGATATTGCCTGCAGATAATCAAGCTAATTATTTGATTCCTATCAACTAGGACAACACCATTACCGGCTTCAAAAAAACTCCTATAAAACTTTTCATGCCTAAGTCTATAGAAACTTTTTATTCTCTTCTTCTTTTTCTTTGTTAGATCCGAGATCAGCCTGATCCTCTTTCTGGATTTAATGCACTTTTTTTTCTTTTTTTGTGTGGAGAACTTAATTGAAAAGTAACTTTTTTCAGTCTTTAGGGGATGCCGGTAGCATAGAGATAGAGAGATTGTCTACTGTTAACAAAACCTTGAGCACGCTGTCCTTCAGAACGAATAGTGGGGAATACTACTAAGTGCTCAATAAAAATCCTTATTATACCACTGTTCAGCATTTAGGATTCCCACAGCTTCTAGGGAAAGGATAGGATGATTGAATGCTTAGATGCCTAGATTCCAACGAATATATCTTTGTCACACTTTACATTTCTATAATAAACTACTTGAGGTAATATCATAAAAGAAAATAAATTCACTGAAATTCAGACAAAAATATTCATCACATATTTTTGTGAAAAAATTGGTTGAATTCAGAATAATCTCCAGCGCATCCAACCCTTTCAATCAAAAATCTTTTGTAAAATAGCCAATGCTCCGTATTATGTCTCCAACAAAACTCTTTACACTGAACTAAACTTACCTTTTGTTACCAAAGTCGCTCAATCCAAGTATAAAAAATTATTTTCCCTTCTTAGTTCTCACAATAATCCTCTAGTCCGTGCCCTCCATTCTGCCATACGGCTTAAGCGTCAATGGCCTAGAGACCTCCTTAGCAGCAGCAGTGACAGTGACTAGTTACAAATGAGAGGAAATCAGTGACTAGGGAGTGTCACCACTACCCTAGCTATTAGCACATTTGCTTATTGTATTTATTTTTATACAGTTGTAAATATCTATTTGTAAATAGAAAAAAAAATTCAGAATTTTTTATATTATCTGCGCTGTATCTAGTTTTTTTAGTACATATAATATATACAATATCTTTTTCAAAAGGGGCATCATAAAAATTTTAAAAAACCATATGAATCCCATAAGTACTCTCATAGTTATGTGTAAACACTGTGTGTTCATTGGAAAATAAGGAAGGAATAGAATTTCAGTTGCAACATTATTAATGAAATAATATTTTATTTGTTCAATTCATTTTTTTATAAAATTGATGTATTCGGCTCATGATAAATAAAATAATATACATATCAAATACGGTACACGTGAATATATAGGGTGTACATGACTTAATACATATTTATTTAAGTAACTGACATGTACTCATACAACCCTGTATTCACATATCTACAATCTCATAATATAATGTTATGTTCTGTTAAATATGAATATATCTCCAAATAGAGGACTTATTCATTTATAATTAATTTTAACAATTAATTTTTTGCGCAATACTTACAATAGTTGTGTTATTTATTAAAATAACTGAACTAATAATTGAACACGACAATGAAATAAAGACGCCATATCTAAATAAAGAGCTAGAGCCAGCCACGGTCACTCTATGTAGAAACTTACTTATCCACTCTACAACCTAGCTCGGGTGCGTACTGGTTGCGTATGATATCCATTCGCTTTTTCGTCACAGCTTCATGAGATAACAGACACAATTTGCCAACTTTGGTATCTATGTATACCGAATACAAATTATCTTTTTATATATAAATGAAGAAAATGAAAAGAAGCCAAATTTATGTATTTCAGATCGATAATTGAACAAAAGAAAACTTGAAATGTTCAAAACAATTTAAAAATTGAAAAAAAAAATCGGAATTGTAACATCCAATTATTGAAATGAGGGACCATTTGCACGGAAAGGAATATCTAAGAGCAATTTCCTTTTGTGATCCTCTGAAGATCCCTCACTGTGGCTATAACGGATAGTCTAAAGCCTTTTTTTAAAAATATATTAGAATTTTTTACCATAACAATTCTTTATCTTGATCAACTAAAGAAACCGCCATTAAAAAAGTGTGTGTGCTGTTAGTACACACATTTGAAGTGTAACTTCCGTAACTAACTCTTCTAGTTTCAGTTTCTCTTTGTGCTAATAGATTTTATTTTTATTTTAACTACTTTTATTAACATTTGTATAGGGTAGGTAACAACTTAATTCAGGAAATTTTTTTAATCATATAATATGTTGGTAACAATTTTTATTTACAGTTAAAGTTACATTAATTTATTAATTTATAGATATTGCCTTAAATATATTATAAATATGATATAACTTATTGATAAATTAATAAATTAAGTGTTTTTTACATTTGACTCTGATGATGGAACATAATTTTCGTGTGTAACGCATGACATGATGGGCTTATGATAACTAAAGTAAATGCGAATATTGTAAAATCTTAAAACTGTTTTCGGAATTGTAGAATAGAATAAGTAGCGGTTATAAAACAAACATCAATCACTTACCATTTTTATCACAAGTGAAAGGTGCACACAAGTATGCGAAGTCTGCTAAGTGGGCGTCAAGAATGTTACGATTTTTCGTTTGTGTTTTGGAGGGGGAAAACGCTGCCTCTATCTCAAAAAGTCCTGCTATAACTAAGTAACGAATTAAACTTTAAAGAAATGTAAGAATTTTCCAGATTTTTTTTTAGGTAGGACCGGAGTAGCATTTTGGCTCTCTGGAATAGGAAGGACTAAAATATAAGAGAACAGTATTTAAGATTTGAAATTAATATCAGGAAAAAGAGAGTGGACCAATAGGTGCCCTGAGAGTGGGTATTTTCTGCAGACTTTTATCATGTTTTTTATTTACTCTTCCTCCGTTGGCGACGGACCCTGAAGATCCTTAGCCGCCCCCACTAGTCTCCTCCACGGTGATCTGTCGTGCGCCAGCGGTCGCCAGTTCACCACATGATGTTTCATGGTGTTATTCAGATGCCCAACGCATCGTAACCTCTTTGATTTCATGTCTGCTACTGCGGTAGGGTATTGCCAGAAGATGTCCCTCAGCTCCCTGTTTGTTCTGATCCTTCACTACTGGGATTCTCCTCGTCGGACCTGCTATTTTTCTCAATACTTTATTTTCAAACGTCTGGTAACGTTTTTCCAGAAGTAAGATCAAGGTACAGGACTCGCACTCATAGCTCAGGACTGGCTTTATCATGTAGCTGTAGATTCAGTGATTCAGGTTTCTCGAAGACCATACTAACTTGATGACAGAGAAGTGCGCTTTTTGGCCCTGCAGACGTCTTCGAGATACCTCCTCCCCCCTTCTCCATTTTTCTCCTTTTATGTGCATGATATCCTGAACTCTAAGCCATTCTTGCAATACCCTGCGTTTCGTGAATATACACACAAAATGACAAATATTTAGCTTTATTTTAGAGAACCTGTGGAGCGAGGCAGGTGGGGACTTACAAAAGGGTC
Organism: Aradus depressus; assembly: GCA_963662175.1. Taxonomy (NCBI): domain Eukaryota; kingdom Metazoa; phylum Arthropoda; class Insecta; order Hemiptera; family Aradidae; genus Aradus; species Aradus depressus. Next base: position 28,106,221 of record OY759214.1, read on the forward strand.
GAGGTTGAACTCTCCGCATAAATTAAAACTCTAATGCTGAAATTCCTGGTAAGGCGCTGTAGATCTTATCCCCTCTCACCCTTTGCCCTTGCTTATCTATTTAGAAAAACCTGTAATGGGTGTCGGACTGTTCATTTATTATTACTTCCCAGCTATATGAAGTATATAGGAAGTTATATAATCAGTTTTTACCATAATTTCATGGTTTTTCGACTCTCTGACTCCAAAAATTAAAAAAAAAAAAAAAATCGTTTGTGAATCATCAATGTACTTCCCCAGAACGATTGGTAATTCCGCTCTTTCTCTTAGGTTTGGCTAAAAATGAATAGTTGACCTTTGTATGTGTTGAGAAAGAGTTGTTACATTAAATAAGGGTTCACACAGCACTTAACTTCCTTCTTTTATTATTCCTGACGTTTCGAGCCTTCGTTCATTTTCACACGTGTTATCCTTTAATTTTTCTTTTCATAATTTTCTATCTATCTATCTATCTCTCTGGCGCTACAACCCTAGTGGGTCCTGGCCTTCTCAATGAGCCTCCGCCATTCGGCTCTGTCCTGTGCAGCTGCTGACCAAGAAGCTCTCTCGCGTCAGCTGCCACACCATCCACCCATCTTAGCCTCGGTCTGCCTGCTCTTCTTGATCGGTACAAAGGCTCCTCAAGGACTGTTCTTGGCACTTCGCCCTCTTCCGTTCGGGCTACATGGCCTGCCCAACTCAACCTTCCCAACTTCACCACCCTCACTACATCAGCCTCACCAGACCAGTCTTGACAAGAACCTAGATCACGGGTCGCCTAAATATTTTAAGAATGGGCAAATTATTTTGGTAACAATAGAAAATTATGAAAAGAAAAATTAAAGGATAACACCTGTGAAAATGAACGAAGGCTCGAAACGTCAGGAATAATAAAAGAAATAAAGGAAGGAAGTTAAGTGCTGTGTTAACCCTTATTTAATGAATAGTTGACTTACATGTAAGCTTTAGAATCTTCATACTGAATTTTGTGCCTATACATTTATTACAAGGCAGTTGTAACAGTTTTGAGTTGAGCCTTATTCTTCTAATCACCCCTTCCCTTCGGCTGATATGGGGTTTTGTACTTAAATGTTGAATTTCATTTCGGCACATTCATTAGCTTGCCAGTTATTAAACTTTTTGAGTTGAGCCCCCCCTGATCTCCCTCTTTCCTTATGTGTTGTCTTTATGGGGTTTTGGATGCACATAAAATTTTGTGTCAATATATTCATTCTATCGGGAGTTATCATATTCACAGATATATATATTTTTTTTTTTCATTTCAGGAATAGAGAGAGGGTCGAGAAACATGGAATTCCGATGATAACTCAACATCGAATTTCTGCAGGACTAAAATAAAAACATTACGGTTAACATGATTATGTGCGAGAGAAATGCCTTTATATTGCAGTTTTTGAATCAATAATTTTATTCTTGGCTCCACTGTTGAACTTCCTACACGACAACTGCTTAATGAAGACACGGGAGGGAGGGGGTAAGCTCTGCCAAAACCATTAATGGAAGAGCCTCAGGAAAGCATTGTTCCAGTTGAGAAGCATGGCATTGGTTTAATAGGATCGAGACAGGACAGGATTCCCTGAGGAAGAGCCATGCAAAGTTTCCTATCGGCCCCACCCCGACCCCGACCAAATCCTTTCCTGTCCTTTCTTTTATTGCCATTCAGTTCCTTCCTTCCTTCTCGCAACAACTCTCTTTAGTTTATCGTCTTCCCGTACACACCATCTTATTCCAAGCTTCGTAAATCTCCTTGGAATGATCCTGGAGGGACTGTCAACTGGTTTGTGGATGTACGAAGACCGTTGCAATCCATTTAACTTTTAAATACTAACATGGGGCAGAGTCGATCTAATTTAAGTTTAATTTCTCTAATCTAAGTCTGGTGTCATTTGTTCCTGAGAGGACTTGATTTCAGTCTCTAGGGGGACCTCGTCCAGAATGGCTCCGAAATCTTTCCTATTCAGTTTGTCAGATTTCTCTTGAAATTCTAGTCATGTAATAAGAAGCGCTCAGAATACCATATTACTTTCATTGAACAGTATTCCTTGATTTATGATTTTTCAAACCAAGCCTGGGTTCTGTGGCGTCTTACATTAAGGTACTTAATATTGAAATAACCTTCAAAATATTTTCACTATAATGTTTATTTTATCTTTGGTTGCAGATGGAGAATGAGGTAGTGAGGTGGACATGATCCATAGGACCTCCTCGTCCCGGCGGCGTCGCGCCTCTCGGAGCGCAGCCTCTTCACCACATCGGAATCGGAGGCCAAGCACCATCCCGACAGCCGAGCCATCCCGGCAAAGACGAGCCTCGATCGCCGTCCCCGAAGACGCTTCGCCTACAGAATTCGTAACGGTCACCGCAGCCGAGGACGACTCTGAGCCTGATCTGGAAGAGTATGACAGGAGCCCTAGAGGCAGTCTGTGTGTCTCAGACAGGTCCCCACGACGAAGTCTAACACCAGATTCATTCAATAGGAGTCCTCGCGGAAGTCTTGTCCCCGACTATAACCGAAGCCCAAGGAATAGCATCATTCCTGATACCAGGGGTTCAAGAGCGAATCTTTTAGATCCCCAAGCCTACCCTCGATCCCCTAGAGGAAGTCTTTGTCCTGATGTTGAACTCTTTAGCAGGTCGAGGACCTCTCTCATTCCAGATGATTTCAACAGAAGTCCTCGGAATAGCTTAGTTCCTGACTACAACAGAAGTCCAAGAGGAAGTCTTGTACCTGATGTCAGTCCTTCACGAAGCCAAAGAAATAGTCTTGTGCCTGATACCAGTCCAAGCCGAAGTCCACGTGGAAGTATAGCCCCAGATCCTGGTCGGAGTCCCAGGGGCAGCATCTGTCCTGATCCTGGCCGGAGTCCTAGGGGCAGCATCTGTCCTGATCCCAATAGGAGTCCCAGAGGGAGCATTGCTCCTGAACCCAACCGTAGCCCGAGAGGAAGTATAGCGGCGCCAGAAACAAACCGAAGTCCAAGGGGAAGCTTAGTGCCTGAACCGAACAAAAGTCCGAGGGGTAGCATAGCTTCAGATACGACGTACAACCGGAGTCCCAGGAACAGCTTGCCTCTTCAGGAGAGTCCTGGTCGGAGCCCTCGAGGAAGCATTGGTTCTGCCAGTCTTCAGGAGCACAAGAGTCCACGAGGCAGTGTCGACATTAACCTTCCTCCAGGTTAGAGGCTTCCTTCTATTTGTACCTTAGTTTGAAGTAGGTATGTGTCGCCATATCACCACATAATATTTCACCTCAAAAAATTTCCAGACTTTTCATTTAAGTTTTATTTTTATCAATAACAGAAAAATAGCCAATGTAATAGCAGTCATAGGCTGAAGGATCTATCATCTGGTGATGTGGAGACATATAGTTTTTTACCCCCTTCCTCATTCCCCGTTGCTTTGACCGAGTTTGCAGAAAACTGATAGGCTTCCGCTGACGCCAGCTCATTACATTCATATACCCAGTTATGCCAGTATGAAATGATTTTGAGAATGGGAGGGGGAGAGAAAGTAAGGTATTTTTATCTGTAAAAGCGTGATTGGTATAATAAAGTCCTCCATCAAACATTTTCCTCCTATTTATTATACATTTTGACCAAAGGACCAATAGAAAACCGTAACTTCAGCTACAGGTTATTTTGAGAAATAACTGAATATAACACTTTGACAGGACCATCCATCATGAAGAAATATAGCGAAACAATATACTTGTGTGAGTGGTACTGAGTGTGTGAGTGAGTGGTACTGAGTGTGTGAGTGAATGGAGAGTTAACTTAATTATACGGAACGGTCTGAGAATTGATGTTCAATTTCAGGAATTAATCTTACTTTTACAGTAATTAACGCTTATACGAGACTAACAACTCTCTAAAAGGAAATGTTTCAATACAACTTGTAATTAACAAGTTAGACCGATTTAAAGTAAATTTAAATGCAGAGAGAAGATTAAGACAATTTTGAGGCCATTTAGGAAATTAATTGCTTTTGTAAACACTGAAGTTTATTGAGATTTCATGTTACCAACCTACGGGAATACGTGGGAGAACAATCAGAGGAGATACTAACATATGTTGTGTGTCTAGTTGAAGTATATACCATCCTCTGGTGCGGCTGGCTCATCAAGAGGCGGAACATCAGGGGAGGGCAACGCTATAAGCGCAACAAACTGTCGATTCCAAAATCGTCCTGGAATGCCTTCAAACGCTGGAGTACCTGACAATCAAAAACAGAGTAGATAGATAAAGATGTTCAACTTTATTAAAAATCGAGAAAAAAAAAAATCATCGGTTAATCACCGGCAATATACTTCCCCAGAACGAATTAATCAATTAACTTTTCTCTCCATTCCTCCGTTTGCGCTTATATTCAACAGACTTATATAGGGCCACCTAAATCCTCATACTAAATGTTCTGTCGATAAAGTCATCACATCGGCAGTTATTAGGGTTTTTGAATGAGCCCCCTCCTCCGAACCCCCTTTACCTTCTGCCAATTCCGCTGAAGATAAATGTGTCGTCCCTACGTGATTTTAAGGGAAATTATTTGGTGCGGGGAAAAACTTCGTATTAACGCAAAAATTCGAATTATTATATTAGCCGTCTGTTGATCCTTATAATATGGGAAAATAATTCAAAAATTCACATATGAAATTTCATGTCGGTACATTCATTACAGTTACTAGAGTATTTGAGTTATGCCTCGATCGGTGTTATCCCTAAGTGGTTTTGATCACTCATAAAATTTCGTGTCGATAAATTTATTCTGTGCAGTTATTCAAGTATTTATGTTAAGCCTGCCCACTAATCCCCACTTTCCCTTTGGATAGTTGGGGGGATAGTAGTCTCTTTGGTCGATTTGGCTGAAAAACAATAGGTGTCGTTGTTAGAGGGCTCCGGGTTCAAATATAAAATTTCGTGTTGATATATTCATTTTATCTGGAGTTATCGTGTTTACAGACTCAGCAGTCAGACATATTTTTTTAAATATTTGGAATCTAGAAGTCAGAATACATCAAATTCTGTTTGAAACTCCGCATCAAATTTTTGACCGATTACGTAATTTCTCTTATACTTCATATAGTTGGGGCAGTAAAAAATAAAAAACTACATCATTATACATTAATATGGTCATTTGAACGTCTGTTGGGTTGGACCATAATCTCCATAGTGTTAGTATGGTTGATATTCTTGTCATTTTTACTTTATTATGCTTATGAGGTTTTAAAAAAAAAAAAAAAAATGTATAATTGTTAACAAACGCAATATTTGAGTTACATAGGGGCTGAATCCTCATACTAAATGTGTGTCGAAACTTTCATTATACCGGGAATTATTATGGTATCTGAGTCGTTTGATCCCTTCGACCTTTTTCGTGAAAAATTGATAATTGCCATCATTATGGGGTTTTGAATTTCAATATAAAATTTCATGTCGATGCATTCATTATATCAGAAGTTATTTGGATTGAGCTGAGTTGAGCCCATCTCTATTCCCCTCTCCCCATCAGCTGATCTCGCTGAAAATTGATAGTTGTCCTTATAGGCCTATGAATGTAGATATACAATTTTTTGTTAATACATTCGTTACGACGGCTAATATAATAATTGGAATTTTTGCGTTAAGCCACTCCCCTTAACCCCTCGTTTCCTTCAACCAACTTTGAGGCTTTGAGTTTATATATGAAATTTCATGTCAATATATTCATTACAATGGCAGTTAGTAGAATTTTTGTGTTAAACCACCCCCTTAATTCCCTTCCCTTCCGACAAATTGGCTGAAAATCAATAGGTGTCTTCCTTAGAGGGCTCGAAGTACACATGTAAAATTTCGTGTGGTTACATTCATTTTATCGGGAATTATCGAGTTCATAGAAACACAGACAGAATGAAACTTTTTCGTTACTTCGATTTTTTTGAATGAATGAATGAAATAACAATTTCTATATATAATAAATTCTAGAAAATATGAACACAAAAATAATAATATTAATAAATAAAGTAGATAGGGTACAGTTTTTAATTAAACTAAAACTGAGAGAAATATTTTTTATAACTTTTTCCAACTGTGTGCTAAATATAGGAAAGAGAAAGAAAACAAAATAACAATAACAAATATAAAAAAATATATATATATATTTTTAATATTAAAAAAATAAATTAATAAAAAATAAAAATAATATTTAAAAAAAATAAGAATAAGCTAAAAGTATACAGAGTTGCTGCCAACACTTACAGGTCACACAACAGGCCTACTCTGCCTATATAAACTAATATAAAAAATTTATAATAATATTCCATAAATGAACTTACCATGTTGAGGAAATTAAATGGCAACAAAACATAAACCAATTATTTATGACATGGTACAGTGGTTTTTGCTTCAACCCACCCAATCTAATTTTCTCTACTGAAAATTTATTTTAATAAAAAAAAGTAATAACTTCATTGTCTGGACTGGGTTTATAAGGGGCATTATGAGAGAAAGAAATAGATAAAATTTTATTAAACTCTTTAGAAAAGAAGTTTAATAAATTCTATAAATGAAACTTTTATTCATTAGCCGGCACGCACACTGGAGTAATAGGACAACTAGCAACAGGTAATAAGGAACATGCCATATTATTCTATACTCCTCTTATTAATCCTTTCTCTTCGGACCATTTGGCTGATAATTCGTAGTTTTCTTTATAATACAATAGTTATGGGGTTATGGATTCACATATAGTGTCAATATATTCATTAAGCAATTATTAGAGTTTTAGTGTGAGGCCGTCTTTATATGGGTTCTGAATACATGAGTTTCATGTCGATATATTCATTCTCTGAAGGACGCCGGTAGCATGATTGTCTACTAATGTTGAGATCACGGGTTCGAGGGCCAAGGCCCTTAGGTTTTTTGTATCTGGATGGTAAAAAAAAAATCATGCACGCGTTAAAATCGACCATGGTTCCAGGTCTATGCTGTGCTATAATGAATGTATCGATACGAAATTTCGTATGAGGATACTGAAGTTCCTGAGTTAAACACCTATTGTTTTTCAACCAAATTAGTGGAATGGTTATAGAGACAGCTTTTCACACGACCGAAATCGATAGTTCCTCTAATACATTTTTCAAAATTTACAACAGTCAGAAAAATACCGTAATTGTACAATATAATCCGCTTCCTAACTATTTTTTCGTTTTTATTTCTGAAAAATCAATTGGATCGAAAATCGATTTTGGATCTATGGAAAGTCATTAATATTTTTGTGAAACAAATTCTTTATATAGTCAGATGGCGAAAAAACCTAGAAAAAAGTTTAAATAAAAAATTGCCGATTGTAGATACTTTTGCTTTGAAAGGAATGACATCTTGTACGTTCATCTTTATAGGTTCGACGGCGACGTTTACAGAAAGTTAAACAATCAGAAATCTTGAATTACAGGAACCCGCCGCCGAGACGCCACTCCCCCCTTCAGCCTTCTTTCACCGAGTCCCCGCAACGAAATCTCTGGTCTGATCTTTTACTATTTTTGTTTACTTAGTAGGTATATAATATACCTAAGAGATAGAACATCTATATGTATATGACCCCTTACCTAGGTAGGCAACATTTAGAACTCCCAGTGAGGAGGTAGCGTGCTTGTCTACTGAGCTCAAGACAGTTCGAAATCTGACCGATGTCCTTTGGGTTTTATCTGCAAGATGAAAAAAACTTGAGCACGCCGTCCATCGTCTGGGACGTTAAGTGGTGGTCTTGAGTCTGTACGATATCAGGTACTCGTAATTGAACTTTACCCTTGGTGAATAAACCTGGGTTGGCAAAATTTAGGACTACCATAGTCGGGCTCATGTCCACCAGAGCGACAAAAGAGTGCTCTGGTGGTAGACGATATGACATTGTAGATAAAGCCTGGGCATGAATCATAATAACATACTATTCATTCTCTCAATAGTTATCGTGTCAACATTGGAAATCTTGATCTACTAAAAGCGATAAAAATGTATTTGCAACATGCAGATAGTATCGCCGGCAAACGTTTCGTATTGGCGATGTTACGATGCATTGGTGTGAGCCTCGATTCATGTCTCAATTCAAGGAAATATACCAATGGCAATAATGCTATGTGTCGCTAGTTGTTAGTTGTCTACAGCTCCGGTGCGAGCGCAAATACATTCCAGACAGGCCGATGAATCATCAAGAGGGGTGGGGTGAGTTGCAACGTTGCTCTTTCCAACTACGCCCGTCATATGTAACACATGTATTATCTGTTCATCATTTTCGGTAAATAGTGTTAGTTTTTCGTTATAATAGAAATAATAGTGAAAAGTTGATTTTTACTTCCCCATATGGAAATTTATGTAAATCGATGAGGAGTTTTCAACGTAAATTCTTGTTTTCCGAACTCCTAATTCCAAAAAAATGATAAAAAAAAAAGTCGTCTCTTAATCACGGTAATGTACTTCCCCACAACGAATTAATCAAGAAGCAGTTGTGACTCAGATGGTGGACAGGAATAACTCGTCTGTCCCCATCCATGATATTTTAAATTGTTAATGTTTATTGTTGTATATTGTTATTTATTTGTTTTTATTATTTAGATTTATTCAAAATTTTTTATCAGACTGCCTGATGATGAGGGAAACCTCGAAAGCCGACTAGCTATTACTTAAATTAAAATCTGTGAGAGGTCAGACTACCTTATATTTGACATCCTGAGAAATAATCACTTCTCACTACATCAGCCATCTTCATATTAACGAATTAATCAATTACATATTCGCTCCCTCTCCAAAACCAGTCCACTGTTTGTGCCAGTCTTCAATAGTTAGCTTATATGGGCGTTCCTAAATCCCTCGGCAGTTATTAGGGTTTCTGAATTGACATATGATTTTTAGTGATACATTCAATTACATTCAACTAAAAGAGTGTATCAAAAAAAGTGACCGTTTCGTCGAATGCCTGAATCCCAAAAGCTGTTAACAAATTAATCCTATTTCTTGTTTACCAACAACTTGTTCTCTCTTTAGAACACAAACCTAAGCTTGTTTATCAACACTAACTGGCTCCATATGGATTTAATTTAAACATTTTTATGCAAGAAGTAAGATGACGGTGTCTTACGAGATTCTCGTTATTTTAAAACATTATTGGAAAAAATCTTCTACAGCCGCCGAAGCGACTCGTGAAATCAACAGAACTGAAGGAGCAGGTGTGCTTGACGAGCGAACCGCGCGACATTGGTTTCAAAAATTTAATAGTGGAGATACGTCCCTGGAAAGGAAGAAGGGCTTATGGCGGCCATCATTGGCGATTAATGAGGTTCTGCAGCAAGCTGTAGAATCAAATCCAGCCACGAGTACTCGTGACCTTGCCAGGGAGTGTGGAGTGTCAAAAGACATTGTGTGTCGCCATCTACACGCCATGGGGAAGGTGAAATGGAGCTGCAGATTCGTTCCGCACGAGCTTACACTCCAGCAGTCTGCTCAGAGGGTAGAGATTGTTACAAATCTATACAAATATATACATATACAAATCTCTTGAAAAAACCTTCCGATTTGCGGTTTTACCAAAAAATCGTCACTTGTGATGAAAAGTGGGTTTACTGACGAAATCTTGAAACCAGTGGCCAATGGTTAGATCGAGGTCAAACGGCTTTTCCGGTTGCTGTAAGGGGAAAGTTCGAAAAAAAATCAATGCTGTGCGTTTTTTGGAACTACGAAGGAGTGGTCCACCATGAATTTGTTCTTGATGGTTGCATAATAAATTCTGACCTCTATTGCGAACATCTAGATAGAATGTACGCGAAACTGTCACAGCGTTATCCAGCTTCGGTCAACCGCAAAGGAATTTTGTTTCAGCATGACAACGCCCGACCGCACACATCCCGTAAGAGCAAGGAAAATGTCAAAAATCTTGATGGGATCGAACTTCTACCGCACCATACAGTCCGGACCTAGCTCCATCAGATTTTTATTTGTTTCGATCCATGGCCCACTTCCTGCAAGGGAAAAAATTTAATACTTTTCAAGAAGTCGAATCAGCTGTGCAAGAATTTTTTGATGCTCCTCCCAAGGAGTGGTATCTGCGTGGGATCAAGGAGCTGGCTGAGAGATGGCAAAAGACAGTGGACCATAATGGGTTATATTTTGAATATTAATTTTATTGTGGTTTAAAGAAAAATATATATTAATTTTTTGTTGAAAAACGATCACTTTTTTTGATACACCCTTTTTAAACTCCGCATCGAATTTTTGATCGATTACATAATTTCGAATTTTGTATAGCTGAGGAAGTAAAATGAATGGCTGCCTCTCCATGTTTATGTGTCTGTCTGTGATAACTCCGGATAGAATGAATGTATCGACCCGAGATTGTATATGTTTATCTAAATTCTCTAAGAAACATCCCCTATTGATTTTCAATCAATTCGGCCAAAGGGGAGGCTGTAACTGTAATAACTACCGTTGTAATGAAGGTATTGACACTATCTTTCATATGTAAATCTAAACCCTCATAAAGAAGATTTTTATCAATTTTAATCCGAATCAGCATAAGGGAAGGGGAGTGGCAAAGAATGGTTGTACTATCTAATGACGTATCGATACGAAATTGTCTCAACTCAAAAACGCTAATAACTATCGATGTAATGTATGAAAACGATATTTTGTTGGAATATTCAAAAGTTCTTTTCTAAGCTAAATTGATTTTTAGTAAAAACGGTGAATTGGCTTTGGAGGGAGAGTAAAACTCAATTGATACTTAGCAAGTACATTGCCGGTGATTCACCGACGCCTTTTGTTATATTATCCTTCTTTCGTATATATTCCAACTTCTTCACATTTAAACTAGAAAAAATATGAAATTATTTTATTTTTGTGTATTTTACTTTCCCTCCTATTTGTTGATTTTTCACCAGAGTTTCTTGTTTTCCAAACCCTTGTGAAACCAGGAATGTCAACAAAAACCAAACAAACGTCTGACAGTGTATGGTATGTCTGTGAATTCAACTCCCAACAGAATGTATTAATCGAACGGCAATTCCATATGTGGATTGAGAAGCTCATACTATGGATATAATGAATGTATCGACGCAAAATGTTATTAGAGATTTCAAAAGTCTTTGGACAGTAAAGTAAATTTCAACGTAAGGAAAGACAGAGACAGAAGTCTCTGGGAGTTGAATGCCAATTGGCTTTCAGTCTAATGGAGTGTATAGAGGGAAAGCGGGAACATAATTTTTTATTAGCGTATATTTAGGAGTATGGGGCCTTTATTACAGCAAGCACTGGGAAAATACCTTAAGCACGCCATCCTTTGGATGGGACGTTAAGCGATGGTCCCGATGTTAGGTACACATTAAAACCCCTATCCTTAGCGAAGGGAAAATTTGGTACTCTCATACTAGAGTCGGACTCATGTCCATCCAATCGCTCTGGTAGTAGGCGATATATTAACTCGTAATTAAAGTCTTCTGGGGGTCAAAAAAACATCGAATTTTATTCCGGAACATGGAATTTCAGACCGATTACATAACTTCCCCTATATTAAGCTGGGGAAGCGAAAAGTCAGGAGTGTGAATGACGAACTAATTCCACTGGAATTACATATCCCATAAGGACTATACACTAGGGGGTTTTTAAAGGGGCTTAATATAAAAAAAAAACCAATAACTGCCGACGTTATAAATGTATTGTCAGGAAATTTTGTAAATTGATTTTAGATATAATAAGAATGACAGGAGGGATCAACTCAAAAACACTATTAAATGTCAATGAATGTATCAACACAACATTTATCATGATGGGGGCCGGGTGGTCATATGGGCTAGATGAACGTAAGGTTATATGGACCCACCACGGGCGCCGGTTCGAGTCCCTTGCGGGAGAGTTTTATTTCGCGGAAAAACTTCTCTCAATGGATTAGTATAGTTTGGGAAAGTAATGAACATTTATTATGAAAATTCAGAAATTCTTTTGATTTTCAAGCAAATCGGTAAATTGATTTGGATTAAATCGTTCTGTGGAAGTACATTGCCGATGATTACCGAACACTTTTTATGATAGTTATTTTGCTTTTTTAGGTTCCAAAAATAAAAATAAAAATATCAGAATACATGTATCGACTTAAAATTTTATATGTGTATCCAGAAATCTCCAAGGATGGCGCCTAATAATTTTCCGATCCTAATAAATTGGTCGAAGGGAAGGGGGACACCAGAGAAGAGGGACTCGACTTATATCCTTAATAACTGCAGATATAATGAATGTATCGACGCAAAATTTAGTATGAGTTTTCGCAGATTGGCTTTGGAGGGAGAGCGAACACGTAATAGATTAGTTGGTGCTGGGGAGATACATAGCCAGTGATTAACCGAAGACTTTTTTTTATTATAGTTACTTAGCAGTTTTCGATCAAGAAACCCTCCAAGTTGAACTATACCTTTGAATAAGATTTGTGGTAGAGTGAGATGAGGTGAACCGTCAAGATCCCTCAACTGTCCGCAGCGGTATTAGACTCACATTCCGCAACTCACTGATGGATGGTTGACGAAAGGGATTCTCCAGAAATACCAGAGGAAGCCTGGTCAGAACATTCCAAACCATCATGATACATATACACGGTGTATATATCTCTCCAGGAATGTAGCCTCCGTCCTGTTAGTGGTCCTGCCTCATTCCTCAAAGTGAAGGACAGGGGGTCTAATAACCCACTGGTGATAAAACATCACATCACAGTGATAAAACTAACAGCCAATCAGATAACAGTCTTACGAAATGAATTGTTACTGATTATCACTAGGTCATTTCGTTAATTTTCCGTTATCCCTCTATATTCCTGTCTTACAACCATTATTCCTTTAGGCTCATGGTAAGTTATAGGTTGGTTGGTTATTACGACTCATGTTTGAGCTTTAACTATGTGGTCATATCGCCTACTACCAAAAAGCTCTTTCGTCACACTGGTGGACATGACTACTATGGGAGCCTTAAATTTTGCCTACCTTAAATTTTTATTCACCTATGGTAGGGGTCTTCAACGCGTACCTGACATCGTACAGGCTCGGGACCATCGCTTAACCTCCCATCCGAAGGACGGCGTGCTTAAGTTTATTTTACCTCTCAGATAAAATAAACTAAGGGCCTCGGTCAGGTTACGAACCCACGACCTTGAGCTCAGAAGTCAAGCACGCATACCACTGAGCTACCGGCGCCCTCGGTAAATTATATATAATGCTAATTCAATTGAACATATGTTTAACTATGAAGTCATTTGCGCTCTTTCGTCGCTCTGGTGGGAGCCCGACTCGACTGTTCTAAATTTTGCCAACTCAGGTTTATTAATCAAGAGAGGGTTTTTTAAAGACTATCTGACATCGTACAGGCTCGGGATCATCGCTCAACGTCCCACCCGAAAGACGGCGTGCTCAAGGTTTTTTCATCTTGGAACCCGCCGTCGTTGGACAGTAGCCAAGCACGATACCTCTGAGCTACTGGCGCCCTCTTATATGTGATATGGCCATTACAGAACATTCTTATACCAACCAGTTTTGTACAGATCACTCTTCTTCAGATACAATGCGTAACTGGGTATAAGAAAGTAATGTGTTGGCCTTCAGAAGGCCCTATGAATATCAACTGTTGGTTTTTAGCCCAAAAAATCTATTGGTTTCGTCCTGGGGAAGTACATTGCCGGGGATTTACCTACGACTTTTTTTTACCCTTTCGATATCAGAAGATTTACTTTGAATGTGGTGGTCTGGACACCTAGAGACCTAAGCACTCAATGTTCATATCCCTTCTGTGGTAGATCTACTATGGGAGTTCTAAACTTTCCCTACTCAGGGCTAGTTATGTTGGTTAACATAAAATGTCGGGAACATCGTGATCATAGAACCGTCAGGAATTTTGAAAAATTGAACATGAAATGTGTTACCGATTACATAACTTTCCCTATACTTCATATAGCAGAGGAAAATTTTTAAATTTTATCATTTATAATATATTTATGTTTTTTATAAACTAGAAATTACAGACGTTTCGAGAAGCACTGCCCCCATCATCAGTATCCTTAATTTGTTTTTAATTGGGGCCATGATGGCCGTGCGGTCTAGAGCGTAGGGCTTTAGTCGCATGCTCTCACCATGGTTTGCGGGTTCGAATCCCATCCAGGAGTGAGTTTTATTTAGTAGATAGAACTCCCTCCCGGGACCATGGATGTCGTAAAATAAATAACACCTTTACAAGAGATATGGCTAATATCCATCGTACATAAGGCCAAAATACAAAAAAAATAAAAAATAATAATTAAAAAGAAAAATTTGGTTGTTTTTTGTTAACATTTTTTTTGATGTCAATATCAAAATGTTAAGAAATAAAAGGAACACTTTGATTGACATGAAAAAACGTTTATCATAAAGCAAATAAATTATAGATAATGGTCATTGATGATTATCTAGGTTATAAAAGCCAAAAAATAAGTAAAAACTTCTCTGGCTCCTTTTTTTGCATTTTGGACTGAATACATTTTTAATTGTTATTGCAATTTCCATGAAGGAAGATGATGGGAATAATACGTTGGAGATAATCTCTGTTGGAACTTTACAGACTACATTCGTAGTTTTATCTGAGTTTGTAATGGAAACTACGAGCCCATTGTCATTGAGTTGGCTTCCCTTGGCTACAGATTTAGAAGGAGAGTTACTTCCTAATGGAGACGGCAAATTGAACAATATTGTCCTCTCGGGTGACGGAAGACTTGTGGCAATCAACCGATAGTCACAAGTTGTGGGGCTTCGCTCGGGGGGACGGCTTATATCTGAACTACTGTAAAGAGAAATTATTTGTTGTTATTTATAAATAATGTTGTTCTTGAAAAATAATGATTCTATATGATTCTAATTCTTACCTATTTGTTTGGTTGCGTGGGGTCAAGACTCAACAGTTTTGAAAAATCAAGATGTCATGAGGTGCAAAATACATTACGTCATTCTTATTTGACGTATATTTGTTGAAAACATCTTAAAACTTTATAATGCTTACTCAGAATCCTTCCAAAATTACTTTAGTATACTCCTAAAATCTATCCATATCCTCAAAAACTGGCTCTTTGGGTCTCCAAATCCGTAGAAACCTTGATCTTGACACTTCTGAATAACTGACAAATATTTTTGCACTGAAGATGTTCAGTAATTACAGGATTCACTGTATAGAGGACTTATCGATTTCTGAAACGGTGGATACATCGAAAAATAAAAGTTTTCAATCATCTGAAAACACTCAAAAAGGTTAAATATATTAAAATTAAAATTATTAGGGTCACTAAGAGGGAGCCAATAGCCGTACCGCTCTCTATATGAGACATTTCGGTATGATTAACATTTACACCCACAAAGGTCAAATAGACCTTTAGTAAGACCCATTTCCCTAGCCTTTTGGTTAATTGTTTCTATACTGAAGGTCAAGTAAGTTTATATCCAGGAGGAATTCTGGAAAGTACAATGGCGTATCCAGGATTGAGGGGGATGACACCGAGGCGCTCCTAGTCTTTCATACTGAAAGAGGGCGCCTGTAGACTAAGTCCTTCATGAAGCACGTGGTCCTGGGGCCCATATCTGAAAGGTAAATACTTTGAGCACGCCGTCCTTCGTATGGGACGTTAAGCGATTGTCCCAAACCTCTGGAATGTCATATATTCTTTTAAGACCCACTACCTTGGGTAACTAATCCTAAGTGGATGCTTAGATCTCTAGGTTTACACACCATTCAATATATCTTAATACTGAACGTTAAATGTAACAGCTTCTAGGGAAGCTTCACACTAGAATCACTCACTATTCAGAATCTTAAATTTACACCCAAGTATTAAACGATGAAGATATGTAGTGCATAAAATTTCCTGTCGAAGGGGTTGCGGTTTTCAATTTAAAATTCAAAAGAGCGTTATGTGAATTTTAAGAGTTCGCAAATCTCATTCGATAGGAAATTTTATGCTTCATAACTTGTGTCAGATGACTTTTATAGTTTTCTTAGTGCATAATTTAATAGGCAAAAGCACGAAGACGCCCATTCTTGAGGAACATTTGTTGAGATGTTTAGTGAATGATTAGAGATTAAGTTTAATGAACAAATAATCTTCTATACAATAATTGAGAATGTTTCTGGAACAGTCATTAAGTCGAGATTATTTTCAATATCCTAATGAAATACCGAATTAGCAAAGATACAGCTGTTTAGGTATTATGATTTGTATTAAGCCTTCGCCTTAATCCTTCCTTTGGCCGATTGGCTGGAAACAATAGGTGATGTCCTTATGGGTTTCAGGATACACATATAAAATTTAGTATGAACACAGACGAACAGAATTTTTCTATTTATTTTAGGAATCAAGATAACATGTAACTCCGTTGAAGAATTAGGGTCAAAATTCTTCGTATCGCTGGGAGGAAATTAAATAGTAAAATAAAAATCAAATGGAATAAAATATAATTTAAAGCTGCTACGCATAAATATTGATAATATACATTAAATTAAACATATCGAACACTTCAAAAGGTCAAATAGTTCAATCGATGTTTCATAAACTTACAATACGGTAACATACAGGACACATTAAGAAGTTAATGTGAGTTTACTAAGTTACAACTAATGGGAGATTAAAATATTTTGGGAAACAACATTCATAACTTAATGGAACATTAGTTTAATATCCCATTTGCTAAACTTCTATTTAATTCAAATTTCAAAAACTGGGGTTAAATACCAAAGTATTCACGAAAAGTTATGTAATCTGCAAGAAATCGAGGGCGCCGGTAGCTCAGTGGTATGCGTGCTTACCTTCTGATCTCAAGAACGTGGGTTCGAAACCCGACCGAGGCCTTTAGTTTATTTTATCTGGGAGGTAAAATAAACTTAGGCATGCCGTCCTTCGGACGTTAAGCGATGGTCCCGAGCCTGTACGATGTCAGGTACTCGTTAAAGACCACTGGCCTAGGTGAATAAAAATTTAGGGTAGGCAACATTTAGGACCCCCAGAGTAGAGTCGGGCTAATGTCCACCAGAGTGACGAAAGAGTGCTCTGGTAGTAGGCAATATGACCTCGTAGTTAAAAGCCGGGCATGAGTCATAAACCCTAACCCTCTGCAAGAAATTCCATGTTAGGTTAGGTTTTATGACTCATGCCCGGGCTTTAACTACGAGGTCATATCGCCTACTACCAGAGCGCTCTATTGTCACTCTGGTGGACATGAGCCCGACTCTACTGTGGGAGTCCTAAATTTTGCCTACCCTAAAAATTCCATGTTGTTTTTATAAAATGTCTGAGAGGGTTCTGGACTATCGTGTACACGGTCGGACATTTTTTTTATTTATTTATTTCCAATAAGTGACGACAGAATGAATATTTCGACAAAAAGTTTTATATGATTATTCAGAATACTATAAATAAAACACATTGATTTTCAGTCAAATTATTCAACGGGAAATCTCCCCCCTGAAGATGGGGAAGACCCGAGGTAAGAGTTTTAAGGCACATTGGTTGCGAATTGCTGCCCTACACGTATCGTTCTTCTTAATTAGGGAACACTGTACTCGTATATAAGTTAAGGCAGAACGGTACTGAACCTGTCCGAGGCCCTTACGTTTTACTTCCCCAGCTATACAAAGTATAGAGGAAGTTATGTAATCAGTCAAGAATTCAATGCGGAATTTTCAACGGAATTTCATATTTTCCGACCTCTAAATTCCAAATATATATAAAAAAAAATGCTGCCTAACTGTGAACACGATAGTCCAGAACCCTCTAGCGACCATACCTATATTTTTAGTTAAATACCCAAAGGGAAGGAGGGGATTAGGGGAGAGACTTAATTCAAAAACTTTAATAACTGCCGTTGTAATGAATGTATCGACACGAAATTTCATATGTTAATTCATTCACATTGACGATTTTTTTTATGTGGGAGGTGAAAATCCTCCAGTATGCTGTCCATGGGATATGACGTAAAGCGATGGTCCCGAGCCTGTACGATGTCAGGTACATTAAAGACCCTTGCCCTAGGTAAATCAACCCCCGGGCTGAACTACGACTAAAACCCAGAGACAGTATATATTTTTTTTTTTTTGATTCTGGGGGTCAGAAAAAATTAAATTCCAGCACATGAAATTTCTGACCTATATTATAATTCCCCCTCCATGCCAGATACTCATGAAGATCTATAACCTATGTAAATAAAAATTTAGGACTCCCATAGAAGAGTCGGACTTAAGTCCACCAGATCAACCAATGAGCGTTAGTAGGCGATATGACCTCGTTGTTAATGATTGTACATGAGTCACAATAACTATATATAAATAATGAATGTAAAATAACATGGAGTAGGATAAGTGGGCAAATAAAAAGTTTGATTCATTGCATTAGGATAAGAAGAGAAATAGCCTCCATCTAGCTAGCCAGTCTATAAGGGTAGCTTTATTGTAAAGCTGTGTATTTAGGATTAGTTAGGGAGTATAGTTTGACTTATAGTCTCTATCTCTAATAACTCCCTCCGTACTCGTCCGTTTTTGTTCAACAGGCCATCCATCTTCATGGACACATATCTGCCTATCCTCTCACCATTCAGAAAAAGACTCTAGTTCTTTGAAGGCTATTATAATTGTCAGAATACATTTCTGATCTGTATCGATACAGTGGAAAGCTAATGAAATTAATAAAAACAAAGAATATGTTTAACTTTTATATTATATAATTCCACAAAAATCATATATATAAAGCTGAAAATGTCTGTGCGTTGTACCGCTATAACTCACGAACGGCTTGATGGATTTGATTAATTTTTTTTTTAAATTTGTTCGTCATCGTCTGTGGAAGGTTATAGGCGTATTAGTACCTCAATATCTGGTCCATCCCAGCATCCACCCACGCAATCTTTGTAACTCAAAAACCACTGCAATGATTAATGAGGAATATTTTTGAATAGATAAGTTTTATCTACCGGAAGGTTAAGGTCTATTTTTTAATCAACCTCTGGTCCATCCCAGCATCCACTCACGCAATCTTTGTAACTCGAAAACCATTGCAACGATTAATTAGAAATCTTTTTGAATAAATTAGTTTTAGCTCCAAAGCTAGCGTTACTACAGTTGAAGGAATATAAGCCTTATTCCGTATGAATAATTGAAAATTATAACATCATGAATGTACTGTCGAGGAACTGAATAGCCTTATAGGAGATATTGGGAGAAAAGTCAAAGTTCCCCGGGCAACGCCGGGTATTACTGCTAGTATATACATAAAGTATAATGGTTTCAACCTACGTTATCGTCAGCACAAAGTTCAAAATTCTTCAATTATAAAGTGTAATATTCAAAAATATGGATATTAATTGTTTAATACATTTAAAATAATTATAATCATCAAGATGGAAATATTTGAATTGGAAGGCAGGAAATCAACAGTAAGTCGTTAGGAGACCCCCAGCAGTCCTGAGTAAGTAAGGATGGGGGATTGGGCAACCAATAGGCACTCAGAAGAGTCCCGGGCGGGAAAACATGGAGGCGAGCAAGCCACACCCAGCTAGAGAGAACTAGCTTCACTTCGTCAGACGCCACCGAAGAGGGAGGATCTACTTCTGGAGCCACCAGCGAGGAGGGAGGAGCCCACTCTGGAACTAGCCTTGTCCATCCAACATTCCAGGTCCAGGACTCAGCCGGTCACCTGACCAAAGAAGAAGATGTGTTGGAGCTCACTACTATACTGCCGTCCTAAGCAAGAAGGACTCATCTCCAGTTTCATGAACTTTCGGGAAAATGAAGAAAACTAAGAATGTCTCTAGCGGTTGCGTTTTTGCAAAAATATTTTGGGTAAAGCCGGGTAATGCAATGCGGAGTTGAGTCCTTTTTTGTAAAGATAAATTGACCTAGTACAAGGCAAAAAGGACTCATCTCCAAATTAGGTGGAGTTGTCCTTTTTGCTTAGGTGAATAACCCTTTTTGAACATAAGTCCTTTTTCAAATGAAAATTAATAATATTTCCCGAATTTTCCAATTACACCATTAGACGCGCAATGTTAAGAACTATAAGATTATGAAAAAAAACAAAAATTGAATTTTTTGGAGTTATGTCCTTCTTGCTTAGGACGGCAGTATATTGAGACAGACAGAAGAGATTGATGATTGAAGAGATCCAGAACCCAACAGCAATCGCAATGAACAACGAAAAAGCTACAAGGTTTAGACCATAAACAATTATACTAATATATTTTAGAAGCGTAGTAAAGTAATTTTTGAAGGTTTCTGAGGAACCATTATAAAGTTTTAAGAATGTTTATGACAAATATATTTAGTCAAAACTGTTTAGTCTTGGCGAACCCACGCAATCAAAGAAAGGTAAGAATTAGAATCATATAGAAGCATTATTTATTTTTCAAGTACAGCATTTATTATTTTACTTACCAACAATAATTATCTTTACAAAAGATTGTACACATTTTTATTTTATTTTCTTCTTGTACTTTAATATTATATCATATAGTCCTTATTTCTTATGTATAATATACCTATGGTCTTTGAGGAACCTAAAGCACAGGATCTACAGCTCTAGGATGAAGAAAAAAATCAGCTCTAGTCCTGATCTATAAGTGTGAGCCCTGCACTCTGACCTTACATCTGAACAACCATTTAGAAACGTTTGAAAAAAAAATGTTGAGGATAGCAGTTTCTGTCAACGATAGAGAAATCCAGGAGTGGAGATCAGAAGAAACATGGAGATGAGGGATATCTTCTGGCAATGGCCGACCAAAGTAGCAAACATGAAATCATGGGGCCTAAAGTGGGCATGTGGAAAGAAGCAGACCATGGGCGCTCCTATTGATTTCAGCCCAATCAGCCAAAAGGATGAGGGGATTAGGGGTGCGCTTAACACAAAAAATAACAGTCGTGATTAATGTATTGACACAAAATTTTATAATTAAATTTATAACCCCACAAGAACAGCACCTATCAATTTACCTTGAAACAGCCGAAAGGAAAGGGAATCGAGGGGAGCTCGACACAAAAATCCTAATAACTGCCGATGTAATGAATCTATCGACACAAAATTGATTCAGATACCCTTATGTAATAGGGATGTAAAAATAACGATGTCAATACCGATAGTATCGAACAGAAGTTATATCAAGTCACTCTATGCTCATGTATATGCACACATGTAAGTAATTTAAGGAAGACAAATAAACAAATGTACCTATTTTTTTTTTTTTTACGAATTCGACTACACTGAATGGTTGAAAATCAATGGAAACAATGCGATTTAAGAGAATCCTGTACCTCTCGGAGTTTCTTTCGTATGTTTTTCTTGAGATCAAGTAAAAACGAATTCCACTTCCACTACTTTTATTCTCTTCTGTATCTGTAGATGTGCACAAGGCGTTACCGTGTTAATCGCTTAGATGTTTTCTCAACAACTGATCCTTCAAATTGGAAGTGTCCCCTTCTGTATTCGGCATTGCACAAACGACATTCAGCCAGTTTTTTTTGGATCCACATCCTTATCGAAGTAACTCCACACATTGGACTTCCGTTTACGAATCATTTTTCAGTTCATAACAACAAAGCACGCTACAAGAATAGTAAATTTTCAGTTCAAAGCAACGAAACACTCTACAAAGACAGTAAATGTAATCTTCCTTCGATTCAGTGGATCCCAGAAATACAAAATCCTTAAACTATCGATAGTATCGAACGCCGATAGTATCGTAACTATCGATATCCCTATTATGTAAGTCAACTTTTAATTTTTAGTTCGGGGGTCAATTGCTCTTGGAGAGAGAGCAATAACTGAATTGACTAATTCGTGCTGGGAATATACATTGCCGATAATTCACCGACAATTTTCTTTCCAATTGTATCACATACAATTTACTTATATTTACTAATTGTGAACATTAAACATGAAGAATAAATAATAAATTCATGTATTTCATGTTAAATATAAAAATAAATCTTGGAGGGATGGTGAATTTGCCCCAAGGTTGGACTCCATGTGACTGATTGCCTCCTATAAAAGAGGTGGATTTGAGTGGCTCCACTGGAGATGCACAGATAGGCCTGAAGATCGCTACGCTACTTCTTGAAGAGCCCTTGTTCTCCCCATCAAAGGGTCCTGCTGACACTGCAGTACCCACAGCCCTTCCTTCAATACTCACCCTACCCCTGCCTACCCTGTACAACCCACGTACCTCAGCAACCATTTTTTTTTACCATCGATAAATTTCTTTTTTTTTATTCATTTTACTTTCTCATGCGGAAAGTAATGCAATCATCACAAACCTCTGTTTCATTATTACCTTTATTTTTTTTTTACTTCCATTTTGAGTATTCACCGGAATTTCATGTTTTCCGAACCCTTAATAATATAAAATAAAAAAAAAATCTTGTAGGTCAGACAAAATTAAAATATGTTTAAAAATTTAAATTTCTTTTTTGAATGATCCTAGTTCGAAAAATTATTTTTACGATTCCTTTTCATTTTTATCTTTTTCATCTAATATCTATGTCATAAATTATATTTTTGGTGTGTTATTATTATCATGAAAAACTGCGGATCTTTCTTAAAAAAAGAATATGCGTTTTTACATTGTACTGTTTTAAATCAGACGCTCCGTTTAAATCAACTGTATACATGAAATATGTGCTTGGTATTTTCGTTAAACTTGCTAATGACATATGAATAATTGTTTTTGTAATGCGTCAAAAATTATCAGTGTTATTTCGTAATAAACTAGCTTCGCACGCTTAGCGTTTTAATTTGTATTTTTCACCTGTGTGAACACTATAATAATAATATTTATTACTAGAATTATTATTATTATAAGATGGCTGATGGCCTCTCAATAATTTTATTAATTTTTGCTAGCCGGCTTTCGAGTTAGTCCTAATCATCAGGCATGTCTGGTAAAATTTTTTTGAAAAACATAATTTAAAATAAGGAGGAGAGATCAGGCTTGTGTTCGAATAAAACAAACTTGTGGAATTTCTGACAAGCTTTCGGCACTGAGTGTACCATCTTCAGGGCCTGTATTGACATATGTATATAAAATATACATTACTGCGTTAATGTATGTAGATATGAATAAAGAACATGGCATAATTGTGGCTAAACCAAAAATTAATATTAAATGATTTTCATCGAAAACAAACTGAAATATTATATTTAAACAATATAAACTAATTATAACCTTATATCTCCGTTGTGAAAATTTAGAGACACCAAAACAAATAATACATCTATAATACATCCTGAGCGAGCGGAATTTGAAGAAAAAAGTAGTAAAGTATAATATTTAAGGCAGCCACACGAAAATGTCTGCCAAGGCTTGGCAGATATTCCACAACTTTGTTTTATTCGACCACAAGCCTAATCTCTTCTCCTTTCTATTGCATCGTTGATCAATCCCACTCTAACTGATAATTTAAAATGTTTTAATAAATAAGGTTTAAAAGTTAAAATAAACATATATAAAAACCACCATTTAAAAATCTTATTTATTAAAACAATTTAAATTATGTTGTTTTCAAAATTATTTTACCAGACTGTCTGATGATGAAAGTCGATAGCGAAAATTAATAAAATCTGTGAGAGGTCAGACTATATTTTATTTTGCAATATGTGAAATATTTACTACCGTTAAACCATAACATGGTAATAGGATGTCATAAAACTGTATACATGAAGATTGTTTATAATATGGTGTCAGTGAGTTATTGTGAGACATGCCCAGGTTTTAAATATTCAAATGTAATTTAGTGTAATGATTCTTCTACTCTCTTTAAATTTACTATTGTATTTTTGAATAATAGAATGGGTGGTGAATTCTTTTAATAAAAATGTTTTCATGGAATAAGATTTAATATTATTACCCTTAGTTTTTACACCTTTACATAGATCGGTAGACAATGATAATATAACATTTATCTTTTTATTCACTCACATTTTTCTATCTATCCTCCAATCCTCCGCTGCTCTTCTCAGTACATCATAGGCTCATAGATTCTTCCATCAATCTGCCCACTTCCAGAACTCCAGACTTCCAACTCCACAAAGAATCTTCACTACTCCAGTCAACTCTCTATCATCCGTTCACTTGCACTCTCCCATCAAAAAAAAAAACACCGGTCCACTTCACTCTCTCTCTCCAACCACAAAAATCCAACAACCTTCCTGCTTCACTCTCTATCTGCAACCGCTCAACGTCTTCCCCCTCCTTCCACTGCTCTCTCTCTCTTCCCCCACCCTTCTTGAGTAAATATCATATATGATTATATATCCTTATTTATAAAATACCCCCCCCCCCCCTATTTCTACATGTTACATTAGATACATAAGCAGTTATTAACTCTTAGGGGCGGAAACAGGTGTGATTAATAATAACAATAATAGTGAAAAATAAAATTGTCGGTGAATCACCAGCAATGTAGGTACTTCCCCAAAATTAATCAATTAAGTTTTTACTCTCCCTCCAAAACCAATCGGCCGTTTGGGCTAAAAATCATTAGTTCACTTTACTTTAATTACTTCGGTAATTATTTAATTGGCGAAAAGTTATTTAATTAATTCGTGCTGGGGAAGTACAATGCCAGTGATTCACTTGTTTTTTTTGTTTACACTTTCATGTCAGGATGTGTGTAGCAAGGGTTGGCACTTTCTAGCCCTTTGTAGAATAATATAAGGGTTAGGGATAAAAATATAAAGTGTGAAAATCAGGGAATGAAAAAAAGTTTCAAAGTGGAACAAAATCTAAAAAAAAAAAGATAGAAAAAATTCAACAAAATTTATTTTGTGAATTTTTTTTAAAGGAGCTGTTTTATATGTTTTAATGTGAATTCAGCAGTTGTGACCCTTCTTCAAAGGACAAAAAAAAATTCATAAAGGACTGAATTCTCACTATATTTTTTTGAGAGCATTGTTCATGCTGGAACAGAACACTCAGGACGTTTGAGGAACTTTATTTTAACTTTTAGTGCTAGGGACCTAAGCATCCAATGCTCTTATTCCTTCCCTGTTAACTCTATTGTGAAGAACCTAAATTCTTTCTACCCAGTTTTAGTTACCTAACGAGTACCTGACAAGTCATAAGCTCAGGGCCATCGTTTAATGACCCATCCGAAGGACGGCAAGCTTAAAGTTTTATTTTACTTCCTAGATAAACCTAAGGACCTCGGTCCTCGAACCCGAGTTCAGTAGACTAGCATGCCCGCCCCATTGTGAAGGATATCTGCTGTAAATTACTTGTCCCTAAGTGGTAGCTTATATGAGATGATGGCATTTGAACCTAGGAGCATAGTTCCTGAATCAGGATGATATAATCTGTGTTTAACCAGGTGGATTAACTGATTAAGGCCGGGCCGTGCTGTCCCGATATCTTCACCAGATCCCTGCCATACACCGCTCTTGTCCTGTTGGCACGTCATCACCCACACTATTATATTCCTCAACCCTGTATCATATGGAGCACCAGCAGTCAGTTATAGTTAGTTATTATGCCCCATGCTCGGGCTTTAACTACGAGGTCGCCTACTAACAGAGCGCTCTTGCGTCGTCCAGTGGACATGAGCCAGATTCAATTTTGGAATTTCTAAATTTTGCCTACCCAGGTTTACCTACCCTACTAATAATGACCTCAGGCAAAGCCTTAGAATATATCAGGTCCTGTTAAGGTGGTTGTAAGGCATGTCACTAAAAGTATGCCTTCTCAGGAACAAGTCCAGCCCAGAGTATTATGACCTAATGGTATGTGTAATAAAGTACCATAAAGTTTTTCAAGCTGGGGCCGAGTATGGACCAAAGTATCATATTCAGACCTTTCGAAATATTAAGTAGCATACAGTTTTTTTACATTTTTTAGAAATGTTTATTATTATGTAAGGTTTATTCATTGTCTTATTATTCTTTTAAGAATTGCATTCCATTGTTATTTTTTAATTACTATAACAATTATGCAATGCATTTGTTAATAACAGAAAAAGAGGTAATGGTTATACTTTCATAATTAGTCATTAATAGTAAGTTTTAAATTATGTTAATAAGTTCTTAATAATTATTATTCATCTCTATACTTTTTTTTCTTTTAATAAAAATATGAGTCCATATGTGATAGTAAGATGTTGTGGGACGAGATTTCTAATAGAAATAAAAGACGTTGTCTTCCCACTGTTTTATTTTATACCAAATACCTGGTATAAAATAAAACAGTGGGAAGACAACGTCTTTTATTTCTATTAAAAATATGAGTATAATATTTCATAAAACTGTATTCATTTTTCTAATTAGGTCAGTAAGAACTGTTTTTGAAAACATTAGGCATTCATCAGGAGAACCTAATCAGTTTTACATTAGGTATTCCTAACCTTATCAGTTCCAGATGAGGCATTCCTGGTCAGGAGAACTTCATCAGTTCCACAACAGGCATTCCTGATTAGTTCCATAGTACTCATCTGCGTAAGAAGACTAATAATGATAATAATGTTCAGCCAAATATTTCTAGTCGGGTAAGTTAGGAGTTTTTAACGAGTACCTGAGATCGTACAGGCTCGGAACCATTGATTAACGTATAATCCAAAGGACGAATTTCCTCAAGGTTTTTTGCTTCTCTGATAAAGAAAAAAAAACCTATGAGCCTCGGCCAGGTTTCGTACCTTGATTAGATGAGGCACGATCCCTGGACATAATCCCCGCCAACCTACTGGGAGTTGGTAACAATATATATATATATATAGTCATCTCATATCCCTATCTCTCTGGAGGGTCTAGTCAATAGGATTAGGAGCCCTACAATCCAATAATCTATAATTATTATATATTTCATCAGTCTCTCTATTGATTTAATAATAAAAAGTATTTCTAGGTCATAATCAGATTGGACAATGTCGGGAAATCCTAAAACAGTAGATGCTATCGTAGGTTTACTGATGTATTGATTGGCTTCAATGATAATTTTTATTTCATTGTACAGCGTAAGGAATGTAACGACACAAAATTTAATGAGAAGCCGGGATCCTCCAAAGACGACACCTACTAATTTTCACCCAAATTAACCTAAGGTGAGAAGGGATTTTGGGGGAGGCTTCACACTAAACTCTAATAACTGCCGATGTAACGACATGAAGTTTAAAAATTTAATTTAAAAATATATTGGGATGGCACCTATTAAGAACCAGAGAACAAAAGAAGGGGACTCGACTAATAACTGCCGATGCCAATGTAACGACACAAAATTTAATGAGAAGCCGGAATCTTCCAAAGACGACACCTACTAATTTTCAGCCAAAAGGGAGTAGGGATTTAACACTAAACTCTAATAACTGCCGATGTAATGATGGATGGACATCAAAATTTTAAAATTTAGTTTAAAACCAAAAATATATGATGTACCCATTACAGGACTTTCTTATACCAACCACGCTTAGGAATCACTCTCTCCCCTTCCCGCTTCTCAAAATCATTTCATACTGTCATTACTGGGTACATGAATGTAATGAGTAGGCTTCAGAGGTCTTTTTTTGTTTCATTGTACACCGTTCTTCTAAAAGTGGTTTAAAAATGGTCAAAATTATATTTTGGGGAGCTTGAAGGGTAAAAATCCGTTGAAACCTTGATCTCGGATTTTTGCACGATTACAATACTTCCATATACTATAGGTATAAGAAAAGAAATAAAACACAAAAATGAAACATAAATAAAATATCTGTTTTTCTGGGATTATTGTTGGTTACTTCTCCAGTATTTCTTCCAGAGGGGACTTGAATTTGGTTTGATCCTATTTCAGGACACTTTCACATCCCTTCCTCACATCTTCGGCCGACTCTACTGAAAATTAATAGGCATCGTCCTTAATTTGTTATTCTATGCAATTATTCAAATTTTTTGAATCCCCCCAATCCCCACTTTCCCTTTGGTCGATTTGGCTGAAAAACAATAGGTGTCGTCCTTAGAGGGCTTCGAATTCACAAATAAAATTTCGTGCCAATACATTCTTTACAACGCCGATTATTATTTCGCTTTGGCCGATTTGTCTGAAAATCGATAGGTTACCTTACAATGTTATGGATACCAATATGAAATTTCGTGGCGATACAATCATTCTATCGGGAGTTATCGTGCTCACAGACACACACATAAACAATATTTTTCTCCTTTTTGAAATCAGGGAGTCGGTAAAAACGCATCGAATTTCTGACCTATTCATAGGTAACTTCCAAACACTTTGTACAGTTGGAAAACTAAAATACTGAAAAAACAGAAGTTATCGTGATTTTTTTTTGAAAATGTGAAAAATAAGAGTGTTGTGAACTAAAAAAGGGATTTAACAGCCAGGAAGGTTTCCTCTAGTCGGCTGATTTAAAACTACACCCAAATCTCTTTTTCAACAGGAACAACCCTGTTCCACGGTCCGACCCAACCTAACACATGTCAGTTCATTTCTCCCTTCTACCCATATCCACCTACTTTTTTACTTCTCCAAAGGTACAAAGTAAAGGGGAAGTTATGTAATCGGTCAGAAAATCGATGTGGAGTTATCAAAGGAATTTCATGTTTTCGAACCTCTAGATTCAAAATATATATTTATAAAAGCGATTATATACGTTGTTGAGCGCCAGATTCAAAATCTAAACCTATATTTATAAAACATTTAAAAAAGTCGTTGGTGAATAACCAACAATTTACTTCGCCAATATGAGTTAAGTAAGTTTTTGCTCTCCCTCGAAAACCAATCCGACCGGGCTGAAAATCAATATTTGTCTAATATGGAATCCCCGTACTAAATTTTGTATCCACGAGGTCTTCTTCTCTGATCCCACTTCCCTTCGGCCGATTGCGGAAAATTGATAGTTGCCGTGGTTTTTCAATTTAAATATACAGTTTCATATGACAGGCAGTTATTGGGTATTTTGTGTTAAGCCTTCCTCCCCTAATCGCACCTTTCCTTTCGCTCCGCCGCTTCCATCTGGCTGAAGAGCAATAGGTGTTGTCTGGGGTTCTGGTACACAGAAGCACATTTTATGTCGATACATTCATTCTACTGTGAGTTATTGAGTTCTCAAAAACAGACATGAGGGTCTGTGGTAGCTCAGTGGTATGCGTGCTGGACTTCTGAGCTCAAGAACGTGGGTTCGTAACCCGACCGAGGCCCTTAGTTTATTTTATCTGGGAGGTAAAATAAACTTAAGCATGCCGTCCTTCGGATGGGACGTTAAGCGATGGTCCCGAGCCTGTACGATGTCAGGTACTCGTTAAAGACCCCTACCCTAAGTGAATGAAAATTTAGGGTAGGCAAAATTTAGGACTCCCACAGTAGAGTCGGGTTCATGTCCACCAGAGTGACGAAAGAGCGCTCTGGTAGCAGGCGATATGACCTCGTAGTTAAAGCCCGGGCGAGTCATAAAACCTAACCTAAAACAGACATTTTTTTCAATTTTTGAAATGAGAAAACATGAAATTCCGGTGAAAACTCAACATCGAATTTCTGGCCTATTACATAACTTCCCTTAGTCTTCGTGCAGTTGGGGAATTAAGAGAGAAATATACTTTTGACATGCCACATATTTTAAGCTCCTAAGCTCATAAGAAAGTCGCAAAAAATAAACCTTCATTTTTATCAGATACTAACCAACAAAACACTACACTTCACTGCATGAAAAGGGAAATAATAAGAAAGGGTAAAAAAGATACCACTCCAATTATTTTACCTGAATATTTTCGAGGTCCTCTGTTGTGCTTTACATTAGTACTTTCCAAGATAGATATTGTATTTGTATTCTGTACACTGGCAGGTTACTCGGCTTCTCCTGGATAGTATCTAAGTTATATGATTTTGTGGTCACGTGTCATTTATTCACTCGGTACAAATAAACATTTTGGATGCACGTAGTCTAGGTTAGTTAATTCTGAAGAACCGAAATTTTAGCCACTTACAGGTAAGCTGGAACTTTCACATTTGCCAGAGAAAGCACAGCTTTTATATGTTGGACCCGTTCACAAAACTATGTTTAGACTGAGCTTATAAGGATGCTTCTTGTGTAATTTTATGACAATCTGACTAATTTTTGAAGAGCTAGCAGGCACTTTATGTGTTGGCCTTGCTCACAACCAATACTCCCGTTCCAAAAATTCAGATGTCACATGGCCTATCCTTGAACTAAGCTTATAAGGATGCTTAATTTCATTCAATTCAGATTCGGTCTATCTTTGACCTGTCCTTATAAGGGATGCTATATACGTAATTTTATGCGTTGGCCCTGCCCACAGCACCTCTTTCCATATACACTTTTCAGATGCCACATGGCCTATGTTAGAATAGGGCTTATAAGGATACTATATGTGTAATTTTATGCGTTGGCCCCGTCCACAGTACCTTTTTCCATACATACTTTTCAGGTGCTACATGGCCTATGTTTGAAAAGGGCTTATAAGGATTCTGCTGTATGTACAAGAAAATTTAATCAACTACACTTATTTTATGTGTTGGCCCCGCCCTCAACCCCACCTTCCAGTCAAAATATTATTTGATATGCCACATAGCCTAATGTCCCATCCCCGAGATTAGACTTCAAGTACCGTGAATATACGTTCAGACAAACAGACATACCTTCAATTATATTTATAAAATGTCTCATTTCATATTATTATAATCTACTCCTCGTATTTTTCAGGACGAACAGTCTGTAACCGAAGTCCTTCGCCCTACAGAAACACACACCGGCAGAACTTTGGTCCTCAGGACAGTACAGGTTCCCGACGCGCTAGTAGCAGTGTCAGTCAAGTAAGTTATCAAGCACGGTCTATTCTTCATTCTCCATCTTTTTTTCTTACTTCATATTTATGCATTTATTTTATTTTTTAAATTTTGTTAGTTGTATTCTATGATCATTTGAAATTATAATAAAATTAATAAATTATACATATATATTCAAGACAACTATAAGTATCAGTGATATTATTTACTCTACCTACAAGTTTAAATTCTCTACCTACATGTTTAAATTCTTTAGGTACAGGTCCATTACCTGAGTACATTGTTCACTATGGATTGCCTGGTCTGATAAATGAGTGGTATAAATAATTTGGCTTGAAGAGAAAACATCGGTGAGACACTGATTCGTAACTAGTCGGGACTTGACTAATCTCTTACTCAACCTCTCCCAATGGAAGTGATCTGCTCCCCATCTCCCTCGGCGTAATTCTCATGTCTCCCACAAGCGTTAATCAACGGTCCCTCTCTCTATCTTCTTCAAGTTGCACTGAACGATTTTATTGTCGTTAGATAATAATATTTTTATGTATTCGCTGAAAAATATGTATCTACTACCCTTCCTGCATAATTACGGAGGGATAAGTCTGTTTCAAGTAGGCAGCATGTGTATCGCTCCTTTATGAGACATGCCCATTCATAGTGAACAACCTATTCATAACAGTGGTGAAGGGTTTTTGTGATGCTTTTGTTCGAACTTTCTTTGGGACCAGCAATCACTGAAGAACACAATTTCTTCATCATCAATCTACAACAATAAAAAAAAAAAAAATTAGAAATAGAAAATTAATTAGTATAAAAATGGATATCTTGGATGAGAGTATTTATTTATGGAAATATGTAAGCGTAGGAAAAGGTATCTTCTGGGACAGGAGTGATGACGTCATGAGGTGTGGATTGGAATAAACTCATGTACCTCCTGCTGGTTGAGGGTGGTGTATCCTTCCCCGCAGAACATACTTCGGGTATGCATTTATTAGCATGACGTCATTGCCGTCCTCACTGTTCTAGAACCTACACAGGCTATGCAGGGGAGAAGGTGGGATGACGTCAATACTCTCCTTGCAGGTTTATTAGGGATGGTTAGGATGGGGGAGGAGGAGGGTTAGAAGACAATAATGACGTCATGAGGAAGACGTCACTTACGAAGTCCTAACTCCTCCTTATGTCCTAGAAAATATCTTTTCCTACTATTTGTGTGTAATAAAAACTCCCTCAAATAACGTATACGTACTTCCCCGGACGCCTCTCAGCTTGAAAAATTCTGGTTATGCCACTGATAAATCCATACTTCATTTAGCAGATTATTTTTAATCTCAGAATTTTTGTCGTTTCACATATTCCAAAAATGGTAGTATACATCACTTTTACATTTAAAAAAAATTAATTGAAGCATTACATTGGTAGATATATTTTAATAAAGAATATGTAATAGCTAGAAATATTTCTTCAAATTGTTAATACATTTCTATTCAATAAATAAATAATAATAAATTTGAAAAAATAAAATTTTCAGCAATCCCCGAAGTTAATAAATATAAAGGCCTGAAACTCGGAGGATCGAGCCCGTACTAAGTTAAGGGGAAAACTTTATTTCTCTACCTGAAAAACCACATAAGAAAATATATTCCATGAAGAAAATAAACTCTGATCAAAAATTGAATATGTATGTATTGCTTCCTCCTCTTCGGTAAAGTTCAATTATGAAAAAGCCAAAAAGAAAGAAAAAAATGTAAACGTTATCGTAAAAGATTTATTTGAAAACACTAACCGTTCATTTCTTTTTCTTTATATGTCTTAAAATATAATTTATTATATTATATATGAAGTACCCTATTGCTTATTTTTTAATATGCATTGCTATGTAGGGCACCATTATTAACTACTATTGCGTTATTACCTACTTAGAAACGTTAGGATATTTTTTTTATGATTTTTTATATGGTTTAAGTATATACTTTATTTCCCTCACAAATTCTCTCATACGTCTATTTCTATATTTTTCATCAAGTGTGTTTGATATCATTTTTATTTTGTCCTTTATTTCAAATTTATAATAATCACCATACTGTTAGATAACTTTGTTAGGCTGATGAAGATTAAGGATATTTTTCTTATTCAATAACAATTATTCAGTACGATGGGACCGATACGTCGAGGTGTTATTTCAATAAAGAGATAATTTCAGAAATCCCTATATATATATATTATTATTATTACAGCATCATTTCTCCCGAATATTTTTTGCGATCTTCAACAGATAACAAATACAAACGTTTCGGGAAGCACTCCCATCATCAGTATTTATAATACATGTGTTCTTTATGTTAACTATTCCTTCTGTCAATCAGAATCTTCCTCTTATAGAACGTATTTATTTAGTCGACTTATATATTTAAACTCCAAGTTTTTTTTTGTATTTTATTTATAAAGATAACTGTTGCTAGGGTGCAACAACCAGCACCTATGATGGTACGAATTGATATGTTGGCGTGAATGGCATGTGAGAGGAAGGCCACCCAGTGGTAGGTCCTCGGGACGAAAATTTATCTTAATTATGACAAGAACAAAAAAATAAAATAAAATAAATAAATTAAAAGGAATTGAAAGACGATTTTGATGGATGAGTAAAAGAGATGATAAAAGTAAAGGAAAATAATGTAAAAAAAAAAAAAAATTAAGAACGAATATGATTCATGGTGGCAGTAAGTCGCGGTTCCATCTTCTCTTCAACCTTCGTGATGGGGTTATGTGGTAAGTGATGTTAAGATAAAGTACGTATTTCTGGGTTTGTATGTGTGTAAAGTTTTCTAAAAAAGCGTTTGTATTGTGTCGGGTACTCTGTGTATCATAAAATCGTTATGAAGTGTTCTGTTGTTTATGTATGGGCGGCACTGTGTTATTAGTCTGAGGGTTTTTGACTGAAACGCCTGAATTCATTTGATGTTGGATCCAAGTCAAGTAGCTGCAGAAAACGCCTTCGATGAATATAAGAACATAGGGTAAATATCTGACTCAATAAATATGTTCTATAAAAGAAAGATTCTCATTGATCGAAGGAAGAATTTAGATCTGACTAAAAATGGGACAATTTTTTGGGAGAAAAGTATGCAATAGTTTTCAGCTCGAGATTTCAATAATTTCCAATTCGGAATCGTTCGTCAATATGCTCAGTTGGTAGATGTTCTTTCTCTGATAATATATACCTACAACTAAAATAAATAATTGCATTTTTACCTTTCATATTTTCCAAACCATATGCCAAATTAATTTGTGAATGCAATTTTCACCGAGAAATAAGCATTTCTGCAAACATTGAAACTGAGTAAGAAAGAAGGTCTTCCAAAATTCGATCCGCTTGTCACGCCGCTTTTCATTCACGATGAGTAGCACGTGGAGGAACTAGAAAACACATTTCCAGAACAGATTTTCATTCTATTCCCCCCCCCCCCCCCCCCATTTTTTTAAATTTTATCTGTAGTAGAGAAAGAAATCCAAAATCAACGAATTTGCACACGCAGGATCCATGGTAGTTAAGACGGTTTGGTGGTTGGTCAACAATGAAAAAAAAATATATGTTAGTATTTTTTGTTGAAATGTTCTCCTCTTTCTTTTCACACTGAATTAATTTCATAGGCAGAGCAGCCGGTATCAAATTAATAAACAATTTTAAAAGCTATTTTTCCAAGATTAGCTCAACTTGTATCCCAGGGAAGTTTTGGTATGTTAAACTGGGGACTATTCTGAAAAACTAATCAAACAAGAATTTGGTTAGATTTTCCCCTATTTAGAAGAAGTAGAATTTTTGACAGATTACATTAACTTCTCCTATACCCCTTACAGCAGGGGAAGTAATGAATATTTGGAGTTTACATGTTATTTAATATACAAATATTATTTTAAAATTAATATTATGTCCCTTTTTCAAGAGAGCTGTGTTAAGCATACAAAAGACGAGAGGAAATTCTTAACTTTAAAGTTAAGGCTTTGTGTCAAACTTCTCAACAAGCTCACCCCAATTTGATAAAATTAATTTTGTTTGGATTTTTCATCATTGGTCTTTAAAAAGTTTTTATCAGGCCAGTCAGTTCTTTAGGTGAAAATTCAATTCACTCTTGTTTAACTTTACTAAGATTGTTGTTAATTGGTAATTGAGGTGAAGTATTTTGAAGAGGTAATCATACCTAAAAGCGAGGATAATTGTTTATTAGTATTATTATTTGATGAAGGAGGTTGGAAAACAAACACAATTGGCCTTCGATCTTCTCAAAATATATTTTATATTATTATTATTTTAGTTAAAATCCGCCATTACTAATCAAAACTTTTATGACAAAAAATGATATAACCATTATAGTTTTATATGGTAGTCAATACGGTCATATCACCTACTACCAGAGCGCTCCTTCGTCGCTGTGGGAGTAGAAGAGAAGATTGCCATAGTTAAATTAAGTGTGAAATGGTCCATAATAAATCTGCTTCATGACATTTCAGTTTATAGTACACTTTTCTATCATATAACAAATAAAAAAAGGTTGTCGGTGAAGCACCGGCTATGTACTTCCCCAGCTAGTATTAATCAATTATCTTTTCGCCCCCCTCCCCCCCCCCCCCCCCCACCAAAAAAACAACAAAAAAAACAGTCGACAATTTGAGTTAATGTTCAATAGTTTTTATTTACATTGGGGCTCCTAAGTCCTCATACTAAATTTTGTGTCGACAAATTCATTACTTCGGCAGTTATTAGCGTTTTGCATTGAGCCCCCCTTATGTCCATATTGAGTTTTAGCTTCAAATATGAAATTTCGTATCGATACATTCATTCTATGAGGAGTTATCGTGTTCACAGACAAACAGCATTTTTTTTCATATTTGAAATCTGGAGGTCAAAAAACATGAAATTGCGATGAAAACGCTGCATCGAATTTGGAACCAATTACAACATCAAAACGAATAAAACTAGGTGTGCAATACATTCTGCTGTTTGCAAAAACTGAGCTGAGTCAGGCATATCTGTATAAAAAACTCAGTTAATGTTTTAATAATTATCAGTAACTTCTCGCCTTGTATGTTCTTTATGAATATATTAATACTTTAAATAGATTTCAATTGAATTCAATGGATTTTTTCTAGCCTTTTTGTAGACAACAACAGCTGTGAATATTTTTATCGAAAAAAAGTCGTACGTGCTCAAAAACGGCTCAAAAAAAGTGGTGTCCGATGGTAAACCGAAAAGGACTTCGCCCGGATTTTTACATTTGAAATCGAAAAATTCTTTTTTGCGAGAGAATTTTGTCTCTCAATTGATTTCAATGGGGATTTCGTTTTTCGGTGATTATTCCTCCGTGGTATGTTCGATTTCAGATTTTTTTAGTAGTAAACCATCGTCACCGTGTCCACTACCATCGTGGCAAATTTCAATGTGATCGGTAAAGGGGTTTAGGAGGAGTACGAGTACAACGAAATACATGAGTTGCCTAAGAAAGAGCTTCGTAAACACAGCTCAATTAGGAAAATAAGTGAGATCAATTTTTGGTAAAATATTTAAATAATTTAGTAAGAGTGTGGAATAAAATAAAAGTAGGGAGAATAAGTGAAGTAAAATAAACGTACAGAGAATGACAAGATTAAATAACAGTAAAGAAAATGACAACAAACAGAACAGAAGAGGTCGTGATTGCTGGAGGTCTGAAAGCTTTCAAAAAAATGTTTTATGATATCTAAGGTATCCAAGTGAAATACATACCAATGTATTCATTTCACATTCAAACAGACTACATCTAATAACCCTGGTGACATACATAAGCATTATTGAACAATGACCTTCTTGGACTGATTGCTAAATCACCATTTGAAATCCTCACTGTGAGCCACCAACATTCCGTCTTCTATTCACTGGATTGATTAAAACGTCACTCCAAGCCTCCAGATCTGACTAACTGAAAACAGCTGTATCCTGGCATAATCTGCTTCTTCCTTAAAACAAAAGATATAATAATAATTTTATTTATATAATAATTATAATTCTTAACTTGCACCGTTTTTCGTAATATTTAAATATAAAAGTAAAATATTGAAATAAAATAAAAGTAGAGAGAATAGGTGAAGTAAAAAGTACAGAGAATGACAGAAAATAAGAAACAGCTCAAAATAATGTTAATATCTTCCTGGAGGTCTGAAAGCTTTAATAAAAATTGTTTTATCTAAGGTATGTAGGTGAAATACATATCAATGCATCAATTTAAGATTCAAACCTCGTCTAATAACCCTGGGTGACATCCATAAGCATTATTGAACAATGACTGATTGCGAAATCACCATTTGAAGTCCTCACTGTGAGCCATCAAAATTCCTTCTCGTATTCACTGGATTGATTAAAACGTCACTCCAAGGCTCCAGGAAACAAGACAGATGTCTCACATAATATGCTGCTTCCCCAAATCAGAAATTATAATAATAATAACTTTATTTACATTATAAAATCATTTCAACGTTCCCTCTTGCATGAAGTAAATACAATACAAAAGTAACAAACTATAATAACAAATGAAATGATAATAATGCTAAAGTACCAATAAAAGAAAGAGAATAATTTTGTGAGACCAATTTTGGTAGAAAATTTAAATAATAAAGAGAGTGTACTAAAAGAAAAGTATGGAGAATAAGTGAAGTAAAATAAAAGTACAGAGAATGGCAGAAGTAAAAATATATAACAATAATAATAATAATATTTAATTTAATTAATAATAAAAATAATAAATAGACGAAATAAAAGAAGGTGGACAAAAAAGAAGTAACTGACAATTGTTCGACCAAACTGAAAGTAAAATAAAAAATAAAATAATAATAATATACAGATATAAATAATTCAGTCATTTAAAAATGATGAACGCGTTTTTAACATTTCAGTAACAAAAAAAATACATCTTATTCAAGTGTTCCAAGGACAGAATGGAGAGATAGTGTGTGATTGCTAATGATGTCAAGTTAGTGTGGTGCCGAGCTCAAATAGGCCGCTGAAGAGAAGATATGGGTTGTCTGAGTGGTTAAAAAAAAAAGTTTTGATAATATTTTTGGAATCCTATGGAAGAATGAGCTTGAAGCATTCGTGCTTGAGCAACGACGACATCGTAGAAACACCTACACACGCACGACCTTGGTCGCCAATTTTAATCTGATCATTACCTGGGGAATTCTTAGACTCCAGCAATCGAATAGAAGTTCACGGAGAAGAGCTCGTGGTGACGTTGGATCGCTTGAAACCTGCCTTCCTCCTATGTGAAGATGAGTCGACGCCGGATGGACTCCAAAAAGCCGGACCTCGTACTACAGATCAACCAAGACTGTCATCTGAAGACCCGTCAACCTCAAAATCGGCCAACATCTCCAAGAAGAACCACCATTCTTCCGGGCTGGGGGGGGAGTGATGCAGCATTCGTACTTGAGCCACGACGACATCGCAAGATCGGACAGACACACCTACAAGCTTGAGTTAAAAATAAATTCACTATCTTGCATTGTTTCTGTTAAATTTGACCAGGAGGTCTATTTGGGGCACCTACATAAGTATAATGTAAAATTCAGACTTATGCATAAATTTCCGCTTCAAACAGACCACGTCTAATAACCCTGGTGACATGCATAAGCATTATTGAACAATGGCCATCTTGTGATGATTGCTAAATCACCATTTGAAGTCACTGTGAGCCATCAACATTCCGTCTTCTATTCACTGGTGTTGATTAAAACGTCACTCCAAATCTCCTGAAGACAGCTGTAGCCTGACATAATCTGCTTTCTTCCCAAAATCAGAAAATAATAATTTTCTACAACGAATGTATTGAGCATGTGATATTTTTTCATTTTTTAAGGAATAATGAGTTTTCATTGTCAACGGATAAATTGTGCAGACTTGACAATTTTATTAATGGGACTATCCTCTACCATTCTCTAATCCATCAGTTTGATTTCAATTTGAAATTGATTGTTAATCTTCCAACAAACATTCTCGTTGCTCCCTCAATATAAATATTTTACTGAATAAATGAAAACAAAGAACTTGTTTATATAGTCTAATTCCACAAAAAAAAAAAATATATATTGACAACTTCCCAACCCCCATGGATTGCCTAAAAGTGTGTCACTGAGGATCCTATGAATATGCCTAGCAAACTTAAATGACACATTTCAATTTTGTGTACACGACGGTGTAAGCCGATACCGGTAGACTTTTTTGAATATAATTTAAGTGGAATTGTACAATATAAACATGTTCTTTGTTGTTATTTATTTTATTATTATATATATTAGCTTTACACTCAATCGACACAGATTGCAGAAATGAATTCGAACATAAACATTTTACCTAGCTCTGTTCTTTAATTGAGAATTATGATAGTAAAAATCAAATGCCGACATATTTTTAATGTCATGTTCAATAGAGCGACGAAAGAGCGCTCTGGTAGTAGACGATATGACCTCATAGTTAAATCCCGAGTATCAGTCAAAATGAAGACCTTGGAACGTTTTTCAAAATTATTCACAATAACTATAGTTTTTGCGATTAAATGGTTTCTTTAATTTTTTTTTTCAAGTTATAAAACTAAATTACAATTTTCATGCGATTGCAAACATAAAATTAATCAATTACGTTTTCGCTCTCCCTCCATAGCCAATCGACCGTTTGGGCGAAAATCTCAATATTTGACCTTCATAGGAGCTTCTGAATCCTCATACTGAATTTTGTGTTGATACATTCATTACACTGGCAGTTATTAAGATATTTGACTCAAGACTCTGCCCCCTACCCCCATCCCTTCGGCTGAATTAGCGGACAACAAATGGGTGTCATCCTTATGAGAATTTAAATTTAAATATAAAATTTCAAGTCGATACATTCATTACATTGGCAATTAATGGGATTTTTGCGTTGAGTTCCCCCCTAAAACCCCCCTCCCCTTCGGCTGATTCCGCTGGAAACTAATAGGTATCGTTCTTACAGGGCATTAAATTCACATATGAAATTTCGTGTCAATACATTCATTACTTACCTTCACTTTGTCCAATTTGGTTGAAAGTCAATAAGTATCGTCCTTACAGGATTCTGAATACACATACAAAATTGCGTGTCGATACATTCATTCTATCAAGAGTTATCGTCATACATGATCACAGCATTTTTTTTTTTTAATTTTCTGTAATCAAGCGGTTGGAAAACATGAAATTCAGTTGAACATTCATATTGCTGGGTTAGTAAATGTTAGTAAAAAGTCAAATACCCCAAAAAATATTCAACGTCATCGGCAATTATTGAAGTTTTTCAGACCCCCCCCCCCCCCCCCCCCCCTCTCTGAACCCCTCTTCCATTTGGTCGAATTGGCTGGAAATCAATAGATGGAAATCAATACACGAAATTGTATGTATTATATACAATTTCGTGTCGATACATTCATTCAATCGGGAGTTATCATATTGGGGCACACACAAATGTTTTTTTCATATTTGGAATCTGGAAGTAGGAAATATGAAATTTCGCATAGAATTTTTGACCGATTAACTTTCTCTACACTTTCTATGGCTGGGGAAGTTAAATCCACATAGTATAAAAAAATGTCAAGTTGATCACAGGATTTGCAAATATCAACATGATCTGACCAACCATTTTAAAGGATGAAGCAGGTCCTTTGAGGATGGGACAACCAGTATATATTATATTTAATAAAAAAATAATTATTAAAATTGAAAAGATGATAAATAAAACACTTTTTATTGAACACTTAACTGTCTAATTCCACATACATAAATGAGCACCGGTTTCGACTTACGCCACCGTCAGCTCAAGATTCAACATGATTGAGCTAGGCAGACATATTTAAATTAACTTTTTTTATTAGTATTTCCACTATATTGCCACAAAACGCAAAAATGTCGGACATTGATAGTGCGAGTCGGGCAGAAAACGGGTCTAAGTTCAACAAAGTGAGTTTTAAGTTTGCAAAGGCGTATAGGAAAGTTAATATAAATATGCTGCCTAGCTCATATCTCCATTATTGTTGAACCTTGTGCTGACGATGGCGTAAACCGAAACAGGTACACATTTATGTATATGAACATGAATGAAATAAAACTAGTTTATTTGTGGTATTGTCTAATTTCACAGAATATATATACATGGGAGTATTTTCGGTATTTCTACCATCCTCAGCCAAAAGTATAAGAGATAAAACAGTCTTATCTCTCAAAAGTATAAGAGATATGACTGTTTTATCTCTTATACTTTTGGCTGAGGATGGTAGAAATACCGAAAGTACTCCCATGTATATATATTCTGTGAAAATAGACAATACCACAAATGAACTAGTTTTCATTTATGTATATGTGTTTAATAAAAAAGTTCCTCATCATATTTTTAATTGTATTTATTAGTATTTCCACTATATCGGAACAAAACGCAAAAAATTTATTCGGAAAAAATTAATTTCTGCAAGTTACTTTCGTTAGTAACTCCTTCACGGTTCAGTTACAGATGTACCTAAGATATATGTGCCAAACTGACTTATTTCGCAACTAGTATTGCAATTTTGGAGGGCACATGGGCCCTTTACCAACTGTCTCTAAGTTCTTGTTGAGTCTGAGACCTGTTGTCTTGTTCCAGTTGTGCCCCCTTGAAGGGGTTCGAGCCCTCTTCATAGGTCCGGCCTATGTCTCAAGCCAAGTCGCTTTGGCCCGAAAAGATTCTTTGGCACCGGTAAGACCAGTAAATAAAACACTCAT
Source organism: Aradus depressus (assembly GCA_963662175.1). NCBI lineage: Eukaryota > Metazoa > Arthropoda > Insecta > Hemiptera > Aradidae > Aradus > Aradus depressus. Next base: position 28,147,817 of record OY759214.1, read on the forward strand.
TTTCTTTTTTTTTTCTTCAAGAAATTTTTTTTATTGCTCATGTCACGTTTTCGGGTCCAAATTTGTCTTGTCTAAATATTTTTTTCATTTTATTTTTCGATTTATATCACTGTTTTGTCTTTTTTTTCTTTTTGTCATGTTTTTTTTTTCTTCTGTTTTGTTAAATGCACGTCATTGTAAGAAGATAAAGGAAATTATATAATCAATTTTATTTTCTTCATGACATTTTCATATTGTATATGCATCATGTGTATAATTATCTAATAAATACATTTTGGTGGTGTTCTGATGCACGCAAATTAAAAAGTGCACGTCTAGGCATGGAAAGTTCGTGTGAATCACAACGTATAGGATTGTTTTGTGGTGTTGTTTTTGTATTGTTTTAATTATTCATGTATTTTTTATTTATTAGTGTTCTACAAAATCATTTATTTTTTATTATAATCTAACTGTATATATAGTGTATAAAAAATTTGTTGAACTATAAGGTTTGTATTTTTTAAGCAAGCCTTTTGGCCACAAAAAAATTTAATATTATTTTAGTTGGTACATCTTTAATGTCCCAAAATAGGGGAAAAAAAAGGCCCGGGCCCTTCAGAGACACTGAGCAGGCGTGATCATCAATACATCAGTAAAAATCTTTTATAGAAATTTAAGTTTCGAACCTCTTCAAACCTCATACTTCCAGAAAACATCAATGATGATAACTTTTATTTATTTTGAAGTTCTGCATGTCCGTGGACTATTAGAGGGAGTCAATCGCATCTAAATTACTAGTCTATCAGATCAAATGGGCTAAATGAATAAAAAAAATATATATCGTCGTTCTAAATGTGATATGTGGAAAAAGCCAACTTTACAAGAGACAAAAACTGACAAAAAAAATACTCTTTATAGGAAACCTCAATTTTTTCGACATTTGTATTAAGTGAAATGTATGGGCTTGCCATGAATTGTTTTTAAGCCAGTTTGCAAAGCAAAGTAAAGAATAATTCTTTACTACGTTAATTATTAACGTACTTAAGGAGTTATGAGGTTTCACCAGAATTACGTTCCCATTTCTTTTGAAAGGTATCACTTCAAACCGTATTTCAAATTTTTTTCATTTTTATGTCGTCTACAAGTTCCATTAGATCAATAGTTTTTTTTTTTTGGTAAAAAAAAAACTATTTCCGGAAAAAAGTCGCTTACGAGGTAGGTATCACGTTTAGGCCGACGAAATAATATACATATATACGATTAGTAATAATATAAAATAATATTTAGTAATAATATACTTATAATTTTATACAAAAAAAAATAAACTTTTAGTGATAGAAAAATAAATAAAAATACATAGATGAATCACTGGCAACAAGGTGAACGAATTAATCAATTAACATTTCGCTCTCCCTCTAGCACCAGTCGATTGTTTGAATGAAAATGAATAGTTGATATTCTCGTATATAGGGACATCCTCTTAATAAATGTTGTGTCGATACACTTATTACATTGGCAGTTATTGGGATTTTTCAGTTGAGTTGTATCGGGAGTTATCGTATAACAATAAGACACACCCACACAGACATGTTTTTTTTTAAATTTTTCAATTTTGTAGTCGGAAAACATGACATTCCGGTGAAAACACAACACGATTACATCTCTCCTATACTTCGTAATTTTATATTTAAATTAAAAACCCCATAAGGATTCATTTTCAGTAAATCAATCCGCAACAGTTTGGTTGTGGAGGGAGAGTGCGTTAACTTAACTGATTAATTCGTTCTGGGGAAGAATACTGCCGGTAATTCATCGACTTTTTTATATTTTTATTTTTTTAGAATTAGGGTACACAATTTATAACCGCTTACATAACATCCCCTATACTTCGGTATACAGTCAGTTCTGCCTGCTCTAGTTAGATATCATAAATTACTTTCAAACAATCAAACTATATACACACATATAACCAGGTATAAAATCCTTACGACTATCGCTTTCAGCATGGTATACATGTTGGTTAACAGTTTGTCGGGGACACGAAGGTAAAGTTACATGAGAAGGGTTGAAGTGTTTCTGGACGTGGGGGGGAGTTAAACTTTAGGGACCTGACACCAGAGAACATTTACTTTCTGGACGTTGTACATTTAACCTCGGATATACGAGCAGTGAGTAGTTGGTGATTAGTGGTCCTAAAGGACAGGGTTGAACAACCTAAATTAAAGATTTAATTTTTTATTGAAGTGAAACTTTTTTTTAATCGTCTCACGTGACAAACATGCAACGGAAGTGACGCACAACGGGGTCAGCTGATACGAGGGCGCAGGTAGATCAGAGGTTGTGTGGTAGTCTACTGAGCTCAAGATCGTGGGTTCGAAACACTTAGGTTTTCTATCAGGGAAGTGAAAAAAATGAAGCATGCCGTCCTTCGGATGGGACGTCAAGGGGAGCCTGTAAGAAGTCAGGTAACTTGTTAAAAACCTCTCTCTAGGCAAATAAACCTGAGTAGAGAAAAAATTTGTACCTCCACAATAGTCAGGCTCATGTCCATCAGAGTGACAAAATACCACTCTGGTAGTAGGCGATATGACCTCGTTATTTAAGCACGGGCATGAGTCACAATAACTAAATTTAATTTACATTGCGTATTATGCTGTAAAACTCTTGATTTGACAACGCTGTGTCTATTAGCTACTTTTAACAATAGACTATTTAAGATCCTCAAAACTGCATTACAATAAACGTTGTTCCAGATTATTTAAGCAATAAAAAATGTTTTTTAAAGTTTCATATCTGGCAACCCATTTGCAGATAATTATAATTCTTGTCTCTTCCAGCATCTTCATATTTTTGTAGAAAAAAAAACAAAAAAAAAACATTCAATTGGAAAATAAGATTTTGTTTCTCTACATTCACACCTCATATATAATAAAAAAAAGAGCCTATGCAATATTCACGCAGCTTTTGGATTACACCGCATGGATATTCCAGTGGCACAAATTACATTCAAAATGAAAAAGGCTTATTGTGGATATGATAATTGGAGATTTACTGCAATTATCTTCTTGGCCAAATTGGCTAATATTGTAATTAGAATAATTATAGAATATTGTTGAGAGAAGTAACACCATAAGTAATGCACTATCTCTATGCACTTTCTCTAACAGAAACATACATATAAACATAAATAAGATCACAATAAAATGCTTACTTTATATTTGACAATGTTTCAAAATTCGATGATGTATCACAATATTTCAATCAACTGGTCGAATTAGTTTTAGGGACTGTTTTTTTTGCATATTATCTCATATTACCACATTATTATTACCAAATGACATTTATATTTATCTCTAATTTTCTGTTCACAATGAAACAGGGCATTAAACACAATTAAATCATTAGATATAGAACGCTTGAGATAACAATATCCTCCCGATGGTTATAATGGCGTCACCTCAGAACAGTTCTTAGCAAGGCCTTCGTAATAATCGTTATAAGACGAAGGTTTCGTAAATTGACAAACAGTAGTCACAAGGTAGGTTCCAATAATCATTGGTGTGGTCACACAGTTAAACTAAATACCTTGAATTTAATTTGTCTAATTTAATATTTTTTATAGTTTATTTTTATTTGCCAATATGACAACTAAATACTGATGAAAGGGCTTGTTTCTACATTTCAGATATAGTTCGATAAATTCTGAAACTGTCTTATTTTTTATTCATCAATTTTTATATCGTACTTATGACTTACTAACCCACCAGATACCTTCGATTTATAATATAAATATAAGTGAGGGCGCCGGTAGCTCATGGGTATGCGTGCTTGCCTTCTGAGCTCAAGATCGTGGTTTCGAAACCCGGCCGAGGCCCTTAGTATATTTTTTGTGGGAGGTAAAATAAACTTAAGCACCCCGTCCTTCGGATGGGACGTTAAGCGATGGTCCCGAGCCTGTACGATGTCAGGTACTCGTTAAAGAACCCTTGCCTAGGTGAATAAAAATTTAGGATGGCAAAATTTAGGACTCCCATTTACTATTAGTATTAACTTTTTTATTCGACGGGAGATTTATAATTCAGAGTATTTGTTAGTTATTGTGACTCATGCATGGACTTTATTTACACCTAGGTTAGGGGTCTTTAACATCGCACAGACTCTGAACCATCACATCGGGAGGTTACATCCGAAGTACTGCGTGCACAAAGTTTTTTCACCCCAGATAAAAAAAAAAAAACTAAATACAGACCAAGATTAATATAATAGTAATAATATAATTGCTCTATTATATTAACCTTGCATTCAGACGACCTAAAGGCTTCTTTTTTGTTATATTTTGCAAATTTTCGTTTTGTGTAATTTAAAAAAATGTAGTCTGCAATTTTCTTTATCAAAACGTCTTCATTCAAAAATACCCTTGCTTTGTTCAATGGGAAGTTAGTTAGTTAGTGGGAACAGTAACATAATACACAAATATTATGGGTTTGTTGGTTTGAGGGAGAAAAACAGGAAGGTTTCAGCTTATGTAGAGCTGTTATCTTAACACGTAGTTGTGTAACTGCTGGAGGTGAGGTACTTTAACTGTCCATTGAGGGTGATATATCGTATATATGTATTCTGTCTATTCTTGGTAAAGTTGTCATACTATTTATTGAGAGTGAATAGTTAATTAGCGGTGTTATCAATTCATTTGCGAAAAATCAATGTACTTTTGATATCATGAGTTACTTACATTTTTTAAAGACAATTACTGTCGATTATTTTGTCATTATTTTAATTTAACAATTAGGATGTGAAAATTATATATATTTAGAGCGGCTAATAGATCCTGGCGTATAGTTTATGACCGATAAGTATTGATATTTGCTATTAGAGAAATGTCATTCTGACATGTTTAACGTAGAAATGGAATAACTCACAACTTCATTGTTTGACTATATAAAATCCATTGTAATCATTTAGTTTTATTCAGTATGTACGAAACTTATTATTAATAACTATACTATGTTTATCACTTGAGATTTGACAGGCGGACTGATAAGATTTGATCAGCACCATCCAATCAAATATTTTCTTGAAGTGTTTGCCATGGTAACATGTGTGTCAACAAGGAATTTGATTGGATGATGCAGTGTAAACTTAACCTGGTCTCCTAACTGTCAAATCCAAACTTTGGAAAAACCGAATGTGACTTTTGTAACTTAATGGTCAGGCGGTATATTCAATTTGAAAGTAATTACCAGAATGCTGGAAAATGTTTTAATCGCTTTTCATTATTTAATTATCATATCGTTTTCTTCCTTTGAAGACTGGTTTTGACTTTCTATCTTGGGGAAAATTGGTTTTTACTTGAGAATGGCTGCTCTGTCTATAAGATTAGTTCAGTACGAACTGAAACATTTGGAAATTGTATTAAAAGGGTTATTGTGGAAGCTATAGCCACACATAAGTCGTCGGTGAATCACCGGGTATATACTTCAAGCAAGAGTTTATCGATTACGTTCTTGCTCTCCCTTCAAAACTAATCGACGGTTTGGAATAAAAATCGATAGTTGGCTTACTTAGAGAAGTCTGAATCCTGGTACTAAGTTTTGTATCGATATGTTAATTACATTGGCAGTTATTGGGATTTTTGAGTTGAGCCCCCTCTCCTCTTCGGCTGTTTCCGCTGAAATTTAATAGGTGTTGACTTTTACTGCTTTGATAGTCTCCATTTTTTTTTGCCGATTTGACTGAAAATCTATAAGTGTCGTTATGGAATTCTGGATGCATTAATTCTATCGGGAATTATTGTCTTCACAGACGGGACATTTTTTTTTTTTTTTTTTTTTTCGTTTTAGGAATCAGGGGGTGGATAAACAAGAAATTTTTTTGGAAATAAATCGGTGCTCCTAGTGATGACCATTACATGCTCTCCCTGCATGGAGTATTTCGTAAACCACTTCAGATACATATGTAGATGCATAGATACATAGTATAGTAATATAAAAAGTCGTATCATCTAAATTGTGGAATACGAAATTTAGCCGATTCCACCAAGATGAGACGTCCCGAGCTATATACGAAGTATGTAATCATTCAAAAATTTGATTCGTAGTTTTCAACTGAATTTCATGTATCCCGACTGATTCCAAAAATGAAAAATATAATTTCTGTTTGTCTGAGACCACCATAGCTCTTGATAAAATGAGTATATTGACACGAAATTTCAAAATTCAAAGCCCTATAAAGAAGGCATCTATTATTTTTCAGCAAAATCAGCCATAGGGGAGGGGATCAGAGGGGGCTAAATTGGAAAATGAAGTAACTGCCGATGTAGTGAATATCGACATGAAATTTTGTATGTGTTTACAGAACCCTCTAAGAACCACAACTATTGATTTTTAGTCAAATCTGCCGAAGGGGAGGGGGATTATCCGAAGGCGGAGGCTTAACCCAAAAACTGTAACAACAGCAGAACGAATTTCATGTCGAAACATTCATTAAATCGTGTTCAACAGACACACACACACTTTTGGAATCAGATGGTCGGAAACAATGAAATTCCGGTGAAAACTCAACATCGAATTTCTGATCTATTACATAACTTTTGGTGCATCGCAACTTAGCGCAGGATTTCTCAGAACCTGAAATTATTTTTCTGAGGTTGGGCTGTCGCACTACTTTTACAAACTAAGTTTGAATTTTCTACGTTAGATAGTTTGGGTTGTGGAAGGGTCCTTATTATAGTTACTTATTGTGAAACATGCCGTGTTTTGACACGAAAATTTATATTTCAATTCAAAACCTCATAAGCATAGCCTCTATTAATTTTTCGCGAAATAATACCCTAATAACTGCCGATGTAATGAATGTATCGACACAAAACTTAATATGAGAATTGTAAGTCAGATAATGAGTTTAAGCCCAAATGGCCAATTGGCTTGTGGGGAGAAGCATGGTGTTATTGATTATTTCTTGCTGGGGATGTGCTTAGCCGGTGATTCACCGACATATTTTGGTTCTGTGGGAACAGATTTTCATGGGGCTCTACTCTTCTAAAAATCAACTTTTAAAATCACTATTATTTCTTTTATATTTAATCGATTTGGGAAACAATCATGACCATCGCTTGGCTCAACAGTTTGGGAAACAATCATGACCATCGCTTGGCTCAACTGTTTCTTTTATTATAATCATCATGTCTAAAACAAACCCAGAAAGATATTAACTGGCGAAAGATAATTATCTGTAAAGAGTAGCAAAATATACTCAAAATTGTCTAAAAATTATTATTTGTTGGTTCTTAATTAATGTGAGGAGTGGTAATGTTGTAATGTTGGAAGCAGGTCTCCGGAGATGAACGTCGACATCTCTGTGAACACACCAAACTGTCAGCTGAGGCTGGCGGAGTGGCTGCATATGGATCTGTCGTCTACCAACTGAACCATGCCAACCTGGAAGCCAGCGGCTCCTTCGACTTCCTGGGACGGGCACTCGGCATAGTCTACAGAACAGGTGAGAGAGCCCTCTTATTTTATTGATGCGTAAACATTAAGACTGGCTCTCGGTAGGGGCTTTGTCAGACCCTCAGAGCGTAAGTCTCGTTGATGTGCATGTGTAAGTGTGTGTGTGTCGAGAGGTTGTGCGCGCAGCGCACACACACAACTACACACTTCTTTATCTGTGATGCCAGCTGTTTTTGAGCATTTCTACGTTCATGATTAGATATAACATAGATGTATACATACATCAATGATTAAATTTAACATTGCATTTTTACAAAATTATTGATCATATTTACCGTTGTTGTGAATTTAAGTAAAATATCAATATTACGAACTATAAAATGATCTTTCGGTAAGAAACTTTTAGGTTAAGATTCGATAGCTTAAATTTGTCACAAATAAAATTTGTAGCAAAAGAAAATAATATAGCAGTGTAAATCTAAAAAAATATAATGTACAATATTTCAATATATTATTATATAATACTGTTATTAATAGGTATATAATAATAATAACTGCTGAAAATATCGACCAATAAATAAATAATATATTTGTTGACATATTGTCAGAACAAATAATATAATGTTTTTACCAATATCAGGAGATACCGAACAGCTCATTTCATTTTTAAATGACAAACTTAAATGAATAAGAATCGAAGCATTTCAACAACAAATTCGAAAATTAACATCGACGCTGTATTCTCGCGGTATTAAGAGACACTACAATCACAGTTGTATATATCTTATTTTAGCTATCACAAACCTATAATTTCATGTATAAAAGAAATTGAAGAACAATAAATTTGAAAGTTTAATTCCTCATACTACTTTTCTTATTGTATCATTATAAAACAAATTTTAATCAAAATCAATGCCTGCCAGCAAATTTTTGAAACTAAAGCAGATGTTTACATATCAGTTCTCGTGTGTACCGCGTCACCTACACATTTGTATTTTTTTTTTTATCAACTATTATCTCAAATTTGAGCTTATTCGAACTATTTTAAGTTGAGAAACTCGGATGTATATTAGAAACTTATAATAAAAGGATCATATAACTGCCCTTCAAAAAAGATAATTTTAACTTTGTCACGATAACTATACAATTGGTACTCAGTACTTTAAAATGTATAATAATAACTTTAACATTGCCAGCTTTAAAATGGATAGTTGGCGCTTTAAAATGATTAGTTTTAACTTTACCTTTGCAAGCTTTAAATTTACACTTGAAACTTTAAATCAATTAGTTTTAGCGTTAACACAACGAGCTCGCTTAAAAAATATATTTTATTTTTTATTAATGTCATGCAACTATTATTATAAACAATTGAAGATGGAAAGTTTCAAACGTGCTAAAATGAACAAATGTAATTATTGTAAATAAATATTTCTGTTTACATCTCTCTCATTAATACAGGTAATTTTTAGTAAGAATTTTTAATTAAATAATTAATTAAAACTTTTAATTGTCTTCTTTCATACAGTACACTCTAATTGCGAACGCAGTCGCGCTTCACCAATTTTTTTTCTTTCTTTTTAAAGTCAGCTCTTTTACATTAACCTGCTCATTTAAATTACTCATAAGAAAAAAAAAAAAAAATGAGTTTCCTTTGGTTTAGAGTCGAGCCACGAAGAGGAAAAGATATTTTGAGAGAGGTGGCTCCCAGGGGGCCTCCGTCTTGTCATGACACAAAGGGGAAATTGAAAATCTGCTCCACCGAGCCCAACATCAAACACAGTGGGACATCAACAACACAACAGTCTAGCCCAGTACAACTTAACGAATGGTTCCCTCTCTCTGCGTTGGTTTTATATTTTGAGAATTTACGAAAATATCGATTGTGGCCAACACAGGGACTTTTTTTGTACCAACCAAGTTTTTACACAATTCCCGCCCTTCTTTCAAATTCATTTTTCAATTCCCTGATTTCAGTCTGGCGTAAATGAGTACAAAAAAGTGTTTGGTGAATCACCGACTATGTACTTCCCCAGCACGAATTAATCAATTAGGTACATTTTTGTTCTCCCCCCAAAGCCAATCGATGTTTCCAATCGATATATTCATTACATCGCCAGTAATTAGGGAATTTGTGTCTCCGATTCCCCTCCCCCTTCGGCTGAACCATCTGATAATTGATGTGTCGTGATAAGTGGGGTTCGAATTAACATATGAAATTTCGTGCCAATACATTCTTTAAACGCCAATTATTGTTTCGCTTTGGCAGATTTGTCTGAAAATGGATAGGTTTTCTTACAAAGTTATGGATACCAATATGAAATTTCGTGGCGATACTTTCATTCTATCGGGAGTTATCGTGTTTATCGTGTTCTCAGACACACACTGGCAGACAGACATGTTTTTTATTTTTATTTTTTGAAACAGGAGTTCGAAAAACGGGGAAACCCGTTGAAAACTCCGCATCGAATTACTGACTGATTACATAACCTCTTATTAATAGTATCTTAGTATTTAGAGAGAAATCAATAGAAAATAAAATAAACACATGTAATCATGGTACGTACCTACAATAAAAAAAAAATACCTTGTATTCTATTGAAAAAATAAATATATATACATGCATCAAACGTAAAATATATAAAATTAACGATACTCTTAATTAACGTAGTAGCGTTAACAGAGCTGAGAATTTGAAATGAGTTTGATCGTTCAAACAATTCCCATTTTTCCTAGACTATTTCTTTCTAACAGTTGCAGAGAGACCCTCATACACTAAATGTGTATATTTTCGTGGAACAAGGCTATATAAAGTTCAAACAAGTTCTTCGATTTATAAGTTTTTTACTATATCGATACATATTGCAAAATGGAATAGGACATTTCATTAAGTCATCCTTACTCTGCAACATTATTTTTTTACAGTTTTTATATCCGAATTATGTTTGCCGTTGAGCTGTGAGTAAAGTAAAGTATTTTTGAACTTGATGTGTTTTTTTTCTTTCGGCAATCAAATCTATGCTTATTGATTATTAAAAATCATCTTAATCATTGAAATAGTTTATACCTATTAGATTTTTACTTCTTTTTTTTATTCTCCCGCTTATTTTTAAGCCTTTCCTTAACCACAACGGCTTATAAAAAAAAGTTTCAATAGTAATGATTATAATACATAGGATACAAGTTCATAATTAATTCCACATTGATCCAGTAATTACAGAGAAAAACCTTTTAAATTCTGAGATGTATTCTCTGTGTCCGGGTCTAGCCTATACGTCAATATGAAGGTTTTTCTAAGAAAGGCGTTTAGGGTTACTGTGCATTGTTAATCGAAGGGTTTTTGTATTGATAATATTCATTTCCGTTAAACCAGATTTGGTAAATGGAATAATTGGTTATAAATTAGATACATGAACAATTATTAACCTATAGGGTCGAGCACACTTGTGATCAGTAATAATAGTAGTAAAAAATAAAATAAATAAAAAATATATAAATAGCTACTGGAAAATAAATGAATACAAAAATAATTATATTAATAAATACAGTTGATTCAGTTTCTAAATAAAATTTAAATTTTGATAAATATTTTGTCATAGTTCTTCCAGAAGTTTCTTTTATGTTTATATTTCGGGACTTCTTATGTCCCTTCCCCAGGTCACAGAAATCGAAATATGTATGGAGAAAAATAAGAAAAAGCGAAGTGTACATTAAAAAAAAAGAAATATTTATATAAATAAGTTAACAAATATCAGTAAAGGAAATAGTATGTATCTAAAAAAATTAATGACAATAAACAGAAGTAAATACGATAGCAGTTATTGAATAATGATATGGGACCTCGCTGAGAAAATAACAACGAAAGCAAGAATTAAAGCTTTTATATAGTAAACCTGATTTTTAAAATATGGTTATTTCATTTTTTTTTTTTTGGATAATGAGAAAACTCACATAAACATTCTTAAGTGGATTTTTAATTTTTTCATTATATCGATAGTTTTCGATAAGTGGGGAAGGGCATTAAATAAGTTGATTTCTTTATGAGTAACACTTTATTCAAAGAGAGGTGAGGTAACATGGTTATAATGTTTGCATCACATTTATTTATGATTTGTTTATTTATCTGATAAACTTTTTATTTTTTTCCCCAAGTTCAAGAAGTTTAAATGGGCCAATCGATATCCATATTGAATGTATGAAATCATTCTCATGTTCAGCTGGAAACCTCAAAATGTTCTCATTCTACAAATTTTATAAAACAGATGTATTTTTGAATAATTTTTTCAAATCCACCTCACTTGCTGCATTCTTAACTTCAAATTTACTGCAGCCGAAGTAATGTTACACTTTTGTTCACAAACCCCAGAATATATGAATACATATTTAAACATCATTTATTCTCAAATAGGTACGTCTTTTTTTATTTAATTTTAATTTTTTTTTGTTTCGATATTATGGATAGGTAAGGCTGAGTTGAGAAATATAGCTATTTCACATATCACACAGAGAAACAATTATTTTATTATTTTCTAAGAAAAAAACACAAGTATCGGAAACCTGTTTTAAAATTTATGATTTATTATATTAAAAGTCGCTTAAATTTATAACATTACATTATGACATAGAGAGAATATTCATAGATATAATGCGGGCCTGTATGGAAGTATTTAGAGTAAGCATTGACTTGTATATACCCCACAATTCGTTTGACAATTATTTCATATTTGAAACAAATGATTTTTTTAAATTTATCATTAATTCATTTTTAAAAAAATGTTGATTTACTGTAAAACATGGATGATAATAATCTATTTTTCAAAATGTAATATTAAAAAATCGAAATCAAAAATATTTTCACATATGCACAGAAATCATAATATTTATTTTAGTTAAACCATAACTTGGTAATTTGATAAGTTTTAAGAAATAATGTATTCATCAAGATACACTAGCTATTAACAGTTATTAACTCTTAGGCTCTGAGACCTTTGTATTATATGAATGAAACAATAGAAAAAAATAAAATTAATAAATGCTAGAAAATAAATGAGTACACAAATAATAATATTAATAAATACAGTTGCTACAGTTTTTAAATTTAAGTTATGATAATTATTTTTTTTATAATTCTTCCAGAAGTATCATTTTCATGACGGTATTTCGAGACATTTCTACGTCCCTTCCTCAGGTCACAGTATGCAAAAGAAAGAAAACAAAAAAGAAAGAAAACAAAAAACTAATTATAGCAAAAAAAAAAAAATTTTGTAATGAAAAAAATGAAAAAATAAAACAATATTTCTTAACTTGACACAAGCGGACATATTGTGGAAACTTGTAATAAATAAAGAAAACATTCTTTGTGAAACATTGTCCATTCCACAAAAAAATATAATATAAAAAACTACCGGTTTCGGTATACACCATCAGGTTTAGTAATAAATATACTATGTCTTAGAATATTTATAACTAAACTTGACGATGGTGTAATTCCGAAACAGGCAGTTTCTGTATAACAATTATTTGTGGAATAGACTACATTTCAATGATTAATTTTTTTAAATTTAATATAAATAAATTAAATTAACATATTAGCAATAAAAACTGACATAATTGCAGAGATATTGTGAAATAATTCAAATGGACTTGAAAATAAAATAAAACTGGTTTATTTAATATGTTGTCTAATTTCACTAACTATATATACATGGGAGTACTTTCGGTATTTCTACCATCCTCAGCCAAAAGCATAAGTACTTAGTAATATAATACTTATGCTTTTGGCTGAGGATGGTAGAAATACCGAAAGTACTCCCATGTATATATAGTTAGTGAAATTAGACAACATATTAAATAAACCAGTTTTATTTTATTTTCAAGTCCATATTAGCAATAAAAATAATGAAAATAATAAACAAAAAGTAGATTCGACAGACCCTATTGGGGAGGGTACATGGGGCGGAACTCCCCCCAAGAAACTTAAAATTATAGTTATGTATCAAATAATGTTTTTGTTCATATATTTATGTGAAGTTAGTCAATATAAAACTTCTTTGATTTTATTTTGTTTTTAATAATTTTTTAAAACCAATTGTCGACAAATTTAAAAGGAAGTCACTTGAAATGATCCACTTGAGATGTCACCTTTTTGAAAAATGATATTGAAGACAGGAGACAGATATGTGATCAGGGTAAGCAGTTTTTCAGACAACTTATCCTTCGACTAAGCCACTTATCTCTACTCTCAAGATAAGCTGACACCAACTAATATCTAGATAGTTTTTTTTTTTTTTTTTTTTTTCTTGGATAGTCCTTGAAGCTCTATCTTTTATCCAATTTAAATCATCCTTCACAATATCTTCCTGCAGATCCAATAAATTAATCTTCATTAAATCTTTTTCAATTTTTCTTATTTATTTTGTCCTCTTTCTATCTCGCTTTTAATAATAATAATAATTTTGTCTTTTGTAAGAAGATTTTTTACTTACAATAATATAACTTTTTAAAGCACAGCGTCTAAAATTTCAGTGACCTTACAATTATAATAAAGTAACATTTAAGTTTGCTTGGTTGACATATTTCTATATTCCTCAGATTACCTGAGACTCTGTAACCCTGTCCTCTAGAAAACTCCATGGGGTTTGAAAGTCCTGCCTTAAAATAACATTTACGAATATTTGTGTTGCCAATAATATAATAAAATAAAATATAATATTAAGAAATATGTCTATATATACAAATTGAGGAGTTTGGAGCCAGAGCGGACCAACTGGTTGAAACTGAACAGGTAGAAAATAGCAATTGAAAATTGAGTACATTTTGTTTATCTCCAATAATGGGCCCCAAATATTTATCTATATTTGAAATTTTAGAATAGTATTGAATGAGTGATCTCTTTTTGTGTTCTATAAAGTTTTTGAAGGCCGTATGATCCATTGCGACTTTGAAAATATATGCACAAAATACTTGTGGACTAAACTTAAAGTGCTGCTATCTATCACTGAAGTGAAGAAACTAAGTGATCCACACTGGTTTTGAAAAAGGGAACCTATGCCAACATCAGGGTGGTAATAACTCATTTTCCGAAAAATTGTGGGTTGGTCCGCTTTGGCTCCAAACTCCTCAATTAAAGAATGAGGTTTATAGAAGAATACTTAGTACATATGTATAAAAAATAAAGGCTATATGATTTCTATTAATAGTATTTATTTCCGTTAAACCATAACATGGTAATAGGATACGACATAAGAATGTATACATTAAGATAGCTTATTTAGATACATATACAGATAAGCTTATTTAGATACATAAACAGATATTAACTCTTTGAGTCTGACACACATGGATTATAATTAACAATGCTACCAAAAAATAAATTGAACTGAATAAAAAATAATAATATTATTCAGTAGATAAATAAATTATATAATAAATACAGTAGACATATACCACTGTCTGATTTCTCCCCTTTCGTCATTTTGTCAATGCCATATTTTTCTCTTTTAGCAAATTTGCTTGTATATATTATTTATACAGTTGTGAATATCTATTTGTAACTAAAAAAAGTAATATTATTTATAAAAATAAATACATTTTTCATTGTTTGTTTCAGTTGCGGTTACAGTTGTACTGGTCTGTCTGACAGCTCTTCCAATCGTCATGTTCATCATGGGTAAATTATCTTTTATTATTTATTTTCTAAAATCAACTTTATTATAACTAAATATACTTTACTACAGTCGGACTCATGTCCTCCATGGTGCGTCCTGGTAGTAGGCGATATGACCTTGTAGTTTAAGGCCGGGCATGAGTCATAATTACTAACTATAAACAATCAGTTGCCCATTAAACCATGAATATATGTGAGAAATAAGGTCGGATGGTATATACGATAGACAAAATAATTAAATACATTTAACGCTAATTAGTTATTGTGACTCATGCCCGGGCTTTAACTACGACCTACTTGCCTACTACCAGAGCTCTCTGGTGGACATGAACCTGACTCAACCATGAGTGACTTAAATTTTGCCTACCCCAAATTTTCATATTCACCAGGGTCTTTAACGATTACCTGACATTGTACAGGCTCGGGACCATCGCTTAACGTCTCATCGTTTTTAAATTTGTAGTATTGAATTTAAATATAAAATTTCATGTCGATACATTCATTATTTTTGAAAATCAATGGATATCGTTCTTATGGGGTTCTGGATACGCATATCATATTTCGTATCGATACATTGATGACCTCGGTAAATATGTTCACAGACCTACACACAGACTGGAATTTTTTTTTCATTTTTGGATTCTGGTGGTCGGAAAATTGACCGATTGCTGGTGACCCGTTTCAAGATTTCTTCCCACCTTGCTGGTTTTAATATTGTATTGGAAAAATACTAAAATATTATCGCAGGACCTCTGCATTTTAACAATTTCCGGTGATGAACTTGGGATCACTATGTCTGAGCCCGTGCTCTCAGCGACTAGAGTATAGAAGACATTGTGTTTTCCGCACATAGAGAAAGAACGCAACCCAAGAGCCTTGAAATAGTATTACTTCCATTAGGGGGGTAGGGGAAGAGAGCCGGGACCCAGATTGGATATAGGGAGAGCTAGGAAATTAGATTAGGATTGTAATCTAGTGTCACAAAGAGAAGGTCAGTCTAGTCGGCCACCCGAGGTGTTTCAGGACTCCTCATCCCTCTCCCAGGTCTGGCTATGGTAATCTAGGCTCACAAAGGATAGGACAGCCTAGACAGACAACAGAGGTGGTTCAGGACTCCTCGTCCCTCTCATAGGTCTAGCTATGGTAATCTAGGCTTCAAAGGATAGGACAGCCTAGTCGGCCAACCGACGTGTTTCAGGACTCCTCGTCCCTCTCATAGGTCTAGCTATGGTAATCTGGGCTTCAAAGGATAGGACAGCCTAGTCGGCCAACCGACGTGTTTCAGGACTCCTCGTCGCTCTCATAGGTCTAGCTATGGTAATCTAGGCTTCAAAGGATAGGACAGCCTAGACGGACAACCGAGGTTTTTCAGGACTCCTCGTCCCTCTTCCAGGTCTGGCTATGGTAATCTAGGCTCACAAAGGAAAGTACAGCCTAGACGGACAACCGAGCTGTTTTGAAGCTCCTCGTCCCCCTCTCTAGTCTGGCTATAGTAATCTAGACTCACAGCCTAGACGGACAACCGAGCTGTTTTGGAGATCGTTGCCCCCTTTCTAGTCTGACTATAGTAATCTAGGCTCACAGCCTAGACGGACAACCGAGCTGTTTTAGAGATCGTTGCCCCCTCTCTAGTCTGACTATAGTAATCTAGGCTCACAGCCTAGACGGACAACCGAGCTGTTTTGGAGATCGTTGCCCCCTCTCTAGTCTGACTATAGTAATCTAAGCTCACAGCCTAGACGGACAACCGAGCTGTTTTGGAGATCGTTGCCCCCTCTCTAGTCTGACTATAGTAATCTAGGCTCACAGCCTAGACGGACAACCGAGCTGTTTTGGAAATCGTTTCCCCCTCTCTAGTCTGACTATAGTAATCTAGGCTCACAGCCTAGACGGGCAACCGAGCTGTTTTGGAGATCCTTGCCCCCTCCCTAGACTGACTATGGTAATCTAGGCTCACAAATAGAAGGATTCAAAAGCCCCTATGTAGGTTAATTATTGATTTTTTACCCAAATGGTCGATTGATTATGGAGGGAGAGCGAAACGTTTATTGATTAATTCTTTCTGGAGAAGTACTCTTCTGTCGATTGGTAACCATAACATACGTTTACCCTGAATATTTTGTGGGTTCTAGTCCTTAATTTCCTGGTGCTAACATTCCCTCTGGTACCTGTGACCTGTAGATTTATCAAATAAATTTTCACCTGGGTAGCCAGGGAATCGGGAAGGCAGGTATATTGATAAGCAATCAATCATACAGGAAACCAACCTTCTAAGCCCAACCTTAGGTATATAAAAAGATTTATTGCTTTCAGAATTCTATTTAGTCAGCGGAAAAGTAAATTTGGCGTCAAAATAATATGCAGTGCTATCTTTTATCTGAAGAGATTTTGACAGAAATGCTCATTGCTCCTCATCGTTTCTTCCTTAATCCATAGCAACTATATTAATGTATCAATATATTTTTTGTGACATCGTCGTTGTTGAATCTCCTACACCTTTTGCTATACGAAGTATAGGGGAAGTTATGTGATCGGTCCGAAATTTCATGTTAGATTTTCACCGGTATATCATGTTTCCTATCCCTTGATTATATACACAAATACTCTAATAATTGCCGATGTAACGAATGTATTGACACAAAATTTAGTATGAGGATTCAGAAGAGCCACCCAAGTGAAATATTGATTTTTAGCCCAAAAGCTTGATTGGTTTTGGAGTAATAGCTGAACCTAATTGATTAATTCATGCTTTAGAAGATACCAGTGAACGCGGCCATAGTGTGAACTTATTTTTTGAAATATTGTCTATTCCCCAAGAAACTTACACTTAAACTAGCAGTTTTGGCACTACGTCATCGTTAGGTTTAGTTGTACAGTTTGCTGAATGCGAATCTATACTTGAATATAAAGCGAGAATGTTCGTTTCTGTGTTTGAGGTCATCTCGAGAACTACTTAACTGATTAACTAAATAAAGTACTTAAATAACTCTTGCACCGTTGGAAAACTTATTTCATTCCGTAGGGCGTAGCCTTTACATCTCGCTGTATCGAAAGGAAACTGAACAGTAATGGTAAAAGTGAAGCAACTCGGAGAAGAAACGGTCATACGGACGCCATTTATTATATATGCTGTCGAAACCGTGATATATCAATATCATGTAAGGAGAAATTGTTGGTAATAAAAAGTTCTATAAAACATTCCGCAACAGGATATACCTATGTGTAATAGATAGCCTTCAATAAGAATCTCTCTACATAAATCTGTAGTTTTATCTGTCTGTTCTTGTAACAACTTGGCTCGAAAATTATTGAAATTATTATGTTGAAATTTCATATAGCATCCTTATAAGCTCGATTGAATCTTAGGCTACCTGAACGAGGGGGTGTGGGAGGTTTTTTCGTTTTTCCTTTATGGCTTCAGCAACTACATAGCCAAAGCGAGGGGGTTAAAATATAAAATGAATACTAGCTCTTTAAGGGTTGATTAGATTTTCATGAATTTTTTTTGTAGAGTTCTGGATACACATAAAAGTTCTTGTCAATATATATTCATTTTATAGGGAGTGATCGTTTTCATAGACTGACTTTTCATTGTTGGAATTAGGGGCAGCAGAGGGTTGGAAAACATGAAATTCAGCTGAAATTACAACAAATAATTTCTTACCGATTGCATAAAGTCCCCTATATTCCGTATAGCTGGTTAAGTAAACAAATAAAAACGGAAAAATTCATTTCAATCGTTAGTTAATTTAGCCCATGATTAACAATTAAATGTTATTGATTTTATCTTTTCTTTTAATTTTCCTTATTTTGTAGCAGCCAACACTAGAGTTGACTATTGAAGATGTGGCGCGACCTCTCTTAGGCCTTGTACACACTTGTATACAAAGTCGAGCGATTGACATGTATAGAGTCTGTCTATAGATATGTGTCTGGACAGTGTATATAGACAGTCTAGGGACTTTGTCGCGTGTCCACACTTGAATGCCTTGTTCCTTGACCTTGTTCGGATTGCTGCTTGCGAAGGAACTGGATGAAAATAATATTCTGCTCAGTGTCCGAAACTAACCCCGAAAGTCAACAAGGAAGTTGCAGTAGAAGTAATAAGTGTTCGTATAGCGAACCAAGCATTCTTTCCAGGAGATACCCTGCTTTTTTTCGCCTCATCAATTGTTTTGTGCTCCCGATGAAAAGCTGTTTTCAGATTATGGATTTTTTTCTCAAAAACTTTTTTCTCTGTTGACACTTCATATTTTGGCCAGTTTTTTGATAACTATTTTCTTCTTTGTTCAATTTTTATAATCGGGACTAGCTGTGCCGGATTAGCCACGTAGCAAGAGTAGCAAATGCTACGGGCCCCGCGAATTGGGGACCCCGCGCTCCAACGCCTGTCTGACCGTAAAAAAATATCAATTGAGATAGGAGCGTAAAAATACTTTGCATGCTTTAAGCGCGAAGCGCTTAGGCTATGCTTTACTCCCACCTGAAAATCTAAAACTCGATTTCGTCACGTTGAATCTTATCTGAAATTAATCATTTACATTTATATGGTATAAAAATATATCTATTAGATAGGAAATTAATTAATTAACAGATTTGATACATTTTTAAGTCTATCAATTAACACGTTCATGTAAAAATAAGTATTTTACTAACTTTTTAACGTTAATGTCCTAATGTTTATGGTGTTGGAAACACTACAACTCCCAATAAATACATTTTTTTCAGCTTTTTTTTCTTTTTTAATTTTTCGTAGTACTCTTGAGCAGATCCCTTTTTAAAAGTTGCCTCTGGATCTGCAATTTTATAAACTTTTATTAAATAATTCTTTAGAATCGTGTTTCTCAAACGTAGCATTTACTTATCTCTCATGATCACTAACTGTAGTGGCGAACGTTCTTTTTCAACATTAAAACGTATTAAAAATGAGTTAAGGAACACGATGGGCCAAGAACGTCTTAATCATCTCACTTTGATGAATATAGAGCATGATTTACTTAAAGAAGTCGATATTGAAAGGGTTATCTCTAAATTTGCCCATATTAAATCCAGAAAAGTTTATTTGTAACAGTTTTGTTTATTTTATACCCTAAACTTGAGAACCTAAAGCAAACCAAGGGCCTCTTGACAGAATTTGCTACAGGCCCCTCGCTGGCTTAATCCGGCACTGGGGACTAGTCACATCCCACAAACAAGATGCCATGTGAAAATCTTCAATTAACAATAACACTTTCTCTGTAGATCTCATCTTGACAAGAAAAACAGGAAAAAAAAAGAAGAAGGTGCGTTCTCCTGGGCTGACAGAGAAAAACTGGAGACATTGTCTGCCAAAACGTCCACACTACGAAATATGGCGCAACATTGTCTAACAATTGTCTGATGTCTCCCATTTCAAACGGGAGACAAACGTTCTGCGATTTTGTTCCAAAACCGTGTCTATATGAATTTGTCTCAGGATTGTCTATAAACATGTCGAGCGATTGTATATAGGCATTGTCTAATTACAAACCTCTCGACTTCGTATACAAGAGTGTACAAGGCCTTAGATCTAATGGTTAAAAATATTAATAAAATATTGTGAGCATTAAAAAAATAATAATTTAATCAAATTAATAAATTAATTTTTTTCGTACCGAATAGTGACTGACCATAAGAATACATGTACATGAAACACATTTTTCGAAACGAAACTAATATAAACGGAAGAAAATATGGGACCGAATGTAGAGAAATAGGATTGTGAAGCTCCGGGCTTATTGAATGTCAATTATGGGATAAACCGCAGGGATCTTCTTGTCATTGGTTTTATTTCATATTTGGACAAAGAATGATATGGACATGACAATCCCTTTTGTTTTATTTTTATTGCTGTCAAATGTCCATTATATTTTCATGGTTTTTCATGAGATGTATATTTGAAAATTTTTGAAAAGACCTATACACGGAGTACATGTGCTTGTAAGAACCCTCAATATCCTACCATTTCCATTCCTCCAATTTAACATAAGCAAGGAGGCCGCGCCGGCTCAAGTAATCTCTTTCGACTGCAGTAGAGTTGCAAATGAAACTGCTTGTCTGGAGAAAGTAGTCAACACTAGCACTTCCTAGATTCTTGCTTACTAACTATATCAACAAGTTCTCTCGGATAGCGCCATCTCCAGGGAGAATTGCTTAGTTGAGTACGAAAGAAAGGAGTTAAGACAACGGGTTAACTTGAATTTGGAAAAGTGGTGCATATGAAAAAAAAATTGAGGTCATAATTAAACATTAAGAAAATGAAAAGTCGTCGACTAATCACCGGTAATATACTTCCCCAGCGCGAAATCATATATTATTTTTTCGCTCATCCTTCAAAACAAATCGAACGTTTTGGTTACAAATCAGTACTGATTTATAATAATAATAAATTGATTTCCGTTAGACCAATACATGGTAATAGGATACGTCAAAATAATTTATACATTAAGATACAGATTTATAACTACTTGAGTCTAACACACCTATGATTAGTTGTAATAACAAAACTATTAAAAAAAAGTAAAATGAAATTAATAAAAACTGAACAAATAAATACTTAAAAATATATGAGTGTATAAACAAATTATACAAGATACGTTTATAATAAGTAGAGATATTTTTCAATTTAGTAAAAATTAAGATAACTATTTTTCAAAAAAACTCTTTAGAAGTGTCTTTATCTCAACGATGTTTCGGGACGTTCTTACGTCCAATCATCAGGTCCCAATGTGCGAGATATAGAAAAAAAAACAATGTAACTATAACAATATATGAAAAAAAAGAAAATATATTAATCAATTATAAATGGATATATAAAAAAGTCTAAATAAATAAAAAAATTTAAATAAATAAATAAAACAATAACGTACATTGAACTGACCTTCAAGGTGTGGAGGAACTCTGCCCAAAAAAAAAAATGAAAGTTTTGTATCAAATAATGTTTTTTGGATTCGAAACACGATTTTTTTTTTTATTGTGGTTATTTTATTCTTTTTGAACAGTGTGAATAAAATTCCGTTTCCGTGTAAAGGGTTTTATAACATAAACATTTTTAGTTGAAATTTAAATTTTTTTATTGTATCTATTGACTTCAAGAAGTGTGGAAGGGCATTAAATAAATTAACTCCTTTATGAGTTATACTTTTTTATAGGGGGTGGAAAATTATTAGTTGTAGTCCTTACCATGATTTGAAGTCAAATATCAAATTACATGTTGAATGATTCATAACATCGACAGTTATTGGATTTTTTTGAGTTGAGCTCTCCCTTTAATCCCGCCCTCCCTTCGACCGATCTGACTGAAAATCAATAAGTCCGTATGGTCTTTTGGATACATATATAAAATTAAGGGTTGAGTTGACAATCAAGGGTTCAAATTCCTGGTCCATTACATGACTTCCTTTATACATCGTATAACTGGGGAATTAAGAACTAAACTATACTCTTTTGTCTGATTGCCAGGTATCCAGTTCGTACGTGACTGTCCCAAGGAGCCCCGCATCCCCATCTACATGATCGTGGGTGGATCCTTTGGCACCATCAAGATGCTGTGGATGGTCTGGCGGCAGGTGCGAAGTTTGCGGTTTGAGCGGCGTCAAGTGCGAGGCGGTTCGGCTCCCGTCCTCTCTGCACCCAGCCGTGTCGCAGACTTCCTTCTCTCCTCTTTCCTGGTTGTCTGGTTCGTCTGTGGTAACTTCTGGATCTTGGGTATCTACTGGCCTGAGTTTGAAGTGCAGCTCTACGACCCCAACCGATGGTGTCACAAGACGCTCTACATTTTTGCTCTGGTGCAGCTCGGTGTTATCTACTCCATTCTGGCTGTTCTCGTTCTCATGTCACTGTCCTTCCTTGCTTGTCAACTGTCCAGCAGTCTCTTTGTATCATGTAAGTATAATATATATTATATATAAATATATAAAAATACATAAAAAACCCAACTACAAAGAAAGAAAAAGTCGTCGATGAATCACTGGCAATATATTTCCCCAGAATGAATTAACCAAATAAGGTTATGCTCTCCCTCCTAAAACAATTGACCGTTCGGACTAAAAATCAATAGTTGATTAACATAGGGCCTTCTGTATCATATTAAATTTTGTGTTGATAGATTCATTCATTAATGGGGTTTTTGAGTTGAGACCCTCTACTCCCTACTTCTTTTCGGCTCATTTTGCGGGAAATTAATGGCAGCTGTCCTTTTGGGTTTTTGGATTTAAATATAAAATTTTATGTCGATACATTCGAAAACACATAATAAAATTTCGTATCGATACATTCATTATATCGGGAATTATCGCGTCGGAATTATCCGAAGTTCAGAAAACATGAAATTCCGTTGAAAAATCCGCATCAATTTTTTGACCCAAAAGTTCCCCTATACATCGTATATCTGGGGAAGTAAAAGTGGAATACGATTCTAGAAAGGGTAAGATTCTGCCAACGAATAAATAGTAATGAAATGTCGAAATTTGTGCGAACGATGGCGTATGCCGAAACCGGGCCCTTAGTATTTTTATTTATTATTTATAATTTTTTATATTTATTTATTTACATTTTTTGGGGAGTTAGACAATATCTTAGTTTTCCATTATATCAACACAGATTACAAAAATATATTCGGAGATTGAAATTGGGTGAGTATTTCTCAGCTGTGGATTCTATGGACTAAATATTAATTATTGTCATGGAATAATCTACAAGTTACATGGCTAGTGTAGTCTTTGGGCTAACAGTGATATTAGAGATGTTTTCGCCAGAGATCTTGTGGAAGTTCATTGTAAATACTACTGAATAAAACACTTAGAACGAGTCAAAAATTCCACTATATTTGTATAAAAGACACAATCTATTTCGCTGGTTAGAGCATTGTCAAGTTTACAGGATACATATGACTTATGACTGAAAAAAGGTCAAGATAGAGGGGTTTTTTTTTCAAAATATTACCACCAGTCATAAGTCTGTATCCTGTACACTTGACAATGCTCTAACCAGCGAAATATATTGTGTATTTTATATAAATATAGTGGAATTTTTTGACTCGTTCTAAGTGTTTTATTCAGTAGTATTAACAGTGATATCGCTTTATCCGTGTTATATGCCTTCTTCATTACCCCGGTTAGTCGGGAGTAGAGTATATTTTACTTTTTTTTTTTTTTTTTTTTTTTTTTTTTTTTTTTTTTAATCTAAAAGAGAATGTATTGTAAATTGTTTCAGAGCGATTCTATAAAGGGGTGAGAGCCCTTTAAAACGCCGAGTGTCACAATTGGATGAAATGATTGAAGCGAGAACATGACATACGAGTATATACATCTGCCTCCGTGCTTCGCCGCAAGACTCATACCAGGTTTCTTATTGTCTATCAAATGTCTTATACTTAAATTGTTTTTTGTGTATATATATATATATATATATATATATTTATTGTTGTTGTTGGAAGAGTGAACAATGATTACTTTGTTATTTTAATTTAATTTTTATGGAAGTAGAAAACATTGAATAATTCATTTTACATTTGGAAAAAATGTCACAAATTGTTAAAAAAAAATTAAAATATTAGATGTTGAGGAAGAATATCCTTGATTTGAGACGAGTTTGTTCTCTTGAAGGTGGTTTGTTAACAAACAAAGGTAAATAAACAAACTTAGGTAGAAAAAATGTATATATTTATTTGATTCTGTCAACGTTGTGCACATCAAGGCATCATCATTAACATTTGAGTTAATAATATATTCTTTATAACATCTTATTTTCTCTGGAACAATTACTAAAATCTACATATCTTTTTATGATAAACCGGTAAAATGAACAACATTTTTTATATATAACCATTAAAGTTTTAGTAGTCAATATCTAAAAAAAACTTATATCATTAAAATCACCATGTGACCTAGTAACTAAATCAGCAATTACTGCAGCTTAGCAGGTTATTCTATTATTGAAAAATATTTATTTATCGACTATGACTCAATATATAGAAATATTTAAGTGATTAGTCGATATATATCAGTCTATATTATTTACTAATCGATATTAGATAACGTTTCTACATAGTTAGAATTTAAGTTATTAAATATATTATAGTAGGTCATCTCGCCTACTACCAGAGAGCACTTCCGTCGCCCGACTCTACTACGGGAGTCCTAAATTTTGTCTGCCTAGGTTTATTTATCTGGAGTAGGGGTCTTTAACGAAGAGTACCTGACAAACGGAACTATCGCTTAACGTCTCTCAAGGACTCACTACCAAGATAAAAAGGCTAATTAATGTCCTTAGCAGGGTTTTTTCGAACCCGCGATCTTGAGTTCAGAAGGCTAGCACACTCCCTCTGAGCTACCATAACTCTCTGAATATATTATATGTTATAAAGAATTGATTATTAACTCAAATGTTTTTGTTCCCTTATGATAATGTCTTTATGATAAAGCCTTGATAGGCGGAAAATATATATATATATATATATATATATATATATATATATAGGTATATAATTTTGTAATTACCGCCTATCAAGGCATTATCATAAAGACATTATATAATAAAATATACATTTTTGCAGAAATAAGTTCGACCTTTATTTGTTTACAAAACCACTTTCATCAATTAAAATACTATCTAAAACATTATTTACTGCTGATTTCTCATATAATTATTACTGTGCGATAAACTTACCTATATACATATATATATATATATATATATATATATATATATATATATATATATATATTATGAGCATTGGATAATTATTTGAATTTTCAATGTAATTACATTAGTTCGTACCTAACTAACTTTATATATTTTTTTAATCAATTTGGAAAAAAAAAACTAACTGTAACAAGGGGCACAAAAACAATAAAAGAAATATTTATCATATATTATCCATGTATAAATAAAGTTTTATTATCATATTTGGATTCAGTATATAAAATCCTAGCATAAACTTAGGTGAAAAAATATAATATTTATTCTTATTTTATCGTACAAATAAATTTATCTTGATTATTTCGCTAAAGGTGAAGTATTCAAGAACATCATAATAGTTTGTATATTATTATACATAACAATTGTAAGATTGAGTTTTGTATTTATATAATGTATTATTAGATTTAAAGATTGTCTAAACACCAATTTTCACTACCGCATTTTTAAGCGAAAAAAAATAAATATGTAATTATAAACTTAATACATTAATTAAATAAAAAATAATATATTTAAAAAGTGGTACTTCACTTTTTGTTAATAAATTTTGTGCTTTGAAAAAATTAATTTTGTTAAATTTTTCGATTATAGGTCATTATAATATATATATATTTTTTTTTGTAAATAATTACTGGATTGATTGTTCAAATATATTTGTATATTTGTTAATATTTCGGTGCTTCTATATTAGATTGAAAAATACAATTTTTGGATTTTTTGTAAAGACAGTTATCTCTTACGGACGTTTATTTACGCTACATACGGATCCTAATTGAAAATTTTAACTAGAAAACCAGCACTATTTTCGAAATAATTGTTTTTATATTATGTTAAGAAATCATTGAGTATCAAATGAAAAATTATCACAAACAAATATTTTTTAAAGGTTTTGATAGTAATACATGGAACACCAGAGCTGTGCGAATCCGTTGCTAGAGAGATAGCGAATCTGAAGAACGTTCTTGTATGCTCATATGTAAATGAAGCAATGAAGACAAGTGTACCGCATCTCAAGGAGGTTACTTTCAAGGCGTCCACAGAGGCATTGCTTTGTTTTATTAATGGCTTTCCTCTTGGTATAAATTTACAGTTGGCACACCTGGAACTCTTGGGTCCTCTGCAGATTTAACAAAAAAGAAATGTCGGTGAGTCATCGATAATGTACTTCCCCATCACGAACTAAGCTTTAGCTCAGGGACTTCTGAATCATCATACTGAATTTCGTATTGATACATCGACAATTATGAAGGTTTTGAAGTTAAACCCCCTCTTCTGATCACCACTTCATTCTGACCGATTTGGCTGAAAATTGATAGGTATTATGTTTTGTATTCCCATTTAAATTTCGTGTCGATATATCCATTGCTTTGGGAATTATTGGGATTTTTGTGTTGTCCCCACTAATCCCCCCTTCGATTTGGCAGACTGGCTAAAAATCAATTGATGTCGTCCTTACGGGGTTCTGGATACTCATATATCATTTTCGAAATCTAGGTGACAGAAAAAAATTATTTCGGTGAAAAATCAACATCGAACTTCCGACCGATTAGGTAACTTCTTATGTACATCGTACAGTTGGGGAACTAACTTTATCGTGGAACCGATGTCGGCACTCTATTCCAGGATCTATACATTTTTTGTCATACTTTTTCGGTGCTCTACTATTTCTATTTTCCGAGCTATACGAAGTATAGGAGAAGTTATGTAATCAGTCGGAAATTTGATGTTGAGTTTTCTCGAAATTTGAAATTTTCCGAACCCCTGATTTCAAAAATGAAAAAACAAAAGAGCACAGCGACTGTACCCCAACCGATGACGTAGAACTATGTCTAGTATATTCAGTTTTCAAATTAAAACAAAATACATTTTTCTTCTTTTATTTATTTCATATAAATGTATGCTATATACAATTCATGGTAACTAACATAATCAATTATTTATTGATTTCACCAGAAGTAGAATGAGCTGTGTTACTGTTGTCAATTGTGTAATACGATATATTATAAAACATGTTTCAACCCTTCATCTTTCATAAATAAATACATATTACAAATAAAATAAATACATAACTCATTCTCCTCTTTCAAGAGAGGGTTGCCTGAAGGTAAAAAGTTTAATATATGACGGATAGATGGCGGTTCGCGACTCTTCTACTAACTTTGAGACACAATCATTCAGGATTTCGCCTAATTTTTAGTTTCTATGCTGCAGTATTTAAGGGATAAAAGATGAAGGGTTGAAACCAGTTTTATAATAAATCGTACAGCACAAGCTTTCTATCGGTGTTTGGTTCATTTTTCTACGATTATTATTTTAGGAGATATATGAGCTCTCAAATTGTGACACATTTTCGTACACTTTAACACCCCATATCGCCGGGAAAGACGTGGTTCTATTCGAACGTCAAGAAAATCTGGTTGTGTGTCCGGGAACACGATAACTTCTGATAGAATGAATGTATCGACAATAAATGTTATATGTGTATCAAGAATCTCATACGGACGACGCATATCGAATCGGGGATGGGGGAGATGTTCAGGTTATGAATGTATTGATATAAAAATGTAGTATGAGGATTCAGAAGCCAGAGGAAGCGTGCTAGCCTACCGAGCTCAAGATGGGGTTCGAAAGCCCGGTCGGCCCTTAGGTATTTGTCTGGGAGGTGGAAAACCGTTGAGTATGCCGTCCTTAGGATGGGACGTTAAGCATAGTCCCGGGCTTATGCGATTTCGGGTACTCATTACTTAGGACTCCCGCAGTGGAGTCGGGCTCATGTCCATCAGAGTAAGGGTACATCCATAGTGCACCGCTTCCCGCTTCAACCGCGGCAGTTGCAAACAGCCAGGTGAACCCGCGCGATTCTAGCTGGTGATGGTTATAGAGCACCGCTTGCGGGAGGCTACGTCAGTTGGCATAATGGAGCTATCACATGAGGATCTATTGTGTATTTTGTTGACAACAGATAATATTTATCATAAAATTAAACAAGAATGAATGACGAACGTCCATGAAATGAATAGGACTCGCCTTGAAGTAGGTAAATACCATACTTTATTACCTCAACTCAAAGCTCACTCCGAGAAATTTTACGAATATTTTCGAATGTATAAACAGACTTTCGACTACATCTTGAACAAAATCAAATACCGGATAAAAAAAGGATAGTGTAACTTTCATCAACAGAAGATTCTTCCTGAAGAACGTCATATGGTAACTCTGAAGTAAGTCGTTTTGAGTTATTAGTTTTGATTGTTTTATTTATACTAAATAAAAAAAATAGATGGTGCGCTTATTTTGAACAGGAGTTTATAATAATAAAAGTTTTGAAAATTTTATTTCAACAATAAATTCATGGTGGAAGCGTTAAAAATACACTTTTTTCAAAGATTAAGAACAACGTGCACAGTCGGAAGATAACAGCAAACTGACCGGGCGTGCTAAGCGGTAAGCGGGTAAAAGAAACAATAATTCATTCCAGTTAAAGCGGGTAGAAGCAGTTTGAGCTGGTTAAAGCAGGTAAGCAGGTGCACTATGACCGCCCCAATAAGTTTTCACTACTTTTTTTCGCCCGCCGCGATAAAGCGGGAAGCGGTGCACTATGGACGGTACCTTTACGATAGAGCGCTCTGGTTGTGAACGATAAAACTTCGTAGTTAAAGCTTAGACATGAGTCATAATAGCCAACTAACAGAAGCCATTATTGTCAACTATTGATTTTTAGTCCAACAGGCGATTGGTTTTAGAGAGAGAAACTTAATTGCTTAATTCGTGGTGATTCACCGACGGCTTTTTTACACTGTGATCACAGAAATACCTAATTGGTATTTGGAAAGACATTTGTGCTGCCGAGCGTGCATATAACTACGTTAAACCAGTGCTACACTCTCTTAGTACTTTGTGGAATTAAATTAGAATTTGTATCGTGCTGCTTCCATAAGCTCTCGAAAATCTCCCATCAAATGCATTTTTAAAAACTTCATTTTCCTGAACGAGGAAAGTAGAGAGATCTGCATTTAGGAGCCATATTTTTTTTTTTAAATAATATAAATATATTACCGAGCAGTGGCTCAGGGTAATTTTTTGTTCCCATGACGAGCATTACAACTTCTTAAAATACATTTTAAAATTCCTGAAACACCATTATGTCACATCCAAAACATAACTTGAAAATGATATATATACAGTAGAGCATCGATTATCCGAATACCGATCAACCGAAGCGTTCCAGTCGGTAAATTCTGACGACCTTGCTAATAAAGGACCATCCAGTGTGGAAATGTTCACTGCCTCGAGAGGGCCATGAAGTGGTTAGAAGAACAAGAAGAATGTGATGCTATTCAATTGATGTCTTTAAAACGTGTGCGAGATTTAGCGACAAAAAAAAAAGTCTCAGCTTTGAAATAAAAAAAAAATTTTGGACTTCTTTTCCTAAACTGTAGTGCTACTTTATGTAAGTCATGTATTTGTAAGACGTGTGATACCAAATAGTTTTGTGTTTAATATCACTGTTTCTTTGTTTCATATTGCTCCTATGACATTGGAACATCAACTTCGTAAATGATCGGTTATCAAAAATCAATTATCCGTTCGGATGGGTGTTCCCCCAGTCCGCAATTGTTTCGGATAATCGATGCTCTACTGTATTTAGTTATTATGACTCATGCCAGAGCTTCAACTACGAGGTCATATCGCCTACTACCAGAGCACTCTTTCGTCTCTCTGGTGAACATGAGCCCGACTCTACTGTGGGAGTCCTAAATGTTGCCTCCCTAGGTATATTCACCTAGCGTTGGGGTCTATAACGGGTTCCTGACATCGTATTGGCTAGGGAACATCGCTTAACGCCCCATCCAAAGGCCGGCGTGCTCAAGGTTTTGAACTAACGATCTTGAGCTCAGTAAGCAAGCATGCATACCACTGAGCTACCGGTGCCCCAATAATTGCAGTATTAGTAGTAATGAAAGTATTATCTAGTTTTAAATGTAAAAAAGAGATGGACATTTACAATGATGGGCAACAATTTTTATTCAAACAGTATTATTGTACTTTCAGTCTTACAAAAGATCTACACTTTTTGAATCTATAAATATACTTATTCGTTAATTATTTTAAAAAATGCATTTTTAACTTGTAAATAGCAGAAGAATGTCGAATATTTTATTATTTGTTATGCGTTTTAGTGTATGCATATATGCGCTTGAATTGCTGCAAATGATTTATTCAATAAAATTATTAAAGAAACAAAAATATAAATTTGTGCCGCAATGCGCACATAAAAAATGTATTCTTAACGTCGGACGTATTAAATGCTTCGGAAATATTAATCGACTTCGGTCTTATCATTTATGCACTCTGTATTTTTATTTATTATTATTATTATAATATTTTTTTATCAATATGCAATATTTTACTTCATGTCATTGAAAAGATTATCTACCAACTATCAGAGTAAATGGAGTGTGAGTAATTTTACTGTCGGGAAAAATATCAATACGTTTAGGAATTTTTGCATCCTATTATTCATGTTTTTTTTTAATTTTCAACTAGGAAATTTAATATACCAGCGAAAAAATTACAAAATGCGAAAATACTGTGCTGGCTATCAAAACACTGCACACGATAGACTTGTATAATTGTAGCAAGAAATATTTAGTTATTGGTAATTGGATATATCATGCAGTTTTCACATCAAAATACCTTATAAATTATAGTATTTTTGATTATTGGTGTGTAAACATCTTAGCACGCATCCCCAAAAAATGTACGTACTGTAGTAATCTCATGAAATTGTGACGAAAAAGCGAACGGACATCATGCGCACCGAGCTATTTTGTGAAGGGGATAGGTAAGTTTCTCTGTAGAATGATCATGACTGGCTTTAGCTCTGACGGCGTTTTTACATTGTTGTCGTGTTACGTTAATGAGTAATCTAGCAAGTGTTTTTAATTTTTAAAAAAATTTTACCATAAAAAATAAAAAATGTTGCTACAGAAATTGCATTTCTTCCTTATTTTCCAGTGAAAAAGCACATACACAATGCTTACACATAACTATGACTACTAATTAGACTCACGCAGCTTTTTACTTACCCACCTGTTCGAAGTATAAGAGATGTTAGGTAATCAGTCAGAAATTCGAAGCTGAATTTTAAATGAAATTTCATGTTTTCCGACCTCTTAATTTCAAAAATCTGTTTATGGTTTCTGTGAACACGTTAACTCCCGAGAGAGGGAATGTATCGACACGAATCTTATGTGTCTCCAGAACCCCATAAAGACGACACCTTTCAATTTTCAGTAAAATCGGCCGAAGCTTAACACAAATACTCCACTAACTACCGTTGTAATGAATGTATTTTCATATGTAAATTCAAAACCACTCAAGAAAGACAACTATTTAATTTTCCGCTAAATCGGTCGAAGAAAATGGGAGGGTTCAACGTAATGAATGGATGACGCAAAATTTAGTATAAGGTTTCATAAGTTTTCATGTGAGTCAACTATAGGATGTTTAATCTAAAAAGTCGACTGGTTTTGGACGCGGGAAGCGAAAAGATAATTGATTAATCCGTTTTGCGGAAGTACATTGTCGGTGTTTCTACGACGGCTTTTTATTTTATTTGGAGGGAAGAAGAATTTTCTCTCCAAGTTATTTGTTTGTTTAAGTGATATAAGAATATTGTCTAGAAATATGACAGAGGGACAATTGCAAATTCCCTATATCCGATCTTAAAATTGTATAAAATTGTTTTATAAACGTTCTACTTTCCCATATGTACGATTTATAGGGGAAGTTATGTAACCGGTCATAAATTCGATGAGTAGTTTTCAACGGAATTTCACATTTTCCTCCTGACCCTAAAAAAAAAAAAAAAAAAAAAAAAAAAGAAGTTTCTGTGTGTCTGTGAACACGTTAACTCCCGATAGAGAGTAAATGTATCGACACAAAATGTTTTATGTGTATCCAGAACTCTTTAAGGACGACATCTAGTGAGTGTCAGCCAAATAGGCCGAAGGGAAGTGAGGAGGCGTTGAGGGGGAGGTTAAACACAAAAACTCTAATAACTGCCACTATAATGAATGAATCGACACTCGCTAATTTTTGTTATTTTCAATTCCATATATATTTTATTTATTTATTTATTTATTTACATATTCACAACGAGAA
Organism: Aradus depressus; assembly: GCA_963662175.1. NCBI lineage: Eukaryota > Metazoa > Arthropoda > Insecta > Hemiptera > Aradidae > Aradus > Aradus depressus. Next base: position 28,180,790 of record OY759214.1, read on the forward strand.
AATTTGTCACTAGTGATTGTGATGATGTGCGGTGGCAAGTGTGTCGCTGTACTGCTGAGGTACGTGACCGAAGAGGAGTCCAGGCTAGTCCTGGAGCAGGTCCCTCTGCCATGCCATGCCCGCTTCAGGCGTCGTGATGGATTTGTGGGGAGAGTGTTTGTAGATAATTCTTGTATAAGTGGATTGCCGTGATGATGGAGTTTGTCGTGGAAAGTCTGATATCGTGTCCTGATAACAGAAGGTACAAATGGGATGTTAAGGTCATTATGTAATATGAGGTTGGAAACGTAAAATGGCGCATTGGCAATGTGGCGTAGTATGATTGATTGTATTGACTGAAATCGTTGTATGTTTGATTTTTTGGCTGATCCCTATATCTCGATGTCGTAAGTCCAGATGGGTTTTAGTATAGTGTTGTAAATGTGAAGTTTGTTTTCAAGCGATAATGTCGATCATCGTCCGATGATTGATTTCAGTCGTCCAACTCGTCTTTTGAGGTCTGTGCGTTTCAGTCTGATATGAGTTGTCCAAGTTAAACGTCTGTCTAAATGAAGTCCTAGATATCGGACAGTGTCGGATGCAGGAATGGGCTGGTTGTTAATGTAAACTGGTGGACAAGTGTTGTGTCTGAAGGTAAATGTGGTTTGCAGAGATTTGTCTCTATTAATTTTTATTCTCCATTTGTTGGCTCAATCTGTTAGCTGGTATAAATGTTCCTGTAAGTGTGAGCTTGCTTGTGTTGGGTCTGAGTGTGTTGAGAGAATGGCTGTGTCGTCTGCATACGTAGCGAGTAGTGTGATGTCGTGTTGTGGAATGTGTGATGTGTAGAGTTGGGGACTGAGGGAACTTTCTTGGGGGACTCCAGCTTTGACCTCCAAAAAATGCGATGAAGAAGATCCCTCAGACATCTTATAGTTTCTGTTCTCTATGAATGACTTAAGTATTAAATAATATGTGTGAGAAAGGTGAGTTTTAAGTGTGTAGAGCAGGCCTGGGTGCCAGACACGATCAAACGCTTTTTCAATGTCGTAGAAATACGCCTGTGCATAACTCTTTTCTTTCAAAGCTGGTGGTGATGTAATCGACCAAACGATGGCACTGGTATATTGTCGAATGTCTTTGTTGAAAGCCAAATTTATGGTCTGGGAGAAGGTTGTCTTGTGCAGTGATGTAGGTTTCCATATATATAAAGCCTTATAAGCACGACACCTATTAATTTTCGTGCTGGGTAAATAAATAGCCGGTGATTCACCGACAATTTTATTTCACTTATTTTTAATAATTTAAACTATGTAGGCCTTCCAATATTTCTTTCTCTGCCCTTCTTTGGAAAAATATATTTTTTTACTGAATGAATCTTCTGGACAAAAAAAGCGGCAATATATTTCTCTTCACATTTGGCTATATTCGGTTTCAATTGGTTTGTTTTGCCATTTCAGTGTTTTTCAGCTGGTTTTTATTCCCCTTCTCTCGTTTTCTGTGGCCTCTCAACTCATTCCCAAGATTTATTCCTCTATTTTATTTGTTTTTCCTACATTTCTTTTTTTCTTCCTCAGCTATACGAAGTATAGGGGAAGTTATGTAATCGGTTAAAAATTCAATGCGTTTCAATTGTTTTCTGAACTCCCGATTCCAAATATAAAAAAAAAATTGAATCTGTGAATGAGAACACGATAACTCCCGACAGAATGAATGTATCGACACGAAATTTTATATGTGAGTCCAGAACTCTTTAGCAACGGAACCTATTGATTTTCAGTCAAATCGACCAAAATACAAGGATGGAATTAGAGGGAGACTTAACACAAAAACTCTAATAACTGCCGAAAGAATGAATCTACTAACGACACTCGTTCATTTTTGTTTAATCTCGTTCAATCTCTTTCATGTATCCTTATATCTTGTTTTATATTCACAAGGAAATAAGTTATCATCAAAATCAGAAAATAACTATAAAGGCTCCCAGCCCACCTTAGTTTCTTTGACGCGGTCTGCAATCGTCCCCGGCGCAAGGGTCGTAGAGCCTCCTTCTTTCTCTGCCAGGAGGCGACAAATCGGCTGAACACTGGGTAGCCGGTCTCCGTTACCAGCGGCCATAGGTCGAGTCCCAGATACGATCAACTCCACCCTAGGCCCGTCATACAGCGGACATTCAAAGACCACACATGCTCTGCAGCCTCGACTCCGCCGCACGAACAGTTCAGGTTGTTCTTTCTCTTAAACGTTGTTGATGCATTCATTACATCGGCAGTTATTGGCTTTTTTGAGTTGAGCCCCCTCTGCTTCCCCCCTTCGGACGCACCAACCAGTTTTAGGGCTAGGTAGAAAGTAATGGTGAAGTCATCTCATAGCATTTCGGCTTCCTTAACCTTAAGGTTAAAAAGGTCCCCCCTCCCACCGCTAATCTGATATTGGTTAAATGTAATGGATTGAGATCCGTATTTTACTAATTTCAATCAAGTTGGTCCTAAGTTGTTAATTAAGATCCTAAGTCTGGAATAAAATTGATGTTGGGGACCTTGGGTCAAAAAAAAAAAAAAAAAATGTGAATTACCGGCAATGTATTGAATTAATCAATTAAGTTTTCGCTCTCCCAACAAAACCATTCGACCGTTTTGGTGTAATAATCAAGAGTTAACTAGTGACTTCTGTACCCTCATACTAAAATTTGTGTTGATACATTGGCAGTTATTGGTGTTTTTATGAAGGACATCCTTTTTTTAAGAGTCCCCTCTGATCCCCCTCTTCCCTTTGGGTGAATGAGCTGAAAATCAATAGGTGTCATCCTTATAGGGTTCCGGATACACTTATAAAATTTCTTGTCAATATCTGACCGTTAACATAACTTCCCGTATACCTCGTATAGCTGAGAAAGCAAAATGGAAATTGTTTACAATGAACATTTATAGGTAAGATAAACCTCCTGTAAAAGGCTTTCATAGTAAGTTCAGAACGTATGATCTTTCAATGACATGATGAATTAAATTTATATTTAAAGTTTCATAACTTAAGAGCATTACAATAAATATACATGTAGTCAACTTTTTTTTTTTTTTTATGATTTATTAACGTGATGTGCATTAATGTTCGTTGCTAAAAATATTAATAAATTAATATGGCAGTTTGAAGCCAACTAGTTTTTAAGTTTGCTGTGCAAACAATAAACATATTAAAACTTTGTTCAATTTGGTAAATAATAAAAATTGATCGCCACAAAAAATTGTCTTGATTGTGTGTACTGCTGACTTGAGTTAGTGTGTCTGTAGAACAAACTGAATTATTACATCTCATTAAGTCCGTAACTTACTCCAACCCATTTTAGTGTATATGCTTAAAGGGGGGAACTGCTTTGTGAGCTTGATTTCATTAGCATTTCGAATATTTACTAAACAATCTAAATTCTAGATACTTGGCTCTTCTTCAGTAGTTTACTCGTTGCCTTGGTAGCTCGTATTCCGTACAGTTTATGTTGTCTGAAACAATATATCTTGTTCTATTAAAACATGAGAAGCCGAAGGATCTGAACTCCCTGGGTACGATGTCTCTTAAATGGTGACTGTTGTATTTTTATGAGATAATTATTATAAATAATTTCATAGCACATATTTATTTATAACCAATAGGCAATACATCAATGAGAATCTACTTTAAAGAAGAAGAAATCACCCCCTCCAAAAAAAAAAAAAAAAAAAAAAAAAAACTAAGAAAATGGATGAGAACAAAGGAACAAAAGATATTCAGGTAAGTGGTCTTAATTTAACACCTTTCGATGAAAAAATTGGAACCTAAACATTAAGATTAGAAAATTATTTCGGTTTGAAAACATAAATAGTAAAAATTTTCAGAAAAAGAAAATTGAAGTACCTTCAAATTGAGCCCAAGTTTGTTCCAAATGTTGATTAATATGAGAACGGCTTCTGAAAAGTCTAATTATAAAAGTTACAATGAAGTTCTGAGTATTCTAAAAGATTATTTTGATCCTGTGGGGAATGAAATAGCGGAGCAGCATATGTTCCTAAGTAGAATCCAAGGGTCAAAGGAAATAGTGATGGAATGTACAGAAATCAGGAACCTTCTTAAGACATCCTGGCCTTCTGGAGGGAGCTGCCAAAGAGAAGGGACCTGAGGAGCCTGTAGAGGAGCAGGAGGCAGTGTGGGCCACTTCAGGAGATCAGCGAGTCAGGGCCGACCCTTGGACTGACTCATCTTGGAGGCAGCGGCGGCCCACCTCAGGAGATCAGCGAGTCAGGGCCGACCCTGGACCGTCTCTTCTTCTGAAGAAGGGGAGGGATTGCATGGTGACACGGTGGGAGTTTATATTAAAATTTATTAATTTGTCGACATTTGTCTTGAAAATCTGATCCCTGGATGTTCTTTTAGAGTTGAACTGCATATTCCATCACTGTTTTATTTGACCCCTGGATTCTACTTAGGAGCATATGCTGCTGTTCTATTTCATTCCCCACAGGATCAAAACAATCTTTTAGAATATTCAAAAATTCATTGTAACTTTTATTATTTATTTTTTTACCCCTAGCTAAAAAATCCAATGTGTGTCTTGGTTGGGTTTTGAACCCGCGATCTTGAGCCCAATAGGCAAGCATGATACCTCTGAGCTACCAGAGCCCTCAATTATAATTTATTTTAAGTGAAAATTATTTAAAATATATATATCTTTATTTTTTTTGTTTCCGTTAAAAATTAAAGTTACTTATAGTTAATCACGGTAAAATGTGATACCGTACTGGAAAACGACTTGGACATTCCGGTGAATATTCCACATAGATTTTTGACCGATTACGTAACTCCCCTACACTCGTCCAGCAAAAATTGAAGTTGTAAATTATGGGCTTAATGCTTGATGCTTACTGAATATTATGTAATTAATATTGCTTTTTTGAGAAATAAATGTGCAATCTTTTATTTTGATGGCATAGAGACAAATAAAAAAAAAAAATGCATGCCAATGCAAAAAAAATGCATGTGCGTCTTTTTTTTATATTTATTTTTTTGTATTTTGTTTGTGTTCGTATTATAAATGAGATAATAAATTTCATTTTTTGACGATGGTTTCAGGCTTTAAAAAAGATATATGTATAAAAACAAATAATAAAGATCCCTTTGTATTGTAGGGCTTATAATAAAATAATAATAATAAAAATATCTAATAGTATACTCTTTAGGATTTAGTATCTATACCTTTACTCAATCAACATCTTATATTATACAAATATTATAAGTGTATATAAAAGTATTTAATTATTGTAGTGTATATATTATGCGTATATTAATAAATGAGGTTATAATATTGTATATATTCGTTTTAAATTGTATGAAAAAGAAAAGAAATGACGGGCTTAGAATCAAAGTGGTCTAAGTGACATTGTTAAAACTTTGAAAAAACTGTGCATGAAGTTTTTAACTGATTAAAAAATCTATAATTTATCAAAACCGGAAATATTTTTTCTTCTGCTTTTATGGTAAAAGTTGTTGTCAGCAAACCATAAAATTGAATAAAAATCTTAAATTCAAGGTCACTGTTGATATGTTTAAGTTACTTGTTCATAACACCAAAATGGAATAAGTGATTCGCCATTAGATCTCAGCACTTGCTAGGATTTCACTTGTACAACTTTTTTCCTGAGCAGAACTATCATTTTTGTACCCGATTATGCACTTAACGAAAAATTTTCAAAAACGTCACTTGAACCATTTTGATTCTAATCAAAGTCAAATATCAACAAAGTACATGAGTTATTTATTAAACTTTATGAAATACTCACATAAAAATGTTTCATGTTTTATTTTTATTTTCTATCGCTATTTTACTTAAAAAATTATAAAATAAAATTTGTATCACTTCTATTTTTCTCAAAATTGTTAGAAAAAAAAAAAATTGTTAAAATAAATAAAATATAGTGAAATAAATTTTGGACCAAATTGGATTGGTAAATTATATATTATAATATATTTTCAATATAATACATCAGAGGATCAAAAACATTATATAAAAAAAATAATAAAAAGTTGTACTTCAATATATTAGTAGAGGTAACTAAAATTTATGAAACTATTTTCTATATTCTATTTATAGGAAATGTATTGTCCATTTCATCATTATACAGATTGTAACAGTTTCACAAAACTGTGAACAGCGACAAGTGATTATAAAAAAATTTTAATAAAACTATTGGAGCCAAAAAGTTCCAAGAATATTGTTCGTTTGACACCAATATCGACCATATAGAACTTAAGGAATCTCACGTAAATTGACATGAATAACCACCAGAAAGGTTACACAAACTCGCAGTGATCACCATCCTTTTTTCCCTTTATGAATTCTTACATTAAAAAAATATATAAATAAAAACTAAAAAAAAAAACTTATAATAAATTTAGAACTATTAAATGAGTTGATAATGTCATCGGAAGGTAGTCAAGAGAGTGGCGGTTTGAATATTGGAGCATCTGATTATAGCCGAAGTAACGGGCTAAATCTTTCGCCAATATTTTAGACCCCAGGAATGAGTAAATGCCTATGGTGTTTTGAGTAGAGATAACCCGCCGAAAAAACAGGTAAGCTACTCAAAATAATTCGGCAAAAATACAGTACAAGGTCCAATGCTCTAGATTATATTCATCAATTCAACACAGAAAATTCACAACCCCTAAGCTAATAATAAAAAAAAAAATCAATGTACAATATCTATCGAATTATTACTTATCTATTACTAGTAGAAAATTTGTAAAAATTCTTAAAACATTTTTTAAACATTAAAGTTCTTTTCTATATAAAAAAAAATACCGAAAATAATATATTTAAAAGCGAAATTTACCTATTCAATCATTGAGGGCGCCGGTAGCTCAGTGGTATGCGTGCTTGCTTACTGAGCTCAAGCTCTTCAAAACCCGGCCGAGACCCGACGTTTATTTTATCTGGGAGTTTAAAAAAAACTTAAGCATGCCGTCCTTCGTATGGGACATGGAGCGATGGACCCTAGCCTGGACGATGTCATTACTCGTTAAAGAGCCCTATCCTAGGTGAATAAGCGGTTAGGCTAAATTTAGAATTCCCATTGTAGAGTCGGGCTCATGTCCACCAGAGTGACGGCAGAGCGCTCTAGTTGGTATATATATATATATATATACATTATTAGCTAATGAGTTAGACAATATCGACATTAGCACAGTGGTCTATTAGATATAGGAAATACGAATTGGCTATCGACCATTACTGGCATTAGGAAGGTTATATAAGAAATATCAACATTTTTTCTGATACAAATGATTTGTGTATGTGAAGATTCTTTATCGGGACAGTTGCTTATATATCGCACTAGCAGTAATACCCGGCGTTGCCCGGGGAACTTTGACTTTTCTCCCAATATCTCCTATAAGGCTATTCAGTTCCTCGACAGTACATTCATAATGTTATAATTTTCAATTATTCATACGGAATAAGGCTTATAGTCCTTCAACTGTAGTAACGCTAGCTTTGGAGCTAAAAATAATTTATTCAAAAATATTTCTCATTAATCGTTGCAGTGGTTTTTGAGTTACAAAGATTGCGTGGGTGGATGCTGGGGTGGACCAGATATTGAGGTACTAATACGCCTATAACCTTCCACAGACGATGACGAACAAATTAAAAAAAAAAATTAATCAAATCCATCAAGCCGTTCGTGAGTTATAGCGGTACAACGCACAGACATTTTCAGCTTTATATATATGATATCCGAAAGAATAACGTTTTTACCCTCCCGTCGAATTAAGTGACAATACAGATTCTTCTATCGTATATGTGTATAAAATCATAAATTTATATCCAATATTAGCTATTGTCGACATTAGTTGACAGACGATAGATAAGCCGAAATCATCATATTTCCGACATTAACTAGTCCACTCTGTTATCTAATCTACATTAGCATATTTTACAGAAATTCGAAGAATAGTCGCAGAGCAGTGTCGTTTCCAGAATTAGTTTCCATATTAAGCTCCAAGAACAACCTCAATGAATTTATTATCTTACAGTTTCCGAGATAACCGAAGAATAAAAAAAACATAAAGGCGTAGTCAAGGTCCACGCCGTAGATTTTCCGTGAAAACATCGGGGTAAAATCATTTTTCATTTTCTTTTCGATGCTGCAGTAGCTCTTGCATTTGCTCGGCACTAGACTTTTTAGGTTTTTTAAATTCTTTTTGATGCGAGCTTTCCTCTGATTTGCGTTTTCTATAATTCCGCGCATATTTACGATTCATATAAGACGACATCTTTAATTTTTTTGCAATTTTCAATTGAATACCACTTTTTACATATATTTCGGCGAATATTTTTATTGTTTCACTTTGAGTCCTAGTAGTGATCCTCAAGCTTTTTACAATGACACCCGAATCAACGTCCTATCTAAACGCGTTATCACGCTACACTAATTTCTAATTTTACACAACGCTAATTCGCAACAATCATCCGCCGGCGCCCACACTAGCCCGATAACGTCACAGGCAAAACAGACACTGCACAACAAACACGTACAGACACGCTTTATCCACTGTGACTTCAACCGTTGTTATCGCATTATTAGCATCGTAGTTATTATCGATTGAAATCTGACGTTATTTTGTAACACAAGAACGTTGGACCGGCTATCACTGTGCTTAACGAGCGAATAGACGTTTTCACTTCAAAAAACAATTAAAAATTCCTTTTTTTTTTTACGAAACATTGTTTAAACATTAATATTCAATTCTATATAAAAATACAAACAATAACATATTTAACAGCAAAATGTGCCTACATAATTTTATAAAGATATTACTGCTAATGTCGGTGAGTTAGACATTATCCATATTAGCACAGTGGGCTAGTTTCGGAAATATGAAGATTTCAACCCCTGTTGACTACTGTTGGTATAAGGTAAGTTATATAAAATATTTCAACCTCTTTTGGATACATGATTTGTGTATGTGAACATTCTTTATCGGGGCAGTTGCTCATATATTATGTATGCGAAAGGATAAACATTTTTACCCTTCGGTTGGTGAAGTAGTGCAGGTTCTCTTGTATATATAAAATCAGAATTTTATTTGCAACATTAGCTTACAGTCGATAGATAACACAAAATCAAGGTTGAAATCATCATATTTTCGACATTAACTAGTTCACTTTTTCCGAAATTACCTTATTTAACAGCGAAATGTAACCATCATGATCTTATTATATTCGTGCTAATGTCGGTGAGTTTGCTATTATTATTTGCTATAATAGCTTGTTATTGTCGATATTAGCATAATGGGCTTGTTAATGTCAGAAATACGAAGAGCTTAACCTAGATTTCCATCTTTAGCATCCTCCGCTATATCAGCAATGACTGTCGACCAGAATTAATGTTGGATAGAAGTTTGGTTATATAAGATATTTCAATCTCTTTCGGATACATGAGTTGTGTATATGAAGATTATTTATCGGGGCAGTTAATCATATATTATAGATGTGAAAGGATAATATTTTTATACTCTCGTCGGTGAATTAGTGCAGGTTTTCCTGTCGTATATATAAAATCAGAATATTTCCAACTTTTAAGGTGGTCAGTTGTTTTTTTCCGACATTAAATAGTCAACTAAGATAATATCGAAAATAACAAACTATTATAAATAACAGCTAACTTATCAACAATAGCAGTAACGTATTCATATAAAATTAAGTTCATTACTATAATTATTGTCTTATGCCCGGGCTTTATCTATGGGGTCTGAACGCTTACTAACAGAGCGCTTTTCGTTGCCCGGCATGAATTATAATAACTAACTAGCCCTCACAGATATCTCTCAATACATTTTTGTCCTATGTTTTATATTAACTTATTTTCGAGCCACCGAACTACTTCGGGAGTTATGAACACTTCGACTGAAACTATATCTGCATCATCACAAAATATATTGGACCAAGTTATTAAAAAAGGGGAAATTCCATATTATTAAATTTTTATTTTTATTTTTTAATTTCAAAATATTTCTAATAGAAATCCATTGATACCAAAAATAAACAAAAACATTCTACCATGTTTTCTAAGTTATTACTAAATGTTTAATAACTTTAATAGAAAAAATATGCATTCATGTATACTATACATGAATGCATATTTTTTCTATTAAAGTTATTACATTGTATATGTAACTTTATGTTAATTACAAAGAATGGCCTATTTATTTTTTAAAACATATAATATTCACAAAATAAAATTAATATTTATATGCCTCTAACAAATAATTGTACCACATTTAGTAAAATAATTATTGGCAAAAGAATATAATATAAGTTATACCGATTGTACATTGCTGTATTTTATAATAAGATTGCTACTATAATTATGTACAGAAATGTAATTAAATGAAAATATACAATGAATATCTGCTAATGTATTTTTTTGTTAATTCTTAGAATTGATTTGTCATAATTGCATGTGACGATGAAACGGTACAATATTGTAACACTTTTATTAATGAAACGATGGACTAGCACCTGTTCATAAAATTATACAATATATAAATAAAATATAACATTAGCTGAGTTTTTTCAATTAAATTTCCTCCTATACCACCCCAAGTAATAATGTATGTTAGTCATATTTTGTTCTTCGATTACCAGTACGATTTTTGTCAGAAATTGACAATTTGTGAGTATTTCTACTTTATTTAGTACTTTGAGTACAAAATTGAAGATTGATAAGTATTCAGACTGACTTTTATCAATTATGGAGCCGAGAATTTGTCAGTATTGAAGTATATTCGTAAGTATTTATTCATGTATCAATAGTATTGGAGCAGTGAACTGACGATTTGTATTTCTGCTTTTATCGACATTCAAGCAGAAAATTGACATTTTATAAGTATTTCTACTTTAGTTAGTAGTTGAGTACAAAATTGAATATTTGTAAATATTCAGACTTTTAACAGTTATGGAGCAGAGAATTGCCGACTCGTTTCTTCATTTAATAATAGAATTAATGATTTTTATTTTTTACGTATTTTATTATAAATTTAATTATAAAAAGAATTTTGGAGTAAATCTTGGAAAATTAAATTTAACACCACAAAATGTTAACACGTAACATTCGCTCTCCGCCGTGGTGACTGCCCCCCAGCCATTACCTCATACCTCTTCCGTAAAATATTTAGGATTAACCCTCGACAGAAGGCTGACTTGGAACCCTCACACTAGGACGACACGACTAGACCGGCGACTTAGACTATTGTACAGTATTCAGCGTTCTAAATTATCTACTCGACAAAAATTGAATTATTATACCTATCTTCTCCAACCTCTCTGGACCTATGGCTTACAAATATATGGTACAGCCAAGACTTCGAACATCAAAAGAATACAGATATTTCAATCCAAGACTCTCCGACTGGTCACGCTATGCCCACCATACGTTAGCAACAAGACTTTACACCGCGACTTGAACGTCACACCCATAGACACAACCATTAAACATTTATACCAACTTTTCTAGACCAAAATTTACTTACACAACAATCCAAAAGTTCGCAAAATCCTAAATACAAATTTACCCCCCAATCCCCCAAAAAGATTAAAGAGAATTAGGCATAGAGATCTCCTGGTATGAAGTGATGTAATGAGGGTTCACCGCTGGGTGTTTCTTCCTCTCTCAAACCTTTCATGTTATGTTTATTTTTATTATTTTATTTTATTTTTTTATTTTATCTTTTGTATAGTACATGTCAACCCAGCGGCTGGTTGTGCATTTTTTGCATAGTTGTGGCTTAAGATAAATAAATAAATACAAAAAAAAAATTATGATATATAGAATATTAGAAAATACTTCCCTAATAGTTTATATTAAATAATAAATGATATCCTCCTTTCTTTTCGGCCGATTCCGTTAAAATTACTAGGTGCCGTCATTATAGAGTTTTGAATTTAAATATATTCATTCTATCGGGAATTATCGTGTACATAGACACACACACACAGAGACAGAACTTTTTTACGAAGCATAGGGGAAGTAATGTAATCTGTTAGAAATTCGATGCTGATATTTCGACGGAATTTCATGTTATCTGATCTTTTGATTACAAAAATGAAATTAATTTTATATGTGTATTTAGATCCTTCTAAAGACAACATTAGGATTAGAAAAGGGGGCTTTACTCAAATACACTAAAAAGTGCCGATATAATGAATGTATCGATACAAAATTTAGTATGATTCAGAAGCCAAATGGTCGATTGTTATAGGAGTGAGAACGAAAACGTGTGATCCTCCGACTACGTTTTTAAAATGTAGCCAGGTGTACCACTGATGAAGCTCTTATTGATTTTGTTGTATTGTGTATTGACCTGTTGAGGTTATAATAACCATTGTTTATATTGAAAACATACGTTAATACTATTATGAAGTTAATGTTATCATTGTAGTTCAAGTATGACCGACTATTTGTCTTGCAGACTCCTTGAATGAACCCAATGAAAACAATAGATACAATACAACCATTCAATAGAAACTCAAAGAAATAAAAAAGAGGTCACGCGCAACAAATATTACAATGCGATGTTTCCGCATCAGTTGTCCACCTTAGCGCCATTGTTCTCCTGTTTGTTGTTCAACGAGATGTTGTTTGCTGCTAAGAGCTTATTAAAATTCAGTACTAATGAGTAGAACGTTTATTGTACGCTTGTCACAGGTCCCCGACCTAACTCATTAACTTTTGTTTGACATTCGAAGTTGAATCGTTTTCACTGAATCCCAACTGAAAAGTCACCGGCAATGTGCTTCCCCACATCTAATATTCAATAGGAACTTCTAAATACACATACTAAATTTTCTGTTGATAAATTCGTTACATCGGCAGTTATTAGGGTATTTTATTCGAGCCCCTTCTATGGTACACACCTCTTCCCTTCGACAGAAGACTCTTTGCGGCAAACAAGTGCTACTATGGTCTCAGCAAACACTTCAGAAGCAACCACATATCCAGGCAGACTAAATTCGTTCTATATAAGACCCTTATCCTCCCAGTTCTTCTGTGTGGCTCAGAAACCTTCGAAAATGAGCGAAGAGAGCTTATTGGTGTTCGAAAGAAAGGTTCTGCGCAGAATATTTGGAGGAGTGCAAGTAGACCATGCATGGCGCAACGCAACAACCAGGAGCTCTACGAACTATATAGAGAACCAGATGTCTTGAAGGTCATGAAGATTGGGTGGTTAAGATAGAGATAGAGAGAGAATCGAAGTATTTGGATTAAAAATTAATACTTGACTTTAATATGGACTTCTGAATCTTCATACTAAATTTTGTGTCGATACATATATTATATCGGTAGGTAGATATTCGGATTTTTAGTCCAGCCCCCCCCCCCCCCCCCTCTGATCCGCCCTTCCCTTCGGCCGATTTCACCGAAAATTAATAGCAGTCGCCCATATGGGGTATTGAATTTAATTATAAAATATCATGTCGGTTTCTTCATTACATTGGCAGTTTATGGTTTTTTTTTTTTTTTTTTTTTTGTTAATTCTTCCCTAACCCCTCCTTTCCCTTCTATATATTGAGGGCTCGCCGGTAGCTCAGTGGTATGCGTGCTTGACTTCTGAGCTCAAGGTCGTGGGTTCGTAACCCGACCGAGGCCCTTAGTTTATTTTATCTGGGAGGTAAAATAAACTTGAGCATGCCGTCCTTCGGATGGGACGTTAAGCGATGGTCCCGAGCCTGTACGATGTCAGGTACTCGTTAAAGACCCCTAACCTAGATGAATAAAAATTTAGGGTAGGCAAAATTTAGGACTCCCACAGTAGAGTCGGGCTCATGTCCACCAGAGTGACGAAAGAGCGCTCTGGTAGTAGGCGATATGACCTCGTTGTTAAAGCCCGGGCATGAGTCATAAAACCTAACCTAACCTTCTATATATTTGGCTGAAAATCAACGAGTGTCGTACTAGATTCTTTTATTCATCCTCTCATCAAAATGAACATAAAATATGTCATAATTTAATTTTGCTTAGAGAATGGAGAGAATAAATAAATATTCGAATACCTTTTCTTCATTAGCGATGACAAACATCATTTTAGGATATAGGAAGTTTATGAATGGGAAATATATATATGAAATTTATATTCATGATATCAGTAAACTTGCCACTATTACTCTCTGCTTTTTTTTAAAAATCAATTCGGGTCCAGTTAAGCGACTTAAAAAAGAAAATTCAAAAATCTCGATGTTGTCTGTCCGTAACGCTAAAATTGTAAATTCTTCAAAGTAATTTTCGAATTCTTTTATACTCACATATATTTTTGTCATTGGCGTCTTATGAGGTTCTGGATACACGTAAAAATTTCGCGTATGGGGAGTTATCGTATTTACAGACAGAGACTGACAGATTTTTATTTTTTTTATTTTTAGTATCAGGGGGTCGGAAAACATGAAATTCCGTTGAAAACTCAAAATTTCTGACCGATTACATAACTAATACTAGACAATGGGGAATTAAAATGTATGTATGTACTTTCTCAGTGATTTTTTTATCTAAAATATCCATTTTCAGGAAATCTCATTATTATTATAATATTATCATTAGGGGGGGGGGGGGGGGGGGGGGGGGGAGAGAGAGAGAGAGAAGAATTTATAAGGAAAGAGATACAATTTAAAGCTAGCTTAGGAAAACAATTTTATATAAAGGAATTTGGTTTAGTCTCACATAATAAAAAAAAGAACAAAAGAAATCTACTTTCTCTAGATTAGTGGGATAAGCTGACGTAAAAGCGTTTCTTATCATAGTCTTATCTTCAAGCCACGAAATTGAATTTCTTAGCAAGGCGGAAAATTAGAGATCACAAAGGAGCGAAGACAACATGCATCAACATGACGTACGATACTAAAGTCTTTAATACAGATGGCTAAATAGGACACCAAATGTGAGAGAGAAAGAAGATTAAGTCATTTATCCCTTTTCTCAAAGCAATGATCTTATTTTGGTTTCGCAAAATGGTTTGGTTTACATCCATAAACAGGATAAAGTATCGATTGATTTTTTGTTTTGTTTTATGAGCCTTTCATTCAAAGTTTTTAATAAATACATTTTTGTATTATATTTACCAAAAAAGCGAGGTACAGAGCAGAAAATGATAAACAATTCTGAATTCAACCTTTTTTTCACATAAAAAATTGGAGGAATAGTTTCGTCTGAAAACTACGATATCAAAAAAAGTTTCCGTTCGCCGGAATAGAATAAGAACGACCGACATGGTGAAGGTCAAGTACAAATAGTGTATTTCGGTACAATAGTAGACTCTCAGTCTATTACGGAATACATTACAGATCTACATATCAGGTTTATTATCTGGAATTGTTGTATGTTGTATATTTTTATGTATTCAGAACATACAAAATGACATATGAATATAAATGTTCTATTCTTATCTCAGAAAGACTGCCTTCCCATTTCTCCTTAGGAGGATAGAGAAGAAAGCAGCTTCCAGAGTTCCTTCATGTACATTGTAACCAAGTTTCATCTGCAGAATTACTCTGTAATACATGCAGCTAATTTTGATCGACATAAAATTAATTTTTTTTTTGAATATTTACAATCGGAAATATGGCCATAAGAAAATTTGATGTTACAATTGGGGAAAAAAGTATATACATATATATATATATATTATTAACTATTTCATTAACATATATACATATATATATAGGTTCTAAGTAGTGTCTCCCTTCTTTCCTCACAATTGGGCCCTTTTTGTACTTACAGTATTTATTAAGGAGAAATATAAACAGTGCAATAAAACTTGCATATTTTATATTCAATAATAATACATTAAGACGACACCAGGTGGCAGGTAATGAGATGGACCACAACGTCCCCCTCTATATTAGTTGATGTAGAGCTACTGTAAAGATTTGACCCTGTTCAATATTTACCAAGATTAGGTTAGATAAGGTGGCCTCCCATCCAGTATCCTTGTATAGTGGATATTTTCAATGTCGACCCACGACTAATGGGCTGATCTCACCGAGTCAAGATCACGGACCCCGCCCGATTCTCATTGAAAATTTTGTCTCCACTTTGATCATTGTTTCTAGGGCATTCCACGCCCTATATATTATATAGGATTAGGGTTATAGATGCTCAACATCAAGGTCATATATATTATGTATATATATGTATATATATATATAAATAAATAAAATGTAAAAAAAAGTTTAAGAAAATTATATACATGATATCAAAATAATGGTCTATGTGAAAAACTATAATATATACAAGAAAGTGAAAATATTAAATTTAAATAACAATAAACTATAATAATAAAAATTATATTAAATAAACATAAACATAAGAAGTCCTTTAACTCGAGACCCATCGAAACACCCCCGGATCTCTGTTATCCCGGATCCCTCCAACTTAATGGAGACAGGGGAGGCCGCGGGGGCTCGAGTGATCCCTCCCTGCCCTCTCGCCCCGCCAATCACTGTCCAGCAGTGGAGGCAGGCCAAGAAGGAAAAGAGAGCTGAAGGTTATAGAAATACATGAGGGGTGAACCTGGTCATCACCAGCACTCCCTAATATTTTTGCTAAATTATAGTAGCAGGTCTCTCGGCCAGCACCACCTCAGTCACCAAGTGAGAGCTGCAATTCCCTTCTGTTGACACAGTTTTCGTCTCGGAACTTCGACCCCTCATTCTAAAAGTTGGAAAAAAAAAATATCCTGTGTGTCTTTGAACTTCCAAAAGAAATCAGAGCTAGGGGGAAGATTTGTTACAATAACTCCTGAAGTAATTTAATATGTAAATTAAAAACCTCCTAAGGACGACACCTATCAATTCAACGATATCGGCTGTAGGTCAAGGGGGGGATCGGAGGAGGAGGCTCGACTCAAAAACTCTCATAATCAATGTAATTAAGTATGAGTATGAACCCGAACTGTGGGAGCCATGGTGGCCGTGCGGGCTAGAGCGTAGGGCTTTGGTCGCATGGTCTCACCTTGGTTTGCGGGTTCGAATCCCGTCCGGGAGTGAGTTTTATTTCGTAGATAAAACTTCCTCCCGGGGCCATGGATGTCGTAAATAATTAGGTAAAACACCATTATAAGTGTCATGGCTAATATGCATCGTACATAAGGCCAAAAAAAAAAAAAAAAAAAAAAAAAAAAAAAAACCCGAACTGTATTTTAGTTTCAGAGAGAAAGCGAAAAATTAGTTAATTAACTCTGGGGTTGTATGTTGCCGGTGATTCACCTGTGACTTCTAATTTTTTTTCCCCTCTTAGAGAGAGAACTGTTTGATAACACTCTTACTCACTCCATACTAAGTACGACCTCTGCTATGGCTTCCAGGATTCTATTTCATTAACACTATGTTTGATGTTGAGATTTTCGTAGGTGTTCCCCTCTCCCGCCTCCCCCCCCCCTCACAACAAAATCAAATTCCTTTTTTGTATGAAATAAAAGAGTCCTTATAAAATCTAAATACAATATATGCAGTACAATACCTGCCCGAAGGCGTGGGGAGGTACCTGAAAGGATCAAAGTTATCCCTTTTTTATTTATTTATACAATTAGAGACTCGAATAATAAAATAAATACTTTAAAAAATAAAGTGGGACTTTAATTAAAAAGTATAAAAAGAAGTTTAATATTTATACTGAGAGGTTAGCGATTTCAGGTCACGTATTTTGCCGGGGGATTTAATTATTTAAACAGTGCAATTATTAGGATAATTAATGCTAAATACTGTACCGACGTGCTACTAAAGACTAAATACCCTGGATGGTTCTTTAGGATCTTGTACCACACACAGTTTAATTTCGGACAAATAATTGTGACGGATTGTATCAAAAATAACTGCAATCGAACCCCCTAAATATAAAATAAAAATAAAAACGTTTTCGGTGAATCACCGGCAATGTACTTCCCCAGAACGAATTAATCAGTTTAGTTTTATCTAAAAATCGATAGTTGAGTTACAAAGAGCCTTCTAGTACTTCATACTAAATTTTGTGTCAATAAATTACATAGACAGTTGTAGTATTGTACACTTCTTGCGTGTCGTTCTGGTACAAATTTGAATTTAAATATACAATTTCATGTCTACACATTTTTGCAGATGTAAGGGTTAAGTGTTCATATGATTACACAATTCATTGCAGAACTCAAATTGTAACTTTCAGAAATATGTATTTGTTTATTATGTTTAGATACGAACTAACACATTAATATAAATCAAATAATTAATTTAAAATTTTAACATGTCCGTCACCAAGTTCTATATTCACTCACAAAATTATAATGGCTACACACTGTCTGAAACAGGCAAGTTTATTATATTTTTCGTTCCCCAGCTGCTTGGTTACCGTCATTAAAACAGTACGTTACACATTCATTATATTGGCTGTTCATCACAACGGGGTTTTGAATTTACATATGAAAATTTGTGATTCGAATTTTGTCGAATCCCACCCACACAGCATAGCGGTTGAGTTGTCCTCAACTATCATCATTTTTGGAGTGTTCACAAAGTTGCAATCACTTAGACGATAATATCTGTCCTTGCTACAACTCCAACTCAAAAACGATTGAAGTCATTACTCCAATGAAGTTGATATTTGAAATGAAGATTGGTCACATATTGTAACTTAGATTTTGGACAGAATTGGATAAAAATGAAGATCACCTTACTTCGAGGCCTCGGTACATTTTACAAAATACCGCTTAGATTTATGATCTCAATTCTAAATCTAAATTCTCTTCGAATACTTTTTGGACTAGAAGAGTAGTACCTAAGTTTGTCATTTTCTAGCCCAGTTCTTACTGATTCGATTTAAAACTATTCAATTAGGGAAAATAACTTAGGCGCCGGTAGCTGAGGGGTATGGGTGCTTGCCTTCTGAGCTCAAGACCGTGGGTTCGAAACCCAACACTAAGGAGGCCCTTAGTTTATTTTATCTGGGAGGTAAAATAAACTTACGCACGCCGTCCTTCGGATGAGACGTTAAGTGATGGTCCCGAACCTGTACGATTTCAGGTGTTCAAGACCCTTGCCCTAGGTGATTAAAAATTTAGGATAGACAAAATTTAGGACTGCCATAGTAGAGTCGGGCTCATGTCCTCCAGAGTGACGAAAGAGCCCTCTGGAAGTAGGCGATATGACCTCGTAGTTAAAGCCATTATCAGGAGACATGTTGCCAATTTCGCTCAAAAATGTCTTAAAATATAATTTTTCAACTTCAAAATGTGCTTGTATTAAAAAAAAAAACTACTCGAGGGGGACTCTCCCCCATAGTTTGCAGGCGGGTTACTCTCATGGTTCGCTTCCAACCAGCCCCTCCCAGACACACACCCTATGTTCGTCATTGATCTAAGTATCCTTGTGAACAAACTTCCAAATGTCCATGGCCTTTGTGATTTTCGTTGTTGTATAATTTTAGTATGGAAGGACTGCATGTCTTCTAAAAAATTTAAGTTTAGACTACAGTATATCGTAGACCAATCTTTGGATTCCGAAGATTGTAATAGAAATTTACATCCTGTAGGCGCCCAAGAATATGATATGATGAACATAAAATAGTAAATTTATTTCTTGATCAGTAGGTCGATTTTTAGCCGATTTGGTTGAAAGTCGATATGTGTCATCCTGAGAACGTTCTGAATACAAATATAAAATTTTGTCTCGATACATCAATTTTATCACTCATGTCATATTCACAGACACACACACAAGGACATAAATTTTTTTCATTTTTGGAACCATGAGGTCGGAAAACATGAAATTCTGCTGAAAAATCCACATCGAATTTTTGACCGATTACATAACTTCCACTGTACTTCTTAAATCTGGGGATGTAAAATGTTCATAGAATATAAGTCATTTATATGGCTTTAACATGTATTAAAGAAGTGGATAAAGGCGGGTTTATTGTTAGCATGAAGAGTCAAGATAAGCTGCCATAATTCTTGTAATCTTTGCTATCCCTTCCTCCCTTCTTACCGAAAAACAGTTTCTTAAACCTTTAGTATAAGAAAATATTGTAAACGTGCAAAACTTCGAAAGCAAGTTTTCAACGGATTCATTCTTTCATATATCCCTGAACACGTTTTGACTATTTTCGCGACGATGTTTGCGTGTGATGAGCACTTTGAAGTGCTCTAACTTACAAAGGATTGTTGCAGCTGTTCGGGCCTACATTTTCTAGGGTTTTCTAGGGTTAGCGGAGAGATACAAGTAAATCTCCCCCCACCCTCTGTACACTAGGTGAGTCTCAGTTCGACTTACAAAGTCAGCCCGTGAATACAGAGTAATGACCCCAGCGTCAACGTGTGTAGTTGAACCCGATCATTCTCGTGTGTTAGGCTCAAAGTTTTGTGTGAGTCTAAGACTAGTGGTTTCCATCATGGGAAACGTTCATATTGTGTTAACTTACCTATTTATGTTTGCTTATAGACAAACGAGCCGTTGAGCCCTGTTCAATTTAATATAAGCCTGGCCAGGCACACTATATTACCCCCAATAATTGTGTTCCTCCTAGTTGATTATGTAAATTACATATGCGGCTGAATCCAAACAAGAACGCCACAAATCCTGTGTACATAGTAGCTTCAAGAAATGTTAAAAGAATAGAAGTTTGTCTCGTTTTGAGTTAGCTAGATGTTAATGATCTAGCACCTATCGCATACAGTCCACTTCAGAAAGCTTGCCATGTCTACAAATGTTGTGCGTAGACAATAACAATGAACCTGAAATTTGAAATGACGATGTAACATATGCTAACTTAAATCTATTTAGATTTTAGCCGAAATCGAAAGAAAATTAAATGAGTATAATTTTTTTTCAACATTTTTCAATCGACTGCTTATATTTATGACCTAATCAAAATTTTCTACAAATAAAAGTTGTACAGAAAAAAAAATGCACATTTTACAATAATACAATTTTTTGAAGGCCGCTCGGTTCGCGAGGTACATGCCGAAAATCGTCCTAAAATGTCGTTTAGAAACCAATTTTTTTAAACGTTTGCTTGATTTATGCGAAAACGATTATTGTTTCTTACCAAAAATGTATTAAATTTGCAAAAAGCCAATGAATCGTCAGATTTGAAATGAGATCAATACGAACAAAGTTATACCGTTCCAAAAAATGTCTACAGAAAATATATTTTAAAATATAGGTTGTTATTAAAAAGGACTTTCTTATACCAACCGATTTTTCATAGATCGATATTGGCATTACTGGACTTACGAAAGTCATTCTCAAAATTACGTTATACAATGAAACAAAGAAAACCGCTGACGTACAGGGGCATATACAGGGGGGGGCGGCAGGGGGGGGGGGCGCGTGCCCCCCCTGGGCAGAACAAAAATCTAAGATAAAAATTAAATAAACTAAAAAAAAATTGTTTTTATTTAAAATGGATTGCTTGCAAGTTACCAATAGGATCCTCAAACCCGTGATTCCTAAATCAGCAATCAGCTGTTACATAAATGTACATGTACAAAACCAGTCATATTATATTTATTTAAATATACATGAATTCGATCATTTCATTTCCTCGCTCAAAATCGTCATTCGTGTTATACTTTATACTCTTAAAGCTGATTTTACATGCGCAGTGAAAATGCAAAGCGCAGCAACAGCGAATGCACGCTACTGGATGTGAGTCATTTAATTCTATAAGCACAGAAACCACATCGTGCATCGGTGCTGCGCTTTGCATTTTTGCTGCTCATGTAAAGTCTTAAGTATTACAGTCAGTGGTTACCTCAGGGGGAGCTTCTAGAGGTCCGAGTCTCCCAAATTAATAACAAAAAGTCTGCAACGCTAACCACGGAAACTTCGGGCTGTGCCCTCGGGAGTCTATAACCCCCACCCTCATAGCCTAACTTTGCCCTCCCCTCTGCTCAAAATCCTGGCTACGCCTCTGCTGATGTATATTCAATAATAACAGTATGAAATTAATATGAGAGAGAGAGGAATCTATATAAAGTTGGTTGGCATAAGAAAGTGCTATTATGGCTACATCATATGTATTTTGACTTGTAACACCCGACGTGCGATATAGAGGATATTTGATGATGTCATGTCTTGATGATAAGTCAGATGACACCGCAACGTACATTGGCTGTCTCATTAGGTTGCTAGTTGGAGCGGGGAGACGCGTCATATGCAACACACTGCCATCATATGCAACGCACAGTGCACAACAATGGACACCCTGTGTTGACGTTGATGTTAATATGGTAAACAGTAGCTCACTCGGCTCATTCCAGGTTATGGTAATCATAGAGCCTGAGCAGTCTGTCTCTAAGTAATGAATCGTTTCACGGTGATTTGCCTCTGTTTGGTGAGAACAACATTTGTTGAAGAGGTTTTTGGATAATTGGATGACTCAAGTGAATCAAACTAAAGACCATTGATGATGTAGAAATGTGGGGAATCATTGACACACTCCAACATATGTTGTTCTGCTCCCTCTTTTCTTTCATCGTAACACTAATAGTTGAACAACGACTATCTGTTAACAAATAACTATTTATAGAAAATATTGAATAGTTAGATATATTGGATATATAGGGATTTAACTACGAGTCATAAATTTTGCCTAGCTAGGTTTATTCACCAAGGATAAGGGTCCTTAACGAGTACCTGTCATCGCACTAGTAACATAAAAAATAAAAACAAAGTCTTATATAAAGTGTGAACTGGAGAAAACCTTCTGTTTAAATGCTACTATAATATAATTTCATTTATTGGTTTATTTATTAAAATATCCGGTAGTACCTGCCAAAAATATTCAAAAATTTCGCCAAGAGTTGGCACAAGTGACAAACTCTCGACGGAATTTTTGAATATTTTTTGGTACTACCGTATATTTTAATAAATATAAAGGAAATTATAAATTGTGGACTATTTGAATTAATTAAATCAAAGTACTCTACTATCTACTATCGACATTAAAACATTGATATTTCACGACCCCCAATAACACATGCTATGGGACATGCATGGACATGCACAGTCCATTGATTTGATAAACATATAATTTGCAAGTTAATAAATGATTTTTACAATTATTTTATGAAAATTTGAAAAATATATTCTATTTTTTGTGTAGTTTACCAAAAGGAAAATTCAAATGAATGCAAGCAACTGTTTAGATTGACCCTACTTAAAATATAAATTTCAAAAGAGATAAAAACTAGTAACTTAAAAAATAAAATAAAATTTTAAAACAGAATTTAAAACTTTTCTTCTGTATTAATCAATAATTAATTCATTTTGATTAATTATTATTAGTAATTAATAATTAATTCATTTTGATTGAGTAATTTGATTTTAATTAATTATAGTCTGTTGATTTGATAAACATACAATTTGCAAGTTAATAATTGATTTTTACAATTATTTTATGAACATTTGAAAAATATTATCTTTTTTTGGGTAGTTTACCAAAAGAATTATAATATAATTATTATTATTTAATTGAAATATTGATTATTATTTAATAAATATTAATTTATTAAATTAAAATAATTATTATATAATTATTAATGAATTAATTAAAATTAAAGTACTCTACTATCTACTATCGACATTAAAACATTGATATTTCACGACCACCAATAACACCATTGATCTTTAATATTATATATTTAATATCACAGCAAATTTGCCGCCCTAGGCCAGGGCCTATTGCTAAATCCGGCACTGCTCTATTCTATAGGATGGGAGGCAGATGCGTGGTATTCCCAAAAACATAGGCTGTTTGTTGAAGCCCCACCCCTCATGGTTGACATTGGTTTCCCACAGGGTACTGAGATAGAAGCCAGACAAGCAACTGATGACTGTCAATTATTTACAACTTTCATGGGAGGAAGATCACCTCAATAGGAATGCTATTATCTCGGAGAGCTCTGAGTGTACTTGTATGTGATGAAGGCTAGAGACTGGGCCTGAATCAGTTCACAATGGCGAAGGGGTTCTGTTTACCTCTCCTTCTGCTAACGATCCCCCACTACAGTGTGCGTTAGACGAGGTCTGCATGGAACAGACATGCTGGCAGCATGCACACGGTCTGCCACGTGACCACCCATCTAGCATATGCAGTTCGAGCACCTCGGGGCGCTCCGACCAAACATCATCATCATCAAGTCTGTCTCTGATATGATGCTATGAACAAAGAACCTACTCAATGGGAGGACGCGCTCCCTCAAGGAAAACTCGTGCCCGCTATTAATAATAAGCTTATTCGTTACTGCCTCAGATATAAGAAGTATAGGAGAAGTTATATCTATGGTGACAGGGAATAAGTTGAAAAATGGCCAAAATAAGTTGTGTACTGTGATCATCTCCCAAGCCATCTGCGCACTGAAGAAGTTGGGAGCTCAGGACTCTAATACTTTCGGAATTATAAATATTTGGGTTTTTTGGTAACTTGTAAAATTGTGTATATGTTCTCGGTTAAATCAACTTAATCTAATTCTTTGAGGAATCATTCAGGAGATAACTGCATTTAACCATTAATTCACGACTTCTAAGTTGAGAAACGCGGACATATTGTGGAAACTTGTAATAAATAAATAGAACAAACTTATTTCTGAAATATTGTCTATTCCACTAAAGTTCATAACTAGATCTGACGATGGTGTAAGGCCGAAACCGATAGTTATATATATATATATCTTTAGTGGAATAGACAATATTTCAAAAATAAGTTTGTTTTATTTATTTATTCACTAGACAGATTATTCCAAGTGAAAATGGTGTTTTCGATTAAATCAACTTGCTCAACTTTAGAGAGGCATCATTCATGAGTATTTCAAAAAGTATGGTTAATAATTAGGTAAGTTTGTATAAAAATTTGGTAAGTGTGGTCAATAATTAGGTAAGTGATGGGGAATGATTAGGTAACTAAGGGAAAATCCAAGAAAAGATTAAAAATATTCATTTTCATTCGCTCCTACAGATTTAGAAGTTATATGATTAATAATGATGCAGACATAATTTATTTATTCCAAAAACTGGATTTACACGATTAATGCAAAAGTAAAAAAGTGCTGCCTGAAAAGTTACGAGTTTAGACTTACCAATTTATTCCCTGTGACAACGATATTGACTGAAATGCCAAAGGTAGGTGTAGGATAAAAAAAAAAAAAAAAAAACAACGATATAATCGGTCCAAAAATGAAAAACTTTCCTATCTGTATATGTAAACATGATAACTTCCAAGAATGAATATATCGAAATAAAATTTTATATCCAGAACCCCAAAAGGACGACACCGATTTTGAACTAAATCGCCCAAAGGGAAGGAGGATTAGGGGGAGGGCTTAGCACAAATATCACAATAATTGTCGAACTAATGCATGTATTAACACGATATGTTATACGAAAACCCAACACTCACTGTGGACCATAGATACCTGACCGAAACGGCTGAATGAGAAGGACATCAAAAGATTACGATGATTCGGAAGTTAGTTATGACTCATGAGTAAGACACCATTTGATTTTCAATCAAATAAGAAACTGGATTCAGAGGGAGAGCGGAAACATTGCTAAGATTCACTGACAATTTTCTTTTATAAATTACAAATTTCGACTTCGAAAATGAGGAAACAACACGAATCTACATTTTTTGTTTATTTTTGTCATACAAAAATTTCATAACTGTTGCTTTCACGCAACCAAGAGGACGTGGTGATTTAAATGTTATGAAAGGCGTGAGAGAGGGAGGCCACACAGCGGCAGCTCCTCAGAACGAAAAGAGAAAAAAATTGTAAACACTGAAGTTGACATAAAGACATAAAACAGTGATAAAAAAAAAGTTACAAGAAAAAAAGTTATCGGTGAAACAACACCAGCTAATAGGTAAGGTTAGGTTTTATGACTCATGCCCGGGCTTTAACTGGGTCATGGTTTTGATAATTACTGGCTTATTGAAAGTTATGCAACTAAAAACAAAAAACAAGGAAGACCCTCCGGAGGAATTATAATATTGGTAAACAAAGATTTAGAAGAGCCCACTGTTCTGATAAACAATAAAGACTTTGTATTTGTTAAAATTAAAAGTCAAAACTTTAAATGTATTTTTGGGTTTGTTTATCTTTCCCCAAAACTAGAACATGAAGAGTGTATTAACAAACTTGAAGAATTGATTGAAGAAATGAAGAGCAGGGATCCAGACATTCCCTTAGTGGTGGCGGGGGATTTCAATGCAAAAATCGCCAACCTGAACCAGTTTGAAAAAAGTTTCTTTCAGGACTCGAAGTTGACTGCAAAGAGACAGTCTTCTGACACAGATGTCAACCTAAGGGGAAAACGTTTGGTAGATGTTATGGAAAGTGAGGGACTGTTTGTAGTTAATGGAAGGAGCAGGAGCGACTATCCCGCAGAACACACCTTTATCAGCAGCCAGGGCTGCTCCGTGATAGACTTGATCTGGGTCAGCTCTTCCTTGTTAGATAAAATTGAGGACTTCAAAGTTTTACAGTGTGTGGAAGTATCGGATCATTTGATTTGTCAACTAACTTTAAATTTAAATAATATAATACCATCAAATAATTCTATTAAAATAAACTACAAAGAAAAAATAACATGGGACGACTCAAAGGCACCACTTTTTTATCATCTACTGCAGATGTCACAAAACATATATTTTAACGATACATCGCTAGATAAATTATACGATAATTTTACTGGTACTTTAAATGTCACTGCCATCATTACAGATATGTTGAAATTAGTGAAAATCCCAGCCAAACAGAAGAGTCATCACAGAAATAAATGGTTCAACGAAGAGTGCCGTGCAGTGAAGAAGGAAACAAGAAGAAGCTACTGCAGATGGAAAAAGAAGCCCACTCTAACACTACTTGAGAAATACTTGGAAAGTAAAAAGAAATACAAGAGGTTAGCTAAAGAAACCAAAGCAAGACACTACAGACAGATATCCGATGATATCGCTGCCGTTCAAAATAGTCAAACTTTCTGGAAAGTCATCAAGAAATTCAAACCTAGACCCTCTTTAGTCTCCACAATAAGTCTGAAAATCTGGGAAAATTACTTCACGGATTTATATAGCTCAAAAAGCATACTACCAGAAACATCGCTGCCAAACACGACACTTCGGCATTTGGACTCACCTATCTCGATGAATGAGATTACCGAAGCAATACAGGGTACAAAAAACCAAAAAGCACCGGGGACCGACGGCATTCCGAATGAAGTTTATAAGTGCCTAACCCCTGCATGGCAACACTACCTGCTGAACCTGTTCAACAGAGTGATGGAGGAAGAACGAGTGCCGAGTCAATGGTCACAACTTGCAGCATTCCTCATCCATAAGAAAGGCGACCCAGACGACCCACACAACTATCGAACTGTAGCTTTAGTTAATACTATGCCGAAAATCTTCACCTCGATACAAAACAAGAGACTTTCAGCCTGGATAGAAACAGAAGGCTTACTACCAGAAGCACAATCAGGTTTCAGAACAGGCCGAGGCTGCTCCGATAACATCTTCTGTTTGCAAGCTATTATATATAACAATATCCGTTTAAAAAGTAGGTATCTTTATGCTTTTTTCATAGATTTAAAGAAAGCTTTTGACTCCCTAAACCGCCACATCTTATGGAATAAACTATCATCCATTGGAGTGAGTAAAAAGTTTATAGCAGTGCTTCAAAGTTTTTACAATAATGCAAATGTAACAGTTTCCACACCTTCAGGTCAAACAAAGAATATCAAGGTAGAAACAGGGGTGCTGCAAGGAAATTCTATCAGTCCCACTCTATTTAACTTGTTCCTGTTCGACATAGAAAAATTATTTAAAGAAAATGGCTTCAGAGGAGTAAATATCGATGGCAAAAACGACATTATATTCCTAATGTATGCAGACGATTTGGTAATGTTTAGTGATACTCCCAAAGATTTGCAGAACAAACTTAATTATCTCAGCACTTACCTGAAAGAAAACTTACTAGAACTCAACACCCAGAAATCAAAAATTCTCATTTTTCATAGAAGTCCTAACCAAAAACTTCAAACACCATTCTACTACCAAGGAAACATAATAGAAGTGGTAAAAAAACAAACTTACCTAGGAATTCCTTTTTCAAAAACAGGAAAATTTAGCGAAACTGCAGACGTCTACATTTCCAAAGCGAACAAAGCCACAGGAGTAACCATCCACACTTTAGCGGCAGCAAGATCGGACAGTTGGGACACCAAGAAGAAACTGCTGGAGTCAGTCACACTGGCCACTCTGTTGTACTCCTCGGAAATATGGGCTTTAGAATACCTGGAGAAACTAGATACGGTGCTCACAAGATACTACAAAAGAGTACTGAAGCTTCCAAAGTCAACTCCAAACAGCTTCGTGAGAGTAGAGACTAACAGCTACAATCTTAGTGCCATCGTAATCGGAAGAGCAGTGGGCTGGTGGAGCAAAATACTGGAGATGCCGGCCGACAGGTACCCTAGACTGTGTTACGAACGTCTCCTGTTCCTGAGCAAGCAGCCTTCAGACCTACCGGCCTACAACTGGGTGACTCAACTCCGGAATATCCTAACCTCTGTAGGCTATTCATGGTTATGGGATACTCAGGACCCTGATCTTATCAGCAGGCATAAGAAAAAGATTGTGAGTAGATTTGAAGAAAGGAGCCGCGATAGAGACATTCAGCACATTCTCGAATCTAACTATAACCTCACATACAAGGATATTTACTGTTACAACGTCTACTTAAAGCTGAGGACAAATATCGAGAGGACGAGAGTGTTGGCTCAGATACGGCTGTGTAGAGAAAGCCTGGCTAGAGTGACGGTGGGAGGAGTGACCTACCTCTTCAACAGGGAAGACAGCTGTAGTGTCTGCAACGAAGACCGACCGGACGACATCCACCATTTCTTCATGGAGTGTCCAGCCTTCAGCCAACTAAGAAAAAAGTACCTGGTAGAAGCACTAAAGAGCCCGCAACCTCACAAGACCCTTTTCAACATTGAAAACAACCAAAACCTCAATAATATTATACAATACATAGTAAGGGCGCTAAAAATTAGAGGACATTGAAGTATTCAAATAAAATACCATTTTTATTTTTGTTTTAATTTGTTAATTAACAGTTAGGTTCTATATTACTTTGTATTTTATTATTATTATTATTTTATATTTTCATTTATTTGTACTTTTTTTAAACTGAATAATGTATATATCATAAACAGGCCGAACCCTGAGCCTAAAAGATGTATTTCTTAAAGGCTAATAAAGAATTGAAATTGAATTGAATTTAACTGGGTCATATCGCCTACTACCAGAGCACTCTTTCGTCACTCTGGTGGACATGAGCCCGACTCTACTATGGGAGTCCTAGATTTTGCCTACCCTAAATGTTTTATTCACCTAGGGTAGGGGTCTTTAACGAGTACCTTACATCGTACAGGCTCGGAACCATCGCTTAACGTCCCATCCGAAAGAACGGCGTGCTTAAGTTTATTTTACCTCCCATATAAAAATAACAAAGGGCCTCGGTTGGGTTTCGAACCCATGATCTTGAGCTCAGAAGGCAAGCACGCATACCACTGAGCTACCGGCGCCCTCACACCAATATACAATATAATAATATATAACCCCAGTTTCAATTAGGATTTTTTAGGATTAATTTCATTTCTAAATTTATTCACTTAGGGTAGGGGTTCTTAGCGAGTACCTGACATTATTCAAGCTCGTGGACCTTTGCCTCAGGGCTCCTCCCGGGGCCCTCCCCTACACAGAAACCGGTAAACTATATGAATATATTTCTGTTGGAAATAGATAAATATAAAAATTAAACAAATTCTTAGTTTTTATTTATTTTTATATATTATTAGAATATGGTATAAAAGACAAGAAGGGAGAAGAATTTAAACCCCATTTTAACAATTTGTAACATTTTTACAATAAAGCCTCATTCATTTTAAGGGTTGAAAACACCTCCCACGTCACCAGCCGCAGCAAACACTCAATTTCTGGAATATACTTGTCTCTGTAAAGTTCATTATATTTTATTTATTCTGGGAATTGCAGGATTATATCTCGAAGGAATTTTGTAGTAGAAAGCATCAATACAAAAATAAATTGTACGAAACGCCCACCATAAGTAAAGCAATGGTATGATTGAAAGCAATAGAAAACAATTATTGAATGGGTTCCATCTCTGATGTGGGGGCGACCGATTTAGCTTTTTGGTTACCTTGCCTACCGAGGAGTCTATGGTTAATATAATTAATAAATAATATTATATCTATATTAATAAAGCTGAAGCAAGGTTTGTTTGTTTGTGGGTTTGATCCAATATCACGTCCAAACCGCTAAACGGATTTTCATGAAACTTCACATATGCAACCTTCTAAACCAGATTGAAAAATAAGCTAGTGTCTAAAAATTTTGAACGGGAGAGGGGGTTGTGGCGGGCCTAAGCATAAAGATAGTGCTAGCTCATTAATAGTTGATCGGATTGTCATGGATCACATAGTATTCTTAAAAGTCAAATTGGAAAATAGAGTATGTGACGGAAGGGGGGGTTGTTCATGAACGCACAGAATAACATTATAGACTTTTACTTCTCCAGCTAGTTATGTAATCAATCAAAAATTCGATGCAGAGTTTTCAACGGAATTTCATGTTTTCCCCCCTACATATGAAAGAAAACATTTCTGTCTGTCTGTGTTTCCTATGTGAACACGAGAACTCTCGAACGACTCTTAAGGAGCCCAAACATAAACACTCTAATAACTGCCAATGTAATGAATTTATCGGCACAAAATTTAGTATAAGGATTTAGGAGCCCTTATACAGGGTGATTCCCTCGTAACTTTAAAAAAAAAGATTATTAAAGAATTTCCAAATATGAAAAAAATTTCAATCTGTGTGTCAGTGAATACGGTAACTACCAAAATAGAATGAATGTATGGACACAAAATCATATATGTGAATCCAGAACTATCTAGCGATGACACCTATTTAATTTCAGCCAAATTGACCAAAAGAAAGGGGGCATTAGGAGGGAGGCTTAATATAAATACTCTAATAACTGCCGATGTAATGAATTTATCGACACAAAATTTAGTAAAAAGATTTAGGCCGCCCCCTTTGTAAATTATTTGTTGAATATTACCGCGAACAGTCGACTAGTTTTGGAAGAGGAGCGAAAAGTCAATTGATTTGTTCTAGGGAAGTACATTGTCCGTGATTCACTTTTTTACTTTCATATTTAACCAAAAAGTATATAGAAAAATATTTGGAGAATGTTATGATAAGTTCAGATATACGATCAGCTTCTTAGAACTTCTTGGTCCAACTAGTGTTTGAAATTTCTCTTGTTCCTAAACGCTCCAACTTTTCTAATGACCTTCCATCCGTTTATCGATCTCGCAAGTTTTCTTTTCATTATCTCAACGTTATTAAAAAAGTTCTCTTAACACCCTCCATTCCATAGAATTAGTAGAAGTGTACCTACTTCATTATCTGACTTCCCTCATCACCGACACAATAGTTCACATGTTTTTTTTTTTGTTTGTGAGGCTCTTGAGAGTTGTTGTGGCGCAAAATGTTACAACATGAACAAGGCTGCCGAAAGTTAGAAGGCGTCAAACGGTTTATATAAGGGAGGCGCAAACAAGACCCCCAGCACCGTTTAAGAGAAATATGCGAAAAACCTATATTTGTGATCTTTGACCTTGAATACAATTTTTAGCCGACATGGGGTAATGGTATCTTCAAGGTCTGTACCAATTTTCAGCTCTATGCGAATTATTGCTAAGTTTCAACTTTGTTTTGTCTATCTTGACTGGACTATTAATACCCCAAGGCCCTACAAGAACAGGGCTCAAGTTGACAAACTATGAAAATCATTCGTTCTCCCCCCCCCCTTTATCTTGATAATGATAGGTTGTTGTTGGGGGAGTCATCATGTTGAACGAGGATCATGTCCCATTGAATCATACGGTTGAGAGAGCTGGATTGCTTCTGTTTCATCCAGTCTGTCTCACAATAGCCCTGTGTCGAGAACACCTGAACTCTGGGAGCAACAAATATTTGTACACTCTAGCCAATATAATAAAAGAACTATGTCCATGTGTGTGTGTGATGTTGCCTTTATGTTGCACAAGGGAGGGTCTGCTTGGAAATCCTACCTGGTTGGAAGGACAATGGGAAACCCTTCTAAAAGAGGGCGTTAGTCGAGGCACATGATCATCTATCTATAAAGACTAGTTCAAAAGTATAATCAACTTATATGGGACAGACAGGGCGAAAGTGAACACCACACGACGGTATTGTCTGAATATAAGTTGACAATTTTCATATAGATACATTTATTAGGGTTTTTAAGTTTAAGTCCCCTCTTCTTTTTCTCTGAAAATTAATGTCAGCTGAAAATTAATGACATATGGACGACGCCTATCATTTTTCCATCAGAATCGGCCGAAGAAAAGGTGGGGATCACAGAAGAGGTCTTGACTCAAAAACCCTGTAATGCCGATGTATTGATTTTACTAACACAAAATTTAGTATGACGATTCAGAAGCCTCTATGTGTGTCAATTATTGATAGATATTGATTTGGAGGGAGAGCGAAAAATTAATTGATTAATTTGTGTTGGGGAAGTAGATTGGTGATTCACAGACGACATTTAGTTCCTCAGCTGGACGAAGTATAGGGGAAATTATGTAATCGATCAGAAATTAGAAGTTGAGTTCCAAGTAGAATATCTGTTTTCAATCTTGATTCCAAAAATGAAAAAAAATCCTGTCTGTCTGTCTGTCTGTTTGTGTTTCTGTTCCGAATCCGAGTCGGCAGAAAGGAAAGAGGATCAGAATGGGGGCTCATCTGAAATACTCCAATAACTAGCGATGTATTGACACACAATTTAATATGAGGATTTCGAAGCCCATATCAAGTCAATTATTGATTTTTGGCCCAAATAGTCGATTGATTTTGGAGCAAGAGCAAAATGTGGACGCTATTGTGTGAAGATACAATGAGGAGCAGAGACATCCCTAGGGGATATGTACCCAGGAAGGGAAGAAGGAGGAGGTTGTGGCTGAACCAGTCCTCTTGTCAGCTAATCCTGTCCTCTTTCTGTTTGTACAACCTCTGTCAGACTCTCACCACGTTATCCACAGCTGACCCAGCTCCCTCTGTCTGTCAAGCTCTCTTTCAATTGTTGTGGTCAATGCCTCTGGGTAACAGACCGTTTAATCCTTATATAAATAGTCCTACATAATTCTTCTCAATGTCCTTCATTTTATTTTTATTTGTTACCTTCTTTTATCCTTTAGTATTGTAATCGTGCAAAAAGCCGAGATCGACTTTTCAACGGAATTTAAAACTTTTCAATGTTCTTATGTGAATGAACTTGAAATTTCAGAAGAAAAATTCACATGTCCTAACTATGAAAAATAAGACCATTGTTGGTTAATTCCAGCATTACTATGAACGTTCATAGTGACCGGAAGAAGGGACTTGTAAGAGTCCCGAAATATTGTCGGAAAAAAATAAGAAGATACCTCTGGAAGAAATGCCGGAATTAACCAACAGTGGAACATCCCAGAGAAGTTTAAGAAACACAAATAAGACCATCTTATTTAAGAGCCTAAATACATTTACAAGATACTACGTATATAATGACATTGTTTGAAAACTCTTCAGTTGTATGGAAACATTAACTGTTCGTTTGTGATGCACAACAAACTAGGATGTGATGATGGTGTTTGGCTCTCCCCCACTTCTGGCTTCATCATGACATCCCGCTCAAACATAGCGGTTTATAATAATTATTGTTGTATTCCTTCCCCGCCTATACGAAATATTGGAGAAAGTATGTAATCGGTCAGAAATTCGATTTTGAGTTATCAACGAAATTTCATGTTTTCCTATGTTCCGATGCCAAAAATGAAAACATACTTCCTAGATGTGTGTGTCTTTGATTACTCCCGATAGAATGAATACATCGACAAAAAATTCTATATATGTATCCACAACCCCATAAGAATGACATTTGCAACCAAATCGGCCGAAGGCAAAGGTAAATCAGAGATGGGGATTGAATGAAAAACTCTAGTAACTGTCGATGTAATGAATATATCAACGAAAAATTTATTGTGAAACCCCTATGTAATTTAACAATTTAATTTTTTTTATTTTTAGGTTACTTTATTAGGTAAAATAAACTCGAGCACGCCGTCCTTCGGTGGGACGTTAAGCGATGGTCCCGAGCCTGTACGATGTCAGGTATTCGTTAAAGACCCCTGTCCTAGATGAATAAAAATTTAGTGTAGGCAAAATTTAGGACTCCCACAGTAGAGTCGGGCTCATGTCCACCAGAGTGACGAAAGACCTCATAGTTAAGCCCGGGCATGAGTCATAATAACTAACTATAATTTATATCCACATTATTTCATTCATAGCTTCCATTTTTATTTTTTGGTAGAGTTCCTTCACTGATATCCTATTTAAGGTTTGTCGAATCTACGTTGTAATCATTTTTTTTTTTTATTATATACTAATATATTCCTCATCCAATTCCTCTTCGATATACAATCCTCTTCCTCCAATTAGCCTTTCATCCCCATCCGTATTTTCCTACATTTACCATCAATTCTTACTATCTCTGTATTTAGTTTATTTATTTATTCACTTCATTTTAGTATTACATCTGTTTCTCTTAAATCAATATTATTTCAAACCGTCTGGGCATCCTCCCCTCTCTTATATTTTTAATGTATCTCCTTTTCGTCTTTGTACTATATATTTATTTTCCATATAGTTATGTTGTTAATTTAATTTTTTTGTCAGTATGAAATGAATTTTGAGAAGGGGGAGGGGATCTATAAGCGTGGTTGATATAAGAAAGACACCTGTCACATAATATGTTTATAATTTTACAAGCACCTTATTATAAATAAAATAAAATTGGGGAACCTTAAATTGTTCCCATATCTTTCAAGGATTTTTTCGATTATACATTCTCGACTTTGCAATTTTCAATTATTAAGATGAAATTAGGTATATAGTCAAATTCCTACCTACAATAGTTTTTGATCTGGTATATATAAGGTTTAGTTGTGTTATTATGTGTAGGTCCTGTTAAATAGATATAATATAAATTTTATATGTATATTTATTATTGTACGGTACTCTCCACAGTAGCATTAATTTAAGATTTTTTTTTTTCTTTTTAGGGCTAACTGATTATTATTTTATTGTTTCTCTTTGACTCTGTAGGTATGTATTTATTCTTTGGGAACTTCGGTCCCAGAATAAAGTTTATTTTCATTTCATTTCAAAATTTATTCTATTTTTCTTTTATAGGTTAGGTTAGGTTTTATGACTCATGCCCGGGCTTTAACTACGAGGTCATATCGCCTACTACCAGAGCGCTCTTTCGTCACTCTAGTGGACATGAGCCCGACTCTAATGTGGGAGTCCTCAATTTTGCCTACCCTAAATTTTTTTATTCATTTAGGGCAGGGGTCTTTAACGAGTACCTGACATCGTGCAGGCTCTGGACCATCGCTTAACGTCCCATCCGAAGGACGGCGTGCTTACCTCCCAGATAAAATAAACTAAGGGCTTCGGTCGGGTTCGAACCCACGATCTTGAGCTCAGAAGTCAAGCACGCTTACCACTGAGCTACCGGCGCCCTCTTTTTCTTTTATATATTTTTAGTATAATTTTATTTATTTTTATTTTACTTTGTGACCTGATGAAGGGACGTAAGAAGCATCCGTGTAAAAGACACTTGCAGACAATTTATAAAGCGGACTTATGAGAACCCCATAACTGATATTGGTCTTGTAGACACTTTGGTTGTCTTGTAGTCTTTTGAGCAGTCCAAATCGTCGTTTCAGAGAGACATTATTCAGCCATACAGTTGGGCAGTCACCATATCTCAAGAAGAAGCGATTTGATCACATTTATTTTCACCTTCCATAGACGCAGCCCATCCAGAGGATGTAAGTGCTCCTGTAGAGATTTAGATGCGTTCCATAGCTGATCTATTAGTAGCTAAAATTGCTGTCATGGGCTATCTCCTCAGATAAAATTTCTAGAAATTACAAAAAGATACATTTTATATGTAATACATTTTTCGTAAGACATCAGGTTTGCTAGATAAAAGCCGTGAAACGTCTTAAAATGAATTTTGAAAACCATTCTTTTATATTTACGCAAAAAGTAGTGTTCCATTACTCTAATTGTTCATTAATAATACGTTATTTCTGTTATTACGATAAAGGCAGCAGTGTTGAGTGTTAGAAAAACCCATTTATCTCAACTTTCCTAATTATCTTTCATTATTCTTAAAGCATACCCATCTTCTGGTTCTTGTCTCAAATGATTATTTCATTTGTACCATATATTTGTACTTTCTTATACTAAAAGTACGTAGTTGTGCAAAAATCTGAGATTGAATTTACAACGGAATTTCATGTTTCAAGGTGCCCTGAACACGTTTTGATTATTTTCGAAATAACTGTTTGTACATCTTTGTGAATGTGATTTGTACTTTGTGAAAAGTCTAACTCAAGAGATATTGCATCAATGAACTTAAAATTTGAAACGAACATATCACAAGTGCAACTTAGATCTGATTAGACTTTAACCGGAATCAGACGAAAATTAAGTCCATTTCACTTAAGATCCCGCTTATATTTATGACTTAATCAATAATCTCTTCAAATGATAGTTGTAGAGAAAACTAAAAGGCACATTTTATATTTATTTATTTATTAAGTCTTTGTTTATTTATAAATAAAATACACATATACAAATAATTCGAAAATCAAACATCTTATACCAAAGACGACCTCTTGGTCAGATGATCGTACATCGATAACTTAGCATTCAAGTATAGAACAACAAAATACAATTACAACTAGTTTAAAAAACAAAAATCAAATTATACCTTCGCCTAAGTACATAATACGTTTTATTTAAGAACAAGAAAGTATCTTTTCAATATAAATATATATCTTTGACCTTTAGGGCGCCGATAGCTCAGTGGTATGCGTGCTTGTCTTCTGAGCTCAAGAACGAGTTCGAAACCCGACCGAGTTCCTTAGTTTATTTTATCTAGAAGGTAAAATAAACTTAAGCACGCTGTCCTTCGGATGGGACGTTAAGCGATGGTCTCGAGCCTGTACGATGTCAGGTACTCGTTTCAGACCCCTTCCCTAGGTGAATAAAAATTTAGGATAGACAAAATTTAGGACCCCCACAGTAGAGTCGGTCTCATGTCCACCAGAGTGACGAAAGAGCGCTCTGGTAGTAGGCGATATGACCTCGGTAGTTAAAGCCCGGGCATGGGTCATAAAACCTAACCTATTAGCTGGTGTTGTGTTTCCAGATAACTTTTTTTCTTGTAACTTTTTTTTTTATCACTGTTTTGTGTCTTTATGTCAACTTCAGTGTTTACAACCTCTTTGACCTTTAAAATATAAATCAAAATAATCATAATCTTTTGGTTCGGTATAATAATATTAATTTCAGATATTAATTGAGGGGGTTAGAAGCAAAGGGATGTAAGTGACAAAAATGTCATTTCGAGATAATTACCTTCAAAGTTATAGTAACATCGTAAATTCAGGTATTACCCAGGTATTTCCACTAATAACAGCATTACTGGTACTAACAATCGTTCTGATCATTAGCCAGTAGTCAGGATAGGTGTCAAGGATGATGTTAACACACATATCTCAATTTCAGCCGAATTGTCACTTACAACCCTTTGCTTCTAAGCCCCTCAATTGTGAATCATAAGATTTGACCCTAGTTATAATAAATGTTATAAAATGATAATTAAAATTAACACGACTTAAAAAGATTAATAAATAGTAAATAATAATAGGATTAAATAGTAAACAGGCACATTTTATATTGGATAGATTTTTTCAAAATTTACCCAGTTCGCGAGGTCCAACTAACGATCCTAAGTGGACAAGCACACTAACTGTGCCACTGGCGCCCTCACCAATTATTTTGTTTTGTATGCCAATTTGCACATTCTTTATATTGTAATAAGTGATAGCAAATTTGAAAGGAATTCGGGCCATTTTTCCTTGCATAGATAAAGAGTTCTGAAAATCTGGCTTGGCGCGGATGAGACCTTAAAAAATTAATCCAGGTTTGTGGACACTGTACTCAGAGAATCCAATTGGATCCAATTACTTCACGAGACCAGGACCAGAGTTCTTCTAAGTAACGAGGTTACCTGAGCCGGGAGTAACGACGTTAGGTGGGTGTTAAGTTACTTATTCAATCTGTGATCATGCATGACATGATCCCAGTCTACTCTGGCAACTAGCAAGTTCTCAACCTGAACATGAACGAGTATAGTAGGCAATAGTACCTCGTAGTGGTCGCAATAGCTAATTACAGTACACTAGATGAAGCGTCTCTCCAACGTCTTCAGCACAGGGCGATGGATCCATTGTGATGTATAAAAAAAAAATACACACATTAAAATCATTAAATTATTAATATTGTGAGGTTAATTGTATTTGTTTTTCTATAAAAAGCAAATTTCTTTTAAAACAAATGAGTAAAAAAAAAGCAAAGCACGGCCATCAACTGTTTTTTTGGTTTGTGTCGAGTCGAGTCGAGGCCTGGGTTGAATGGAGACGGTCTGAGTGAACATGGAGAGTGGTATTTAGGCTTAACTTGTGATGAACTAAATAGAAGGGAATTGACGGTGAAATTGATTCGAAAAGAAGGTACCTACTCTTATTTGTTTATATGTACAGGATATATGCCCAGAAATATATAACCTACATTTAAAGAATGGCCAAAATTATAAAAGAAAAAAAATATCGAATTAGTTTTTAAGATTTTTCTTTTGATTTTTGTTTGTTTCAATGTTTAGTTTTTTTATTTAATAATGTAGATGATTTTAAAAAATAAACCCAAATTATTTGTTCTCGTAAATTCTTTTAATTTTCCCTGTTAGCCCAGTAAGATAATTTGAAAACCTTTGGATTAGATTTAATATTTTTGCAAAATTTAGAAGACAAGATGGCATCTGTTTAGAAATCCAAATGAAAAGTTTGTTAATTGAATTTTTTTTTTTAAATACGTGCACTTTCTTAAAAATTGCACGTCTTGAACTTTTGATATTTTTGTAGGGCCCTTTTCGGAAATTACTGTAAAAATCAAAATTAAATAGAATACCAGTTATAAAATTTCTACAGGAAATATGGTAATTTATTGTTTATTTTTTAAATTATTATTAGTTTTACTTATATTTTTTGATTTATTTTAATTTTACATTAACATAATTTTCATTACCACACCATCTTAGGAGGATAAGGAGTTCTTATAATTTCCTACCCAATATTGCGTGTTAAGTCGCGAGTTGAGTGCGAATGAATTCGGGAACACGCCGAGAATCGATACCTACGGTGTGTTCCTTGAACGACCTGTGGTGAGTGAGTTGTTGATTCATTGAACTACACAGGTGAGTCGTCTCTTAACAACGAGAGGGACCAGTTGGTCACCACGCGGGGTGGACTGAGAGTCTGGGTCGAGCCAGCACGCGGTGTGCGGAATGGATTCGTCCTTATTACCACGCGGGTATAAGGTGAGTCGTTAGTTACCATGCGGAAGTGAGTTGTTTATTACCACGCGGGTATAAAGTGAGTCGTCTGTTACCAAGCACAGTAAGTGAGTGACTTGTGTAGTTCCCACGCGGTATGGGACTTATTATTGAACAACTGACTTTGTGTTCGTTACCACGCGGTTTTGTAATAAGGGTGTTGTCCAAATAAATATATCTCTTGTTCTATTCGAAGTTCTCATTTAACCTGTACCCAAACCCAACATTGCGAGTAACTCCAATGCTGCAGGGACGTTCGTAACCTAAATATCCGTTGGAAACATATGGTTAGTTACTATTTCATGCAGCAAGTAAAAAAAGAAGCATATAAAAATAATCGTCAGTGAATCTCCAACAATGTACATCTCCCCCAAAACGAATTAATCAATTAAGTTTTCGCTCCCCCTCCAGTAGACCATTTACGCTAAATTTGTGTAGATAAATCTCATTATATCGGAAATTATTAGAGCTTTTGAATTGAGCCCCCTAGGCTGAATCCCCGATATCGCTAAAATTTGACAGGTTATGTCCTCATTCGTTTTTGACTTCAAATATGAAATTTCATGTCAATACATTCATTACATCGGCAGTTATTGAGGTTTATGAGTTAAGTCCTCCTCTGATTTCTTCCTTCCCTTCTGTCGTTTCCCTGAAAATTAATAATCATAAAATTTTATGTCGATACATTCATTATAATGGCAGTTATAAGAATTTTCGAGTTAAGGCTCTCCTCTAATTTCCCTTCTTTGGTCTATTTGGCTAAAAAATGAGAGATGTTGTCCTAATAGTTTTCTGGTAACACGTATATAATTTTGTATCGACACATTCATTCTATCGGCAGTAATTACAGTTTTTTGAGCCTTTCCCTAAATCCCTTCTTCTTTATAGCCGATTTGGCTGAAAATGTATCGTCGAGGGTTCTGGATTTACATGTAAACTTTCGACACACAAAAAGACAGAAATGTATTTTTTTTTCATATTTGGAATCTGGAAGTCGGAAAACATGAAATTTTTTCAAAAACTCCGCGTCGAATTATTGACCAATTACATAACTTCCCCTATACTTCGAATAAATGGAAAAGTAAAAGTTGAAAAAATGAATTTCAAATTAAGAAAAATTTTCTGTTAAATCGCGAGTAAAAATTTCTCTTGATCTGATAAATAAAAATAATTTATAAAGTCAGGAGTTATTGAACCAATACCAAATTAATTTGTTTAATGTCTGGTTTGCATCTTTATGTAAATACAAAGGGTTGGTTAGGCCCTTACCTCTGTAGATAGGGTTCCAACTGATGAACCCCTGAAAGGGACTGATTGCCTTCTATTTTTCTCTGACTCCCTTGACATCCATCAGGGGAAGTTTGGTGAAGTCAAGGGGTAACTTACAGATTCTCGAGTGAAATCTTGGCTGGATGAAATAAAGGTTGCTTGAAATCCATCTTTCATAAATAAAACTTTCTAGTTACATACAGTTTTTTTTCCTCCTGGGGGCATCTGAATGCAATTTTAATAAGTCCTCAGATTTGAGGTAGGATCAATGCGACCTAAGTTGGCACATGTGACCACTTCATTCCAAATTTCAAGTTCATAGCTACAATCGTTTTTGCAGTAGAGAGCTCACAACTTTTCAATCACATACACACGCACAGATAGACATCATCGCAAAAATAGTCAAAACGTTCATTTTTTCCATAGGTGTGTTCTTTTTCATATTTTTGACAATATTTCGGGAACGAACGGTCAAAACGTATTCAGGGGACCTTGAAACTTGAAAATCATTCGATCTCGGATTTTCGCACGATTACAATACTTTCTTGTACTACAGGTATATGAAAGTAAACAAGTTCAGTGGCAAGAATCTTTCATATACTGAAATTGTCAAAAAAAAAGTCTTCACATCACCGCTGAAAGATAAGCAGGTACTAAAGTATTCGTACCCAAGTGTTAGGACGTCTCACACGAAACACGGTGAACCGTCGACTCAAAATACTCTACGAACTTCTAAATAGACGATCAAAATTAGACATGACACAAAAACGGAACTGTTACACTTCTTACTTAGACCATTATGGACATACGGATCACAGATATACGGTTCAGCAAAAACATCCAACATCAAACAAATTCAGGCGTTTCAGTCAAAAACCCTCAGACTGATAACACAGTGCCGCCCATACATAAACAAAAGAACACTTCATAACGATCTTATGATACACACAGGTATCATGACACAATACAAACTACTTACACACGTTTTTTTAGAAAACTTTACACACATACAAACCCAGAAATACGTACTTTGTCTTCACAACACTTACCATAATTCTCTTTTTTTTTAAATTTTCTTATTTATTTTTTTTTTTTTTGAGGTTTGGTTAGGTTAGGTTTTATGACTCATGCCCGGGCTTTAACAACGAGGTCATATCGCCTACTACCAAAGCGCTCTATCGTCACTCTGGTGGACATGAGCCCGACTCTACTGTGGGAGTCCTAAATTTTGCCTACCATAAATTTTTATTCATCTAGGGTAGGGATCTTTAACGAGTACCTGACATCGTACAGGCTCGGGACCATCGCTTAACGTCCCATCCGAAGGACGGCGTGCTTAAGTTTATTTTACCTCCCAGATAAAATAAACTAAGGGCCTCGGTCGGGCTACGAACCCACGACCTTGAGCTCAGAAGTCAAGCACGCATACCACTGAGCTACCGGCGCCCTCTTTTTTTTTTTTTTTTTTTTTTTTTTTTTTTTTTTTTTTTTTTTTTTTTTTTTTTATCTTGTCTTAATAATTAATATAAATTTTCGTCCCGCGGACCTACCAACTGGGTGGCCTTCCTCTCACATGCCATTCACGCTAACATGTCCATACCTACCATCATGGATGCTGGTTGTTGCTCCCTAGCAACAGTTGCATCTTTCTAATTAAAAGACAAAAAAAAAAAGTGTTAGGAGGCTGGAAGGGTGGTTTTATGGGTTTGGAGAAAAGATGGGAACTGAAACCTGCCCTTATGTATTGTATATGTTCGCCTGACGAAATGTTAAATATATTTTTGCCTTTATGCAGATGTAATGGGTTAACTGAAGAAGACATGAACCAGGTCACACAGATTCAGCCCCACTCATGGAGTGAAGTGTACTGATGGACTCCAATTTTTCCTGTCTGTCCTGACATTCCACCTAACGTAATGTCCCCCACTCAGATAGATGAACTGTGACGTATGATAAATTGGACCCAGTCACCGGTGTGACACCGACTACCACTGTATTAATATCCTTTTAGCTGGTGTGAATCTTTGATGCTGTGAGTATATCAAATATGACATCTCACATTATTTACATTGAGATAATGAATAACCGTTAAGAGGCTTTTGATAAAACTACCTTAGTAATTAACAGTCCTTTAAAACCACTCCTTAACAAGA
The DNA here is from genome assembly GCA_963662175.1 of Aradus depressus. NCBI lineage: Eukaryota > Metazoa > Arthropoda > Insecta > Hemiptera > Aradidae > Aradus > Aradus depressus. The sequence goes on from OY759214.1 coordinate 28,223,851, forward strand.
CTATGGATAGGCTATTGCAGGCTCACACATGGCCACCTTAGTGCAACACCTGCAACAGCCCACTATCAAACACATGCAAACTGCAACATCTACGCAGAACTTCTACACAGGTTGGGCATACATAGATCCCTCACGCAATGTCTCGGCGATGACGAACAGCGTATGAACCTAACTCTAATATTTCTCAAGGAAGCGAACCTGATTAGTAAAATCTAGTCGAAGAAGGAAAAAATAAATATTTATAAATAAATTAATAAACAAAAAAAAAATAAGAGTAAAAATAAATAATATACAAACAAACAATATCTGAATGCTATCCTTGCCAAATGTTGGATAGATGCTCTACTTGTCTGGTCCGTAAATATACCAAAAGAAGACCTTAAGACCATCTCAAGCTGAAAACTGTTAGACCATCGCAAGCCAGCAAGTGAACACCCATGGAACCCCTCCGTAGCCAATAATCTCCCTACAGACTCCTCTTCTCTTCCTTCTCCACTAGAGTTTATGGGAAAAGATATATATAAAGAAAAAAAAAATGACAATAATAATAAAAATAAAAAAATAAAAAATAAAAGTAGTAATATGTAGATAAATGTATGTAGATATATAATATATACCTATATAATGTTTTTAGGTGTTCGATTTCTTGGTCATTACACCTACATGTTCTCTCTTGATTAGGTTGATTGATACTACTGTTTACCAAACCTGTTTTTTTCTCTGGACTACATGCACTCAGTATTTTAATTTTTTTTTTTTTTTTTTTTTTTTTTTTATAATACGATTCATACGATTTACATACACACATATGTATATATATATATATATATATATATATATATATATATATATATATATATATGTGTGTGTGTATGTAAACCTATATATATATAGGCGTGTAAACCGTATGAACCGTATTGTTAAAAACAAAAAAAAAACATTAAAATACTGAGTGCATGTAGTCCAGAGACAAACAGGTTTTGTAAACAGTAGTATCAATCAACCTAATCAAGAGGGAACAAGTAGGTGTAATGACCAAGAAATCGAACACCTAAAAACGTCAAACAATAAACAACAGTCCTTTTGAAATTTAGTTAGTTATTGTGACTCATGCCCAGGCTTTAACTATGAGGTCATATTGCCTACTACCAGAGCGCTCTTTGTTCGCCCTGATAGACATGAGCCGACTCTACTGTGGGAGATTTAAACTTTGCCTACCTAGGTTTAGTTACCTAGTGCGTCTGCTTAGACTTGACAACGTACAGGCTTGGGATCATCGCTTAACGTCATATCCGAAGAATGGCGAGCTCTCAAATAAAAAAAAAATTGAGGGCCTCGGCCGGGGAACCCGCGATCTTGAGCTCAGTAGGTTAGCACGCTACCTCTGAGCTACCGTTGCATTTCCTTCTTAATTAATTTGATCATGAAATAAATTAATCCTACTCTTTATAAGCTATAAAATCTGTGCCAATTAATTAGTTAAGAGAATATTACTTCCCCAGAGAGGGGGGGGGGGGGGGGGGGGGGGGGGTTACGCGAAGTCTTGTAATTGGTCAATAATTCGAAGTGCAGTTTTCACTGGAATATCATGTTTTTCGACTCCTGATGAAAAATGAAAAAAAAAATTACCTAACTGTCTGTGTGTGTGTATGTCTATGATCAGGACTAATTCCGGTAGAATGAATATATCTTACGAAATTTCGTACGTTTACCTAGAATCCTCAGGGCGACACCTATTTTCAAAAATATTGCCTGGTGGGGGGTCAGAGAGGAGGCTCCACTTAAAAACTCTTATAACTGACAATGCAATGTAAAACTCTTACAAATGATAATAAATAGATAGATAAACTTTTATTGCACTAAAGATTACAACCTCTATGGCAATGAGTGTTTTTTTTCTTTTTTTTTTTTTTTTTTTACAAAATAAATAATAAAAGGATAAAAGAAACAATTCAAAAATTATATAAAACAAGATATGACATAAACATGAATAAATAAATAAAATAATAATAAAAAACAATTTTAATATATTTAATATATATATAGTAGATACATGAAATAACCTACTGATGAAAATAAATCGATTTAGTTTATAACAATACTTATATTAATAAAAACTGACTACTCACAACAACTGTCAGATATATTGGTAGTAGACGACCAAACGAGGAGAGCTCAGTCCGGACACTGGTCTAATCGTCGTTCTAAATAACTATAACAAAATATAATATTAAATAATCATAAAAACAGTTATTCAGAACAATAATAAAATGCCACTGGATATATTAGTCTCAATAACTCAATTAAGTTTTGGGTGTGGAGGAGTGGTAACTAGTTTTTTTTTTTTTTTCCGCATCGGCTGCTGTGGCCATTAGCGTTTCCAGAATAGGATTAGCGGTAACGATGGAAAGATATGGTGAGAAGTGACGGACACTCTCCAGAGATAGCGTCGAGTCTAGGAAGGGGAGGCTCTTGGATGGTAAGTAAAGGTGGAGGGTTGGACAACCAGCCAGCCTAGCACCAAGTCTAGGGGGTGTTGCCACAAAGGATAGCAAGCCTCTCTAGGGGGCCAGAGCGCTTCCCATCGCACCGCCTGCCTTCAGTAAACCATCACTCAATGAATTTCAACAATTGTTTCTAAATATGCATGAATATATGTGTAGCGTAGCACTTAATATGTATGAGTAATTAAAAATCCAATTCTCAACACGAACTTCTCAATATATATTTCTCAACTCAACTGGTTAACAATATAAAACATCTAGCATAGCAACAACAGCTGGTTGCTACACTTTCCCCATCCCAATAGCAGCCGCCGTCCCGGTGTAGCCTTTCAGCCGGTTGACATGCACCACTAGCCGCCGCCTCCGGTTCCTGCCATCCTGCACCCTATAGGTCACGTCTGAGAGTCGCCTCACCACCGTGTAGGGACCCTGCCATGGCCGGTGGAACTTGGAACTCCGGCCTCTTCTGGTCACCGGGTACCAGACCCACACAATGTCACCTTCCTGAAATTTGAGTTCCTGGCTCTTCTTGTCATAGTAGTCTTTCTGACGTATCTGGCTCTTACCCAACTCCTTGCGCACTGATGCGAAAGCGGCCTCCAGCTGCGCCCCTCGCTTGCGGACGTACTCGTGGAGATTCATATCTTCCCTTTCTTCCGCTAGCCCATACATAACATCGAGCGGGAGACTCATCTCATGCCCAAACAGGGCATAGTACGAGGTGATATGTGTAGAGTCATGCTGGCTGGCCCTGTACGCCATCATCACTAAAGGTAACTGCTGGTCCCACGAAGTTTCCCGTCCCACTACAAAATGACACAACATACCGCACAAAGTCCTGTTAAACCGTTCAACCATACCATCAGATGCTGGGTGGTAGGGGCTAGTCCTCGTCTTCTTTATGCCCAGACGGCTACACAGATCCACAAACAGCTGCGCCTCAAACTGTCTACCCTGATCGGTGTGCAGCTCGTACGGTACTCCGTATCGACTAACAAACTCCAGGACAAATACCTCAGCGACCGTTGCTGCCTCAATGTTCCTCAGAAGATATGCCTCAACCCATTTGGTAAAATAATCCGCAACGACAACAATGTATTTATTCCCGCGATCAGTAGTTGGGAGCGGTCCAAGTATGTCCATAGCAATTCTCTGGAATGGAAATCCCGCGGTCACTCTCTGCATTGGGGCTCGTGTTTTCGTTCCTTTCCTCGCCGCACAATCAGGACAGGCGTTGATCCAGTTTTCAATGTCCCGTCTGTGACCTGGCCAATAGAACCTGTCGCTCACCTTCCGAAGGGTTCTTGTGATTCCCTGGTGCCCACTTCCCGCTGAACTGTCATGCAAGCTCCTAAGCACTTCCTCAACAAGGGTTCGAGGCAACAATAGCTGATGCCTGGTAGGCTTTCCATCCTCCTCCCACCGCCGATGAATCAGCCCATTGAGCAGTTCCAGTCGATTCGCTTGAGTCCACAGGCTTAGAAGTTTTGGATCACTTCCTCTGACATCTTCGAATTTTGGCCGAGTTCCCTCCTCTAGCCACTTGAAGACAACAGAAAGAATGGGGTCTTCTTGCTGAGCAACTCTGAGCTCGTCATCAGGGAGTATGGCTGCGACGCAGCTCGACCCTTCATCTCTCTCTTCGCTCACCTCACTGCGACGATCTCGCTCCACGGCCTCCCGAACATTTTGCTCAACACCACACTGACGACAGGATCTGGAAAGTCCGTCGGCATTCGAATGTTTTTTTCCTGGTCGGTGTATCACTTCGAAGTCGTATGGGGACAAAAGCTCGAGCCATCTCGCTACCTGGCCCTCTGATTCCTTAAACGACTGAAGCCATTTTAGTGAATTATGGTCAGTGCGGACAGTAAATCTCCTCCCGTAAACGTAATACCGAAATTGCCGAATGCCATAGACCAGGGACAACATTTCCTTCCGTGTCGTACAATATCGCCTTTCCGTCTTTGACAGTGATCGGCTCGCATATGCTATGACCCTTTCCTGGCCGTATTGCATTTGGCTCAACACGGCCCCTAGCCCCAGGTCACTAGCATCGCAGTCCACAATGAAGTCTCCCGGACCTTTGGGTAAGACAAGTACCGGGGCTTCCACTAGGGCCGTTTTTAAATGGCTAAAGCTCTTCCACAACTCCGGCCCAAAAGAGAACTTCTCCTTTTTGTCGGCCGCTTTGTATAGAGGAGCGGCAATTTCAGCGAAATTTCTAATAAATCTTCGATAGTATGCTGCGAAACCTAAAAATGCGCTTAACGTCCGAGCGTCAGCCGGCTCTGGCCAGTCCCTTACCGCTCTAATTTTTTCAGGATCTGTAGCTACACCCTCGCTCGATACTACGTGACCTAAGTAACTTATCTGCTCCCGGAGCAGTTGACATTTTCTAGGTTTCAGTTTGAGATGGGCATTTCGAATTCTTGTGAAGACCTCCCTTAGATGTTCCAAATGCTCATCTACTGTCGGACTCCATATAACAATATCGTCCAGATAGACCATCGCAGTCTTCCACTTTAACCCTCCTAAGACCAGGTCCATCAACCGTTGGAACGTGCTAGGGGCATTGCACAACCCAAACGGTAATACTTTAAATTGGAAGAGCCCCTCAGATGTTATGAACGCCGTCTTCTCCCGATCCTATGGATCCACTTCAACCTGCCAGTACCCAGAGGCGAGGTCCAACGACGAAAAGCACTTCACATTCCCCAGATTGTCTATGATGTCATCCACTCTCGGCAACGGATAAGCATCCTTTTTTGTGACCCCATTCAGCCGCCGGTAATCCACGCAGAATCGTACTGACCCGTCCTTCTTCTGAACCAAAACGATCGGGCTAGCCCAAGGTGACGCCGATGGTTCGATGACGTTTTGCTCTCTCATCTCCCTAATCATTCTCGCAACCTCCTGTCGGCGTTGTAAAGGAATACGACGAGGTGGCTGGCGTATTGGCATAGCGTCAGCGGTGCCAATTCGGTGCTTAATAAGGCCAGTGCGCCCAAGATCTGTGGGACCTGTTGAGAAAATGTCTCGGAAATCCTCTAGCAGTCTCACGAGGTTCTTCCTCTGAGTCGGGTTTAGTGCCACATTATCCAGGTCAAACAACTCGTCCGCCCTACAATTGAGTCCTGCTTCGGTTTCCATCGATTCTACGAAGGTGTTAGATGCCGCTGTTGGTTTCTCTACCTTTCCTATACTGGTCCGAGCAAAAAGTGTCTTCGGGTCAAGAACCGGATTCATCATCCGGACGGGGATCATCCCATGGTGAACTATAGCAGCTACCCTGGCTAGACATAGGCCATGCTTCTCCATGATATCATCCCTAGGCTCGAAAATTACTTCAACTCCATCCTCAGCCTCCACCCTCGCACTGACAGCAACCTCATGCCTTCCTGGTATAACTATAGTTTCCGGAACGAATGCGTGAATTTCATTGGCGACTGGTATGCTTGCGCTTAGCGATACTTTCACTCCCCCGATCTGCAGCGTGCCCCTGCCAAATATCAGACACCGACTGACGCCGCCTCCAGGAAGTCGTAACCTAAGATGACGTCGCGCCATATGTCCCCGATGACACATTTGTGCTCGCCTTGATGCGATCCGATAGTTATAGTGGCCCAGGCAGACCCCTGAACACTGATACTGCCCCCATTGGCGTTCTTCAGATTTTGCTTGTAGGGTGTATCTGGTTGCAAGCCCATCTTCCCAGCAAAATCACTGCTAATTAACGTCACGCTGGCTCCCGAATCAACAAGAGCATGAGTAGGAACCCCATTGATGTTCACCGCCACCTCGTTCCTCACGTTGCAAGCCCCAGTTCGGATAGTGGGGACCTCCTGTAGCCCGGTCGTCGGCCGGCTTCAGTTTCCCTTTGGTGGCTTCACCGAACAGTGGGCTTGGATATGCCCCGATCTGCCGCAGGTCCAGCAGACCGGACCCCTTCGGCCTGTATCCGCACGCTTCGTCTCCTTTTGAACCACGAGCTCCGCCACTGCCCTCGTAAGTGCCGTTATTTTTTCATTTTGCTCTCGCAGCATCATGTGTAACACTGAGGCTCCTGGGATAGGGTCAGTAGCCGCTACAACCGGGCTATCCCCCATATCCTGAACCTCGGCGGCATACGTTAATGAGCCATGACGTAGAGCTATAATTTCCATTTTCGATGCTCTGCTTAGTGCTGACTCTAGAGTGTCAGGGGACGTTAACGCAGCTGAAATCGAACGTTTTTGTCCCGGAGACCCTCCAGGAAGTGGTCCTTTAAGGTTTCCTGTCGCACCGCCTCCCCAACTCTCTCCGGGTAGGCCTCGTTGTAGAGAGTCTCCAGGGCGGTGGCGAACTGTGTCAAAGACTCTCCCGTCGCTTGCCGCCGCCCTTTGAACTCCTCTTTCTTGAGCTTCCGCCGCTCAGGAGGGTCTAATTTAACCCCTATGGTTCTACAAACGAGGGCGAAATTACCTTGGTCTTCCACAGACATGTTCCTGTATATGCTAAAGCTTTCCCGTGTCAGACACAAAGATAAAAATAGACCTTTTACATCGTCAGTCCACTTATTAACTTGACTTACCTTGTTGAAATACTCAACGTAGTCATTCCATGACCCCGAAGTGAACTCTTTCGGGAAAATGAGGGGTCTCCCGTCGACTGACTCATCGGCGCCGATCCTTTTCCCCAGAGCGTGTTGTCCCTCTTTTTTTTTCGGCATCCCACCGCTGCCACCAAATGTAGCGTAGCACTTAATATGTATGAGTAATTAAAAATCCAATTCTCAACACGAACTTCTCAATATATATTTCTCAACTCTACTGGTTAACAATATAAAACATCTAGCATAGCAACAACAGCTGGTTGCTACATAGGTATCTCTTTCAGAAATTCAATTAAGTTCCGGAATCTAGGTGTTCTCTCGCTAAATATATCTTGGAGGGTTGCAGGCATGCTGTTATTTTCCCGATACTTGGCCAGCTTCTGACAATCTTCAATGACATTTCTCACCGTCAGCAACTCCCCACAGAGGACACACCTTGGAGGTCTGTTCACACCAGGAGGTGCCCATGAGTCACTCTCGTATGGCCAATGGCCACTCTTCTTAATACAATTTTTTCTCGTCGGGAGAGTTCAACGGAAAAGTTTATCGGCCTTAGGTTTGGCTTTAGATGTTTCATTTGTGTGTCTTGCTCTGACCATTCATTTCCCCAACGTTCTAGGGCAGCCATCTTGATTTTCTTCATCAGATCATCAGGCCGAATACCTAATGTCTCTGTACACGCTTCAGCCGCAGCCGCTTTAGCTGCTCTGTCAGCTTCTTCGTTCCCATCTACACCAATGTGCCCTGGAACCCATAAGAAGACTACATTTTTCCCATTCGCTTGTAAGTTTTGCATTTGTGTCCTGATTTTCTGCACTAATGGATCTGGTAACTAGTTATAATTTAATTTAATTTGTTGCATGTAAGATGGATATATTATATCCATCTTACATGCAACAAATCAACAAATTAAATTAAATTATTCTTTATTTTCAAAGCAACAGTAAAAAATAAAAATAAATTGTTAATTTTTCTAACTTCTAAATTGTTTAAAATATGCACAAATGTTTCTGAGTAATATTCTGGCCTATTGGTGAGATAATTGTGGAGAAATGCTTGCCTGGGGATATACAAGGAGGGACAATTGAACAAAAAGTGTATGAGGTCGTCCTTTTCGTCTAAGGTACAGAGCCTGCAGGCACTTTCAGGACAAAACTCATACCTAAACCCTCCAAGTAATATTCTAAAATTTCTATTGCTATTGTGGAGACTGATTTGAGCTAGAAGTCGGAGTTTTTCAATATGGCAGTTTAATGAAAGATAGCTTTCCTGAGACCCTAAAGCACTGACCAATCGGTTTACAACTGGCAATGTGTCGACCTGATTTTTTTAATTAAAATTAGAAATTCTCTAGTAACTCACAAACCTTAATAACTATGAATATATCGACACATAGTAGGTAGACTTTCTGTCAAGCCCGGAGCTAAGTCCTGGGAAAGGAGGGAGTGAAATATTCCTGAAGTATCTCTGGAGCCAATTATAGCCAAGGGGAGGTTTCAGCTCTCCTTCATCACTTATCTTACCAAAATTGGACAATTTATTTTTTTCTTCTTTTCTTTTTTAATTTATTTGACGTATCAAATTGCCTATCTTCGTTATTATAGCTGGTTGGTCTCTTATTATTAACATTATTTTGGACAATTATTAAATAATGGAAACAAATTGCTTGTGGAGGTAACTTATAAAACGATATATGAAATATTTACAAATATAAGAAATGGTTACATCAAAACTTGGAGGAAAGAGCTACTTCAAATCAACTTACAATATTATAACTCGTACATCACTTCTTAAAAACAATATACAGTAGAATCTCGATTATTCAGGGTAATGGGGGGGAGAGATCGCACGGATAAATGAAAACCACGGTTAGTCGAGACACTTTTTATTTAACGAATTACTACATATGTGTGTATGATGTTATATACATATGTGTATACATTGTCATATAACGTTATCAGAGCTTGAAATATGAAGTAATCCTTCTTTGTTTTTTGTGGTTTGAAATGATTTTCCTCACTTCAGTTTTAATTTTTCTCAAATTCATGACGTCATGGAAGTCAAAATTTTCCTGTTTGCAGAAGTTCAGGAGGACATCAACTGTTTTCATTGCTAGACTTGTCAGAATGCTTTCACTTCATATCAAATCGTTCCTAGAACATTGTATCGAAGGTGCTGCTACATTTTTTTTTCTCGGAGCTGAGGGTCTCCGTCTCTACTCTCTACTCTGTCTCCAAGTTTCTAGAAACCTATACTTACTGCTTACACACCACGGTTAATCGCGAACGCGGATAGTCGAGACACGGTTAATCGAGGTTCTACTGTATACAATAAAAAAATATATGTGATGTGGTTATTAAAGGTCTTTCTTACACCAACCACTTTTCTACAAATCACACTCTCTGCTAAATTCATTTATTCTGGGCAAAGGCGTAGTCAGGATTTTGAGCAGGGGGGGGGGGGGGGATTAGGCTACGAGGGTGGGGGGTATAGACTCCCGGGGGCACAGTCCGCAGTTTTCGTGGTTAGCGTTGCAGACTTTTTGTTATTAATTTGGGAGACTCGGACCTCTAGAAGCTCCCCCTGAGGTAACCACCGACTGTAATACTTAAGTTGACTTTACATGAGCAGCAAAAATGCAAAGCGCAGCAGCAGCAAATGCACGCTATGGTTTCTGTGCTTTTAGAATTAAATGACTCACATCCAATAGCGTGCAGCATTTTTCTTGGTTTCTTGGCGTAATTCTGACTTTCTTATACTGAGAAATATAAGTATAAAAACAATTTGAGAGGAGGAGAAGGGAAAGTGAATGATCTGTAAGAAATCTGTTTGGTAAAGAAAGTCCTGTAGTGTCCACATCTACAATTTGAATATAACTAAAAAGTGATTCCTACAGAATTTTATTTTACATAATTAGAAGCGCTATTACTTCAGTCAAATTGCGGTGATCTCTAATTTAAGAATACAATGCAATTGGTAATTTAATAAGACACAGTTATGGTAAGAATACATTTTTCGATGGGACTCACTGTTTTCGAGTAAATCTAGCAAATGTCTAAAAACATAGTTTTCAAAACTATAATCCTGGGCGAAATCGAGAGACCTGCAAAAAATAGTATTTCATATAAAATGTGCCTCTTAGTTTTCTCAACAATGTTTAATTGAAAAGAATTTTGATTAGATAATAAATATAAGCTGTATTTTATAAAATCATCCTGAAATAAAGTGGCCTCAATTGTGGTCCGACATGAACCAAAATCTGATGAGACGTTGACTCAATGACAAACATTCATTACAATGGCTGTTATTAGGGTTATTGAGTTATTATTAGTGTCTGTTATTTGACTAGTATACTATTTATACAGTTGTAAATTAAAAAAAAAACTTTTTGTAATGCTAAAGAAAAAAAATCCGGTAGAAGTGTTGTGTCACTTCAAAGAAGGGAGGCCACTTAAAATTCTAGCATTGTAGCCACACAAGACCTCTCTGGAATGAATGAACACATTTTGTAATAAATTCGTACTGAGTATGGTGTAATACGAGTGTACTATCATCCTAATTGGTCATTAGTAATACGTTATTTCTGTTATTACGATAAAGGCAGCAGTGTTGAGTGTTGTCAGAAAAACCCATTTATCTCAACTTTCCTAATTATCTTTCATTATCCTTAAAGCCTATCCATTTTCTGGTTCTGGTCTAAAGTGGATATTTCATTTGTAACATATATTTGTACTTTCTTATACTTTTCGTATAAGAAAGTATTGTAATCGTGCGAAAATCCGAGATTGAGTTTTCAAAGAAATATCTTGTTTGAAGGTTTCCTGAACATGTTTTGATCATTTCCGCGATCCTGATGTATATGATTGGAACATTGAGAGCGGTTCAACTCAAGAACGATATCAATGAACTTAAAATTTGCAATAAAGATAAGTGCTAATATAAATATGGTTTGATTTAGACCGAACTCAGACAAAAATGAAGAGCACTTTACTTCAAGACCTAAGTACATTTTACAAGTTATCACCTATATTTATGACTTAATCAAAAATCTTTTAAAATAAAAGTTGTAGAGAAAAATAAAAGACACATTTCATATAAAATACAGTTTTTCGATGACCGCCCGGTTCATGAGATAGATGCCAAAAACCGCGCTGAAATGTTTTGACACCAATTTTTTTAGACTATCGCTCGATTTACGCAATAACAGTTAATCCTATCAAAAAATTAGTTCTTACCAAAAATGTTTCTTATTAATTTCCAATCGCTAATAAGGCTTCAGATTTGAAGTAGGACTAGAACTTCAAAAGTTATAGCGTTCCAAAGAATGTAAAATAAATTTCCATAGTAAATATTTCAAAGTAATGATTAAATTTTAACGCATAGCATCCAATTATAAAACAGTTGCAAAATAACACAGAACATATTTTACGAGTTAAGCCATCTAATATCAAGCGTATCCAGTCCATCCAATCCAAAGTCCTAAGAACAATTGTCGATGCTCCCTTCTATGTGTCCGACCTTACCCTCCAAAATGACCATAAACCCCCTATGTTATTGACCTCATCAAGTCCTGCTTCTCCAAATGCCCCTCTAACCTTTCTTCCCATGTCAATCCAATTGCTCGACTCTTGTCATCCCATTCTCATCCAGATGTTCCCTCCCGAAGACTGACGCGGCGCTGGCCGAGAGACCTGCTACTGTAATCTAGCAACAATATTTTGGGAGTGCCGGTGATAACGAGCTTCTCCCCTCATGTAATCCTCTTACCTTCAATTGTCCTTTCCTTCTTGGCCTGCCTCCACTGCTGGACAGGGATTCGCGAGGCGGGGGGGATCACTCGAGCCCCTGCGGTCTCCCCTGCCCCCCTTAAATTGGAGGGATGGAGATGACAGAAAACCGGGGGGGTGTTTCGAGGGGTCTCGAGTTGGACATTCATGTTGATGTTATTTTATCTTTATTATTATTGTTTTATGTTTATTATTATTTAAATTGCAGGGACAATTATTATTTTATTATGTATATATACACATATATATATATATATATATATATATATATATATATATATATATATATATATATATATATATATATATATATATATATATTACCTATTATTGTGTACATAATCATATGTTTTCGTTGTATATATTTTAATTTAAAAAAAAATGTATTTAATGTTTAATGTCGTTCATCTTTACTTTTAGTTTATACTGATTGTAAATCCTTAAAATATGAGGAATATAAGAAAAAAATAAATACAATTTTACCAGTTTCATTCTTTGTTTCCTTATGTTGATCATAATATTCTTTATGCATAATATATTTTACGAGTCTATCCAATGTCTATCAATTTAATTTATTTGCTAATTTTTATAGTGAAAGTACATATATAATGGGGGTCTTGGCACCCAGATAAGAATATGAGGGCTTATCGACGTATGAGGAATATAAGAAAAAAATAAATAAAATTTTACCAGTTTCATTCTTTGTTTCCTTATATTGATCATAATAATCTTTATGCATAATATATTTTACGAGTCTATCGAATGTTTATCAATTCAATTTATTTACTGATTTTTATAGTGAAAGTACATATATAATGGGGGTCTTGGCACCCAGATAAGAATATGAGGGCTTATCGACGTATGAGGAATATAAGAAAAAAATAAATAAAATTTTACCAGTTTCATTCTTTGTGTCCTTATATTGATCATAATATTCTTTAAGCAGAACATTATTTACGAGTCGATCGAATATTTATTACATATTTTAACAGTGGACCTCTGTGTTATAACCCTTAGTCTGAAGTTACTTTCTTTGACAATATTTTATATTTACAACTACACAGACTTGACAGATAAGTTCGGCAAAGTTGTATGGAAGAAATGGGATATGATATGGCAAAGTAACAACCTCAGCTGCGGACCTGATGCGTGGGGAGGAGTAAAGCAATTAAACAGGGCTTTCTTTTTTCCGCCTCTAAAAAAATAAGTCAGAATTTCTTTTCGTTCTGAAGGGGACTTAGTCAGAGGCTTTACGGAGGCGGGCTGCTTAATTAGTTGTTGCGCCATTGTCTTCATGAGAATTTTCTGTTTCCGTCCTAAGAGATGAGGGCACTCCATCGCCCTGAAGATGATGTAAATTATCAATATCTCAAATTTATTTCAAGATCTTTAAGTAAATATGTTTTATTTCTCCAGGTGTAGGATGTATAGGGGAAGTTATGTAATCTGTCAGAAATTTAGAATTCCATATTTACGGCGATTTGTAAAATAAAAAGAAAAAAGTTGTCTGTGTTGATGTTTCTGTGAAATGGATGTACCGACATGAATTTTTATATTGTAATATAATAATAATTACAATAAAACTCAATAAGGACGACACCTATTAATTTTCAGCGAAATCGGCCGTTGGGAAGTGTGTAATTGAAAAGAGGATGGTCGAAAACCCCAAAAAAATGCAAGGTCGATTGGTTTTAGTGGAAGAGCGAAAACTTAATTGAATATTTCGTCCTGGGGAAGTATAATGCTGGTGATTTACCGACGAATTGTTTAGAATATTGTTCATTGAGTTAACGTCTTTCACCAATTGATTATTAAATGTAAATATGTCTCAGCAAAAGATTATAAAAAACAATTTGTATAGAAAGATCAGCCAATAAATTCGTGGTAATGATGATGAAAGTTCTAGTGGGCAAAAGGACTCCAATTGTAAAGAACGGCTCAAGTCCACCAGAAGGAGCGCTTTGTTAATAGGAGATATGACTTCGTAGATAAGTCGCAAAATAAACTATTGTTTCTGGTGTAGCATAGTATACATTTATTTTATGTTCGATTCCGTTAACGGTAGAAACCTAAATTTTATGTTGTAATTTCCTTGCTGAATTTTTAGGTTACCTTGCTATTATCATGTTAAACAATAGCAGGTCAACTGTCCTTCGCTGAATACTTTAATATAACGTATAAACTAGAGCCATAAAATTGTGAAAGTTTTCAAAATTTCACCTAAAAATATTGAACGCACTGTATCGGGTAGAAAGTATCGATACTTCGAAACTTCGTAGATTGATATGTATCGATTTGTGCTCATACTTCAGAGAACGTGTTGAAGTTTTTGTACGTCACTCATGTTGCATGATTAATGCGATTAAGAGGGAAATTAGGTTATTTGCGATAAAGATAAATTTTTCAAAACTTTTTTAATGTCATGCAAGCTCAATTTTTTTCATGAGAAGGCAATGAAGGAAATCTGTAGTTTTGTGAACATGCAACAGTCAATGTGGCGTGTCCCTTCAGCCCTCGTTCGTCACGTGCAAGCAGGGCTAACATGCCCTTTCTCCCTTGATAACCAGCCTACCAACATGATTATTGTAAGACTTATTTTATAACATATTTGAAAGTCAGTTCAATGGTTTTAAATGTAAAGGAAATGGGACGAATGTTTTCATCAGTGATTAGAGAACAAAATGTACAACAGAGGAGTTGACTATTCATATAGTAATGTTCTGTCAGATCAAACACTTTTCACAACTGAATTGTACTTATTTTGTTATCCGCTCTTCTGATTAACTGACAAATGTCAACTAAGAGGCTGTTCGCAAGCTGGGGAAGTACATTGCCGGTGATTTACTGAAGACTTTTATTTATTATTTTTCATTAGACTAAAGGGCGTCGGTAGCTCAGCGTGATTGCAAACTGACCTGAAGATCGTGGATTCGAAACCCACCCAAAACGCAAAGTGAATAAAAATTCAGAGTAAATAAAATGTATTTCGTAGTTGAAACACAATACTCGTCGAAGAGGAATGGAATGCCGGATTTTCACACGCTGATGAATTCATTCAACGCTTCGTCCTTACGCGATGCTGACGAGACTGTACATAAGGTAAATTTAGGACTCCTAATGTAAAGTCGGGTTCAAGTCCACCAGAGTGACGATAGAGCGCTCTGATCGTAAATGATATGACCCTGTTAAAGGCACCTTACATGGTCAGTAATTCCTGATACTGTCAGTATTTCCTTCAATCCTCCTTCAATATTTATCAACCTTACACGATCATTCCATGTCAGTATCGTTCCAAACTTCGAGCAGTTCTAGCCAATGGGCAAATGTATGTTATTTATATATTAAATAATAAATATATGGATAATAAAAAAAAAGGGTGCCTCGCAATAATTATGGCTTCTTCTACAAAGCATACTACTGTGCGCAAGAGATGGATGAAAGAGTGGTTAATGAAACCTGAACAGTATTCACACACTGTATTATTAAAAGAAATTCTCATGACGGGTACAGAGGATTACAAGAATTACTTCCGTATGAGTGAAGTTACATACAAAAAGTTGTTAACAATGGTACAACCTTTCTTGGCGAGGAAAGATACAAACATGAGAAGTTGTATTTTGGTTGACGAAAGATTAGCAGTTATTCTAACTAGAAGCCCAGGAATGAGTCACAATAACGTTTTGCTTAAAAAAAATTATTTTACAGATCCAGGCGCATTAACGTGAAACTTGAGGGCGGGTTGCAGAACTTTTAAGTCACTTTCATTATTCTCGGCGCTACAGCCCCATTCGAGCCTTGGCCTCCTCTAGAGACGTCCTCCAGAGGTTCCTGTTCAGAGTTTAATATAATGTTAATATCTAGTTTTGCAGCCGAAGGTTCCTCATGTCCCCATCTCGACAGCGTCCATCCATCTCTTCCTGGGTTGTCCTCTGTTTCCCTCCAGGATCACCAACGTCTTTCTGCATCTTCTGCACATATCATGCCCATCAAAGCATCTTATCACGCCTTAACTCCGCAGCGACCTCGACTTTATTCCTAATCCTAAACATGCCATTCTCCTGGACCAGACCAAGGATCTTCCGAGAACCTTTCTCTCAAATACCTCACTATAATAAGAAAAAATTTGTCTCAGCGATGCGAGGCTTTTTTAGTTTGTTTGTTTGAGGCTTTGACTTTGTGTGTGTGATACACGATATCTGTCCCATCTGGCCTCAGATTTACATGAAATTTTACATAAATGTAAATCAGCTCACCGGACAGAACTTTATTATTTATGGTTATGTTACAACTTGCAAAAGTAACAAAATAATTAAAGAAAACAGCTTGGGTCAGTCACTTCTATTGTCATTCAGTGTTGTATATACATTTTTTTCTGAACAAATTGCGTTCCATTGAAAGGTTTTCTTAAAATAAATAGGAAAGTATATATTTTACAATCAAGAAAATCATTTCATAGTATAAAAATTAATTTTTTCACTGGAATTCACCACAAATAACCCTTTTCTTGCTAGTGTAATTTCAAACCATATATTTATTATTATGTTACTTGAAATTGAGTCATATATGCCCAATTTTACTCATCTGCGAAACGCGAAGGGAAGGTGTTGGTTTTCACAGTTTTGAGTTCTGCTCATTATGTGACATTCCCAAAAAAATAAAAAAATTGCAAACGCTGGCCGCCACAGTCTAACGTATATTATATATTTTTTATTTAGAAAGTAAACAATTATTGAGCACGCCGTCCTTTGGATAGAACGTTAAGCCATGTTCCCGAGCCTGTGCAATATCAGATACTCCCTACCGGGTGAATAAGACTAGGTAGACAAAATTTAGTACTCCTATAATAAAGTCCTGCTTTTGTCCACCAGAGAGCTCTGGCATTTGATGATATGACGTAGTTAAAGCCCGGGCATGAGTCACAATAACTAACTCCATTACATTATATCACTGCTCAATGTATAGTAATAATAATAACCTCTTTATGGTTTGAAAGAATATATCCTTAAGACCTTTTTCCCTCGGTTCTAATACAAAATGATAGAAAGAATTCTGATCCGGATAAACGGATACTTTTTGTCATAATGGTTGTCTCTTCTTCAAAAGAATAAGAAATGTATAAAAAAAAAATATATATGTATGTGCATTTGTTCTACAAAGCTAATTTTTTTCCTTTTAATAAATTATTTACAAATAAAAGTAGAGTTTTTCCCCTTCTTTTTTTCTCTGTATTCCGGAGACTGGCTGGCAGCTCCCTGGCAAGAAGAGAATCACCATCCATTTCCCATTATTTCAGATATTTCCTCCGTCCATCTCCCAAATTGCCCCCTCTTCTTTCCCTCTGGGGAGCCTCCTCTCTCTCCTACACTGAGCCTAACCTCACTCTGTCCTACTCAACCTTAATTTACTAACTTCACCTTTTATTTAATAAAAATTGTCAATTTTACTTCCCCAACTAAACGAAGTGTTGGATAAGTAAAGTAATCGGACAGAAATTCGATGGCGGAATTTCATGTTTTCACAACCTCTTGATTCCAAAAATGAAAAGATATTTCCTCCCGAAGAACTCTGACAACGACATCTATTAATTTTTCTACTAAATCGACCAAAGAGAAGGGCAGATTAGAGATAAGACAACACAAAAAAACTAATAACTGCCGTTGTAATGAAGGTATCGTAACAACATTGTTTTGAAGATTCAGAAGCCACTAAGTAAATCAGTAATTGAGTTTTAGCCCAAAAGGTCGATTGACTTAGGAGGGAGAGTGAAAACTTAATTGATTAATTCGTGCTGGGGAAGTACATAGCTGGTGACTCACCGAAGACTTTTTTTACATTGTTATACCATATAGTATTAAGAAAGTATTAAAATAGTGCGAAAATCGTAGATTGAGTTTTAAACGCTTTTTAATGTTTCAACGTCCTCTGAATACGTTTCTACCATTTTCGCTTTGATGTCTGTCTGTCCGTGTGTGATTGTGATTGGTGTGAAGCTCCAACTCAAAAACGAATGTAATAAACTAAGGTCA
This sequence comes from Aradus depressus, assembly GCA_963662175.1. Taxonomy (NCBI): domain Eukaryota; kingdom Metazoa; phylum Arthropoda; class Insecta; order Hemiptera; family Aradidae; genus Aradus; species Aradus depressus. The sequence continues at coordinate 28,241,762 of OY759214.1, forward strand.
CCGGCCGAATTTTGAACCTACGTTTTTGAGCTCAGTAAGCAAACACGCTTCCACTGAGCGACTGACACCCTCAATAAATCTTTGTTTAATTAAGAACAATTTAGTGAAAAAAAAATGCGAAAAATGATTGTCCTAGTTGCTATAGTTATTTATAATATTGTAAAGGGGAATCACAGAGTGGCATGGGATCATGTTGACGTCAGACCGTTATTATTATTCAGATCACCACAGATTTTCCATAAGAATACCCTTTTCGCTTACCGATGATAGGGAACCATTTGCCCTAAGTATCGTTTATGGTGATTCTGGGGGTAAATAGAAGCGCGAATTAGTTGGACTATCTATATTTTTAAAGCAACTCCTCAGTTTCTGCACAACATAAAAAACCAAATGATGTCTCTTATCAAGGGTATGCTAATGGCGATTTCCTTTAAGGCTGAGAGTTTGGATCCGACCTCCAGTTGTTACCAAAAAGAACACGCTAAATCTCTGGTCACAAGGGAATAAATTGGTAAGTCTAAATTCGTAACTTTTCAGAGCAGCACTTTTTTACTTTTGCATTAATCGTGTAAATCCAGTTTTTGGAATAAATAAATTATGTTTGCATCATTATTAATCATATACCTTGTAAATCTATAGGAGTGAATGAAAATGAATATTGTTAATCCTTGTTTGGATTTTCCTTTAGTTACCTAATCATTCTTCATCACTTACCTAATTTTTATACACAATTACCTAATTATTTACCATACTTTTTGAAATACTCGTTAATGATGTCTCTCATTAACGTTGATTTAACCGAAAACGCCCTCTCCACTTGAAATAGTTTGCCATAGTGAAAATATTATTAAATGCACTTATCTCGGTGAATGATTCCTCAAAGAAGTAGATTAAGTTGATTTAACCAAGAACATACACAATTTTAAGAGAAACCATGAAACCAACATCTTTATAATTCCGAAAGTATTAGAGTCCTAAGCTCCCAACTTCTTCACAGTGCGCAGATGGCTTGGGAGATGATCACAGTACACTTAACTCATTTTGGCCATTTTACGACTTAACAACTTATTCCCTGGGCCATAGAAATAGCATCCAAATATTTCAAATTGGATATAGGAAGGGAAAAGGAGGTTTGGCGGTTGGGAGCCCCTAAATTGTTTATCAACCATTTTGTGTAGCTCATCATTTTAAAGGGTTCGCCGAGACCAATTCAAATATATATATGAATGACAAACAGAATAGGTTTATTGTGTGAGTTGAACAATTTTTGATTTGAATTGATTTAAAAATTTTTAGTTTTTATTTATTTTTATTAGATCGCAAAAATGTATTTGGACAGTTGTAATAATAATTTACGTTGAACTATAACATACTAATAGGACACTTCATAAGAATGTATACATTACAATAGGATAGAGGGCGCCGGTAACTCAATGGTAGCCTGCTAGCAGCACACTGAGCTCAAGATAACGGATTCAGAACTCTGCCGAGGCCCTGAGAGGTGCCACTACCCTAAGTGAAAAAACCTAGGTAGGCAAAAATTTGGACTCCTATTGTAAAGTCTGGCTAACGTCCTCTAGAGTGATGAGTTAAAGCCCGGGCATGGATCAGAATAACAAAATTGTCTTTAACGAGTACCTGACATCGCACTGGACCATCGCTTAACATCCCGAAGGACGGCGTGCTTACGATTTTTTCACATTTTAGATAAAAAACCTAAGGGCCTCAGTTGAGCTCAGTAAGCTAGCACACTATCTCTTCTCTTAGTTTAAAAAATATATTGATAAATATATAATAAGAGAAAAAAGGAAAGAAGAAGTAATTTTAACTCGGTTGCGTATAGGGCAGACCAGGCTGACCCATGGATATCTGATGGCTCGGGAACCCCCTCCTCTGTGTCAGTGCTGCGGGGTGGGACTGTCTGTCAGACACATTCTGACTGAATGCATGGCATATAGTCCCCAGTGTGAAAATTGCAACCTTGCGGTGGATATTTCCGAAATTCTATCCGATAATATCTTCCAAATTACCCAACTATTTCATTTCTTGCAATTCACAAACCTCTTATCTAAATTATAAAACAAAATTATCTTCATCACGTAGTCTTTCTATTCCATACACATCTCCTTTATTATTATTAATCTGCGCCTATCCAAATTAGCCCGCTCGGATCCCCACAGACCTGCATCCATCAGGCATCCATGACCCTCGTGGTCGAAATGCCTTAAAGAAGAGAAAAAAAAAAAAAAAAAAGTAACGACGAGGAAATTTTTGTTGGAATGTTCTGTTTGTTTCAAATTTTAAGAACCTATGTCAACAAGCATAACATTTTTATCGCTATTGGAGCAACAGAAATTGAGGAACATTTCAGTTGTGTTTATGTTTCTCAGAGTTGCGAAAACAAACTTTCTTAATTGAGTCAACTCATTCAATCAAAATGTGGTACGATGTAACTTACCCGGTTCAAATAAATCAACAGTTCCTCTTCTCTAAATATGCACTTCCTAATGATCTATTTGTTTGAAATTTGTCACGTTTCCTTCTTATTGGGGTTTGGACTGAAATATAAAATTTCGTGTCAATACGTTCGTTACGTTGGCAGTTATTGATTACTGAGGTTATAACCTCCTATTCTTCCCTTTGAACGATTTGAGTTAAAATCCATACGTGTCGTATTTACGGGATTCTTAATACACAGATATATCTCTATTTCGATAAATTCATTCTATCGGAAATGAACGTGTTCCAGACAGATATACATTTATATTACTCCAGCTATACGAAGTATAGGAGAAGTTATGTAATCAGTTAGAAATTTGAATAAATAATAAAAATAAATGATTTATCAAAAATATTTTATATTAGGGAAGTTATGTAATCGGTTTGTTTGATTTCCATTGAAATTTCATATTTTCCAACTCTCTGATTCGTCCTGGAATGCCTTCAAGCTCTGGAGTCTCTGACGGTCCAAAATAGAGTTGAGATGGGTGCCAGGGCATCAGGGGTTTGAGGGCAACGAAAGGGCTGATCATCTGGCCAGAACAGGAGCTGAAAGAGGACCTATATGACCGGAACCCTTCTGCGGGATCTCTAAGAGCACCGCAAGGGCGGCAATAAAAGGTTGGCTGACCAGGAAACACATCCAGTTCTGAAGAGGGGTCCCAAAGCAAAGACATTCAAAACTCTTTGTTGTGGAGCCTTCAGAGAAAAGAAGACGAATATGAGCAGGAATGGATCTAAGAGCTATGACAGGGCTAATCACAGGAATAAACACACAATACACAATATGGTCATCGCTAGAAGCCCTCTGTGCAGGAAATGTGGATAGGAAAATAAGACTCTGGTTCATTTCTAAGGCACTAGACAACAGAAGAATTTACTGCTTAGGGCTGCCATAACGGAACCGAAGAAGAATTCTGGAATACATTATTAAAGATACAGGACTGCTGGAGGGACCTAAAACTGTGAACATGATAACTCCTGATATAATGAATGCATCAACAAGAAGTTGCATCTGTATATCCAAGATCTCATAAGAATCCCACCTATAAATTTTTAACCAAATCAGCCAAAGGGATGACGGGGACTAGGTGTGGAGTTTAACACAAAACTCTAATAACTACCGATGTAATGAATGTATTGACATGAAATTTAGTATGAGGATTGCGAAGTAAAATGGACAATTGGGGTTGGAGGGAGTGATAAAACATAGTTAAATAATTTGTGCTGGGGAAGTTCACTGTCGGTGGTTCACCGAAGACATTTTTCTTAATATCTTTACTGTTGACTCTCTTCTCTGTCTTGCCAGGGTAAGCTCTCCGACAACTACTTTCTGATGGAGTTTGAGTTTGCAAGTTGTGTTTGAGGAATATTAATGGGAAGACTCTTGTAAATTTATTAAGTCTTGTCAACCCGTCATCTCTTGTTAGACTCACTTTTTATAAGCTTAACAAGTTTTACAACTTCCAAGTACAATGAATCGTGGTTCCTTACTCATTTTGATTTTAAATTTGTTCAAAATTGACAGGTTTAACTTGGTTGAAATTTATTCATTTACCCATTAGAATTATATTTTACTTTTATATACTTTTTTTTTTCAATTTATCCTACACGTGCACCAAATTGGAGCTTTAGCACAATAAAACCATCCTGTAATCTCCCAGCGAGTGACCTTGCTGAGGTGGAAGCGACTCAAGATATCTCTATCTAGAAGGCTGTTGAAGGTAGCAGGCAGTGGTACTCGGTTTTTGTATTTGGAATTAGATAAAGCAGTGAGGTTCGGATATCGTGACGATAACCAGCGGGAGTAGAAGGCAGTAGGACTCTAAGCACCATTGTTATCTAGGGCAGCCGGTCAACTCGCGGAGAAAACAATAATTTACATTTCACAATCATATTTTTAGTTTAGGTTTAATTAAACTTATTGTTTAACAGTCAGCTACCAAATACTAAATATTAGTAGGTTATAACAAAATAATCAACGTCTAGTCATTCAGTCTTATACAGTAAGTAGTAGTAAGTATCCTCATTTAAATAAGCCTAAATTTTCTTTTTTTTTCAGCTGAATTTTTATTTTTTACTATTTCATTCTCGTTCAGCTGATAGCACTAAATGCACTCATAATGTAAACAATTATTTTCACTTTTTACGGCTTTCATTGAATACTAAAATATGTAGTTAGCCTTAATTGTAATTTTTATTTTATAAAAACATTGCACCGCCGTGCGGAGTTTTTGGGAGAGATTTTAAAATTATCGCACGTTTTGTCACAACACGCACGACGACGATGCGTTCGCTAAACTCTCATACTTTGCAGATTGGCAGCATTCGTTGGAAACGTTGTCTTTACGAAAGCGTAATTTGAATCCAAATATCGTTTGACTGGGAACTGAAGCTTTCTATATCCTTGCCTTGACTGTAATGATTGTCTGTGGTGGAGTTGTCGTTATATATTATTATTCTTTTTAATTAGGTATATTAAATCGCACTTTTCTGGGGGGGGGGGGCACCGAGCATTCCGGGGGGGGCACCGGGCATTCAGGGGGGGGCACCGGGCATTCCGGGGGGGCACCGGGCATTCCGGGGGGCCGTGCCCACCCCTGCCCCCTCCATAGCTATGCCAATGGAAAATTAGCTTTCTAGGATTAATACATTTGTGTGTTATTTGCAGTTCTGACCTGCATATTGAGGGAGCTAATGACTGCAGTTTAGTATGTTTGTTATTTGACCTTAAAGCATAGTCACGGAGTAGACACGGTTGCTGATATCCATCACTTCCAGCTGAGCTAAACTCCAGAATCGAGTCAACGCTGGATAACAGAAGTGTTACACACCATTTGGCAGTCTCATCAAATACATCACCTATTAGCTCCTGGCTGTCACTCCCATTCCAGTCGGATGACAGAACATCCACAACGGAATTTAAAAGACACTATGGACACTCATAGCGGCATTGAAATTGAAATTCCCGTAAAGTACAGAGTGGTGAAAACTGGATAATTCCTTGAAGCTTCTTTAGATTAATAGGAAGTAACAGTAATAATAAAAAAATATTTAAATAAATTATAATTGCTAATAACTCAAGAAAATATTGTAATCGTGCGAAAATCCGAGATCAAATTTTCACGTTTTAAAAGTTCCTCTGAATTATTTTTGACCATTTTCGCTATGATGTCGGTGTGTATGATTGAAACGAGCGCTCTACCGCAAAAACGACTTTATCTATGAACCTGAAATTTGAAATGAAGAAATCACATGTGTTAACTTAAATCTGATTAGATTTTGGTTGTAATCGAACAAAAATTTAGACTACTTTACTTCGGAACCTAAATACATTTTACAAGATGACGCCTATTTTTAAGACCTAATCAAAACCCTTTTCAAGTAAAAGTTGTAGAGAAAATTAAAATGCATGTCTTATATGAAAGAGGATTTTTCGCAGGTCATCCGGTTTTTGAGATGCATGTCGTAAACCGTCATGAAATGTCGTTTTGAGACATATTTTTAGACGTTTCCTTGATTTAACCGAAAACTGTTATTCCTATAAAAAAAATTAGTTTTTATCAAAAGCGTTTCTTATGAAATTCCCAATCTCTTATAATATAAGACATAAATATAAGGACATATAATAAGATATAAATATAAGATTTGAGATAGGATCAATACAACAAAATGTAAACAATAAAAAATAAAGTTCCGTAGGAAATATATCAAACTAAATGTTTAAAGCATAGCAACGAACTATACATTTTTTTATATTATTGGTAGTTTTTATGAAAAAAAATAAATATGCGATGTGGCGATTAACGGACTTTCTTATACTAATGAAGCTTACAGATCACTCTCTCAACCTGTCCCCTTCTCAAATCATTTCATACTGACATTACTGGGTATAAAAAAGTTTTTAGAATTACGCTATACAAAGAAATACAAAGAAACAAAAAGTTCTGCAGACGCCAACACATTACTTTCATATACCCAGAAATGACAGCATGAAATGATTTTGTAAGCATGGTATCATATATATATTTTGATTTTAAAATAATACACTAAGAGATATATAAAGGTACAAATTAATTATTACAATTAATTATGGTAGTTAGTACCTTTCAGAAATGCATCCATATCCAAAAACTCATTCTCTGATTCCGAGGGGTGAGCATGCTACCTTCTAAACACCAAAACCTACTCATATAACTTTTTGATCATATCCAGATTTGATTCAATCTCAAGTACTAGGCGAGCTGAATTTTACTATTTTTTTTTTTTTTAGGGAAGGGATGTGTGAGGCAAGTCAGGCAAACTAAATCAAATATTCAGACAGTATGGGTCGAAGGCCTGAGGGACAACCCTGTTTCTGTGAATTCTCCGTGTCTATCAATATTTGGAAAGAGTACCGCCTTTGAACAAAAATTTGGGGAAAAAATAAGAGAAAACAGCGAAGAAAACGTGCTTGAACTACACGCCTTGTTTTTACTTTCTCGTATATCCTAAATAGAGAAGAGTATTGTAGTGGCACGACAATTTGAGATCGAGTTTTCAACGGAATTTCACGGTTAAAGGCCACTAAAACACTTGTGTGTGAATATGTGATTGGAACTCTTGCATGCCCACTACATTATAATTTATAATTCGATCTTATTTTTTTCTCTCTGTAATATTATTACCCTTGATCTTTATCAGGTCATATCGCCTACTACTGGAGCGCTCTTTTAACGCTCTGGTGGATATGAGATCGACTCTACTGTGGGAGTGCTCAATTTTGCCTACCTAGGTTTATTCACCTAGTATAGGGGACTATAACGAATACATGACATCGCTCGGGACCATCGCTCAACGTCCCATCCGAAAGACGGATGCTAAAGATTTTTATAAATTATATATTCAGTAGACTCTCCCTTCTCCGGCGTTGCCGGGACCGACGTAACGCCTCATAACGGAAATCATCAATTAATGAGAAAAAATATATCAATTAAAGCAAAAAAAAGAAGTTGTGACTCAGATGGTGGACAGGGATAACTTGTCTGTCCCCATCCATGATATTTTAAATTGTTAATGTTTTAGATTGTTATTTATTTATTTTTAATATATTATTTAGTTCTTTCAACATTTTTAAATTTTTATCAGACTGCCTGATGATGAGGGAAACCTCGAAAGCCGGCTAGCTATTACTACCAATAAAAATCTGTGAGAGGTCAGACTATCTTATATTTGACATCCTGTGCAAAAAAAAAAATGTGTTTTTAGGTGAGCTAAGGAATAAAACACGTATGTATTTTGTTGATAACTTTTAAAAATATATTTTGAAATTTGCGTTTAATTATTTAAAACAAAATCTAAAATTTAAAAATATTATTTGTTAAAAAAATCGGTAATTTTCTTTTGTTTCGCTAACACAACACTGTTCCGTGCTGCATAGTCCCACCACTTGTTTAGTGTTAAGACGTCTGAAAAAGTGGAGGATGGTTGTCGTTCAACATGAAGTGCTTTCTCTAAGGCCTCCTTACCTTCTTTGTGTGTCATATCATCAATTGTTTCATCTTCATTATTTTTAGAAATGTTTGATTTTCAACTATGTATTTATTATAATTTATTCATAGGATATTAGTGAAGTAATAAAATATTGTATTAGCGTTCCCTTCATTATACATTAAATACAATGTACATATGTATGTATGTACAATAAAAATACATAAAATATTCGTGAGTTACGGAATTATTATGTGCTCGTAAATACACGTGGCTCATATAATTGATAATCTAATAATTGAATGTTAATTTTAGTTTAACAAATTTGATATTATTATGCGAGCGCCGAATAAGGGAGCGCGCCGGTTAATAGAACGCCGGATAAGGGAGAGTCTACTGTATATATTGCTTTGATTTTCTCGCTTATATTTACTCTGAATGTAAAGGTAAAGAGATTCTCCCTGAGTTCTGTATTTGGGTTCACCTCACGATGGACATTCAACCTCTTATCCCAGATTGTCTGGTAATGTCCTGCTCCTTGCACGCTCTGAATTCAAATAAGGAGAATTTGTTTCTCGGGTTACATGGCCTGAATCTAACAGAGCCATCCGAACCATTTGTTTTTAAAATAATTAAAATACATTCCTAGAAGTCTCTGCACATATTTAATCATCTTCTATTATTGTTATTTTAATAATTATTATTATTCATCTCATATTTCATTATATTCTAAGATTTAGGTACTTTTTTAATTCAAATATAGTAACTTATTGTAATTTAGGTAATTGTTACGTATTTTTAAATTGTTATTTTTCTTTTTAACTTATTTATTTATTAGTTAATGATTGACATGATCTGTAAAAGCTCGTAAATTCTAATCTGATTTTTGGTTTATGTATGTTCAGATTCACCACCTGAAGATGGCAAATTGCCGAAACTAGTTGTGGTAAAAATAAAAAAAATATGTTGGACTGATAAATCTAATTACTTATTTGTTATAGTTACATTGTTTTCTTTCTTTTCTATATCTCGCACATTGGGACCTGATGATGGGACGTAAGAACGTCCCGAAACATCCTTGGGAAAAGAACACTTCCGAAGAGTTTTTAAAAAAATAGGTATCTTAATTTTTATTAAATTGAAAAATGTGTCTACTTACTATAAATGTATCTTGTATTATTTTGTTTATGTACTCATATATTTTAAATTATTTATTTGTTCAGTTTTTATTAATTTCATTTTACTTTTATTTATAAGCTATTTTAATGTATAAATTCTTTTGACGTATCCTATTACCATGTATTGGTTTAACGGAAATAAATTTATTATTATGGTTTTGAGATAACAAAGTCTGCAATAAACGGTTGCTTCTCCGTCGCCATTGAACAGCTCCAGGAAGCTTTAACAGAGGTTTCTCAGTAGTTCTCGAAATGGAAACTCAAACTAAATGTAGGGAAGACTGAAAGGAAGATTTTCGTTCTCCGCAGGTTCTCTATAGAAGAACAAGTCAGTTCTCGGGAATCCTAAAGACCTGAGTGTGAGCTGTCTCGTAGTACTTTTGTATGCACGACTCTAAGTATAGAGTAAGTTATGTAATCGCTCAGAAATTCGATGTTAAGTTTTTACCATCCCCTCTAATTCCATTATTGAAAAAAAAAAAAAAAAACCTGTGGGTGTGAGTCTATGATCGCAGCAGCACTCGACAGAGTGAATGTATGAAATTTCATATGTAAATTCGAACCTCATAAGGACGACACCTACTACTTAGAGAGGAGCTCACTCAAAACCTCCAATAACTGCCGATGTATAGAATATATCGACATGAAATTAAACTGCATTACCTTTCTGCGAAATCGGCCAAAAGTAAAAGGGGGATTTGAGGAAGGGGGCTCGTCTCGAAAACCCTAAAAACGGCCATTGTAATGAATGTAAGGACATACAATTTAGTATGTTAGTCAACTATTGATTTTTAGCCAAAACTAGGTTATGGAGAGAGAGCGCGCGAAAATATAATTAATTCGTTCTGGGGAAGTACATTGCCGGTGATTCACCGCCATTTCTTTTCACTGCACTTTCAGACGCACTTTAGCCGTATGTATAATCAAAGGGAAGTTGTATAAAATCCGTAATCGGATCTTCAGACTCATTCACTTACTTCTAATAACAGTTTTTTTGACAGGATGAAAAGATTCACTCTTCAATTTTCCAACAAATTACTACTTTGACTCGTTCCCCTCTACTGTAAGTGTATAATAATCATTAGTGCTCCGTTTACCTCGGGGAGGATAGGGTTCACAATTAGGATATGAAGGGGTCGGTTGGGTGAGGGTTGTCATAAAGGAGGGTTTTGACCCCTTCTGATGGACCCCTCTGAGTCAGACAGTAATGGGGTTAGACTTGAAGGGCTATTGTTTACCAAATCCAAGTTAAACAGGGAACAGATGCTCTTCTATTAGCTCGTATCAGTGGACACTCCGCTATTCAGAGCTCTTCTTCAGTGGTTTCTTCCCAGGCAATCTAGCTACCCAAGTCATCCTCATTAATCTGATGAATACTTTATTCATAAGACCGTGATAATAAAATGATGAAGGTACTTTGTCCAAATTTATTCTCACAGTTTTAGTGTTTTAGATTCCTCAGCAAGAATCAATCAATTACTTCTCCCTCTCCTTCCAAAGCCAATCAATCGACCATTTGGGAAAAAACCTTTGGGAATATTTGTTTTACAAAATGGCTTCTGAATCCTCATACTGAATTTTGTGTCGATTTCCCGGAAATTGATAGATGCCATCCTGATGGGGTATTCAATTTAAATATAAAATTTCATAACGATACATCCGTAGTTATAGGAATTTTCGAGTTCATCCTTCCCTTAATCCCCCCCCCCCTCCCCCCTATTGACCGATTTGGCTGAAAGTCTATAGGTGTTGTCCCTAAGAGGAATTTGAATTTATATATAAAATTTCGTGTAAATGCATTCATTACAACATGAGTTATTAGAGTTTTTGTGTTAAGCCTCCGTTAATGAGCTAGAACAATTGTTATGCTTAGCGTATCGTACTTGGTAGACGGTGATTTGATATAAGTACCGTAGCAACGAAATATAAATAAATATATATAAATCGTTATCAATAAATCCTAAAATCCACTTTTTTTTGCAGTCTTGTTGGTTAAACAAAAAAAGCTGGTGGAACATTTCTTTCTGGTCTTATTTACGTTGATACGCTTCGATTGGCACCAAAGCGGAGTCGATATCATTTTTCACTCGCGAGACTTCTTGCAGGAAAAATTGACTTTGAAACATAAAAATATGTTGAAAATTTTGATTTCAATTTTAGGACCCATTACAATAACTCCCCTATATGCTGGGAAGTTAAAAAAAAATTGTTTATATGAACTCATGCCCGGGCTTTAACTATAAAGTCATTTCGTCGCTCTGGTGAATATGAGCCAGACTCTAAAATGGTAGTCCTAAATTTTGCCTACCGTAGTTTATTCACTTAGGATAAGGATCTTTAACTAGAACCTGGTATCGTACAGGCTCGAGACCATCGCTCAACGTCATATCTGAAGGATGGCATGCTCAAGTGTTCAAGGTTTTTTCACCTCCTAGATCAGAAAACCTGAGGGGTTCGGCCGGATTTCGAATCCGCGATCTTGAGCTCAATTGGCAAGCACGCAACCGGCGTCCTCTGATATCTTATATATCGCGATTGTTATTTATTTAATTATTTATTACCAGAGATCGTAACGTGAGCGTTGAATGTGCTTGAATGTGGCGATTACCCCAGATTCCATTATAGTGTGAAAACAACCATTAGATTGATTGAAATGAGTGTATTCTTTCTAAATTTGATTTTTTTGGCTGATCCCCAAATTTCAATTTTATTGAACTTTATCCTTTTGATGATAGTAAAGTAAAAAATAAAATTTAGTCATTCAAAACGCTAAAAAAATCTTTATTGCCTGTAGAATTACCGACATAATGAATAATCTTTGTATCATCGATCATTTTTATTCTGAACAAGATCTTCATTATTCTGGCTGCTTTTCAGTTTTTGAAGTTTATTTTGGTGATCCCTCTCCTCCTGGAGACTTTGGTGGTTCTGCAGGTTTGGAGTCTTTAGGAGATTTTGGAGTTTCTGCATGTTGTGAGCCATGTGGAGACTTTGGTTCTTCTGTAGATTTTGGATCTCCGACAGATCCAGACACCTGCGGTTGTTTTGGCCCTGTAGGGGAGCCTCTTGGAGATTTTGGAGCTTCTTCTTTAGATGTGGCGACTCTTAGTGGGGATTTTGGTACATCTCCTGCAGACACGGACGTTTTAACAGGAGATTTGTTTTCTTTAGGGGATTTTGGTACATCAGGTGCTGATGTTATGATTCGTGGTGATCTTGTTCCTTCTGCTTCTGGTTGTGGTCCTTTAGGAGATTTTGGCACATCAGCTGCAGATGTGGAGTGTTTTGGCGAGTGTTTTGTTGGTGCTTTTGCATCAGGTGTTTTGGGGAGGGTTTTGGCTGCTTCTGGTATGGATGTGGAAACTCTTGGAGATTTGGCTGCTTCTCCTGCAGATGGGGCGGTTGCTTTTGGACGTCCTGTGGGTGTTGTCGGTTCAGATGCTGCTTTTGGCACTGGTTGCTCTGCTGCACTTTCAACTTGCTGGTTTTCATTTGCTCCCTTGCTAGTCGGCTCTACAGGTGGAGTTTTATGCCGAGATTTTCTCCTTCTATGCTCCTTTCTTCCTGTTTCAGGTTTACGCGATGACTCGTCCTTGTCCATTTCTTCATCACTGTATTCATAGTCCATGAATCGTCTTGTAGTTTTGCAGTGGCACACACAAACATCCCAACTTTTTTCAAATTCTGGTTTATTTGGATACATGATAACTGGTTTCAAAAAATCCCAAAAATCTTTCGTCACACGTTTTTCATATTTAGCAAGTTCAACATCTTTTATAGGGGTCGTGGAAATATCACAATTATCTATCCTCAATTTTTTACTATTATCATATTTCTCACAAAATTCTCTTTTACCTGGAAGATACTGCAGCAATCCTGATGCCCAAGGTAAACTGGAATAAAATAAATATAATGTTGTATTAAAGTCAACCTTATGTAGATTTGTTTTATTACTTTTTTACAAGTATTCATCAGGAAACGAGAAAAAATAGTTCCTGCCATGCATTGAAACTTGAGGTTCCGCCGGGGCCTAGAAATATCGAAAAAATAGTCGGTATATCACTGTATAGCACGCATTAATCAATTACGTCTTCGCTCTTCCTCCAAAATCAAATGACCCTTTGGGCTAAAACTCAATTATTGATTTACTGATTACATCGGCAGTTCTTAGGGTATTCAAGTCGAGCCCTACTTCGATGGTCCTCCCCATCGGACCGATTTCGCGGAAAATTAACAGATGCCACTGAATTCAAATATAATTTTTCATGTTGATACATTCATTACATCGGCAGTTATTAGGATTTTTTACTTGAGCCCTCCTTTGATCTCCCCTTTCCTTCGGCTGATTAATCTGAAAATTGATAGGTGTAGTCCTTATAGGGCTTTGCATTTATAAATGGAATTTTGGGACAATAAATTCAATACAACGGCAGATATTAGATTTTTTGTGTTAAGCCTCCCACCTAAGCCCCTGTCTTTTGGCCCGATTTCACTCAAAATCATTAGGTGTCGTCCTTAGTGGATACATCTATATACATCATAGATGTTTCATTGTATATACATCTATAAAATCGTGTCGATACATTCATTCTATCGGGAGTTATCGTGTGTCTCTGTAGACACAAACAGTCAAAAATTCGATGCTGGGTTTTCAAACGAATTTCATGTCTGCCGACCTACTGATTCCAAAAATGAATGGAAGCCTTGGGAGAACCCCAGAGTTCAAGTGGACTTACAGATAGTTTTGAGTACCTATTGCGTTAAATATTAGTCGCGCTGTTCTCTGATTTAATTTAGATTTTTTTTCTAGTAGTTTAATACATTAAATGAACAGTTATTTCGTTTATTTTCACTCTGGTGTGAGAATTCCACATTCGTTTGTCAAGTATAAGACCTAGGTAGCGAGCTTCGACTTTTGAAAGAATCGGATTGCTGTTAGAGAAGACGACAGGGCAAGTATATTTTCGTTGATGGGTGAATAGTACGTGAACGCACTTCTTCTAGTTCACCGTAATTCTCCACTTTTTATACCAAGATTGAAGAAATATAAGGTTTATGTAAATAAAATTAAAATATCTTGAAAGAAAAAAAAAAAAAAATTTCACAAGAAGGAATATCTTTAATTTACTCACAATATTTTGTTAGAAGTACGAGTATATCAAAATTTTTCCTTGGAGCAGGTATACTTTTCTCTGATGCTCCTCCTTCCTCACTCCCTTCTCGAGTTTATTTCTATTTATGCAAATCCCAGCCTCGTTGGTGATGCATTTCCCGAGTTGGTGAGTTGCGGGACTCTTCTTGTGTTCTCTTTGCACTTTCCACCGATCTAACTGATCTCGGAGATCTGAAATCTAAACGTTTCCTGCTTTTAGATGAAGACGGTCTCACTGTAGCTTGACCTTCAGTATCAGCTGGGTCTTTTGGAAATTCTAAAAATATATGAGTTTTTAAAGGTTTGGATGGTGCTGGAGAATCGCCGACTTCTGGCTTCTGTGAAGGAGCAGTCTCTGTTCCTCTTGGAGGTATCGGTGTTTTAGGAGCTTCTTTGTCTTCTGGGGCTACCTGTTTGGTTGGATGTTCTGGTGTTTTTGGAGCTTCTTTGACTTTTAGGGCTATCTGTTTGGTTGGATGTCCTGGTTTTTTAGAAGCTTCTTTGACTTCTGGGGCTTCCTGTTTCGTTGGAGGTTCTGTTCCTCTTGGAGGTTCTGTTCCTTTCGGAGGTTCTGGTGTTTTAGGAGCTTCTTTGACTTCTGATGCTACCTGTTTGCTTGGAGGTTCTGTTCCTTTGGGATGTTCTGGTGTTTTAGGAGCTTCTTTGACTTCTGGGGTTACCTGTTTGCTTGGAGGTTCTGTTCCTCTTGGAGGTTCTGGTGTTTTAGGAGCTTCTTTGACTTCTGGGGCTACCTGTTTGCTTGGAGGTTCTGTTCCTCTTGGAGGTTCTGGTGTTTTAGGAGCTTTTTTGACTTTTAGGGCTATCTGTTTGGTTGGATGTCCTGGCTTTGTAGGAGCTTCTTTGACTTCTGGGGCTACCTGTTTGGTTGGAGGTTCTGTTCCTCTTGGAGGTTCTGGTGTTTTAGGAGCTTCTTTGACTTTTAGGGCTATCTGTTTGGTTGGATGTCCTGGTTTTGTAGGAGCTTCTTTGACTTCTGGTGCTACCTGTTTGGTTGGAGGTTCTGGCGTTTTAGGAGCTTCATTGACTTCTGGAGCTACCTGTTTGGTTGGAGGTTCTGGTGCTTTAGGAGCTTCTTTGACTTTTAAAGCTATCTGTTTGGTTGGGTGTCCTGGTTTTGTAGGAGCTTCTTTGACTTCTGGGGCTACCTGTTTGGTTGGAGGTTCTGTTCCTCTTGGAGGTTCTGGTGTTTTAGGAGCTTCTTTGACTTCTGGGGCTACCTGTTTGATTGGAGGTTCTGGTGTTTTAGGAGCTTCTTTGACTTTTAGAGCTATCTGTTTGGTTGGATGTCCTGGTTTTGTAGGAGCTTCTTTGACTTCTGGTGCTACCTGTTTGGTTGGAGGTTCTGGTGTTTTAGGAGCTTCATTGACTTCTGGAGCTACCTGTTTGGTTGGAGGTTCTGGTGTTTTAAGAGCTTCTTTGACTTTTAGGGCTATCTGTTTGGTTGGATGTCCTGGTTTTGTAGGAGCTTCTTTGACTTCTGGGGCTACCTGTTTGGTTGGAGGTTCTGGTGCTTTAGGAGCTTCTTTGACTTTTAGAGCTATCTGTTTGGTTGGATGTCCTGGTGTTTTAGGAGCTTCATTGACTTCTGGAGCTACCTGTTTGGTTGGATGTTCTGGTGTTTTAGGAGCTTCTTTGACTTTTAGGGCTATCTGTTTGGTTGGATGTCCTGGTTTTGTAGGAGCTTCTTTGACTTCTGGGGCTACCTGTTTGGTTGGAGGTTCTGTTCCTCTTGGAGGTTCTGGTGTTTTAGGAGCTTCTTTGACTTCTGGGGCTACCTGTTTGGTTGGATGTTCTGTCCCTCTTGGAGGTTCTGGTATTTCAGGAGCTTCTTTGACTTCTGGGGCTACCTGTTTGGTTGGATGTTCTGTTCCTCTTGGAGGTGCTGGTGTTTTAGGAGCTTCTATGACTTCTGGGGCTACCTGTTTGGTTGGATGTTCTGTTCCTCTTGGAGGTTCTGGTATTTCAGGAGCTTCTTTGACTTCTGGGGCTACCTGTTTGGTTGGAGGTTCTGTTCCTCTTGGAGGTGCTGGTGTTTTAGGAGCTTCTATGACTTCTGGGGCTACCTGTTTGGTTGGAGGTTCTGGTGTTTTAGGAGCTTCTTTGACTTCTGGTGCTACCTGTTTGGTTGGATGTTCGGTTCCTCTTGGAGGTTCTGGTGTTTTAGGAGCTTCTTTGACTTCTGGGGCTACCTGTTTGGTTGGAGGTTCCGGTGTTTCAGGAGCTTCATTGACTTCTGGGGCTACCTGTTTGGTTGTATGTTCTGTTTCTTTTGGGGGTTCTGGTGTTTTAGGAGCTTCTTTGATTTCTGGGGCTACCGGTTTGGTTGGATGTTCTGTTCCTCTTGGGGGTTCTGGTGTTTTAAGAGGTTCTTTGACTTCTGGGGCTACCTGTTTGGTTGGAGGTTCTGGTGTTTCAGGGACTTCATTGACTTCTGAAGCCACCTGTTTGGTTGGATGTTCTGGTGTTTTCGGAGCTTCTTTGACTTCTGGGGCTACCTGTTTGGTTGGAGGTTCTTGTGTTTTAGGAGCTTCTTTGACTTCTGGGGCTACCTGTTTGGTTGGAGGTTCTTGTGTTTTAGGAGCTTCTTTGACTTCTGGGGCTACCGGATTGGTTGGATGTTCTGTTCCTCTTGGGGGTACTGGTGTTTTAGGAGGTTCTTTGACTTCTGGGGCTACCTGTTTGGTTGGAGGTTCTGGTGTTTCAGGGACTTCATTGACTTCTGAAGCCACCTGTTTGGTTGGATGTTCTGGTGTTTTCGGAGCTTCTTTGACTTCTGGGGCTACCTGTTTGGTTGGAGGTTCTTGTGTTTTAGGAGCTTCTTTGACTTCTGGGGCTACCTGTTTGGTTGGATGTTCTGTTCCTCTTGGGGATTCTGGTGTTTTAGGAGCTTCTTTGACTTCTGGGGCTACCTGTTTGGTTGGATGTTCTGGTGTTTTAGGAGCTTCTTTGACTTCTGGGGCTACCTGTTTGGTTGGAGGTTCTGGTGTTTTAGGAGCTTCTTTGACTTCTAGGGCCACCTGTTTGGTTGGATGTTCAGTTCCTCTTGGGGGTTCTGGTGTTTTAGGATCTTCTTTGACTTCTGGGGCTACTTGTATTACTGGAGGATTTGTTTCTCTTGGAGGTTCCGGGACTTCTGGAGTTTCATAGACTTCTGGAGGACCCAGTAATATTGGAGGCTTAGTTTCTCTTGAGGTTTCAGAGATTTCTGGAGTTTCATAGATTTCCGTTGGTCCCAGTAATATTGGAAATTTTTTTTCTGTTGAAGATTTCAGTGTTTCAGGTGTTTCATAGACTTCTGGAGCTCCCAATGTTATTAGACGTTTTGGTGTACTTTGCAGTGCTGCTGAAGATTCAAAGACTAAGGGGTCCTCCTGTGTTATTGGAGTTTCTTTTAAAGGTTTCGGAGCTTCTGGTATTTCAGTGATCTCTCGAGATTCCTTTGCTTTTGAAACGTCTTGTGCTGCTCTAGTTTCTGAAACTAGTTCCAATTCTAAGAATGTTTTTGGCCCTGCTGGGGCTCCTGGAGATTTCAGTTGTGCTACAGACATTGGGGCATTAGAAAATTTGTTTTCTGTTAGAGATTTTGAGTCTCTGGGAGATTTAGGACTTTTTTTGAGACTGAGAGGTTTGGGTTCGTCTAAAGATAGTGGGACTGCTGTTGATGGTTCTTTTCCTGTAAAGGGTTTATCTCCACTACTTGGTGCTTCACTTGTGCCCTGTTTCGATAATTTTGTTGTCGAGCTTTTCCCCACTCCTGAATGTTTGCTACCCGTCACACTGTTTTTCTTAGATAAGGGTCTGCTTGGTGTCGAGCCGTTAGATGACCCTTTTTTCAGTTTTCTTCCCTTTCCCTTCATTGCTCCAATCCTTCTCTTGCTACCCCCGCTTGAGCTTCCATCCCCTTCATTTCCGACCATATCTGCACTATCCTTTTCTTCAACCTTTCTGCAGTTACATACACAAATATCCAAACTATTTTCATACACAGGTTTAGATGGATATAATATAAATGGCTTTAAATATTTCCAAAATTCAGTAGTCACTCGTTTCTCATGATTTGAAAGCATAACTTCTTTCGAAAAAACTTTCGGAAAATTGCTTTTTCCTCTCACAATACTATTTTGTTGTTTCAGACACTTTCTTCTATAACCAGGAAGATATCGTAGATTTCCCAAAGCCCAAGGTAAACTGTAATACAATAAATAAAAGAATTTCTACACGAAAATTGGTCAGTGTTTTTAAAAATATTCAGATATGCAATGTTCCTCAGATGCTATAAAATTTTTATTACTTTCAATTTTAAACTTATATAAAAAATGCATGGCACTTAATATTTTGAAATAAAGAGGATTCTTGAAGGAAACTGTTTCTTATCTTTATTTATTAACCAAATCAGCACAACATAGTTTTGTACATTATCAGATTAAATTATGTACAGAATATGAAGTAGCTTTCGAATTGAACAATGATGGTTTCATTGACATTTCAAGAACCAACCTAAATAAATGTAACAACAATTTGAGTTAGTTGGTTAGTTACTGTGACTCATGTCCGGGCTTTAACTATGAGGTCATATTGTCTACTACCAGAGCGCTTTTTCGTCACTCTGGCAAACTTAAGCTCAACTCTATAGTGGGAGTTTTAAATTTTGTCTAACGACGTTTATTCACTTAGGGGTAGAGGTCTTTAACGAGTACCAGACATCCGAAGGCGTGCTCACTGTTTTTTCATCTCCCCCATGAAAATTACAATATAATTTATTATATTAAATTAATAATAATATATTTTTCAGGACCTATATTTCTCTCTCACTTATTTTTTTTGTTACTTAGGAAACATGGTTTTGGGAGAACTATAATCAATTTTTTTTTTTCTTGTCCTTATGTACTATGCATATTAGCCATGTCTCTGTAATGGTGTTAATTAGATCGACAACATCAATGGCTCCGTGAGGGAGTTCTATCCAAGAAATGGGATCTGATGGGATTTGAACCCGGATCCTGATGAAACCATGCGACCAGGGCCCCATTTGTTATATACATATAATATTAAAAATTTGTTATACTTATATATATGTATAGAGGGCGCCGGTAGCTCAGCGGTATGCGTGCTTGCCTTCTGAGCTCAAGAACGTGTTTTCGAAACCGGACCAAGGTCCTTAGTTTATTTTATCTGGGAGGTAAAATAAACTTAAGCACGCCGTTCTTCCGATGGGATGTTAAGCGATGGTCCCGAGCCAGTACGATGTCAGGTACTCGTTAAAGACCCCTGCCCTAGGTGAATAAAAATTTAGGGTAGATAAAATTGAGGGCTCCCACAGTAGAGTCGGGCTCATGTCCACCAGAGTGACGAAAGAGCGCTCTGGTAGTAGGCGATATGACCTCGTAGTTAAAGCCCGGACATGAGTCCTAAAACCTAATCTATATATGTATAAAATTGAGATAGCGATGATGGGAATTCTTCTCAAAATGTCTATATTTGCTATATTGTAAAAAAACTAAAAAATAATTTGGAGAAAATATAGCTATTGATAAATATATTGTAAATTCAGTACCCTCTTACAAAACCCAAAAGTGAGTATATTTAACCCTATAACGAACACACATAAATATTCAGCAAAATCAGCCAAAGGGAAGTGGGGGATCAATGGAGGGAGTCCTATTCAAAAACGTTAATAACTATCGATGTAATGAATGGATCAACATAAAATTTGATGAATCAAAAGTTTCTGAGTGAGACGCTCATACATTTTCAACCGAATCGGTAAATTGGTTTCAGAGAGAGAGCTGAAACTTACATGATTTGCGCTGAGAAAGTAAATTGCCAGTAAATCACCGACGAGTACATAATATAATACACATACAGAAAGGTGTCCCATAAAATATGTCCACCTCCTCCGATCCCCTCTCTTCCCTTTTGATTTGACTGTAAATCAATATAATTTATTGATATGACATATTATGTCGTTCATATGTGATTATTGATATACATATAAAATTTCATGTCGATGTGCTCCCAGACACACTGACACATATTTTTTTTTTTTTTTTCAATTTGGAATGAAGGTCGTAAAACATGAAATTCCGGTGAAAACTCAACATCGAATTTCTGACCGATTACATAACTTCCCTTATACTTCGTATATCTGGGGACGTAATACAGAAAAATACAGGGTGAATATATTTTATGGGACACCCTTCATGAACTTGCAAATATAGTATTCAGTTACCCTCTGGGATTGCAGAATCCAGGGTCTATCTTCTTCTTTCGCAGCTCTTCACCAAGACACCACTCATGTTCGCAAGACGGCATTCGAACGTAAAATGTAGTCTTTTTCTTTGAATCTCCCATAAATTCCTATGAAAGAAGGGCATTTATTTAAAACTATTATAGTAGAAATTAATGATCAGGGATGTCATTAAGCTCTTAAGGCCCAGTATTGTGATTCATACCCGGGCTTAAGGTATGAGGTCATATCGCCTACTACCAGAGTTTGTCGCTCTGGTGGACGGAGTCGGACTCTAGAGTGGGAGTTGAAATTTAATGTTTTCGATCTCCCGATTCCAAAAATACTGTCTGCCTAGATGTGTGTGCGTCGTGAAATTTTATATTTAAATTCAAAACTCCATAAAGAACATATCTATTAATTTTCCAGGGAATCCACAGCCCTGTTGGCTCAAATTGAATAATGTTCTGACAGGGTTTTGTTCTGAAGTAATTTAATCGGTCAGAGATTCGAGTTTTCACAGGAATTTTAAGTTCCTGATCCCCAAAAATGAAAAAAAAAAAAAAAAATCTATTACATAACTTTCTCTATACATAGCTGGTGAAGCAAAACTAATATTAATATAATTACATTTTTAAACAATTAAAATCAAATATACTCACGAAGGAATCACAATCTCTCCACATTTTGTAGTAGTTTCCCATATAACCAGGCTGAAGCAAACATATAATGTTAGTAATAATATATTATTAATAATAATATATATAATAATTAAAAGAATTAATCAGAAGGCAAGCACGCATACCACTTAGCTACCGGCGCCCTGGGGTGGGGAGATATCATTATTATTTATAATCATATTTTTGAATGAAGGTAGTTTTATTCTACTACTTCCCCAGCTAAAAGAAGTATAGGTGAAGTTATCGGTCAGAAATTCTATGTGAAGTTTTCAACGGAATTAATTTTTTCCGAACTCCCTGTTTGCAAAATTTTTAAAAAAAGTCTGCGAACACGATAAATCCCGATAGAAAGAATGTTTCAATAAGACATTTTATATGTGTATCCAGAAACCTCTCAAGACGATATCTATTGATTTCAAGCCAAATCAGAAGAGGGGGCTTAACTCATAAAACCCAATATTATAACTGATGATGTAATGAATGTACCGACAGAAAATTTAGTATGAGGATTCAGAAGAACATTATTAATTGATTTTTAGTCGAAACGGCCGATTCGTTTTGAAGGGAAAGCATGCAAGTAGCGACCTACCGATGATTCGGTTTTGGTTTCGGCCAAAAAATCAGTCGAAACTTCGGCCACGTCGAAACTCAGTTTTCGTGACTTGTCGTGCGTCGTTCGACTAACTTCGGATGAGTTCGTGGCTTGTGAGTCGTGTGTGGTTGCCAGCTGAGTTCGCCGGCCGGCGTGATTGTGTTGAGTTTGTGTTTTTTCTTCCGCATAAATGATATATGCGCGAGAAAAACAAATTTTGTTTTTGTTTTAACTTCTGATATATTTTAATGGCATTATATTTATTAGGCATGAGGGCGCCGGTAGCTCAGTGGTATGCGTGCTTGACTTCTGAGCTCAAGGTCGTGGGTTCGTAGCCCGACCGAGGCCCTTAGTTTATTTTATCTGGGAGGTAAAATAAACTTAAGCACGCCGTCCTTCGGATGGGACGTTAAGCGATGGTCCCGAGCCTGTACGATGTCAGGTACTCGTTAAAGACCCCTACCCTAGATGAATAAAAATTTAGGGTAGGCAAAATTTAGGACTACCACAGTAGAGTCGGGCTCATGTCCACCAGAGTGACGAAAGAGCGCTCTGGTAGTAGGTAGGCGATATGACCTCGTAGTTAAAGCCCGGGCATGAGTCATAAAACCTAACCTAACCTTTATTAGGCATTAAAATGCTTTCTATTGAGTTGTTCTTTCGGATTTATCTAAGATCTATCTATTATGAACACAATTAAAATAGGTATTACTTAATTTAGGCCAGTTGCTGGGTAATCCAATTCGGAAATAATTCATGACAAATGTTTTATCGTTTTAATCTCTTCATTTATGTCCCAATATGACTATCCTACGTTTTCCTCCTCCGGCGAGGTGAGCGTCGGCTCCTAGGTTGCGAAATGTGACCTGAAATGGGGTGTTTTTGGTTTTTTTTAAAGATTTCTTGAAAACAACCCAATAAATCAGCAAAGTTATTATTATAAAAATTGTAGAGCGTTACATTCTGCGTAAAATGAATACCAATTTGATATATTTTGTTTCAGTCAAAACTGTACGAGCTCATATCAAAATTGCACTAATTTGTCAACTTACCATACTTTTTTTTTTTCTTCCAAAAATAATGCAGAAATGGGGTAAGCATAAGTAATATTTATTTTAAATTATAATAGGTACCTACTTACATAAATATATAATAAATTAATTGAAGGAAACGTTGGTCCGCTTTCCATTTCTTCACCTTCGTTCAGGTCGTCTTCTTCTTCACTCAACAGGATCATCTCATTGAGGTCATCGTCGTCTCCAGTAGAAATATCTTCTACATCTGCTTCGATGGGAGCATTCCTACATGAATGCCCTCTGCATTTTGCACAAATTGTTGAGCATTTTATTCCTCCTTTTCTGCAACTACAAGCCGCTTTACACTCTTTGGCGCATTTGTAGTATATAGTTGTCAAAAGTGACCGTGGAGCAGGTTTGATGGTGGGAACAGGAGCCAGGCCATACTTGGTAGTTTGCCAACCCCAGTGCACAGGATTCATGCAGTTACCTAACCACATTTGCACTTGCAGGTAAACCCTAAAGCAGCGTTGGAGGTAGGGAAGCCAAATTGAAGTTGGTCTTCACAGAGATTTTGCAAATAGGTGGAATCGTAAACTATTCAATGTATCATCACTTTTACCTCCGTAGAGTGCTATCAAGAATTTTTGCCCTGCATTTACAATAATGTCCGTGCTGATCGAATGAAACGAAACAGACGTTTTGATTAATGGACTTGAATTTATTGCCTGCAGAGAGAAGTGCAGTGTAAACTGTGTCATAATTTGTTGAAGGTGCATTTATGAAAGGAAGAAAAAGTGTTTGTGATGTAGAGTAGGGGTTTGAAGATGTTATCCGCCCCATGAAGGCATTGTCTTCTATCCATTTCCCAAGGATCTACATGAAATCAGCTGGCAGAACGTTTACACTAAAGCAGTTTTCCCTGAGGTCCTCAACCATGATGTCTCCAAAAGATGACGCAGATTTTTGAAACGTAACCAATGGGATAGCACCTAACTCTTTTAATAATGGCATCTCTTGAAGAAGTAGAAGTTGAAGATGTAATGGACTGAGTTCCCCCCATTGCATGAAAAGAATTAGAGCCATCGGTGTCTACATTAACATCGGCATTGTCAGCCACAAACAGCGATAATGAGTCAGGAAGAACAGTGCTCTGGGGGTGGTTTTTACAAGATACCTCAAACATCCTGACTTCTTCGTAGGAGCAGCTGAAGCCTAACCCATATGCGGTTTGTATTAGATCCTTTTGAGCCATATTTCTAGTAAAGGAGTGAGGAGTGCACCAAAGCCGACTTGAAGGGAAGAATGAAAGGACCTTGGCCTTGTTGCAGATATTATTGCATGTGCAATGGAGGTCACTTTTGTTTTCCATTTACGTTGGTTTCCTCGTTTGCCTTTCATTATTATAGCTTGAAGCCACAACTTCAGGGATTGGGGGATATCATTTTCACAGTCCTCCAAGAAGTGTGGAGGTCCGGGTGAGCATCAAGTGTGTACAATTTAGATCTGATACCCTCTCGAATGATGTCAGCTGCAGCTCTAACTATACGGAGGCTCTCTTCTCCCTCATCCTTTTTTTGAGATTCGTATTGTTCAGTCAAATTTTGTATCCAGTATTTTTAAAAGAGAGTACTGGTTCTCGGTTATTGCCAGTTATAATAATAATGTCATTCCCGTATTTTTCTTACTTCTTCTCCCCACTTGTCACCTGAGCCATCAGCTACTCCTACGATGTTGTTCTTGAAGTTAATTGTCGTCACAATACTCACAATCTCACGGTGATGAATCTTTAAAGGCATCCTCCTCAGCACGAGAAAAACCTTTAGTTTTGAAATCGAAAATTGGTCTACTTGATCGCAGCACCTTTCGTGCTTCACTCCCACCTGCTTTCATGGCTACAGTCAGACTTTTTTCTCTTGTATACAATTTATGACATGCAACATGCATTTTTACAGTCTCAAATTTTTGAAAATAAAATGCTTTTCATCACCTCTTTTCTTGCTGCACTCAATCAATGTCTTACTTCCTCTAGTTTTCACGGTCACTGTCTCACCCTGCGATAACGACTCTTCACATACTACACACAAGCCTGCCTTGTTGTTTACACCGGAACAAATTATGATAACAATATACACATCAAGAAGCCACGAAAACAGGAAAAATCACTTTAGCCAGAAACCGTGTCGATCACTTCGCACACTGAAGGAGAGAGTGGGAGGGGAAGCTGGACCTTCCACACAGGGCAGGAGGTCCCTCATTCCCATTCTAGAAAGGTTTCTTGCATTCTATCCCTATTATTATTAATTTATTATATAATTATATATTTATGTAGGTACCTATTATAATTTAAAATAAATATTACTTATTCTTACCCCATTTCTGCATTATTTTTGGAAGAAAAAAAAAAAAAGTATGGTAAGTTGACAAATTAGTGCAATTTTGATATGAGCTCGTACAGTTTTGACTGGAACAAAATATATCAAATTGGTATTCATTTTACGCAGAATGTAACGCTCTACAACTTTTATAATAATAATTTTGTTGATTTATTAGGTTGTTTTCAAGACATTTTTAAAAAACCGCAAAAACACACCATTTCAGGTCACATTTCGCAACCTAGGAGCCGACGCTCACCTCGCCGGAGGAGGAAAACCTAGGATAGTCATATTGGGACATAACTGAAGAGATTAAAACGATAAAACATTTGCCATGAATTATTTCCGAATTACCTTACTTTTCCCTCCCCAGCAACTGGCCGGAGTCTGTACTTTATATCTAATCTAAGTGTTGATTTTTGACAAAGTTTACTTACAAGGGCAGGTATGGTATTTACTTTAACATGTTTATTATTTTTGTTCATGTTAAATTGTTAATGTAACATAAATAAATAACTAGTTTTGTTACATACTTCAATTATTGTTTTTTATTTCATTTAACACGAGTTAACTGTCAGTAGGTAGGTGTATGTGTAAAAAATACACTAAATTTCAGTATCCAATAAAAATTTTAATATGTCTTAATAAGTTTCGGTTTCGGTTTCGGCCGAAACTGAGACCGTGGCCGAAGATTCGGTTTCGGCTGCAAAATCCTGTTTCGGTCGGTCACTAGAAAGCAAACACTTAATTGATTAATTCGTTCTGGGAATGTACATTGCCAGTGATTTGCCAACTTTGTTTTTTCCTTTTTTGGAATCTGGGAGCCCGAACATAAAATGCTGCTACTCAACATAGAATTTCTAACTGATTACATGACTTCCCCCATACTTCTTATAACTGGGGAAGTATATAATAATAATATACACAGAAATAGCATCCTTTTAATCATGAAGAAGGGCAATCATAGGCGGGGGTTCAACAAGAAAACCTTAATAACTGCTATTTCTTTCTCTCTTTCTCTCTCTAACATATTGTAAATTTGTATTTCAGTTTGATCTACTGAGCCAATTTCACATCTGAAAAGTGTGTTTAATTCAAGAGTCTAAGTTGAGAAACGCGGACATATTGTGGAAACTTGTAATAAATAAATAAAACAAACTTGTTTTTGAAATATTGTCTATTCCACTAAAGATATATATACATATATAACTACCGGTTTCGGCTTTATACCATCGTCAGGTCTAGTTATGAACTAAAGTTCTTTAAACTTTAAGTTCATAACTAGACCTGACGATGGTATAAAGCCGAAACCGGTAGTTATATATGTATATATATCTTTAGTGGAATAGACAATATTTCAAAAACAAGTTTGTTTTATTTATTTAATTCAAGAGTGTTTTCTACAATTACATATCTATAAGCTCAAATTTTACAAAAGTCAAATAGTTCAAAATCAAACAAACACTCAGATGTACCTACTAACTAGTTTTGTATTTATTAAAAAGGATAAAAAATAAAAACAAAATAAATTTCTTATATGATTACTTTATAATTAATTTTGTACAGATCTCTGTCTTCCCCCTCCCTCCTCTCAAATTAATTTCTTGCTAACAAATATATATAGACAGAACTAGCATCCTCTATATGGTCAATTCATATTCGAGTATATAGACAGCAATAGCATCCTCTTATATGGTCATTCAGTATATATATATATACATCCTCTTATAGAACCATAGACCCAAGAAGTGGTCCAAAGCACTTTGCCGCAATGGAAAAAAAACTAAGTACACACAGGGCAACTTACCGGGGACCTTGGTTTTCTTTTGAGCCGCTTCTTTGTCTTATTACTCATGGTTGAAGTAGACTGAAAAATTGCAAAAGGATTTATGGAAATACATTTTATGCAGGTAAATTTGGGCGTTCTATTTCATCTGTGCAAATCTTTTCACTTTCTTACCTTCCGAGTTTACAACAGAATTATACGTATCAAATTAAGCTGAATACGTTTTGATAATTTTTGCGCTAATGTCTGCCTATGTGTGTATGTGATTCTTTTTTCTAATTCCTGCCCGATTTGGGAATATATGAGGGCGAAAATCAAAAATACATCTAACAAATGATCTGTTAGGGTCGTTGTGTAGGTCGAAAGTGTAAAGATACAGTTAAAACTAAAAATATATCATACTTACAAGGTAATGTTCTTGCTATTCAAATTTTGTGCCCTTGTTCAATATTTCTAGATCAGACATTACTTGCTAGAGATGTCGCAGGATGATAAACATCATCTTGTAGTTTTAGTGCGTCATGTTTTTGTACGAAGTACCTAGGTGTAAAGTGTTTTGTATCTTAGTTTTCAAAATGTTGCCTGCCCAGCCATCTTCCCTACTAACGTCCAACGTCCTTTAGAAGATTCGCTAAATTTCAAATTTTTGCCACTTGTTTCTTCTTCGAAAACAAGTGGCAAAAGAAAAATTATGTAATTTTGAACCTAAAAGTGTAATTGAAGGTTAGAATCGGTTTGTTTGGAGATACATGTGATTAAAAAAAAAAAAAAAATCCACAGATGGATAAATAGATGAAGTGTTATTTAATAAATTTATTAAATTTTATTTAGGAACCATGATGGTCGTGTGTAGGCTTTAATCGCCTGGTCTTATTATGGTTGCGGGTTCGAATCGCTTACGGGAGAGAGTTTTATTCCATAGATTTATCTCTCACCCATGGGTGTTGTGTAAATAATCATATAACACCGTTATAAAGGCATGGCTATAATATTCATCGTACATAAGGTCATAACCAATATATACATTTATTTTTAAAGGCCCCACATCCCCCCTCCCCCAGATATATAGGGACCAATCGAGTTATGGTGACGGCAGTTGAGATATTAGCATGTTTGCCTACTGAGATCAAAATCGCGGTTCGAAATCGATTCGGATGGGACGTTAAGCGATGGTCCCAAGCCTGTACGATTAGAATAAATCAGGGTAAGCTAAAAAAGTCGGGCTCATGTTTAGTAGGCGATATGACTGAGCCAGTTCGACCCCTTCCGGCTCTCCCACGCCCTCTCAGAGGATCTTGACAGTACTTTTTGCGCTGTTAGATGTGTATCTTGCTCTAAATGAATCTAAAGCCAAAGAAAAAACCACATCAGTGAATCACCGGCAATGTACTTCCCCAGCACAAATTAGTCAATTAATTTTTCGCTCTCCCTCCATAACCAATCGACCCTTTGGTTTACAGATCAATAGTTGAGAGGGCGTCGGTAGCTCGGAGGCAGCTTATAGAACTCAAGATCGCGAGTTCAAAACCCGGCTTAATCTGGGAAGTAAAAAAAATCATGAGCATACATTCATTATAAAGAGAGTTATCGTGTTCACAGACTCGGGACATAGACAGGACATGTTAACTTCCCCAGAAATAGAAATAGGGAACAATGTGATATACCGGAATTTCATGTTTTTCTACCCTCCTTTTTCCTCTGTTTGTGTGTCTGTCTGTGAACACAATAACTCCTGATAGAATGAACGAAATGTTATATGTGTATCCAGAATTGATTTTCAGCAGAATCCTCTATGTAAGTCAACTATTGATTTTTAGCCCCAAACGGTCGTCTGGAGACAGAGTGAAAATTAATTGAAAAGAAGGTGTACCTCACCCACATAAGCGCATGGTTGTAGTGAAACTTCTTTTTGTCTTCATTAACCATGCGAAGAGAAATTATATAATAATAATATAAATTATAACGTAATAGTTTTAGTAAAAATAATATCGGGGGTCCTGTTCTGCCTGCGTCCCTGGGCCGGGGGCAGCCGTTGCACGCCTGTCGGCGGTCGGCGGGGCCCCCGGCACCGGGTTAGAAGGCTTTCCTTATTCTCCGCCAGGAGGAGACGAACCGACCAAAAGCCAGGTATACAGCCTCCGTCATCAGTCCCGGCAGGTCCAGTCCCAGGTACGATCCTGTTTGGCGAATCAGCGCCGCCCTGGGCCCATCGTATAGCGGGCATTCGAGAACTACGTTCTCCGCAGTCTCGACGCCGCCCCACGAGTAAGCAGGGCTGTTCATCCTCTTAAAGAAGAAGACCTTGGCGCTGAAGTCGCCGTGACCTGATAGCTCCTGTGACGTCCAATTGTCTGGTTGTATCCATGGAGAGTCAAGGCGCGTCCGGACGTCCGGGAAATAGGCGAAGGTTGTTCGGCCATCTGTCGATCGCGCCCAACGCTGTTGCCATCGTTCCACGATCTATTCCTGGACAATGCCCCTCAGACGCTCTGGTTTTGCTCGTCCTTGCATCTCCCCCTCCAGGGCTTGACGCAAGGCCACGTCCGTGTCTGCCTCTATTGGTAAGCCGCGTCTACAGAAGTACGAGGCTACGGCTCCATCCAAGACTAGGTCTATGGGAGGGGCACCCGCTAGCACCTGCAGCGCAGCCGTGGAGACAGTACGGTAGGCTTTGGTAATCCTGAGGAGGGCTGCTCTTTGAGCTTGTAGTAGCAACGCAAGCCTTCGTTTGGTGGAGTGAACCCACCATCCGGCAGCGGCTTATCTTACTACGGCCTCGAAAACCCTGGTGTAAATAGTTTTACACGCGGAGTAGCCGAGGCCCCATGTCGCTCGGGCTAGGTAGCCCAGAGCGTTAAAGGTAGCTGTTGTCCTATCCTTGACGGCAACAGTGTGGGGCCGTGACGTTGAATCCCGGCCCGATCCCCACACCCAGGTACGTGATCACGGCCGGAAATTCACTAGTCTCGTTATTATATAATATAATTCATGTTCGGTAAGTATATTCACCTACTTTTTTTAAATATACGCTAGTAGCCCCGTTGATCAGAAAAGTTTATGAAAAAAGACATACATCTTTGTATATGTATAATTAAATCTTTTGAAAAGCACATTGTATAGAGAAGCTAGATACTGTCAACTAACATCTGTACATCCCGGCTGATAGCCATCCAACTGGAATAAAATAATTATGGGCAAACGGACTCCCCTACAACCCCTACAGTAGTGGGATTTTTTGTATCCATATGTCGGTCGAGAGGGTAATGGCGGACAAGGACTAGGATAAGGGTGGGAGGTGCAATCACCGCTAATAAGTGGTCTCTTCAGTCAATACCTACCATAAATAACAGAGGAGTGGGGGGGGGGGGGGGGGGGGGGGTGTTTCTTTATTTTAATTAACAGATGCTCCCCCCCCCCCCCCCCCCCCCCCCTGTCAACATACAATTGAGTCTCGTAATTGGCAACTAGTGACATCTGTTGGCAGGATCCAATGACAGACCTTTAGAATAGTTTCGTAAAGAGCTTCTCTCATATTTCAATCCAATGAAAACATTTTTTTAACGCCACACCTTTCTAGGTAATCGTTCCGTAAAGAACTCTGTAAAGTCAGCATCAGAAATTTTATATTGAGTTTTCATCGGAATTTAATTTTTTTTCTCTGATTCCAAAAATTGAAAAAATGAAAAGACGTCGGTGAATCACCAACAATCTAACAACGAATTAATAAATTAAATTTTCGCTCCCTCTCCAAAACCAGTATAACTTCTAAGTTGAGGAACGCGGACATATTGTGGAAACTTGTAATCTATATAATAAAAATGACTGCCTATTTTTGCTAAGCGCAAAACTCGAGAACGGCTGGACCAATTCGGCTAATTTTTTTTTTTTCAAATATTCGTTGAAGTCCAAGGAAGCTTCTTATGAAGAGTTCTTAGCTGTTAATTATAGGGATGGCGATCTGAGATAGATTAATCGAAGAATCGATGTTTGGGGTCGTAATGATCGATGTGAACAATGAATCGATCAAGTGAATCTATCTCAGACACCCTTAAATTAAATACTTACCGTTTCGTTTTATTAAGTAAGGTTACCGTTTCGTTTTATTAAGTTAGTTAACGTTTCGTTTTATTAAGTTGGTTGTCATCTTTGTCATTTACTTACTGTATCGTTTTATTCAGTTCTTAGTGCGTGTTATCAGTTTTTAGTGCGTGTTTTTAGTTTTAGTCTACTTGCTGTTTCGTTTTATTCAGTTTTTAATGCGTGTTTTTAGTTTTAGATTTTTTAGTAGGTTAGTATAGTCAGTTTTTAGTGTTACTATATATTGTTTTTAGTCATTTACTTACTGTTTCGTTTTATTCAGTTTTTAGTGCGTGTTATTTTTTTGGCTGTTTTTAAATCTTCGCTTCTGACAAGTTCCTCGATTTATCTTTGGTTGTTATCTTTGTCATTTACTTACTGTTTCGTTTTATTCAGTTCTTAGTGCGTGTTATCAGATTTTAGTGCGTGTTAGGCAAGTTCCTCGATTTATCTTTGGTTGTAATCTTTGTCATTTACTTACTGTTTCGTTTTATTCAGTTTTCGGTTCTTCATCTTCGCTTCTGGCGATTTCATCTATTTATCTTTGGTTGTGATTTACTTTCTGTTTCGTTTTAGCATCCTTTAGACCCCGATTGAATGATAGGACTTATCGTTTCGTTTTATTCAGTTTTTAGTGCATGTTATTTTCTTGGTTGTTTTTAAATCTTCGCTTCTGGCAAGTTCCTCGATTTATCTTTGGTTGTCATCTTTGTCATTTACTTACTGTTTCGTTTTATTCAGTTTTTAGTGCGTATTATTTCTTGGTTGTTTTTAAATCTTCGCTTCTGGCAATGTTCTGGCAAGTTCCTCGATTTATCTTTGGTTGTCATCTTTGTCATTTACTTACTGTTTCGTTTTATTCAGTTTTTAGTGCGTATTATTTCTTGGTTGTTTTTAAATCTTCGCTTCTGGCAATGTTCTGGCAAGTTCCTCGATTTATCTTTGGTCGTTTGGTTGTCATCTTTGTCATTTACTTACTGTTTCGTTTTATTCAGTTTTTACATATCTACATCTATATAATAAAAATTATTGGCTAAATTTAGTAGCGGGGTTTGTGGGGGTAGGCCTTAGTATAAAGATACCGGTAACTCATTAACTAATAGTCGGATTGTCATGGAATTTCACATGTAGTATTCTAAAAAGCCAAATTTAAAAATAGGATGTGTGAAGTCTCAAAATATGAAAGGGAGGGGGGGGGGGGGCTGGGTCTAATATAAAGATAGTGATAGGTCTTTAACGGATGATCGGATTGTCATGGAATTTGACATGTAGTATTCTTAAAGGCCAAATTGAAAAATACTGTACGTGACATCTCGAAATTTTGAACGGGAGGGGGGTATGGGGATGGCAAGCATATACCTAAATAGTTGTTTTAAAATCAATATTTAAAAATTGGCTGTGACCCTTTTGGACGGGAGGGGCGGGGGTGCATTAATGCTGAATGAATCTCACATGAAACTTTCTTAAAGATGGGAAATAGCCCTAATTTTAATAGGGTGGGTTTCCTAAGCATTACCTTGTAGGTGCACCGTTGCACGGTAAATAATAGCTCTCACCAGCGTTCTTAAGCACAAAATACCTAGGGCATCCGCTGTTGCAAGGTACATACTAGCTGCGATGCCCTGCGTTCCTAACTGCGTACTATCTTTGTTGCCCAGCGGTCCTAAGAACTTAATAGCTGGTTGTACGGAGTTGCAAGGCTCATACTATCTAAGGTGCCCGGCGTTCTTAAGTAGGAACTTGCTGTGGTTCCAAGTGGAAAAAAAGAAAAAAAAAAAATCCAGTTCAATAGCTTTTGACAGAACGACGTCTGTCGGGTCAGCTAGTAAATAAATAAAACAAACTTATTTTTGAAATATTGTCTATTCCACTTTAGTATTTCAACAAATAAGTTTGTTTTATTTAATAATCAATAGTTGACACGTAGGGTTATTCATACTAAATTATGTGTCGATAAATTTACTACACCGGTAGTTATTAGTGTTTTAGTGTTAGGCCATGAGGGCGCCGGTAGCTCAGTGGTATGCGTGCTTGACTTCTGAGCTCGAGGTCGTGGGTTCGTAACCCGACCGAGGCCCTTAGTTTATTTTATCTGGGAGGTAAAATAAACTTGAGCACGCCGTCCTTCGGATGGGACGTTAAGCGATGGTCCCGAGCCTGTACGATGTCAGGTACTCATTAAAGACCCTCTATCGTAGATGAATAAAAATTTAGGGTAGGCAAAATATAGGACTCCCATGGTAGAGTCGGGCTCATGTCCACCAGAGTGACGAAAGAGCGCTCTGGTAGTAGGCGATATGACCTCGTTGTTAAAGCCCGGGCATGAGTCATAAAACCTAACCTAGTGTTAGGCCTCCCTCCTTTTAGCCCATTTGGCTGAAAATCAATAGGTGTCGATGCATACAATCTATCGGTTGTTATTGTGTTCACAGAAAAACTCACACAGACAAACAGAAGGAGGGGAAATAAAAATTACATTGTGTCTGTGAGTATGACTGTAAGCACGATTAACTCACGATAGAATGAATTTATCTACACGAAATTTTATATGTGTTTCCAAAACACCATAAGTAAAACATCTATTGATTTTCGGCCAAATAGGACAAAGATGATTGGGGGATTAGGGGGGGAGGCTTAACACAAAAACCCAAATTATTGCCGATGTAATGAATGTATTGACATGAAATTTTATATTTAAATTCAAAACCCCATAAGGATGACACTGATTAATTTTCCATGAAATCGGTTGAATTTTAGTCCAGACGATCGATTGACTTTGGAGGGAGAGCATAAACGGAATTGATTAATTTCTACCTACTGTAGAAGTTCATAGCCGGTGATTCACCGACTTTTTTACCTTGTACTTTACACCGGTACGTAAAAAAACTATAAAAATGAAAAATATTCTTCATAATCATTAAACTTGTCAATGACAATATTTATTGTTTTTTTTAATCCGGCAAAGATTATCAATTATTTTCTATTTAGCGTTTTCCTATCTGGCCCCGCACCTGAAAAAAGAACGATTGTCTATACCTGGCCTGGAGAATACAATGTCTTCACAATAGCTTTGCAAAGAGCTGAGCTTTTCTCATCTTTCAATTTAATGAAACGTTTAGAAATTTAACACTTTCTGTTAACATTTTGACACATTTCACCAATATTAAACCCAAGATGAAATTCTACTCCAGATGTAGGTATAGATAGTGACTTTAAAACGAGGGGAAAAAAATCACTTTTAGGAGGAATGGACTAGAATACCTCCTCTCATCAGCTTTGATGCTTTTTTGGATTTTGTAGGTCTATGAGAAAAAAAAAAGCATTATGGTTTCGGTCGTGTCTCTATCTGGCCTTCAGCCTTTAGCTTCCACACATACGTAGAGTTCAAAGTTGGCTCAAGGACAATAGTTGTCGTCAAAAATACAAAATTTTAAGTTATGTGAATCTAGAAGCCCTCAATTCTGGTTTCACACAACATAAAATTTTGTATCTATACATTCATTATTTCGGGAGTAATCATGTTCATAGCACACATACATACAGACAGGACAAGTTAACTTCCGCAGCTATAGTATAGAGAAAGTTACACAATTCAGTTATACAATCAGTAATTCGATGTTGAGTTTTCACCAAAATTTCATGTTTTCTAAACCTCTGTTAAAAAAAAAAAAAAAATCTGTCATGTTTGGCTTTTTGTGTTCATGATAACTTCCGATAGATTGAATGAGCGACACGACAGTTTATATTTTTCTTTCATATTTTTTTTTTTATTCATCTTTTATTTTTGTGTTGTGGCTACTACAATTTACAATTTTACTATTTACTACTATTTTCCCTTATCAAAGGTTATATTTTGTTCTATATAATTTTGAAGTGTTTTTGTATTTTAGTTGCTTGCACTATAGACCAATTTATTTTTGTTTTTTACTGTAAGTTTGAAAATTAAGAATAATATAATATAATTGAGGGCGCCGGTAGCTCAGTGGTATGCGTGCTTGTCTTCTGAGCTCAAGATCGTGGGTTCGAAACCCTGGCCGAGGCTCTTAGTTTATTTTATCTGGGAGGTAAAATAAACTTAAGCACGCCATCCTTCGGATGGGACGTTAGTTAAGCGATGGCCCCCAACCTGTACGATGTCAGGTACTCGATAAAGACCCTTACCCTAGGTGAATAAAAATTTAGGGTAGGCAAAATTTAGGACTCACACAGTAGAGTCGGGTTCAGGTCCACCAGAGTGACGAAAGAGCGCTCTGGTAGTAGGCGATATGATCTCGTAGTTAAAGCTCGGGCATGAGTCACTCTAGGCCATTGGCGCTTAAGGCGTCGTTGGGGAAGTGTGGCAGAATGGAGGGCACGGAGTAAAGGATTACTGTGGGAACTCAGGGTGGAAAATAACTTTTTGTACCTGGATTTAGCTACTGCAGTGACGAGGTGCTGAGGTCAGTATGGAGGAATGAATGTAAAGACATGAAATTTCATATATGAATCCAGAACCCTCTAACAACGACAACTATTGTTTTTCAGCCAAATCGACCAAAGGAAAGAGGGGGGCTGAACTCAAAAACCCTTAGTAACTGCCGATATAATGAACTTAACGAGAAAATTTAATATGTGGATTTATGTAAGTCACCTGTTGAATGGTTTTGGGGGGGAGCGAAAAGTTAATAGATTAATTCTGGGGAAGTACACTGCCGGTGATTCATAGACCACTTTTTTTTTTTGTATATCAAAAGTTATTATACTACCATATATATAGGTACCAGGATACATTATCCTACCATATATGGCATACATAAAAATATACATATACTTAAAAATAAAAAAAAGTTTCATATAGGTATGTAACTTTTATTTTATTTTTTTGCCTTATGTACGATACATATTGTAGCCTTGACTCTTGTAATGGTGTTTTACCTATTTATTTACGACATCCATGGCCTCGGGAGAGAGTTCAATCTACGAAATAAAACTCACTCCCGGACGGGATTCGAACCCGAAAACCATGGTGTGACCATGCGAACAAAGCCCTACGCTCTAACTCGCACGGCCACCATGGCTCCCTCGGCTCCCATATGTTGCTTGGGAAGTAAAAAAATACAATTTAGAAGAATGCACTAAGATGTTTGACACGTCCTCAACTCATACCTCAGTCTCATGACAAATGCCAACCTTATTTTTCTTCCGATTTTTTTAGTTTTCCACAGCTGACAGTCAAGTGACAGGTTTCCATCTCATGTTGAAATGCGAGAAGACGATTGGAAATTCCTCTTTCCATCAGACTAACCCATTTTCTTTTACCTCTCAGAATTTTCCTGGTTTTTCTTCTAATCTCCTCTATTCCACTTTTACTCACACATCTTATTTTCACTCAGATCACTCCTCGTTTCTGAGAATGACTTCTTCTGAAGTGGAACAGAAAAGACAGATCTAATTTCCTTATCTGGAAAATAGAATAGAGGATATTTGTGGAAAGAAAATATCACCACAATGCCCAACAATTTTCCAGACTAGGTACAAACTACAGACATATTAGCTCGTTCGGCCTACATTGAACAAACAAACACTGTTTGCCAACACGGTTTGCAATATTAATAATAATAATAATAATTGTTATTGTTTAAAGGGATCACCCCTATACAATTGAGTCAGTGACCATTACTTTTACAATATTGACATTAACATTTCCAAAATTATAGATTGATCAGCTGAACAATAATGACATATATAAAGGAACCTTTATAAAAATAAATAAATAACATAAATAAATAAAGTATAATTAAAAAAGGACATAATTACTAATTAATAATAATATAAGAAAGAGAGTAAATATGGAGTGGGGATGTAGGTATTGAATATCAATATAATATGGAAGTTGAATACGTTATTCTATTACAATGAATGATCTAAGATTCAGAGCACTGATTAAATAATAGAAAATGTTTGAGATATCATTCTTATTATGGGCCAGGAGTAACATATGAAAGTTGGATCGGTCTACACTGATACTCTG
This sequence comes from Aradus depressus, assembly GCA_963662175.1. Lineage (NCBI taxonomy): Eukaryota > Metazoa > Arthropoda > Insecta > Hemiptera > Aradidae > Aradus > Aradus depressus. The sequence goes on from OY759214.1 coordinate 28,278,843, forward strand.
AGGCAGGAAGTGGCTTTTAATGGGGGAGTATATCGGACAGGATATTAACAGGTGGTATATGTCTTCCAATTCATTTTTATTGCAGATTGTACAAAGTTCCTGGGGATTAACCCTCCGTTAGTCGCGCCTCTCCCCCTACAAAACTAGTCGCGCCGCATCTACGAGATGCAAGGACAACATTTATAGTTTTTTTAAAATGTAATTTTGTATTTCGGGTTAGGAAGGTTAAAAATGTTTAACACAACTATTTGATGATACGTTTTTTAAAATAAATACTTTCACAAAATGTACGAAAATAACCCGCCTTTACTTTTTAAAATTACTTTACTGCTAATTATTAGCAGTCTGTGTTTTTAATTCACATTAATTTTTATTTAAGATTGTTTTAGTTTAAGAACACAAAAACTTATTAAACATTAAAATTAAACTAACAAAACGTGAAAATAAAAAAAGGTACAATCTTATAGCTAACACCAATAAAAGGTAACGAACCTTCATTTTGAGTGTTACTTTTCAGGAACTTCGTGGAAACATAATTGGACTTATCACAACAATCTACTTATAAAAATAAACGTAAACTATTTTTAAAACAGGCCGGATCATACTTTTTCTGCGCAATTTAGGCACATAAATGACGCATGTTGGAAGGCACAAATATTTGCCGCATTTTTTTGCAGGTATATTTTGTGTACCTTCTTCGTTTGACACTTAGTTGGCACGGCTCGCACAGTTTTCTTTTTCCTTTCTCCGTCGTCACACTTTTCGTTTGGTTTGTTCTGAGGAAGATGAACCTGTTACCTTAAGCAATATATTTTGACGATTTATACAAATAAATTATAAAACACTTACATCTTTGGACGCGGTGCATCTGCAGGATGTTTTGGCCTTTGACGACGGAGACCCGTGAAGGTTTGAGATGGTACATAGATTAGGGTTAGGTTAGGTTTTATGACTCATGCCCGGGCTTTAACTACGAGGTCATATCGCCTACTACCAGAGCGCTCTTTCGTCACTCTGGCGGACATGAGCTCGATTCTACTGTGGGAGTCCTAAATTTTGCCTACCCTAAATTTTTTATTCACCTAGGGTAGGGGTCTTTAACGAGTACCTGACATCGTACAGGCTCGGGACCATCGCTTAACGTCCCATCCGAAGGACGGCGTGCTTAAGTTTATTTTACCTCCCAGATAAAATAAACTAAGGGCCTCGGTCGGGTTACGAACCCACGTTCCTGAGCTCAGAAGTCAAGCACGCATACCACTGAGCTACCGGCTCACAATGGGCCAGATCCCAAATCTAGCTGGACAAAAGTCCGAAAATGAAGTGAGAGATTTCGGGAAGAAAACAACCTGGTTCAACAAATGGTATGTGAGAGAGAAATAAACAAAGGGAATTAGAGAGGACGAAGTCAATACAACGCAGCGACGTAATAAACAAACCATGCAAACAGCTGTATTATCTTGGAGGCGAGGTAGTTTGATTACATCACTTACCTGTGAGTGTCGCTTCCGAACATTACTGATCTTTTCTTCATAATTCTTCCATGAAATACAATCAAAAAGGTAAGTCTTAGCAATTTTTGTTTTGTCTTAAGTCAATCACAAAGTGTTGGAAGAGCCACAAGAATAGTGCACATTTAAAAAAAAAAGTTCATTCAAGTTCATAAGGGCGTAACTTTTTTCGTACCTCTTAGTACCTCGTACACGATCATTATTCTTGTTCATTGACTAATAGATAATAGGATGGCGCTGAATTTAACGACCCGTTTTGCCCCGTTTTTTTTTTTTTTTTTTTTTTTTCACTAATGTTATTTGTAACTGCAGGTGTGAAAATGTCTATATGCAGAAATTAGTTGTACGATGTGTTGAGAGTCAGCAATCGTCCTATTGGAAATACCCTCGAACAAATTACATTCCTTTTTGACTATACGAAGAAAAAATGTGGACTCGGCAGCTATTGATACTCCAAAGCAAGGAGGTGGCAATACAAATGATGGCAATGCAGCTCGAAGGTTTTTCCAAAATCCTTTCTTACAGCTGAAATTACTGGCATGGATGAAGAATTAATCGAAAGGTTTAGCATACTCCTACAGGCTTTGTCATCAGGGTATGATATTTATTTGGAAGCCTTTGAAACTTTCGCTGCTGAAACTGCTCGTATGAAGAACGTCTTGCTGCATGATTGGTACACCATGCCTGGCAGGGTTCACAAAATACTTATATATGGGAGTGCTCTTATCAAACATTTTCTAATACTTATCGGAAAGCTGGCCGAAGACGTTCAAGAATGCCAACATAAGGAGATGAAAAGATTCAGGGAACAATTTTCTAGAAAAATGGATTGATTTTCTACTAACTGACATCTTAAACAAGCTGCTCATTTCGTCTGATCCTTTTATTGGCTCCCTCAGACCACTGCCTTCCAAACAAAATTGGTATAAGTGAAAAAGTAAGACAGTTACTCTTAATTTCAACAACGATTTCGGCAGAAATTAGCAGTGAAGACAACAATTCCATTAGTAATTTTAGTTTGAGCGACTTGTCGCTCTAATTATAATAATTAAAAAAGTAATTTGCAAAGCATAGTGTTTTTCGTTATTTTTCTGCCTTTTTATGCCCATCTGAATAATTGAAAAATAATAATCTATAAGTAACTTATTCACAGGACTTTTGACCCGCTAGATTCGGGATCTGGCCCACTGTGCGGCGCCCCTTGGTACATAGGTATATGCACTATTCAGTGAATTGGAGGAAGTTAGGAAGGTAGACGGAAGAAGAAGTCCCCCATCCTTTCGTAAAACCATAAAGAAAAGTAGGCTACACATCTCACAGATGAGGCGCGACTGACGGAAGTTTAAGGGTGTATACATTATTTTTGTAACTGATTTTAAGATAGTACTTGCCAGATAGACGGAGTTGAGCCAGTGCTTTGATGTGTGAGAAAGGAGCATTCAGGTTTAGGTATGGTTGGGTAAATATTGGGATAAAAGGTGTTGTATCGGCATTCTAAAAAGTAATATTTATCTTTATTCTTCAGATGATTCACAAATGCGTCCGAAAGCCTGGGCAGAGAGATTTTTAGTTTTAACTGATCCAATATATTTGGATAGGTTTGCCATATTAAATCCGATTTGCGCTATTTAATAAAGTAAGTTATTGGTCTCTCTCTCTCAAACCAATTGAACAATTCGGTTGAAAATCAATACTTTATTCAAGAACTTTTGAATCGTCATATCAAAGTTTGCGTTGAAACATTCGTTATGCCGACAATTATTAAGATTTCTTAGTTGAGCCCCTCCTCAGATATTCCACTTGCTGTCGGTTTGGCTGAAAATTAATAGGCCTTATGGGGTTTTGGATACACATATAAAATTTTGTAAAATACGTAAGACACAAGACAGGAAATTGTGATCAGGGGAGTCGGAAAACATGAAATTCCATTGAAAACTTTACATTGAATTTTTATCCGATTACATAACTTTCTTTATACTTCGTATAGCTGAGGAAGTAAAAAGAGTAGACAGTCAATCAATTCGTGATTTGTTCGTACTTTTGGTCAAAACTGCGAGCTTTGTAACTTCCTTAACTAAACGAAATAAAAGGGATGTTATGTAATATGGTAAAAATTCGAAATTGAGTTTTGATTGTAATTTCATGTCTTCCATGAATATCAAATTTTTCTGTTTATCTGTTTGTGTCTGTGAACACGATAACTCCCGATATAACGACCTATTGATTATCAGACAGAAGAGGGGGATCAGAGGGAGGGCTCAACACAGAAACCATTTTTTTTTTTTAATTTCATGTTTCCTGATCCCAAAAATGAAAAAGTCCTGTGTTTGTGTGAACACGAAAGCTCCCGATAGAATGAATATATCGACACGATTATTTCGTTGCCGGTTGTTGAGTTTTCAACGGAATTTTCTGTTTTCCGTTCTTTTCCCAAAAATGAAAAAAAAAATTTCCCAAGTCTGTGTGTGTGTTTGTGAACATGATAACTCCATATCGATGCGTTCCAGACAAAAGGCCCTCCTCAAATTTTGAGATTTTCATGTTTTGACCCTATCCCGCACATTTCTGTTAACTCCATTTTGTAATAATTTTTAACATAATTTATAAAAATAGGAAATTAGAAATTGGAGGGCCTTTGGCATTGCAAAATGTGGTCCAGGGAAAAGGCCCTAACCCACATACTCTCACAAAACTTTAAATCATTTGAGAGACCAAAAGACCTATCCCACTAGTCTGATGCTAGCGCCCTAATCGGTTTTTCGTTAAATATAAATTAAATATACAGGGGGATGTGAGGTCAGGGTCCAGGTTTCACACCCATAGATCAGAACGGGCTTTACCATGGAGCTGTAGATCCTATACTTCAGGTTCCTTGACAAGGCTCTGGACCGTAGCAGCTTGATGACAGAGAAATACGCTCTTTGGGCCTGCAGAAGTCTTCTGTCCACCTCCTCCAACATCGAGTTGATGGTAGTTACCGTGGACCCGAGATACCTGAAGTTCTCAACTCTTGGGAAGGAGAAGGTCCCCACATTTAATTCCTGCTCCAGATGAATATTCTTACTGACTATAAGGTAGTCGCTCTTGTCGACATTAACTTCCAGCCCTACTCTGCAGCTGTGCTTAAGTAGTTTTCCCGCCTTACTTTTAACTTCTTCTGGGCTGTTTCCTAAGAAGGCCACGTCATCCGCATACGCCAGGACTCCGTTTTCTCCGGCTATCTGGGTGCCTTCCTCGTTCCTCATCACCTGCCTTATCACTCGCTCAAGGGCCAGGTTGAAGAGGAGAGGGGAGAGGCAGTCACCTTGCTTGAGGCCACTCTTAACATCGAAGGGCTCCGAAAGTTCTCCTTGGACCATAACTCTGCTTTTTGCTCCTTCGATACATGCCTTTACCATTCTTATGAGTTTTTCCGGGAATTTAAATTCTCTCATCATAGCCCATGTGCCTGGAACACATCGATATAATAAATATATCGACACAAAATTTTATATGCATATCTACAACACCTATATTTAATATGGAAATCATATAGATCAACCCATAAACTCTAGAAAACTAATTTTTCTGCTCATCCTGTAGTAGGTATAAGAGATATTTGAGATGCCTATTCTAAGAGATGCCTACCCCCACTCTAGCATTGTCGGATCCACGCGCCCCTCATTTGTGTACTATAGTGAATTGGGCGTGGCCATATGGACCAATCAGAAGTAAGAGGGCGGGACCTGATACACCTGGACCACATCTGCCCCTATAGGCAACAAAAAATATGTTTGTGGGGTGGCCTATTGACTCAAAATGTACATTTAATTTATGTAACTTGATGTGTAACAACGATGCTGTTTACTATTGTGATCTTATATTCAAATATATCTAATGATATTGTGGTTAGTTCCTCGCTAATAACCACAGTAGTTGTTATATACATATACTTGTTCCCGGGCTTTAACAACGAGATAATATCGCCTACTACCAAAGCGCTCTTTCATTAGAGTTACCTAGGGTACGGGGTCTTTAACGAGTACCTGACATAGTACAGACTCGCTTAACGTCAAAAAGTATGCGTGCTCAAATCAAAACCTATCCATTCCTACAGATTCACCGCTTCGCTCGATTTCTACTACGTGCAGTACGGCATGAAGAATTCTTGGCGTACTTTGAGTAAATGCCAATAGAAACGGGGACACGAATTCGGAATAAAATCTTTTTCTTCCAAAAGAATCTTGTAAAAATGGATTTCCATCGCCAAAAGTTGAATTGGCTTGACTAATCACTCGATGCCGAATACAAAAAAAAAAGATAAAATAGTTGAAAAAGGCATAATTCTTTCATTGGTATTCCCCAGAGGGCACCAGTAGCCCAGAGATAGCGTGCTTGCTTACTGAACTCAAGATCGCGGGTTCAAAACTCAGATTGAGGTTTCAACAGATTTTCACATTTCAAAGTCCCCTAAAAACGTTTTGACCATTTTCGCGATGTTGTCTGTTTGTGAGTGTGTGTGTGTGATTGGAAAGTTGTGAACGCTCTACAGCAAAAGCGATTCTAGCTATGAACTTGAAAATTTGGATGAAGAAGTCACATGTGCTAGCTTAGACTTGATTATATTTTGGTCGAAATCAGCCGAAAATTGAGTACACATGGGGCCTGAGTACATTTTACAAGACACCGCTCAGGTTCATCACCTAATCAAAAATCTTTTAAAGTAAAAGTTGTAGATAAGACTAGAATACATATTTTATATGAATTGTAATTTTTTGAAGGTCGTCCGGTTTTCGAGATACATGCCAAAGACCGTCTAGAAATGTAGTTTTTGAAAAATATTTCTAGATTTTTCCTTGATTTACCCGAAATCGGTTAGTCCTACCGAAAAAAATAGTTACCAAAAATGTTTTTTATTGAATTTCCCAATGCATATTGGTCCACAGATTTGAGATAGGATTAATACGATGAAGGATTCAACTCCAGGATTTGATAGCTGTTTATGTAACTAATGTATAAGCTTAATGTATACTTTCAACATATCCTATTACTATGTTACTGTTTAACGTGAATAAATAATATTATTATTATGATTGTCTACTGCCAGAGTGCTCTTTCGTCGCTGTGATAGACATGAGCCCGACTCTATTGTGGGAGTCCTAAATTTTACCTAATTAGGTTTAGTTCGACTCAAAAAATCTAATAACTGCCGATGTAATCAATGTATAGACGCAAAATTTAATCGTGCTGGGGAAGTTCATTGCCGGTGATTCACCGATGACTTTTTTTAGTATATTGAGGTGGATACATGCTCAGAAAATAAATAAAAAAACATCGTTATAATACAATGTATCCAACTTAATAATATACGTGTACACAAAAATGCTTACCTTTAATACACTTTAGTTTTCAGGAAAATTTTAGAAAATACATTAAAAAAAACAATTTGGAAATTCCATTTTCATTAGGTACAGTTGATAAAATGGAAAAACTGTGTGCAAACATCATCAAGAAGGTTCCTAACTTCCCTACCTTCACTTGAGATATTTTTCTTTTCTTTCGAGAACTTTTCTTCAGATTAACACTTCACCACCCTTTGGAAAATTATATTTTCTTATTCGGAAAAATAAATTTTATATATTCTCTGGGTTTTATCAGATATTCAGTGAAGAGTCTCTGTTTTACCAAGATCCTGTTTTAGTTTTTGTTACTAAACTGTAGCCAAGATATCATTGAAGGGTTCCATACGTACGAGTATGTTGTTCAATACATGTTCATGCACAACACTACGGTGTAAAACCCATGGGTGCAGTATTGATCTTGCTACGAGTTGCATTTAGAACCGGATTCAATAAATATTTGCAGAAACTAGTGAATTAATTTTATATTTTTTATCTTTAGTATACAAAAGTATGTAATCGTGTCAAAACAGTGATAGAACCTACAACGGTGATGTTTCATGGTAGTCCGTGTACGTTTTGATCAGTTTCGTGGTGTCAATTTGTGTGTGAGTGCGTTTGTGAGCGTTTTAACTCAACAACGATTGTAAGAATGCTTTAGGTAAGTGGGGACTTATATATACCTAATTTAAATTTAACCAAAATCTACTTAAAAGCCTAAATACATTTTACACTATATATCTTATATTTATGACTTAAACAAAATACTCTTCAAATTAAAGTTACAGAAACTGAAAGACAACATTTTATAGATAAATACGAATTTTCTAAGGCCCTGATCCTGCTGGCTTGCTTGATTTAAGTGAAAAATGTTAGTCGTATCGAAAAATTGGTTCTTTCCAATAATATTCTTTATTAAATTTCCGATCGCATTGTGGGACCTTACATGGGGAAAAATATATTATTGCGGCAAGAATAATATGTTCTTGCGTCAAAGCAAATTTTTTCTTGAAGCAAGAAAGTTTTTTTTTCTGTGCTTTGTGTCGGTGATAGGGAATAGTAGACACCAGTAGGTGACAGGGTATATTAGGCAGCACTTGGTGATTCTCTCGATGAGAATAGAGTTTTATTAGAGTTAGTCTTTGGACTAACCAAGCTATACAAAGTTTGAGGAATGTTTTTAAATTTAATTCTGTAAGAAGATACCGCAAGAATATAGTTTTTAGAGTGTTTAAATGTAATGTGCAATGTTTAAATTGTAACGCATAGAGAAGAAAAAAATTATAACTACTTATAACAAAAAAAAGTATTAAAAATAATATCTATTGTATACAATATGATATTTAATATGAGGGCATCGGTAGTTCAGTGGTATGCGTGCTTGCCTACTGAACTCAGTATCGCATGTTCAAAACCCGGCTGAGGCCTTTAGGTTTTTTATCTAGGAGGTGAAAAAACCTTGAGTTCGGATGGACGTTAAGCGATGGTCCCGAGCCTGTACGATGTCAGGTACTCGTTAAAGACCTCTACCCTAAGTGAATATATCTGGGTATGCAAAATTTAGAAATCCCACAGTAGAGTCGGTCTCATGTCCACAAGAGTGACGAAAGAGCGCTCTGGTGGTAGGCGATATGATGTAGTTAAAGCCCAAGCATGACTCAAAATCACTAATTACCTAAGTAACACGGTGTAACAAATGTTATGGTTTAATGGAAATAAATATTTAATATTATTGTTATTATTATAACTGTGTGTGTATAATATGACCCTGGGGTTCACTGAAGAACCTCTATTTCAGGAAGAACTGTTACCTACGTAGCCAATTGCCGTCCACTCCCAGCTGACCGACCACTTTCTCCCTGGACCGACCTTGGTCAGTCAAATCTCATCTACTGTATTACACACTTATCAGACCAACCAGGGGGCGTAGCTCAGATGGTAGAGCGCTCGCTTAGCATGCGAGAGGTACCGGGATCGATACCCGGCGCCTCCATCTTGAATTTTTTCCATTTTTTTTTTAATAGTGTTTTTAGTTTAATATTTATTAGTATGCTCATGCCACGTACGTTCCTTTCTGGATGTAGACCAAGAAAAAATACTTGATCCCACCCCTCTCTTTTCCGATTTGTCGGAAAGTTAATAGGTGCCATTTTTATGGGGTTTTGAATGAAAATATAAAATTTCACGTCGATATATTCTTTATAGCGACAGTTATTAAAGTTTTATGTGTTCCTTCTCTAATTAATTTAAAGCTTGACAAAGTGTACTTTATTTTCCAAAAAAATTATATTTAGGTACCTACTCATTTTATTAGTGTTTTTATATCTTTGCTTAAAACAAAAAAAAAAAAAAAAAAATTATTATAGCTGCATACAACTCAAAAATGAAGTATATGTAAAGTATAAGGGAGGTTATTTAATCGTTCAGAAATTCAATGTTAAGTGTTCAATAGAATTTTATGTTTTCCGACCTCTAAACCCATAAATGAAAAAAAAAAAATCCTGTCTGCCTATGTACACTATGTGTCCTTATTTTTTATTGTTCTGATTAGGCAAGCTCCGTCACCAGCTGACGTAGTCCCAGGGATGATCCAGTTCCACGAATCAATTCCACCATAGTCTGGTAGCACAGTGGACATTCCAGGACCACATGTTCTGTAGCCTCGAGGCTCCCTACATGAACAGTTTGGAGTTGTCTTCTTCTTAAAGAGGAGTCTCCTGCTAATATTTAGGACATCCAGTGGTTCAGGTTGTACCCATATCGCGTCGAGTACCTGTGTGTTCGAAAACGTCGTTCGGCCATCCGAAATTTTCGACCAACCATAATATCATAAGAACGACACCTATTGATTTTCAGACAAATTGGTCATAGGGAAGGGGGGATTAGTGTGAAGGCTCAACACAATAACTCTAATAATAACAGCTGTTATATATTGTCACGAAATTACATTTTTAACTTCAAAACCCCATAAGGACGATACCTATTAATTTTTAACGGAATCGGCAGAGTTATGAATATATGAACACGACATTTATAGAGGGCGCCGGTAGCTCAGTGGTATGCGTGCTTGTCTTCTGAGCTCAAGATCGTGGGTTCAAAACCCGACCGAGGTCCTTAGTTTATTTTATCTGGGAGGTAAAATAAACTTAAGCACGCCGTCCTTCAGATGGGACGTTAAGCGATGGTCCCGAGCCTGTACTATGTCAGGTACTCGTTAAAGACCTCTGCCCTAGGTGAATAAAAATTTAGGGTAGACAAAATTTAGGACTCCCACAGTAGAGTCGGGCCCATGTCCACCAGAGTGACGAAAGAGAGCTCTGGTAGTAGGCGATATGACCTCGTAGTTAAAGCCCGGGCATGAGTCATAAAACCTAACCTAACGCGAAATTTTGTTATTGCTCAAAAGTAGCGTGTTACCTTCTAAGATCAAGAACGCGGGTTCTAAGCCCGGCCTAGGCCCTTAGGTTTTAATCTGGGAAGTGAAAAAAACTTGAGCACTCCGTCCTACGGATAGAAGGTTAAGCGAAGTTTTCTAGCCTGTAAGTTGTAACCCGTTAAAGACCCCCTACCCTTTGTGAATCAAATGTTGAGGTTGGCAACATTTAGGGTTGCCACTGTAGAGTCGGGCTCATGTCCACCAGCTACGAAAGAGCGCTCTGGTAGTAGGCGATATAGTAGTTCAAGCCAGGCCATGAGTCACAATAACTAATGACTGTAGATATAACAGTGCACCAACACAATGTAGTACGACTATTCAGAAGTCTTTGAGTAAATCACAAATTTATTCAGCCAAATCGGTTTTGATAGAGAGCGAAAACATAGTCCCTTAATTCGCTCTGAGGAAGTACTTTGCCAGTGATTCACTGAATACTTATTTCTCGCTTGATGTAAATAATAGTAAAGGGATACTTCTCCCATTCCACCTGGTAATTAGATCTGCCTCAGGATTACTGTAGAGCTAATCTAGTGCGTCATGAAATTTCTGATTGATAGCTACTGAACATTGAGGAGGGGGGGGGGGGGGGGGGGGTTGAACAATTGTGCATCGTGTTTACACGCCCCCTCTCCCCTGCTCTATCGGCCGCCATGTTCTATTGGATGAGGAGGGTTGGATAATAAACGATTAGCGACTGTTAAAAAGCCGCCTAACGTGATTAATATGGCCCCATTATATTGGGGCAAGTATATAATTAGGGAGGGGGTATGACAATTTTGAAGGGGGCTACCAGTGATTCGCCACGAGGGGCTCCGTACAGAATTGGAACATCTGTTCCTTGCGAACACACATCGAAGCCAACTCTAGAGAAGGCAGGCTCCTGGTGTAAACACTGTAATACGATCAATTCAAAATGAGAACCAAGATCACTCTCCCTCCCCCTTCTCAAAATTACTGTCATTACTGGGTATAAGAATGTCTTCTCTCAAGATAACGATGTACAAATTGACAAAATGAAATTATTTTGAGAAGGGGAGGGGGAGAGAGCCACGTCACATAATTTTTCGAAAAAAAAAATTAGGTAGTTTTGCAATTTGATGCTTCAGAATTAAATTTGACAAAGTAAATTGGTTATTTGAGAGGCTTCGATGATTTCAACTTTTAATCAATTTAGCATCGTTTGGTGAAATTTAAAGCTATACTAGTTACGGACAGTTGAGCAATCCATCACTTGAATACTGCGATAATCTTTCTTCATCACCTGGGCTTAGTCACATGAGAAGTCTGTCTCATATGAAGCGTCCTTAACCTTTGAAATTGGACACTGACCCTTCTCTGAACTCTAAATTTCATTAATTTCTGTCGGGCTCTCCGCACTCTTGTGGATAAACTGCAGTTAGCATTGCATAGAAAAGTAAAATGGAATAATAATAGTAATATTTATTTACGTTAAACAAATACATGGTAATAGGATACGTCATAAGAATGTATCCATTAAGATTGCTTATAAATGATATACATAAGGAGATATTAACTTGTATAGTCTGCAATAATTATACTAGTAAAAATAAAATGAAATAAATAAATAAATACTTGAAAATAAAAGGGTACACAAATAATAAATAGGTACAGTTTTTTAAATTTATTTTAATTTATGAAAAATATTTTTTATAATTCTTCCGAAGTGTCTTCTTCCACATGATATTTCGGAACGTTCGTACGACCCTTCCCCAAGTTACAACATGCGAAATATATTTAAAATAATAATAATAATAATATAAAAAATAATAGTAACAAATATAAAAAAATAATAATAAAATAAATTATAAACTAAATAACTGAATGAAAATAACAATTAAATAGTTTTAAAATACAAATAATATGTAATAAATGGAGAAGGCGCGTTTAGCTCCGAGGTCGCGTGCTTACCTACTGAGCTCAAGATCGCAGATTCGAAATCCGGCCAATATATCTGGAAGGTGGAAAAACCGTGAGCACGCCGTACTGCGGATTGGAGCAGTGGCTTATACGATGTCAGGCCCTCATATTCTCTACCTTGTTATATTCCTTGTCCTAACTGAACCAGCGAACACTTTATACAAATGACGAAAACAGCCATGGATGGGATCCCACAAGTGTTGGTCGGGGTTTGACGTATTCTTTCCCCAGCTATACCAAGTAGGTATAGAGGAAGTTATGTAATCGGTCAAAAATTCGGTGCAGAGTTTTCAACATCTCATTTTTTCGACCTCCTGATTCCAAAAATGAAAAAAAAAAGTATGTCTGTTTGTGTGTCCCTATGAACGCGATAACTCCCGATAGAAATAATGTATGTAAAAATGAATTACATCATTTTTGTTTTTAGGTTGGTAACATTGTATTTCGAAAGAGGCTAAGGAGTAATAGTAAGAGAGGTTATAGTTGTTTTGTTTAATTTAGGATTTAAAAACTATAAAAACTGATTTTCTTTTTAGGTAAAGAAATTATTGTATTATTTGTAAAACTAAAGTATTGTACTATTGTATTATTTGTAAAACTAATGTATTGTACTATTGTATTATTTGTAAAACTAATATTAAATTTTAAATACTAATAAATAAATATTTCTTTTTAGGAGAAAAACTGTCTATAGTTTTATCATGTGCCCATCCAGCATTCCAACATGTATAATGAACTTTCGTGTTTATACGTATAGTATAAACACGAAAGTTTTTTTGTGTATCCAAAACCCTCTAAGAACACTTGTTTATTTTCAACCAAATAGACCAGAGACAAGGAGGGGATTAGGAAGGAGGCTAACACAAAAACTTAATAACTACCGTTGTAAGTATTGACACGAAATTTCATATGTAAATTTAAATCTCTATAACGACGACACATATTAATTTTCAGCGGAATTGAGGGATCAGAGAACTCAAAAGTACCAATAACTGCCGATATAAGATACAAACTTTAGGTTCGGTTAGGTTAGGTTTTATGACTCATGCCCGGGCTTTAACTACGAGGTCATATCGCCTACTACCAGAGCGCTCTTTCGTCACTCTGGTGGACATGAGCCCGACTCTACTGTGGGAGTCCTAAATTTTGCCTACACTAAATTTTTATTCATCTAGGGTAGGGGTCTTTAACGAGTACCTGACATCGTACAGGCTCGGGACCATCGCTTAACGTCCCATCCGAAGGACGGCGTGCTTAAGTTCCCAGATAAAATAAACTAAGGGCCTCGGTCGGGCTACGAACCCACGACCTTGAGCTCAGAAGTCTAGCACGCATACCACTGAGCTACCGGCGCCCTCTACAAACTTTAGTATGAGAATTCAGAAACCACTATGTAAACAAAAGTTTTAGGTTTAGCCCAAACGGTCGATTAACTTTGAAGGGAGAGTGAAAATATAATTGATTAATTTTTACTTGGGAAGTACATAGACGGCGATTCACAGACTTTATTTTCTGCTGGTTCGATGAAGATTTTCTTATGATAATCTTCCCCTATGGAACGTTTCAATGAATGTTTTTATTTTAAAGTTTTAATTATAATATATAATTGTTTCATTGAGTGTTGGTTTGTCACGGATGTTGCTGGCCCTCTGGGGTGTCTAATATAAATTTTAATCATCATTTCAACTGACAACGCTTGTGACTCCTCTTCTCTCTGACTGTCATAAGACACAATATGATGACTAACTACCTATATTGTATCTGTCGGGGCTCCTCCGAAGAATGCTTCACCTTCCACCTGTATGCAAATTCCTCGGATCTCCTCCAAGTGTTTTCACATAGTGATTTCATATTTTTTTAATGATCCAACATATGTCTATTCAAATGAACTGTCATTTTCTAACCACACTAAATAGTAATAAATTCCTGAAGATAAAACCTATTCACAGTGAAACGAAAAGGGTGAAAAAAAAGTGTATGTGCAGTTAGTATTTAGTGTACGGGATGTTTAAAATAGTACAAATAATATTTTAAAAAAAAAACGTTCACTATATTTTGGTACTAATGTTAACTCTCTAATGGTAAGGTGATCTAGGCGAGAACAAACGGTAAGGTGGGGTTCTATTGGAATTTTCGCTCATTTTCAGCTTAAATTTGTTAAAAATAATAAATAACTCCAAAATTATTTATTAAACAATAGGTAGTAATTATTCAGTCTAAGTATAAAAAAAAAGTAAGTAAACCTATTAGAGCTCGGATATACGATATGAACCACTGTTGTCAAGTGTCTTTTTGTACAGATCTTTCAATATCTTCATTTCTATGTTGAACTATTTTTCCACTAATTCATCATTTATAAATAGCCGAACAAGTTTCTCTTCATCGGTGAGTCAACGGGCATCTCCCTTAGGACCTGGCAAATTGTTTCTTCATCTTTGCCTACTACGAAAGTTCTTTCGATGTCGGCACAATCTGTGTTAGTTGGACTACATTCGTCGGGCTCTACGTAGAAAATATCATCAATCTTCTCATCTGGCAAAATTGCATCCTCATTCTCGGAAGTAACTTCACCAGCTCTTCGTCGGATTCTGGTTGCTGACGCAATAATTCTTTTAGAATTTCTTCAGCCGTCTAAACGCTGCATCTACCTCAAAACGTCTTGCTATAACTAAGTAACGAAGTTACACTTCAAAAATAAGTCGTTGGTGAATCGCTGGCGATCGACTTCCCCAGAATGAAGTAATCAATTAGGTTTTTGGTCTTCCTGCAAAACCAATTTACTGTTTGGAATTAATTAAAAATCAGTAGTTGACTCGCATAGGGGCGACTGTATCTTCATATGTTTGTGTCAATAATTTCATTACATTGGGAGTTATTAGGGATTCTGTGTCCAACCCTCTCCTCTGATCCACCCTTCGGCTGATCCCGTGGAAAATAAATATGAATCCTTATGGGGTTTATAATTTACATAAAAAAAAGTGTATCGATACTCATTACAACGGCAGTTGTGTTCAGCCCCCCGTAATCTCCACTTCTTTTTGGTCGATTCGACTGAAAATCAATACGTGTCCAACACAAACAGATATAAATGTGTATATAAATATAAAATAAAATAAATATATGATATTTCGGTGAAAACATCAAATTTTTGACAGATTACATAACTTCCCCTGTACTTGGTTTGGGGAAGTAATACATGATCATACCAAGGAATGGAGCAGGGTTGCCAAATCTATATTTTTACTTCCCCATTACAGGGCATTTTTATGCCAAGTACTTTTGTACAGATGACGCTCCCTCCCCATCCCCACTCTTAAATTCATTTCTTCTCAAATTCATATTCTTTTGTTATAAGAATATAACTCTCAAAATTACACTTTACATGAGACTAGGAACCAGGCTGTCGCCAAGACATTACTTTCATATACCTAGTGATGCCAGTATGAAATTAATTTGAGAGGATGGAAGGTCAGAGACAGTGATCTGTGGAAAAACGTTTGATTATAAAAAAAAGTACTGTTGTGATCACATCATACATATATATATATTTTTTTGTCCTTATGGTCGATGCATATTAGCCATGGTTGGTGCCTTTGCTTATTGTATAAAAATTAAAGACGGAAACCGAGAAAAGAACCCCGGGGCACCGAACCAGCGGCGAGGCCGGACAGAGGACAAGAAACCGCATCCCCGGACCGCTCTCTGTATATATATTTTATTTTTCATCCTTTTTAATAAAAAAATTATCAATAATAAAACCATATAATAAAATCTGTTGCTATGCGTAACAATTCAAACATTACTTAGAAATATTTCCTCCAGAAATTTATTATACATACCAGAAAGAATGTACCTTAGGGGCGCTTTAACTTTGGTCGTATTGGTCCTTATCTCAAATTTAAGGACACATTATCTATTGAAATGAAAAGAAATTTTATTATTTGAAATGAAAATAAATTTTATTATCCTGCGACCGAGGTCCCCTAAGAATAAATACATACATAGTATAGAGAAGGAACAATGAGGAGTAGTATCAGTATTTCGTAAAATGAAAGAAATAAAATAGTGATACATTGGGGAAAACAAGAAATTAATAATATATAGATATACAAAAGAATAACATGAAAAAACATTAAATTGACAGTTTAATTATGAAGAAAAAAATAAATAAAAGTATCTACTATATGAATAAAACAGAGTATGTATAAAAAAATACAAAAAACAGTATATAGATAAGAAAAAAATACCTAGATTAATAAAAACGACAGAGCATAATACAGTGATGGTTGATTATGAAAGAGAGGGGAGGATGCCCAGATTTAAAATAAAATTAATTTTAGACAGTAGGGGCTAAAAAGTGTGAGCAGAAAGAAGAAAAATATAAATACATAATAAAATGAGATAAAAATATCGTTTGGGAATTTAGTAAGAAACATTTTTGTAGGCAACAATATTTCGATAGAACTAGCTGTTTTTGCGTGAATCGATCAAGTGTCTAAAAAAATTACGTTAAGAACGACCTGCAAAAAAACTTATTTTATAAAAAATTTGCCTTTTGTTTGTTAAGATTTTCATTAGGGTATAAATTGTGTAATCTACTTACGCCCCGGAGTAAAATGGACTTAATTTTAAGAGTTATATTTTCATTTCAAATCTGAAGTTCATTGCTAAAACTCAATCTCGGATTTTTGCACCTTTTTTTTTTGTTTTTTCTTTCTTTCTTTCATGAGGAATTACTTCAGTTTTACGTTACCAAACAACATTTTTTTCCCCTTCTTTTTCTAAGTTGAAAAGGGTAATTAACTTTGTATGAAATTTAAAAAGTAATGATTAATGAGTTTGGAGTAGTTTAGTAAGGTGAGTGGAGTGTCTGTCGTTGGCTTAGCTAAGACTGATGACTTAAGTACAAAGGGCTGAGGGAAGGGGGTAGGTAACAAGGCGATAACAAGTTGACGAGAGGTTGCTGCATCATTCAAATCTACCGTTAAACCAGCGGTGCAGCGGTGCACAATGCAACAAACATGGCTGAGAATAGAGAATAGCTTAACTACACACTATTGTCTGATTTGAAACACAATTATTTGCCTTGAATTGTTGTTCGAATATAAGGTAAAGACCAAGAAGAGCATATTGGCACTCCTGTTAGTAGAATATAGAATTTTAAGGAGAAATAGTAGTCAATATTTCTAAAATTCTTTATTTTGAATATTTACAACCGGTAAATCACCACATCCGAAGGATGGCGTGCTCAA
The DNA here is from genome assembly GCA_963662175.1 of Aradus depressus. Lineage (NCBI taxonomy): Eukaryota > Metazoa > Arthropoda > Insecta > Hemiptera > Aradidae > Aradus > Aradus depressus. The sequence goes on from OY759214.1 coordinate 28,296,358, forward strand.
GGTTTTATCACTTCTCGGATAACCCCGGTTTTGAACTCCCAATCTTAAACTCACTAATCAGGCTTACCGGTGGAGCCCGTAAAATATGTTTTGACCCGAAAATGAGACGTGAAAATGTCTCGGAATATTGTCAAAACAAAAGGAACGCAGATATATATATATATATATATTTTCTTTTTCAAGCCCCGACGCAAAAGGAGGGGTGTTATAAGTTTGAAGTTTTTTTCTGTCTGTGGCATCGTAGCTCCAAGACGGCTGAACCGATTTCAAAGCTGGTATTTCTTATGGTTCTTAGCTGTTGATGTTTAGTAGAAATCGGGTATGCCGTTTTCAAGATCTTCAGGTTTCATGAGAGCCTGTGTCGGCCTCTATTACAGCTAGAGACTTGGAGTTTGAGTTCAAATATTTATTAGGCCAAGCTTTTATTTCCAGTTGTTCTAGTGAGTTGAGTAATGTACATTTGTCAAAAAAATGTAAATATTGTATGCCTGTATTTGAGTCATTGTGGTGTTTGTTTTCTTTGATGTGTTGTGCGAAAGTTGATTTTACTGTGTTGTATACGTGTATACGAGGTTAGGTTAGGTTTTATGACTCATGCCCGGGCTTTATCAACGAGGTCATATCGCCTACTACCAGAGCGCTCTTTCGTCACTCTGGTGGACATGAGCCCGACTCTACTGTGGGAGTCCCTATTTTGCCTACCCTTTTTTTATTCATCTAGGGTAGGGGTCTTTAACGAGTACCTGACATCGTACAGGCTCGGACCATCGCTTAACGTCCGATCCGAAGGACGGCGTGCTTAAGTTTATTTTACCTCCCAGATAAAATAAACTAAGGGCCTCGGTCGGATTACGAACCCACGACCTTGAGCTCAGAAGTCAAGCACGCATACCACTGAGCTACCGGCGCCCTCTACGTGTATACGATATACTTTTTCAAAAAACTGTATATTTATATTCATATATTTATTATTATCATCTTTGATTTATTTCATATATGCATATATATTTGTACTGTAATCAATTTCAATTTATTTTTTACGTTTTCCATGTTTTTAAGACGTTACTGTAGTGGAGGGAGGGACAAGAAAAAACCCCGTGGGGGCTGGAAAAAGGGACAGTTAGGATTATGAACTTGTTGGACTTCCATTTAGTATTTGTTAAGTCGTGGCTGACTGTACTTCGGTAGCAATACCGAAAGTACTCCCATATTTTATACATATTTTGTGAAATAGACAGAACAGTACAACGCAGTACTCAAACCTATGTGGTCTTACGGACTTGAACTCTGGGATTCTGCCAAGGCTTCCAATCTCCAGCGCATCCAATCCCTTGAATCCAAAATCTTTCGTAAAATAGCCAATGCTCCTTACTACGTCTCCAACAAAACTTTTCACACTGACCTTAACGTACTTTAAATAAAAATTATATTGGTAACGACGCCAAATATTCTCCCGTTATTTGGGCAACAGATAATGTGTGGGACATGGAGACCACTAATGCTTGTGAGTCTTTCCACTCACATTTCAACAAAAATTTCTGCAGTGCACACCCTAACTTATATAAGTTTGTCGCTGTATTAAAGGAGTTTTTCATCGAATCACAAATAAATATGAGGAGTGCAAATATGCTCAATCCTATAGTGAATAGGTCCAGTATTCGGAAAAAATAAAGAATCAGCGAGTATCAACGCGAATACAGAGCAGAAAGACGTCATTTATTCGACTATATTTTCAATGCTTCAAAATATTATAAAAAATAAAGTTATAATAAAAAAAAAAAGCAAATACCTGATATATAAAATCATTGGTCGTATAGTGACCCTTATAATTAAAATCAGCTTTGCGCTCTCGCCGGCCAACCCCCAAAATTTAATATGAAGATTCCGAAGCCACTATATGTAAGATTTGGCCCAAACCGATTATTGACTTTGGAAGGAGAGCGAAAACGTAATTGATTAATTTGTGTGGGGGAAGCATATAGCCGGTAATTCACCGACGACTTTTAATTTTTCCATCTCACTTTATTTCCTTTTATGTTCATATTTAGAGCTGCGTAGGTTGTACACATGGTTGAACCTTATGTCACCGACCTTTCTCCGATACACAAGGTAAAATATTTTCACAAAGCACATTTTCCTGAAATTCATATAACAGAATCCTCAGGCATTGACCAGGAAATTTCGATATTTTTTTTTTTTTTGTAGTAACGTTGAACTTTCATTGTGGTTTTGTCAAGGAGTTCTTTAAATTGAATGAACAATAGACATGATAAAATTTATGAAATTGTCTCATTGTTAGCTTCATTTATCAACGTTCTATCGGCTGTTCAAAAAGTTTGAAAGCACCTGAATATTTTCAGGTTCCGTTCCACTCTAAAAAGTATCACAACAAAAAAGTGATTGGTGAATCACCGAATGGGCTATGTACTTCCCCAGCACAAATTAGTCAATTAAGTTCTTGCTCTCCAAAATCATCTGACATATATAATTTTTCCCTGTACCCGAGGCTTTTTGGGAAGTTATTTTTTTAATTATATGGAGTTTTCACCAGTATTTTATATTTTCCGAACCCCTAATTCCAAAAGTGAAAATAAAAAACTTCCTACCTGTGTGTGTGCCTGTGAACACCTTAATTCTCGATAGAATGAATGTATCGGCAGGAAGTTTTATATGAGTATCCAGATCCTCTGGCATAAGACATCTGTGGATTTTGAGGAAAAATGGGGGGGGGGGGGGGGGGGGGGAGATTAGGGTGGGTTTAACCCAAAAATTCTAATAACTGCCGAAGTAATGGATGTATTGAAATCACATTTTATATTTAAATTCAAAACCCCAAGTGGATGGTACCTACCGTTGAGGTAGGGGGGAGGGGGGGGGGCAGGGGTGGTCCCCCCAGAATACCCGGTGCCCCCACAGATAAGAGAGATCTAATGTACCTAATTATTTTAAAAAATTATAATATATAACAACTCCACCACAGACAAACATTACAGTCAAGACATTAGAAGGATATTGAAAGCTTCAGTTCACAGTCAAAAGTTATTCGGATTCAAATTACGCTTTTTTAAAGTTAAAGTTTAAAGTTTGGACTCCAACGAATGCTGCCGATCGGCGAAGCATGAGACGAACACAAAACGGACGGCAATTTTAAAATCTCTCCCAAAAACTCCGCACGGAACTGAACTAGACTGATGAAAATTTTAATTGTTGATTATTTTGTTATAACATACTAATATTTTGTGTATGGTACCTGATTGTTAATTATTAAGTTTAATTAAACTAACTAAAAATATGATTGTGAAATGTAAACTATTGTTTTATTATCTACGCCAATGGTACCTATCAAGTTTCTGCCAAATTGACCAATGGAAGGAAGATTAGGCGTGGGGGCTTATCACAAAATCTCTAATATCTGCCGATGTAAGGAATGTATCGACACAAAATTAGGTTTCAGAAGTCCCAAAACGGTGGAATGGTTTTTGAACGAGAGCTAAAACCTAAATGATAACTTTTTTTTTATTACCTACTTTTTTATCCCAGAATACAAAACTTTTTTTTTTGTTTTTTTTTTGCCTTATGTACGATGCACATTAGCCACGTGACATATCTAGTTATTTACGACATCCATGGCCCCGGGAGGGAGTTCTATCTACGAAATAAAACTCACTCCCGGACGGATTACTAATGGGATAACCTTATTGAATATGATCTAAGGGGTGTGGGAAGATAGTGCAACACTATCCCCCTTTCCTTGTTTCAGTTGTGAATATGAGCGGTCCATGTGAAGGAGCCCACTTAGGATTGTGTCAGGAACACCATTCATAGGTTGCATTGTGAAAAGGAACCCTAAACCCACCCAGGGCGTGACGAGCTACTCCAAACCTAACCAATATGTGTGAAATGTTCCTTTAAGAAGTGGTCTCACCTGGACCATCACTCTAGAGGGGAGCCGACAAATAGTTGCATGAGAGTCACCCTCTGGAAGACACTGATTTGATACAGATTCTGCATCTGTTGGAGCCACTTCTGAGGGTCTCAAGAGGCAACTCAAGTGTCTCCGGAGACACGGCCCCCCTGGGCCTCTCTACATATGTTAAGTTGACCTTAATTCGCATTGCTTCATACAACGGACATTTTACCACTATTCAATAAAAAAAAAATTGTCTGTGAATCATCGGCATTGTATTTATTCAGCACGAATAAATCATGCATCCGTCTTCTTTCCTGAGCTAGGGCGTTTCCCAAGGGATATCCTAGGACCCATCCTTTATACAGTATACTGCCCCGACATTCCATCCCATCTTAATACATTGCTGTGCACTTTTGCAGATGACACACAGGATGCTTCAGGAACATCTTTCATCCCTTGAGACATGGTTCCGCAGGTGAAGGATCAATGTCAACGATAAGAATCTACACATCACCTTCACTCTGCATCCTGCAACATGTTCTCCTGTCACTCTTTATAAAACTTCTGCAAATCGGGTCCGCTACTTTTGTTTATTTATTTACAGACACCTGACAATAAATCCTCATACTAGACTTAAAAGAACAAACTCTTATTACGACTTTTGGACGAAAGATCGACACTTACATAAAAATAATAAAAAGACTCATTTACAACCATTCATTTTCATTTTCGGGTTCCCCAGACATTCTTCTATTACTAGTTCTTATACAGACCTAAAATGGCTATTCCCATCCTCTCGTCGACAATATTTCCTAGACTCCTTTCTCTATCAATCCCATATCCACCAGAAAGTCACCAGATCCCGCTCCTCTGATCTTTACCTCCCTTCCCACAGGATAACAACCTACCACAACTCCTTCCTTATCCAGGCTAACTCCCTCTGGAACTCTCTCCCTCTCCAGATTCGCCATGCTCCTACTCTCCTTTCATTTAAGTCCCTACTTTTCCATTATGTCCTAAGTCAGAATAAATTATTGTTACCATGTTTCACATTATTAGTCTTACTTGTTTTTCTAATTTTTATTTTTTATTTCTCTTTATAATTTTTCACTAGTTTATTATATTGTTTTACTCATTGTCTGTTTTTAACATTTAATATTTATTCCTAGAGACCTCTTTTCTTTTATATTTATTCTTCTCAACTGGTTGATACTTGTATACTCTTGTTATTCTTTATGTTATTATTCTTAGGGGACGTATGTCCCAGAATAAAGATTATTTTTCATTCAACTAATTACTGAAGCCAATATGGGCGTATGGAGCTGAACTCTGGGGCTCAAGTAAACCTTCGAATTTTTATAGAATTCAAATCCTACAATCCCATATCCTTCGTAAAATACAACGCTCCATCCTACGTCTCTAATGCTATCCTTCACAATGACCTTCAGTTTCTCTTGTAAGGGATGTAATCAAATCCCGCTACAGAAAATTCCATTCTATCCTTTCCTTTCACCCTAATCCTTTAGTCCGCAGACATACCATAAGAACCCTTCCTAATGTTCATGTTCGGAGGCCGTCAGCTGATACACAAGATAATGGAGTGTCATTAATGAATGAGTTCTCTTTCAATATCCAAGACTTTTTTTTATTCATATCACATTTGCTTTATATATTGTGTGTATATATAGTTGTAAATATAAAATAAAAGAGGGCGCCGGTAGCTCAGTGGTATGCGTGCTTGCATTCTGAGTTCAAGGTCGTGGGTTCGAAACGCCGTCCTTCGGATGGGACGTTAAGCGATGGTCCCGAGCCTGTACGATGTCAGGTACTCGTTAATGACCCTTTACCCTAGGTGAATTAAAATTTAGGGTAGGCAAAATTTAGGACTTCCACAGTAGAGTCGGGCTCATGTCCACCAGAGTGCTCTGGTAGTAGGCGATACGCCTCGTAGTTAAAAGCCCGGGCATGAGTCATAATAACTAACTATAACATAAAAAGATAAATATAAAAAAAACTAATTAATCATAATGTTATCGCTCTCTCTTCAAAAACAATCTACTGTTTGGGCTAAAAATCAATATTTGACTTAAAAATGGGATTCTGAACCCAATAAGGGTTTTTGAGTCGAGCCCTCCACTTCTAACTAATAGAGTTTTGAATATAAATTGATCTTTGGAGAACTATAACTTTGTTGATGTTGCTTCTATCTCAAATTTAATAGAATAGTTAAGTTTCAAAATTTAATAAGTAACATTTTTGGTAAATTAAATTTTTCGATAGAACTAACCGTTTTCATTTAAATCAAGCAAAAGTCTTTAAAAAATGGGTTTTAAAACGACATTTTAGGACGGTTTTTGGCTACCGGGCAAAAGTTGTTTCGTATAAAATGTGCCTTTCAGTTTTTTCTACAATTTTTATTTTAAAAGATTTTTGATTAATTTATAAGTTTAAGCTGTATCTTTTCCCCGAAGTGATTTCGGCCAAAATATATTCAGATTTAATTTAGCATATCGTCACCTTAATACTACAACTAGACATCTCGAAATTATTAGTTTTGAGAAAAACGCAAATCTTTTTTTTTTTTAATCAGCCGTTGTAGAATGACCCAAATTGAACTACTGACATTTTTACATAAGTTCTTAACATATTTTCTTAGAGTTGTCTACTTCTAGCACAACAAAGATATCTGCAAAATACAACTAATGGAACAAACGCTAATGGCCATAGTAGCCGATGCGTTAGAAAAAAAAAAAAAAAAAAAACTAATGGAACAATTATCCCATACCTGCCGATTTTCGAGTTATCGAGTTGTAGTATTAAGGTGACGATATGTGAAGTTCAAAATTCTGTTGAAAACTCAGATTTTTGCACGATTACAATACCTCCTACTTTGTTTTGCAGTTATCTTTTTTCAGGTGAGCTGTAACATGCCAAAAGATTACTCACTATCTCGGGAAAGCCACCCTGGCGCTATTTAGATAACAGAAGTGAATAGCAGACTCAAGACAGTCGCCTTGAATCCAGGGTACTAGATAGCTTGGAGTCCAGCCAAACAGAATTGGACGCAGACCCAAAGAGGAGAGGCTACGACACTGTACCAAGTGTAGCAGGACGGGATAACTTAAATATGGTCATAACTCACATTATTGCAGTACTTTTGGTTCACCAGCTGCACAAAGTTGAGAGAAGTTATGTAATCGGTCAGAAATGTGATGTAGTTGCAGCTGAACTTCACATACACTCCTCATTTACACTAAAACACCATCTCACACAAATCGAAAACTGGTGCAACACATAGAAAATAAAACTTAATACAGAAAAATCACGTCACATTTACAGTAGGTACGACGAGAAACATACGTATTCACTTACAAGCCCCTCCCTCAAACTAATACCATACGATACCAAGGATTAACATTAGACGAAGACTGACATGGAACCCTCATACACGTCTCACACAAAACACGCTGAAAATACTCTACGGACTTTTAAATAGACGAAAAAAATTAGACATGACACAAAAAAGGAACTGTTACACTTGCTTACTGAGACTGTTATGGACCTACGGATTACATGTATACGGTTCAGCAAAAACATCGAACAAAAAACGAATTGAGGCGTTTCAGTCAAAAACCCTGAGACTGATACCGTACATTAACTATAGAACACTTCATGATATGACGATCTCATGATACATACAGTACCCGAAACAATATAAACTACTTACATATGGTTTTTTAGAAAACTTTAACAAATACATATCTAGAAATACGTACTTTATCTTCACAACACTTACCACATAACCCCCACGAGGGTTGAAGGGAAGATGGAACCTCGACTTATTGCTGCCAACTTCAATCATATTCACTTGAAAGAAATAAAACTTGTTTATTTATGGTATTGTCTAATTTCACCAACTATATTTACATGGGAGTACTTTCGGCCCTCATCCTCAGCCATAAGCATAAGAGATAAGACTTCGTTATTAATATTTATTTATTTTATTATCATTATTTTTTTTATTATTATTATTTTTTTTGTACTAACAATTAAAATAAATTTTCGGGCCGAGGACTTACCTACCACCGTGTGGCCATCCTCTCACATGCCATTCACGCCACCATGTCCCACACCCCACGCAACATTGTATCTTTTTAAATAAAAGAAAAAAAAAATTACATGAATTTAATGTTTTCCGTCCTTCTGATTCCAAAAATGAAAAAAAAAAAATATGTCTGTGTATCTATGAACGCGATAACTCTAGATAGAATGAATGTATCGACACGAAATTTTGTATGTGAATCCAGTACCTACCCTATAAGGACGACACCGATTAATTTTGATTCAAATCGGCCAAAGAGAAGGAAGGGATTAGAAGAGGCAAAACTCAAAAACTTTAATAACAGATTTAAAGAATGTATTGGCACAAAATTTAGTATGAGGATTCACACGCCCCAGGGTAAATCAATTATTGATTTATTGGTGGCTCTAAAGGTCGATTGGTTTTGGTGAGAGAGCGAAAAACTTTATTGATTGATTCATGCGTTGGTTGCTGGTGATTCGTCGACGAGGGGTAACATACTTCCCCAGAGCAAATTAATCAACGAAGTTTTTGCTCATCCTCTGAAAAACCAATTTACCGATTTTTCGACTCTTATGTTGGATGTTTTTGCTGAACATGCTATCTGTGATCCGTATGACGATTACCAATCCAATGGTTTAGAGTAATAATAATAATAATTCATTGCCAAAAAAATTACACAAAATATTTTATCGTTACTATATCGTAAAAAAATATCCTATAAGCCTGCATTTTAAACACAAAAATAGTTTTGAAAGTTCTGAAAACATATTGAGTGGTTAAAACCCTCCATAGAAGACACTAGATGGAACAGTTGATGGTCCCCTCAAGTAGGTGACGAATATAAAAAAAAACTAGAACTAGACACCCTAGGAGAGATATTGTTTAGTGTAGACACAGCAGGGGAGGTACTACATATGAAGAAGGGGTTGCCACAAATGTAGTCGACCACTTGTCCGGACAAGGAGCTCTTTTGACATCCAGCCCGCACTCAGATCTGTCAATGGAAACATCAGTTAACATGTTTCAACGGTACCCCATCCAGCCGGTACATGAAGGGAGGATAATATGGGGTGCAGTCATGAGGGAAACCACATTTTTAAAAAAACAGAATCTAAGAGGAAAAAACATTTCTTATATTATAAGATTTTTCCTCTGATTCTGTTTTTTTTTTAATTTCCGCAGTTATAGGGGAGAAAAATAAAAGACGAAAGACGTCGTCTTCCCACTTTTTCCAACCAGAACCGAGTTTCAACGTAACTGCGTCATCATCAGTGGCACATCTAATGATACATATAAACTAGGTGTGCAATACATTCTGCTGTTTTATGAATATATTAATACTTTAAATAGATTACAATTGAATTCAATGGATTTTTTCTAGCCTTTTTGTAGACAACAACAGCTGTGAAAATTTTTATCGAAATAAAATCAAAGTTTGTACGTTAGAACTGAAAAAAACGGCTCAAAAAAAGTGGTGTCCGATGGTAAACCGAAAAGGGCTTCGCCCGGATTTTTACATTTGAAATCGAAAAATTCTATTTTGCGCGAAATTTTTGTCTCTCAATTGGTTTCAATGGGGATTTCGTTTTTCGGTGATTATTCCTCCGTAATATGTTCGATTTCAGATTTTTTTTTAGTAGTAAACCAGCGTCACCGTGTCCACTACCATCGTGGCAAATTTCAATGTGATTGGTAAAGGGGTTTAGGAGGAGTACGAGTACAACGAAATACATGAGTCGCCTAAGAAAGAGCTTCGTAAACTCAGCTCAAAAATAAATATGGTAAAGTACTAATGCATCAGGGCACAGAGTAATAAAAAGATAAAATAAAACTGACTTACCCCAATCGTATAGCATGGAGTCTAATAAAACATTGGCTAATAGCTTGAAGGGGTGGGGGTACGAGGTTTATTACTCACAACATATACATGCAAATACAAAAAAACAAACTATTAGACAACCGGCCGTAGTACCATGAATATAGTTATAAATAAATATAAACTAAAAAATACCTATTTCCACTCTATGGCGGACGGCTGGTGTGTCCCCACAGGGGTCTGGTACGCCCGGAAAAAATAGAAAAAAAAGGAGACCATATAGTTTTCCGTTCAATATAGGCTCTTTGCAGAAAAGAGACCAAATCATATCAAGTTTTCCATCTGAAGGAACCTCCCCTCTCCGGAGGTAACTTTGATAAAAATCCCAGTTGGAGATGATGTTAAACAGGGCAGGCCAGCCCAAGTTTGTTACAGTTTCCACCAGAGGGTGAGCGGGGTGAAGATCTAACTTTTTCCATTTCTTACCTCAAACCTTCTTGAAAGTGAGTTTCAACTTCTCCACAAGGGGTCAAACTGTTTCCAACTCATCTGACCAACAAGTGCTACCTCACCTTGTAAACTTATATGTCCATGCTTGCATGGGGAAAATCATTCCTAATTCAAAATATTATTTAATTTTTTATTTTATTTTGTATAATTACAATCTGTCAAAATAAACCATAAGTAAATAATAAGAAAGGAAAACAATAATAATAATATAAAGTAAATACAAAATAATAATCGAAAATTAAATAAAAACAATATAAATAAAATAAGAATGAATAAATAAAATAGATAGAGGGCACTTATTAATTTGCAAAAACTCAACCGAGGAGGATGGTATCGACACCCTAATAACAGACAATGAAATAAATGTATCGACACAAAATTTAGTATGTTGATTCATAATATTTTGCGCAACTTAATTAATTCGTGCTGAGGAAGTGCATTTCTGGTGATTCAGCGAAGACTTTTTTATTTTTTTCTCATATTGTTGTTATAAAGGGATCAGATAACACGTAATTCTGGTGAAAACTCAACATTTATAAAATATAACATAACTTCCCCTATACTTCATATATAATAGTAATAATACAAAGGGATAGAGAGTGATCAGGAGCGTAGTTGGTATAAGAAAGTCTAAAGTTTCATGTCTATACATTCATTACATCCACAGTTATTAGGGTTTTTATCTTAAGCCTCTCCCTCTAATCCATCCTTTCCTTTTGACGATTTGGCTGAAAATCAATAGATGTTCCCTGAATGGGGTTCTGGATATACATATAAAATTTCATGTCGATACATTCATTGTAAGGGTATCTTGTAAAATGTAATTTGGCCCAGGAGTAAAGTGGTCTTAATTTTCGTCTGATTTTGGCCAAAATCTAATCAGATCTTAGTTAGCACATGTGACATCTTCATTTCGAATTTCAAGTTTATAGACACAATCGTTTTTGAGTTAGAGCACTCACAAAGTATCAATCACATACACACATCCATCATCGCGAAAATTGTAAAAACGCATTCAAGGAACCTTGAAACGTGTAATTCTATTGAAAACTCGATCTCGGATTTTTGCACATTTACAATGTTTCCTCAGTAAGGTATAAGAAAAAAAAAATTTTTATCTAAAAATTAATAATAATCTGCAATTTGCTCTATAAATGAGAAACAATTGTATTCAGATTCACAGGCAGAGAAGATAGAATATAGAGCCTTTGAAAATATTGTAAAGTCCAGCGGGTGTATGGATTTATATGAAAATAATCAGAGTGAAATATATGACTGGCCTTATAGGAAGGGAAATATGTCAAACTGACAGCAAAATGGACATCCAACGGCTGGAAAACTGACCGACTGACCCTTTTTTATTTTTTTTATTTTAATATATTGGACAGTACGCTCTATCTAGACACTGCTCCTTCATACTGGACTATAAAAACTAATTTACTCAATTTTGAATTTGACCAACAAAACGTTGAGAAAATGTGGTCAATGAATTAACGAACGTACATTCCCAGCGCGAATTAATCAAGTGTTTTTGCTCTCGCTCTAAAATAATGCACCGGCACGGTTGAAAATTAATTGGTGTCTTACACTAGGACTTTTTGAATCTTCATATTAAATTTAGTGTTGATACATTCATTATTTGGCAGTTATTAGGGTTTCTGAGTCAAAGCCGCCTCCTCTAGTCCCCTTTTTTTTTATACCAATTCAGCTGAAAATTGCTAGGTGTCGACCCTATGGGGTTTTGGATTAATATATATCATGTGATGATGATACATTCATTACTTCGACAATTATTAGAATTTTTGTGTTGAAGTTCCTCAATTCGCCATCTTCCCTTACACCAATATTAAGAGATTCTGAATAAACATACATATATAGCTATGAACTTGAATTCTGGAATGGACAGGCCACAAGTACTAACAGATCTGATTAGGTTTTGGCTGAAATCGGACGAAAATTAAGACCACTTTACTTCAGGGCCTAACTACATTTTACAAAATATCACTTATATTTATGACCCAATTAAAAATCTTTTCAAGTATCAGTTGGCCTGAGACACCAAGTCTCTAGCTGTAATAGAGGCCGAGATCCCTACACAGGCTCTGATGAAACCTGAATATCTTGGAGACGGCTTACCCGATTTACACGAAGCATAGCTAAGAACCATCTCGCAAATACCAGCTTTTGAAACGAAAAAACCGCTTTGAAATCGGTTCAGCCGTCTTGGAGCTACGATGCCACAGACAGACAAAGGCTTCAAACTTATAACACCCCTTCTTTCGCGTCGGGGGTTAAAAATAAATAATAATTTTAAAACATTAAATAAAGTTTTCTTCTAACAATGATAACCCCTGGACGCCAGGCGAGTCTTCAGCCTCTGAAGCCTGACGAGACGGACTGTGTAGCCTGGTTCAGCTCTTTCTATTCTATTCGAAAACAATCGTACACACAGGGAAACACTTGACATAAGTGGCAAGATAAGGACGACTGCAAGAAGACACAGTTTTCTATCGTTGCAGAAGTGCCTTCTTCAAGAGATGTGGATCTACTCTCTATGTTCAGATTTGTCTGTTCAGATAGTGAAGCATTGTTCAGTAGGGACATTGAACATTGCTCTGGTCTCTTTCCTAACAGAACACGCTCGGTTCGTTGGCTTCACAAGTGTATGGTTAACATTGTGGCACTTAAGATAAATCTTACTCCAAAATTTGAACAATTTTTTTTTTGTATTTCTTGTTCTGGGTTATCTTTTTCAAAAATCGGTGGCATAAAAAAAAAAACTCCCTAAATAAAGTAATGTTCTCAGCTATACGAATTATCTTTGTGTTTGTGTGCGGTTGTCAACAAGATAACTCTCGTTAGAATGAGTGTCCAGCATCCTGATCCTTTACAGTCATATCGGCAGGAGGGAAGTGGTTGGGGGGAGTAGAGGGTGCTTAACCTGACTTAGGGGAGGAGAGGACGAGAAGAGAGAGGTTGCACTCAAAAATGCAACGCAAAAACCCTTATAACTGTCCAAGTAACGAATGTTTCAACGCGAAATTTATTACGAAGATTCAGAAGTCCCTGATTAAGACAACTATTGATTGACAAGCAAATCGGAAAATTTGTTTCATAGCGAGTAAAAACTTACCTAGTTGATTAATTCGCGCTGGGGAAGTACAATGTCGGTGATTCACCTACGACTTTTTTTAAATCTTTTTCCCTACACTTTCCCTAAAAGACATTTTCTGGTCAGGATGAGCGAAAATTTATCTTTTACCATTTAGAAAATATTATCTAAAATGACCCCGTCATCAATATATACCGACGTCACAGTAGATATGGTGTAGGGGAGAGTAGGGCAAGACGAGCAACGCCAAAATACATTATTTACGTAATTATGACGTACTAAATGTTAAACCGGTATATTTATTACAACGGCAGTTATTGAGGATTCTGAGTGAAGCCGCCTGTCCAGTCCCCATCTTCCCTTTGACCGATTCTGCTGAAAATTGATAGGTGTCGTCATTAAGGAGTTCTGGATATATATTGTAGCATGTCCACCCTATGGACAATTATTGCCATTATTATACAGCAAGGACCAGTGACACTACGAGCGAATCGAGGCCACTTGGAGCTGATTTGAAAAAGGATTTCATTTAGAAGAACATGCTCGGAACTAGCGATGCCAACAAGTGAATCGCGATCGCTAGGAGCGAAACAAGAGCGAATTGTGGGTCGTTTGAAGTTAAATTGAAGATAATTTCATTTAGAAGAACATGCTCGGAACTAGCGATGTCTGCGAGTGAATCGCGATCGCTAGGAGCTAAAACAAGGGACAAAGGAAATAGAGGAAAGGAAGGAAGCAAGATAATTGTTTACATCCGGGGTTGCCTGAACGGCCAAGCCGGGCTAGCAATCCCCCTTTCTCAGAATTGACTGATGCAACCGGTGATCGGTGATTGGCTGGAAGTAAATTAGGCGGGAACAAACAGCCAAAAAGATGTCGGGATCCATCCCCACCCTACGAAAATCAAGAGTTGTGCTCGGGAAGAGATCAGTCCTTCATCAGAGTCTACGTTGAGAGTTGGGGCCAGACAGACCACGTCAGTTATATCTTTCTTTTAGATTTTACAGTCTTTCCGACATGCCCAGCTATCCAGGCATTTTTTATTTAAAGTCGCGATATAAGAATTTTCGATTTTAATAATTTTTCTATTTAAATTTTTATTTTACTAATTATGTAATTTGCACTCCCACGAAGGGGAAAGGTTATCAATATATAATTTCGTGTCCACATATTCATTACATTGGTAGTTTTTAGAGTTTTCTTTATTTAACCCAAACCCATAAAAACAACTAGATTCTCGACGTGAAAACGTCTATTCGCTCGTTAAGCACAGTGATAGCCGGTCAAATTTTCTTGTGTTACAAAATACCGTCAGATTTCAATCGATAATAACTCCGAGACTAATAATGCGATAACAACGGTTGAGGTCACAATGGATAGAGCATACCTGTATGTGTTTGATGTGCAGTGTTTGTTTTGCCTGTGACGTTATCGGGCTAGTGTGGGCGGCGGCGGATGATTGTTGCGAATTAGCGTTGTGTAAAATTAGAAATTAGTGTAGCGTGATAAGGCGTTTAGATAGTACGTTGATTCGGGTGTCATTGTAAACAGCTTGAGGAGCACTACTAGGACTCAAAGTGAAACAATAAAAATATTCGCCGAAATATATGTAAAAATCTATATTAAATTGAAAATTGCAAAAAAATTAAAGATGTCGTCTCATATGAATCGTAAATATGCGCGGAATTATATAAAACGCAAATCAGAGGAAAGCTCGCATCAAAAGGAATTTAAAAAACCTAAGAAGTCTAGTGCCGAGCAAATGCAAGAGCACGGCAGCATCGAAAAGAAAATGAAAAATCATTTTATCCCGACGTTTTCATGGAAAGTCTACGGGGCGGACCTTGACTACGCCTTAATGTTTTGTTTTTTTTTAATTTTTGATATTAGGGGATCGGAAACATGAAATTTTTGGTGAAAACTCAACGTTGAATTTTTCTTCTTTTAGCTAGGGAAGTTAAAATTAATAACGAAATATCGTCTGTATGTGTGTCTGTGGACACGATAAGTCGCGAGCTTGCTAGTACAAGTACAAGTACGAGTATATTGCTGACCTTCTTTTCCAAACCTTTTTATATTTAGTTTTTGTTTCATTTCCTCTAATGTATTCATCTTCACGTTCATTAACTCTAACCCTGTTTTTTTCTTCTCTCGTTTGAATTTTGTTCTGAGAGACTCCCATGCTTCGTTTTTTCTCACTAAGAGCTGACTTTGGGTTTTTTCTGCTTATTGTCTCTATGCCCTAATGTTAAATTCTTTGAACGTCGATTTATAAACGGGACACTTCATTTTCTTTAATATTTTGCTATCACAAAGACCACAGTTTTAAAACTTTTGTTCGAAGTAATATATTTTTAATAGACTGCTCTTCTAACTCTTTGAGAGGCAATATATTTATAATAGATTGCTGCCATTTTCTAACTCTTTGAGAGACAATATATTTATAATAGGTTGCTGCCTTTTTCTAACTTTTATGAGACAATATTTACTGCCCTTTTCTAACTTATGAGAGGCAATATATTTATAATAGATTGCTGCCTTTTTCTAACTCCTATGAGAGGCAATATATTTATAATACATTGCTGCCCTTTTCTAACTTTTATGAGACAATATTTACTGCCCTTTTCTAACTCCTATGAGAGGCAATATATTTATAATAGATTGCTGCCCTTTTCTAACTTTTAAGAGACAATGTTTACTGCCCTTTTCTAACTCTTAAGAAAGACAATATGTTGCTACACTTTTCAGCTCTTATACCAGGAATTCCAACTTTTATACTGAGCAATATTTATTTATAATGGTTTGTGGGCCTTTAAGAGTTGCCTTTATTTAAATACAACATATTTATTTCAATGTTGTGGATTTAGTATATGAGTATATGGTGTCAGCATATTCTTTCTATGCTTATTGACTACTTATACCAAGCAATGTTGGACAGAACGCCGCACTGATTGTAAATTTTGCATGTTTTTCTTTGCCTTTAAGCTTAATTCTACTATTTCAATATGCAGTATGTACTTACACATATCTGTATATATACGTCACTGACTATAAAATTGTAGTGTTCTAAAATATGTCTGGTTCTTAAAATAAACAATAGGAAGATAATTTTTTATTTCATTTGATCTCAATCGACAACAATATAGTAGCCATTAAAAAAGAATGAGAACTTTACCATCTTTATATTAAACTTATATCAAAGGCATAATCATTTTGCAATTCTATTTTGGAATTTAAATGAGGAGATGAAAAACAATAAACATATTATGAAAAAAATCAATAAATATATATTTTATAGATATAACAATATACAAAATATACAAATTTTTATATATAAATATTTACAAAAATATTTTTACGTTTATACAAAAATACACAATATATTCAGCCTCTATTCTTAATACGGCATTAAATTATATAAATGAACACTTCCAAAGGCAGTAAACTCATTAATTTTCAATATTTAATCACAGATTTTTTTTGTTTATCTAATAATTAAAGTAATTACTTATACATTCGTAAATATAAAACTTTTTTTTTACAAATTTTAGATACAGTTATAAGAATATTATCAGGAAAAAACATTATATAAAAATATACATTTCTCATAAATATATGTTTCAAGCAAATAGAAATAACATTTTCTAACACATTCTTTTCCATACAGTTGTGGTAAAAAAATGAAGTTTACCAATATTTGATACTGAATGTATATAAAAAATAAACTGAAATATTTTCATACGAAATCTTGGAAACACAAGTGACACACAAGTTCCAAAAAAAAATTATATTAGTCAATGAAATAAAGAAGAAAAGGCAAAATATAATCTCAGATACATATAGATATGATAGACAAAATGTACATTGTAGACAATTTTGTTTTTATCGATTTCAGGATAATGTCTCAACATATTTCAAACAATAATTTGAATCTGCGTACTCAAGAACTAGTTACTTGTAAATAGAAATAGTCCTTGCAAACTTTCTCAGTTACTGTTGATCCTCAGAAAATAGAGAATCAATATGGAAGACAATTTCATTTTGAACACTTTGTTTGTACATTTTTCTTGCTAAAGTTAGAAATAACGAAGAAAAAGGTATTGATCTGTAAGGCTTATTTATGCTGCACTTTATTTTTCAAACTCATTAATTTAAAACTTATTATATTTTTAATGTTATTGTTATGACTAATCACTTGTGTATCCGCCTCCAAGATTTAATAACTACTTATGTACCGTTATAAGCTATCTTGATGCATTTCTATGGCGCATTTTATTACCTTTTTTTGGTTTAATGGAAATCAATATTTTTATTATTATTATTTGTGTACAAAGTGTGTAATACGCTAGCGGTTCCTTCTATCAGGATCTGCTATCAACCGTCTTTGGTATTATATTATTGGTTTCACCAGCTCTGCTATCTTCTCTTCAACATGCACTCATCCTTCTCGCCAAGAACGTACTCTAAGGATGCCATACTAATTTTGAGGAGGTTCCAAATCCCAGATTTACATGAACATTTAATTACTACCAATGATGTAACTGTAATCAGGTACCTCAGGAATGCGTGCTGGGCACAGGGCTTATTTGCGGTTCCATCTTACAACGATCCTGACTCCGTTTCTGGTTACACGACCGAAGGCAATTACACCGTACAGATTCCCCATTTCCAATTTCTTCTTTTTTCGCTTTGACCCTCCTGTTTTGAAACCATATTTTGACCTGTTTTTCTGAGAGTCGTAAACAAGTGGCTATTTCTATTCGTCGTAGTCGTGAGAGGTAGGCATTTGCTGCGAATTCTCTTTCTAATTCAAGAAGTTGTGTACTTGTGAAAGCAGTTCGTATCCTTTTCGTGCTACCTTCTTCACCTCCACTTTCTTCGCTGACACTTCTTTTTCTTTCAGAAATGCATTCTGCATCTGCGAAACAGAAAAAAAATTATAATTTTTATCTCCGGAAAAAAACTAAAACTAAAATTGGATTAGGATAAGTAAAACACATTTTAATCTCTTGACTTTGATTATTGTACTAAAAAATTGTTCATAGAGATTGCTAATTAAAATAGGTTGTTTTAAATTGTAAGAAGGTAGAGATCAAGATCACATAGTCCTCAAAAAATTGGTAAGAGCAATAACTATTTGTAAGGCTTTTATAATAATGATTAATGATCAAAGAATCGAGAAAATTTTTAGGTATATGAAAAATTTAGGCTAAACAAACTTTAGGTCAAGGCTGCCAGCCAGTAAAATCGATCCAGAGTCAGGTTAAAGGGCCAAAGAAACAAATCAACAATTAACAAGAATTAGTTTGGGACATTATTTTTTTGAATCCAAAGCTAATATCATCCTTACCAAACATTCAAAAAGAACTCATGTTTGGGCTTTAACTAGGACGTCATATCGCCTACTACCAGAGCGTTCTTTCTGATAAACAGGGGTCCGACTGTACTGAGTCCCCAGGGTACCGTTAGTTACCTCATTGTACAACTACAACAAACCTAAACAGCCATGCGACATTAGGACCATGAGAAAACTGTTTTATGAAAAATAAATTGTCACTTAATTATTATAGCTTATAATTTAATTATGGGAGTAGCTTTTTTTAAATTTAATCTAAAAATGATATGTTACTTAGGTTTCGCTGGGATAATATTAGCTTACTTTTTTCCGAAATTCCTTCCAGGTGTGTCTTTTTTTTTTGACAATATTTAGGAACAATACTATTTCCCATCGGAAGTGAGAAAAATAAAAGAAAAGTATAATTGGGCCTTACAGAACAATGCCATTCAATAGATTTGTTAGTGGGTTACTGTGATTCATGCCCGGGCAGTAGAAGGAATTTGTATGTTCTGAGTCAGTTTGAAAATGAGGACGGTGAATCATGTCCTTCGGTGCAGGCTGGTTGAAAGTGGAAGGTGAATGACAGTGGGCACGACAGTCTACCTTTCCCTATGACGTCTCAAAAATGTATTTTGCATCATTATTAGAATAATATGCAATAAAACAATCAGTCAGGTAAGTAATAAAAAAATAAATAGAATAAATAAATTAATAATACAGGTTTTACTTCCCCAGTTATACGAAGTATAGGGGAAGTTATGTAATCTGTCAGAAATTAGACTTTGAGTTTTCACTAAATTCCAGGTTTTCAGACACCCTCATTCCAAAAATTAAAAAAAAAAATGTTTGTCTCCGTGTGTCTATGAAAAAAATAACTCGAATATATCAACACGAAATTTTATGTGTATATCCAAAACGCTATAAGAATGATACATATATAGAGTGAAATTAGGGGTTAAAGTAGGGGGGGGGGGGGGGGGGGGGGGGAGTGCTCAAATCAAAACCTCAATATCTGCCAATGAAATGAATATATCAACATGAAATATCATGTTTAAATTCAAAACCCGATGAGAACAATACTAATAATTGAACGCCAAATTCCTCGAAAGAGAAGGGGGTTCATCAAGAAATTTTAGTATGAGGATTTAGGAAGTCAACTAGTGATTATTTGGCCAAACGGTCGACTGGTTTCAGAGGGGAGACCAAAAAGGTAAGTGATTAATTTTTTTCGAGGAAATACATTTGCCGATGATTCACCGACGACTTTTGTAGTTTGTAAGCTCTATAATCTTAAATGAGCTATAAACTATCTGGACCACATTTTATTCTCTCATCATAATTTTTAAATTGTCATCATTTGCAATAACGAAGAGAAAACAACATCGATCTTTTCCTATTATATTTATTGAATTTTATTCCTATTTATGTATTTATATTTACCGACATAAATTATGTATTTATAATTACCAACAGAAATTAAAATTCGCTGCATTATAATTTTACCTTTTATCCATTTCTAAAACTATATACATATATATATATTTCCAGAATGCATGTCACTATTGAACATAAGCTTCAAAGATGTGAAAAAAAATTAATGAATAATTAAATAAAAAATTTAAAAAAACTTCAGTGGTCTCCTTTCCATCATATTTTAGAAAATTTAATTTAGTAGTATAATAAAGTTTGAAAGTTGTTGAATTTCTTTTGCCACTTGAGGATATTCCATGTTGATAATTATGTTTAATTTTTAATGCAGTTTAACGAAACTAATATAGAAGTTTCTTTATGAATTCACTATAATAATTAAGTTTTAATAATTAAATCGCGTCAATCCCAATTTAGTTAATTAGGTGAATAATTATTAAACATCGTCTCTGCTAGTATGATCAAACCATGATCCTCTGAAGTCCCTAACTGGGGAATAGAGAACAATCTCTTCGTATTGTTCAGTATCGCGAGGAATAAATTAAAATAGCTTAAATGTCAACTTTTGCATTATTTTTGAAAAACCTTTGCAAGTGGTTCAGTGGCGGATTTATAATGAGGCATAAGCCTCAGGCCCGCAAAGCCAATAAGGCCCCGCTTGTATGTTATTTAACTGTATATTATGTATTATACTATACTATGTATATAAAAAGGTTCGAAAATAATTTGACATACCCAGTTTTCCTTTTTATCGACATTCGGGCAGGTGTCGTTGAGGAGGTTCGATACTAAAAACTCTACCCGCATCTCTGCAGATTGTATATATATATATAGAAGGCACCAGTAATTCAGTGACAAGTGTGCTCGCTTACTGAGCTCAAGATCCTTGGTTCGAATCCCGGCCGAGTCCCTTAGGTTTTTTATTTGGGAAGTAAACCCGAGCCGATGTCATCAGATATACGTTAAAGATCTTTACCTTTAGGAGAGATCTGGAAGTAGGCGTTTCGACCTCGAAGTTACAAGCTCAGGCAATAGTCACAACTAACTATACGTACTCAAATGGGGGACGTGAAAGTGGCCTATATTGCCAAACCAAAATGAAGTAACCTCTGGAAGGAATGCCAGTGGAAAGTAACCAACTAACCAACAATCACACCAGAGAGCACAAGAAATACAGGTATTTTATTTATTTATGTGTCATTTCTTTATATTTTGTTTATATTTTCATTTTCTTGTACCTATTGTAATCGTGCGAAAATCTAATATCAGTTTTCAACGAATTTTCACGTTTCTAGTTTTTCTGAATATGATTTGACCATTTTATCGATGATGTCTGTCTGTAAACACAATAGTTGCCGATAAAACAAATGACACGAAATTGTATATGTGTATCCAGAACTTTTTAAGGACAAAACGTATTGATTTTCAGCGGAATCATACGAAGGAGAGGGAGCTCGACTCAAAAATGCCAATAAATGCCGATGTAATGAATATATCGACAGGAAATTTTATCTGTTAAATTCAAAACCTCATAAGGATAGCTCCTATTAATTTACGCAATATTGCTCAAAAAGAGAGGGGCTCGTCTCAAATACGCTAATAACTGACAATGTATAGGAACAAAATAATTTATGAGAATTTGGACGCCACTATGCTAGAGTTTTAACGCATACGGTCAATTGAATTTTGAGGGAGAGCGAAAACAATATTGATCCCTGCTGAGGAAGTACATAGCTGGTGATTCACTGACCACTTTTTACTCGTTATTTTAAACATGAACAATACATAATACAGAACAATATACAATACTCATTATGAATTGTCAAAAACCGTATCGAATGGCACTTCCTTTGAACAAATACAAAAGTAGTCCCTTCTTTTGCTTCTCAATGAGAAAAAAAAAAAGCGTTATTGAATGACTTTTGACAATGAGGAATGTAGTTGTTCATGAATGAATCTTTGAATGAACTTGACTATGGCTTGTCTACCTGCCGCTGGCTCACAGGTACACCCGGGACAATGGATGTCCGAACAAACCTCTTACTAGTAAACTATGTTTCATTCGGTTCTCACATTGACTTCAACATCCTCTTGAGTACAGGCCCATTTAAAGTTACTTTGTACCAAACTTCTCAAGTACCCTCCTACCTACCACAAAATTTAGTCATAAGTGTTCGCACAAATAAAGACAACTTGTATGAACCTAAGTCAGTATTTTATGAATGGACTACCTGTTTTTGGTCATTTTTACATTGTAGAATGATTTGCTAATTTAAACTATGAGACAAAATGTCGGTGAAACAATGACAATATACTTCCCCGACTCGAATTAATCAACTAAGTTTTCTCTCCATCTGATTTTTTATTAATCATGACTAATTTTTTATTCACAGATGATTTTCTCTTACCTTTGATTCAAGTTACAAACCTAATACAACTTTTTTCCCTTTTAGGTTAGGTTTTATGACTCATGCCCGGGCTTTAACTACGAGGTCATATCAGAGAGCTTTTTCGTCACTCTAGTGGACATGAGCCGGACTCTACTGTGGGAGTCCTAAAATTTGCCTACCCTAAATTTTTATTCACCTAGGACAGGGGTCTTTAACGAGTACCTGACATTGTACAGGCTCGGGACCATCGCTTAACGTCCCATCCGAAGGACGGCGTGCTTACGTTTATTTTACCTCCCAGATAAAAGGGCCTCGGTCGGGTTTCGAACCCACGTTCTTGAGCTCAGAAGGTAAGCACGCATACCACTGAGCTACCAGCGCCCTCTTTTCCCTTTTAATAAAATAATTTTAAAGATTTTGTTTAGTTCCCCAGTTGTACAAAGTGTAGGGGAAGTTCTGTAATAGAACGAAAATTCAATGATGAGTTTTCACCTGAATTTCAGGATTTCCGACCAAGACGAGGTCAAGAAAGTGGTTGTTTTTTGGCCGTTTTTGGTGGCCTTCTGTCGGTTTTCCCCTCATTAATTTCCGTAAGATAATTTGGTTTCTATTAAATTCTACTCCAATCACAAATCCATGGATAATTATGAGAAGCAATTATTGTTTCCACAATAGCCGACTCAGTGAAATCTCTGAATTTAAGGTGTATTATCTGTATTAGCCGCCATTTCACCGCTCACTAATTATCAATAACAAACTCTATTTTCATGCTTTCTCCAATTTAGGGCTTAAAATAGAGTCTTTACGATTCGTTGGTTGTCCTGAAGATTGCATTCAAGTCACCCAGTGGCGAGATATGGGCTACAGGTAAACGCCTATGAATTTGTGACGAAAATTGATGTATAAAAAACAAATTGTCAATATTACAAAATGTTTTCTATTAGCATCAATTAAAAAATAAAAATAAATTTATCGGTGAATCATCGGCAATGTACTTCAACAGCGCGAATTAATCAACTAAGTATTTGCTCTATCTTTGAATCTAGTCAGGGATTTATCAATCATACTAAATTTCTAGTTGATACATCGATAGGTTTTCGACTTGTGCCCTTTCTCAGACTCTTCGGCCGATTTTGCTAGAAATCGACAGGTGTCGGCCGTTATTTGGTCCTGAAACCCTATATAAAATGTCGATACACTCATAACTTCGGCAGTTATTCAGGTTTTTGTGTTCAGCCTCTCCTATCCATCCACCCCCTAATTCCCTTTAGCCTACTTGGCTGAAGATTGATATCGTCTCTATGGGGTTTCGGATTATATATAACATTTCGTGTTGATAAATTTATTACTTCGGCAGTTATTGAAGGTTCTATGTTGTAGCTATCCCCCACCGCGTAATATGCATATCCTTTCTGCCAATTTGTGCCGATTAACTCGGCCGAGGTTTTTAGTTTTTTTTATTTGGAAGTTGAAACTTGAGCACGCCGTCCTACGGATAGGACGTAAAGATATGGTTCCGAGCCTGTACGATAAAGACCCCTACCCTAAGTGAATACAAATTTAGGATATAGTAGAGTCGGGCTCATGTCTACCATAGTGATGAAAGTCCGGGCATGAGAGCTTCTGCTTATCATTAATGCATCTCTTATTTAAGTGGAAGCTACGGAAGGTCAATGAACCCATGCTCCTAGTAAGCCATTACCTGATGCCAAGCTCATTAAAATTTCAACAAATGGAGTTCAACAAACTTTGCCTTAAAGCAATCTATTCGTCAACTAACACCTCCCAAGTCAGGGATTTCTAAGATAGGAGACTTCATTAGGTATACGAATACCTTCAATGCGCATGAAACGAAGGTAAATTCGATTTTTACGAAATCCTGATTATATGTGTCGATTATTAGAATTTTGCGAGGTAGGAGAATCTGTGTGTTCTCAAGCATTGCGGAAGGGAAACTCATCTTGGGACGATCAACCGTTTTGTCGTCAGTCAAAAGAGTTCATCAGAAAAGCGCATTTCAAAAGAAGAACAACTCTTCTTGAACCAACCCCGGAGGACATTGAGAAAAGTGATCGGGTATCCAACAGGACCTAACTCGGTAAGAAAAGATCTCTTTATAATGGATCTTGTTCCGGAAGGTGTGAAGTGATGGAGGAAACCACACTACACATCCTGGGCGAATGTGTAGGTTATTCTAATCTCCGAGTTGCACAGCAAAAAAAAATGGTATTATTTAAAGGATAAACCAAAGAGAGGGGCCGAGAAGTTCGACAAAGAACACAGGTAAGAAATAAACAAAATTTGGTACTGGATGGAGAAGAGTTTCGGAGAAGAAGAGGAATGAGAAGTGATGGAGCGCAAACGGTAAAATATCCAAAATATGGGGTGAAAGTGAAAAAAAAGAAATGAAAATTGCAGGCAATTGCTGAGTTTTCCTATAAATGAGCAATGCATAAGACAGCAATAAAGAAATATGACACTTACCAGAAATTACAGTGACTCTTTGTGGTGGCGGGGACGCATGCTCCAACTCCGGAGGTGGGATTCCTTTGAGCGGTCGAGGTCGATGTGGAGTCAGATGAGGTTCTTCCCAGGCGGCAGGCCAGTAGGGGCGGTAGTAAGGCGGCATCAATGTCAAAAAGTAGCCAGCAGCCGCTGCGGACACGGCAGGGTACGTGGTCGGAGGGGCCGGCTTGGCAATGAGGGAGTCGACAAGGAAGGACCTCGACATGGCACTAGGGTCACCTTTACACTGAGTTGTCTAAGGGTGGTTTACACCCCTATAGAGGGACCTACCCCCACCACTCCTCGCCCCATCCTAGTCCCCCTCTACATCCACTGATAAGTGGTTTAAACGGAGGGGTAGCTGAGGGTGGATTTAGTAGGGAGAAGATATTGTTAATCCGAACATCATTTAGGGAAATTGAGTCAAACACCCACCTGCTTTTCTGGTCTTTATTGTTGCACATTATGTTCAGGGTGATGAGCTACTGGGCATTTCAGTTTTGCTGTGAATTCTACAACCTTCATCGCATAGAAAGTGTCTTCATCCTGAGAAGCTCATAGGAAAGACTGAGAAAAAAGTCGGCGGTAAATCGCCAGCAATGTAATTCCCCAGCACAAATTAATCAACTACGTTTCTGCTCTCCCTAAAACACCAATTGACCGTTTTAATCAACAGGGACTTCTGAATACTCTTACTCAATTTCCTGTTTATACATTCATTACATTGGCAGTTATTAGGGTTTTGGAGTTGAGCCCTCTATCCTTATTTCCCCCTGCCCTGATCAATTTCGCGGAAAATTATTATGTGTCAATCTTACACAAAGGAAAGCTACTTACTCCCCAATGTATTAAAACTTAATTGATCATAGTATGAAAATAGGCGTAATATAGAGTAGTTAATGTTTTCTTTGGCACGATCTCTTTTAGAATAAAGAGAATTCAGTTTCTTAACGATAACTTATGTTTATCCCACTTTAGTTTCATATCAATATGGAAACCTAGGAATTTCATATCATCGTTAAATGATTCGGAAAGAGTGTTAACAACTAACGGTTGTTTTTCATTTAATAATTCAGACGTCGTTTTGATGTTTATAGTTGTCTTAGACGCTTTTAACATTAACTCATTGTCGAGAAGCCAATCGTTTCATGTTTCAAGAGATTTAATAAGGATTCATTCAAAAAGGTTGGGTTTTTACCGTCACGAGAATACTAGTATAAACAGCAAATAGGACTGACTTAAAGGGTTTCATATAACTAAGTCAATGATTAATGTACATGAGGAACAGCAAAGGTCGTAAGATTGATCCTTGAGGAACACCGCATGTAATTTCAATCCATTCTGATGTATACATTTCCTCAGTTACATCTTGAGCTTCGTCTCTTTGAAACATTCCAGATAAGTAACTACGAAAAAGATCAACCTCTATATAGCTCGCTCATTTAATCATATGATTTCAAAATCTATGAATAGAGGTTTACTTGGAGACAGAAAAAGTTATTTAATTTTCAGTAAATATTTATAGTTAGTTATTATGACTCATATCGCCTACTACCAGAGCGCTCTTTCATCACTCTGGTGGACATGAGCCCGACTCTACTGTGGGAGTCATAAATTTGGTCTACCCTAAATTGTTATTCACCTAGGGCAGGGGTCTTTAACGAGTACCTGACATCGTACAGGCTCGGGACCATCGCTTAACTTCCCATCCGAAGGACGGCGTGCTTAAGTTTATTTTACCTCCCAGACTTCGAACCCACGACCTTTAGCTCAGAAGGCAAGCACGCATACCACTGAGCTACCTGCGCCCTCTTAATATTTATATAAAATGTATTGTGACAAATACCGTTCAAATTAGGTAGTTATTTTGACTCATGTCCGGGCTTTAACTACGAGGTCATATCGCCCACTATTAGAGCTCTTTCGTCACTCTGGTGCACATGAGACCAGACCGACTCTACTATGGGAGACCTATATTTTGCACACCCTAAATTTTTATTCATCTAAGATCTTTAACGAGTTCCTCCAAAGGCTCAGGACCGTTGCTTGATGTCCCATCCGAAGTACGGCGTCTTCATGGTATCTCCTCCCAAGGCCTCGGTCGAGCTTCGAACCCGCGATCTTGAAATATAATTCCATATAAGACATTTTCTCAGTTACGAATCGATCAAACGGTCGTATGGATTTGGAAGGAGAGCGAAAACGTAATTAATTTGTGTGGGGATGTACATAGCCGGTGATTCATCTATTTGTTTTTATTTATTTTGCAACCTGTCAAATAATCACTTCTCACTACATCAGCCATCTCCATATTAGCGGTGTACTATGTAAACGTATTTTGTGGAATAGATAAATGCAAGAAAAAAATTAAGAATGAAGAGAAAAATTAAGAATGAGTCTTAAATTCTTATTTAAAGTAAAAAGAAGTAGGTACAAAATACAGGTTTATTAATTTTGGTTAGTTAGTTATTGTGACTCATGCCCATTATATACGAGGTCGTATCGCCTACTACGGTGGACATGGAGCCTGACTCTACTGTGGGAGTCTGATTGCATAACTTTCTCCATACTATTTAGCTGAGGAAAAGTGTCTTTAATGAATGGGGATCATTAAAAGTTCCTAGGAAGTGCCGCTAAAAAAAAAAAAAAAAGAGCCACTTCTCTACAAGTCTTAAATCAATGAGAATCATTAAAAAGTTCGTAGAAAATGCCGCAAAAAAGTAACTTCTTCCAATTCCGCTGCAGTAACTATACTCTATGAAAGATGGCGCGCGCATCAGCGAATGCTTCTATCCCGAAAATTAGTTTTCACGCCTCAGCTCCCCAAAGCCAAGGGGCCCCGCTTACGAAGAACGGTCATTTTACAGACGGTTCTTCGTTTTCTATATTGGTTGTTAAGTACACACAACTGAAGTATAGGGGAAGTTGTGTAATCGGTTGGAAATTCAGATTTTTCGACCCCCCGACTCCAAAAATGTATAAAAAATGACTGTATGTGTGTGTTTATCGATAGAATGAATGTATCAACATGAAACATTATGTTTATATCCAGAATCCGTATTGATTTTCAGTCAAATAGGCCAAAGGAAAGAGGGTTTTCTTATTATTTATCTACTTGATAATCTACCTTCAGGCAGGTGTCGGTAGAACTAAGTAAGATGTATTGAGGAGACCAAAAGAAGACGTGGAAGTGTCCCGAAATATTGTCGAACCAAGTTGAAGAAACGTCTGGAAAAAATGCCGGTAGAAAGTAACCAACAATCATCCAACAGAAGCCAAAGAAACATACAGTAAACTCCCGATTATCCGCGGGATTGACTGGCGTGGATACCGCGGATAATCGAATTTCGCGGATAAGCCAAAGATAATGGTTAAACAAAGGCCGAAGGCACTAAAAAAACAACACACAAGTAGTGCTTTAAATAAGTTTATTATACAATAAAAGGACGTACCTGATAACAAAACTCAATCAATGTCATGTAGGTTATTAGAAAGTCATGTTTACTGTTTAACAAAAAAGTCAGTCATTTGCTTTTGCTTTTTCGTAGTGAAACACTTTATCTTTATTTGTGATTTGAGTTTTCTCAACACCATCTTGTCACAAAGTGATGCGTCGTCTTGCTCTTCAAGGTATTGAATAATGCTGTCAATGTGTCCTAATGCTGCATCACGTGCAGATGACTCACTGGTCAAGCGATTCACTCGCACGCTAAGTAAGCAAACATCTGCATACATTATTAAGTGTACTGTACTGTATATATATTTGTGATTTACGATTTTTATTACGTTTAAGTAGGCATTTAGTAACTTTATTTCAATTTTTGTGAAATAATTTTCGGTTTCAAAACCTTCATTTTTTATAAAAATGCCTCCTACAGGCACCGCGGATAATCCGCAAAGCGGATAAACCGCCCGCGGATAATCGAGAGTTTACTGTACTTTATTTAGTTCGTTTCTTATTGCGACTCACACCCGGCCTTTTAACTATGAGGTCATATCGCCTACTACCCGAGCGCTCTTTGTCGCTGTGGTGGACATGAGCCCGACTCTACTACTATTAAAAAAAATCTTTTATACCTTATCTTATTAGTTCCTTTATTTATTTTTTGTATTTATAACGAAAAAAATGTAATAAGAGATGTACTTATACACTTATAACTGTAATGAAATTTTTTACTCCGGAATATCATAAAAATCAATAATTATTATATTGTCGTTATAAATATAATAACCGATAAATATAGGGAGGAGTACATAAGAGATGAGATCCAATACATATTTTTTTAATAATTATTTATTTCTTCACCTTATCTTTTCCAGTTTTTTTTTCCTCCAGATATTTCTGGAGGGGGGCCTTTATAAAGGGAAAAAAACCTTTGGGCCTCAAAACTGCACATCTGTCACTGTTAATTGACACAAATAGCTGTGAGGCCTTCAATCACGAATAAGAAACCATTAACATATATTGAGGCCGATAATACAGAGAAAAACATTGAGAACGCCGTCCTTCGGAGTTGAAGTTATGCTATGTTAACTAAATCCTAATTCATAGAAATAAAAGATGTTGCCTTCCCACTGTTTTATTTTAGACCAGAACCGGTTTTCGAGGCAACAATAATTTTTATCTTCTTACTCTGTACCCTGATGCTTTAAGAGTTATTTATACTTTTTATTATTTGTATATTTTGTTATTCTATGATAGATGAACCACTGATGATGACGCTGTTGCGTCGAAAACTGGTTCTGGTCTAAAATAAAACAGTGGAAGACAACATATTTTATTTCTATGAGAAATCTCGTTCCACAACATCTTACTATAACATATGTAAATCCTAATTAACTAAACAAGGTAGGCAAAATTTACGTCTTTCACAATATAGTCAGTCCCATGTCCACCAGAGCGACGAGAGAGCTGTCTAATAATAGGCTAAATGCTCTCGTAGTTAAAGCCCGGGCATGAGTCACAATAACTAACTAATTTGATACTTTAATAGCACATATTGCGCTAAATAAACAATATTGATTCTTCTTCTCCATCGAAACAATCGTTCATTACAAATGTCATCATTGAGCCCAATGACACATGTCTTGGTTGACTATCCAATAATGCCCAGCCACTCGAGCACATTCTCCAAATTCCAATCTTCGTTTAGACCATTAAGCACATTAGACTTTTTTTAATAAAGCCCCAATCAGAAACGCATTCAGGATTCCTCTCCCTTCTCAGGAGACTAATCACTGAAATATTTAATAAATGTCAGGGACTGATACGAGACTGAAGGGGAGGGGGGGGGGGGGGGGGAGATTTTGTGTATGTGTGTGTTCTGTTTGTTGTGTGTTAGCGAAGGGGTAAGTTGAGGACTCCGCCCTAAATGTTCTCATAGACCAATGAGAATGCAGCTTGCAAAGACCCTTTCATGGCCGCTACTCCTTTACTCGGTCTTTATTGTACCCACAACAAGGGTTCCGTCCTTTTGTCTCCTCATTGTCAAAAAGATTATTTTTTTTACAAAATTTTGTGTTCAGGAACTTGCCCAAGTATATGGTAATGAAAAAATTACTATCCTTTCAAACTTACCACATTGAAAAAAATGAGTAAAAAATGATAGAATAGCTAGCCTCAGTTCAGTCCACAGTCATTTCTGTGCTCTCGAGCAGTCCCTAATAATGATACTTAACATTTTTTACAGAGATTGTGAAACACTTAATAAAAAGTAAAGAAACTCAAATTGAAATCTTAATAATAAAAGAAATATTTTGAAATAGTATGCGCTGATTGAAATAAAAATATATATGCGTATATGAAATAAATCAAAGAAGACGTGTTACAACTTGCATTCCTGAGGGCGCCAGTTATTGAGCTCAAGATCGCTGGTTCGAAACCTGGGCCTTTAGTTTATTTTATCTGTAAGATGAAAAGCCTTGTCCACTCCGTCCTTTGTTTGGGATCTTAAGTGATGGTCCCGAGTCTGTATGAAGTTAGGTACTTGTTAAAGACCCCAACCCTCGGTGGATAGAAAAATTATTCAGTGGGGGGGGGGGGGAACCCTTTTTCCTTCACATCGAATAAATCTTTTTAAATTGCAGAATTCCGTCATACATCTAGGCAACCATGCTTATATGAAACAATTCCCATATGCACTCCAAATGTAGAATTTTATCTGAGACTAGGCAAAAAGGAATTGAGAAACATGTCAAAATGTGTAAATACTCTAGAGTCTCTGATTTCGGATTGAATTAAAAATGACTGTAGACTAAGTTGTGGATTTAAAGGTCTTGACTTTTGTCGACAAGAGGGTGGAATTATTACGACGGTGCGGGACCGGACGGCACCGGGCGCCGAGCCAGAGGGGGCACCAAATGGGACATATGATGTATTGTGGCGACAAATTCCCTCCTGACTCTCCCCCCTCCTCCTCCAGGAAACAATATATTTTTGCAACCAAAGTTTCAGTTGTATATTCATGTCGATTTTCGACAGAATCAAAAGTAACCACTTGTTGCTCGTTGGAATTTAGAGCGTGAAACATTTTTAAAAAAATCGTCATCCACTGACAAGATATCAATATTTCCGTATAGAGAAACACAAATAAATAAGTAAAGACTTGTAATAAATAAATAAATAAAAACTTATTTTTGAATTGTTGTCTATTCCAGAAAAAGCTTATATATACACTACAATTACTAAGTAAAGTTAGCTTATAACTAAACCTGACGACGTATATTGCAAAAAACCGTTAGTTTATGTATAATATTTTTAGAATAATGTAGAATAAACAATATTTCAAAAGAAGTTTTTTTTATTTATTGATAGAATATTTCTTGAGTGCGATCAAGATGCGAGTTCCGCATATCTCATGTTAACTGTGTGTCGTGATATATATTATACACTTCTGCGACGATTGGCAAAGAAAAGAGATAGGCAGAGCTAACGATCACTCTGATGGACATGAGCCCGACTTTACAGTGGGAGTCCTAAATGCCTACTTAGGTTCATTCACGTACAAGTACCTGACATCACACAGGCTGGGGACCATCCCTTAACGTTCAATCCGAACGACGGCGTGCTTAAGGTTTTTTCTTCTCCCAAATAGAAAACCTAAGGGCCTCGGCCGAGTTACGAACCCGAGATCTTGAGCTCAGTTGTAGCACAATACCTCTCAGCGCCCTCAGGTGTATGAGATGTATTCTACTATGGTTAGTTAGTTATTATGACTCATGCCCGGGCTTTAACTACAAGGTCATATCGCCTACTACCAGAGCGCTCTTTCGTCACTCTGGTGGACATGAGCCCGACTCTACTGTGGGAGTCCTAAATTTTGCCTACCCTAAATTTTTATTCACCTAGGGTAGGAGTCTTTAACGAGTACCTGTCATCGTACAGGCTCGGGACCATCGCTTATCGTCCCATCAGAAGGACGGCGTGTTTAAGTTTATTTAAGAACTTGAGCTCAGAAGGTAAGCACCCATACCAGTGAGCCACCGGCTCCGTCAAACTATATACTTACAGATTCCCCATGGCCAATAGAGCCGACAGGGAGTCACTGCAGACTATCAGTTGGCTTCCATTGGGGACAGAGACGTTCAGACTCTTGCCAATAGCTAATAATGTATTAGCTGTATTCAAAAGATCTCGTTGTCCAAAATATACTGATGGCCCTAGGGCATTAAGAAGAAACCAGACTTCAGTTACCTTCCTCTGGATCCCAGGTCATTGCGGCATTGCAGGTAATGAGTCAGCAGACAAGAATGCCAGGCGCGCCATTCTAGAAGGACTACCCATATCCGAAGTCCCTGTAAGTGACTTCGTTGCCTACATCAAGGAAAGAGTTTGACAAATGGCAGATTCGGTGGCTCGGTATGACAGATAATAAACTAAGGACCATTAAAAGCTCCACTCGAGTCTGGAACACTTCAATACGAGAAAAAAAGAAAGAAGAAGTAATTTTAACTCGGATACGTATAGGGCACACGAGGCTGACCCATGGATATCTGATGGCTCGGGAACCCCCTCCTCTGTGTCAGTGCTGCGGGGTGGGACTGTCTGTCAGACACATTCTGACTGAATGCATGGCATATAGTCCCCAGCGTGAAAATTGCAACCTTGCGATGGATATTTCCGAAATTCTATCCAATAATAGCTTCCAAATTACCCAACTATTTAATTTCTTACAATTCACAAATCTCTTATCTAAATTATAAAACAAAATTATCTTCATCACATAGCCTTTCTATTCCGTACATATATTATTATTAATCTACGCCTATCCAAATTAGCCCGCTAGGATCCCCACAGACCTGCATCCATCAGGCATCCATGACCCTCCTGGTCGAAATGCCTTTGAGAAAAAAAAAAAAAAAAAACCTATAAACTTTTTTTTTATAAATTTCTTACTCTTATATTTCCTTTATTTTTTATTTTCTTACTTTTATTAGACAACTCAAATATTTGTAAATGTTATGGTAGGTTAGAGTTTTTATGTTAAGCGCTTCCTCTAATTCCCCCTTCTTGTGTCGATTTGGCTGAAAATCAATAGGTGTCTTAGAGGGTTCTGGATTCACATATAAAAATTCGTATCAGACACACAGACATAACGTTTTTTTCATATTTGGATTCTAGAGGTCGGAAAACTTGAAATTCCGTTTAAAAATGGTCCTCGAATTTTTGCCCGATTATATAACTTTCCCTATACTTTGTATATCTGGGAAAGTAATACGTAGATGTGACAGACCTTGAGGAGGATATCTGTAGAGAAACTATTCGAAAAAAGCTATGTATCAAATAATGTTTTTGAATTTGAGACACGATTTTTTCGTCCCCCTGGCGTCCGAACCAGTTGAGTTGCCTTTACTTCATAATTCTCCTCATGGATGGCACCTCAAGTTCCTCCCGGATCCTCTCATCCCTTTGCAGTCTGCTGAGGCATCATTTCAGCAAGGATACCGAAAGTTGGCCGGTTTTGGATAAGCCCATTAGCCATGCATTACAACCAAACAGTATATACCCAAAATGTTGGATATTTGTCTAAATCCATCAGAAAGGTAGGCAGACAAAGCTATCATTAGGAATCCCCTCAGATCCACGTGTCTTGACACAATGGGACATGAGACATGCACTAACAGCAGTCAGCGGGGGGTCCCGAGGCTATGCTATCGTTTACGTAATCCTGCTAAAAGCACACCAGCCTCTCAGCAGGGCGTCCGAAGAGCGCACGCTTTATCCACCGATGTCCCGTTTTGTGGTCTAACTTTACCCCCAGGTAAGTGGAGCTTTATCCTGAAATAGATACCTAGACCCAGAACTGTGAGTGCCTACTTTCCTGGCATACTTTCTGGATTAGGATACCTTTCCAAAAAAACCTATTGTTGACACTTTTTTTCCCCTCCATAGTGGTTTCATAATCCTTACAGTTTTCACAATGAATGGAATTGCACATATCCATTATTTTTTTTTTTTTAAACGAATAAATGATGGTCGTTCGTAACTGGATGGTAAGCCCGTCGCAATCAACCAGTTGAAGCGACAAAAAATGAAAATAAAATTCGTTAAATCCGAAATTGGCCTACAATACCATTTGAGCACTCTTGACTGTAAAATTTCTAAAATGTCATGTCAACCCATAAGTAAACAAGGAATATTCACACAAAGAGAATTAACAAGAAAAGCGTTAATCTGTCCTACTTATTCATATTTGGCATAGATATTGAAATAAATTATGCCCAAAACCAGTGGCATAAGTAAGTAGCCCTGAGTGGGCCCTGTATCAAAATGTCTTGGGGGGCCCTTTTTCGGAAAATACACTCCCATAAGCAAAATATATTTGAAAATAACAAAAAAAAATATATTCTAGTGGTTAAATATGTACTTTTCTTGCCTTTTTTTCGGCGAACGTATTTATTATATCATCCATAGCTGAAGAAGATTTTAGTTTCTCAAGTTCTTCTTTTTCTATGGACAGTATTGATAAGTCCGATAGCCGTTCTTGTCCGTATATTTTTCTAAGTTGAGAAACGCGGACATATTGTGGAAACTTGTAATAAATAGATAAAACAAACTTATTTTTGAAATATTGTCTATTCCACTAAAGATATATATACATATATAACTACCGGTTTCGGCTTTATACCATCGTCAGGTCTAGTTATGAACTAAGTCAGTTTGCAGAGAGCGACCCTTCAAATACATCTCAGGTCAAAGGCTATTAAAACTTGGGAGTCCCCCGGCTGTACCGTTAGCTAACTCATGAAATATTTCTTAACAAAACCTAGTTCTAAATTTACATAAAACAATGTCACTAGACTAATCGTGGAAAAATAACAAATAAATAAGTACAAATACAAGTAAATAATAAAAATAGAAATAAAATTAATAATAATGTTAAGATTTAGATAACTTGAAACATATATGTGGAACCAAATATTAATAACAGATAATACAAACATATAAGTATGTGGAAACAGAACTGGTTTAGGCTGTTAACAAAGGGGAATAGTTGAAATAAATTTGGTCATTCATACAAATGTTCCTTTTGTTAGCTTTATTTATTTCTAATTGCTCTAAGCTATTAAGTAGCCTGCTTTTTGGGCAATAATGGAGATATTTGATGCCTGTAGATGGGTCGAAAGTGTGGCTATTGTCAATTATATGGGTCGCGAATGTAGAACGGTTTCCTCGGTTCTTTATTTCGGCCGTGTGTTCTTTAATTCTTTCCCTAAAACGACGTCCTGTCTGTCCAATGTATAATTGACTGCACGTCGCACACCACAAATAACTTACCACGGAAAAATTTCAGAAAAAATAGGTAAAGAGTTGAAAAAAGAAGGTTTCAATATCGGGTTTAAAACTATCAATCCCATAAGCCAGTGCCTAGAGAGAGGTAGGGACAAAACAGATATTGAAAATAAAAGCGGTGTTTATAGTCTAGAGTGTGCGACGTGCAGTCAATTATACATTGGACAGACAGGACGTCGTTTTAGGGAAAGAATTAAAGAAGAGCAACTCCAACCAAAAACTCCAATACCTGCCGATGTAATAAATGTATCGACATAAAATTTATTGTGAGAATTCAGAAGCCACAATGTAAGTCGAATAGTTTTGGAGAGAGAGCGAAAAGGTAATTGATTAATTCGTGCTGGGGAAATACATTGCCGGTGATTCACCGACGACTTTTTCTTGTTTACATTGTATAGAACGTGTATAGAAGAGGGCGCCGCGGCACGCTAGAAGAGGCGCGCCGGTAGCTCAGTGGTATGCGTGCTTGCCTTCTGAGCTCAAGGTCGTGGGTTCGAAATCCGACCGAGGCACTTAGTTTATTTTATCTGGTCCCGAGCCTGTACGAGGTCAGATACAAGTTAAAGACCCCTGCCCTAGGTGAATAAAAATTTAGGGTAGGCAAAATTTAGGACTCCCACAGAAGAGTCGGTCTCATTTTCACCAGAGTGACGAAAGAGCGCTCTGGTAGTAGGCGATGTGACCTCGAAGTTAAAGCACGGCCATGAGTCATAATAACTAACTAAGGGGAATAAAAATAAATAAAAAAATAACTTGTTCATAAAAAAATTTATTTCTCAATATAAACGATATAATATGTCAACTATTCATCAAATCCAGTTGATCTATCCGAAGAAATAAAATGTTGACCCTCCCATCGGTCCTTTTAGTAAAACAGTCCAGGTTCTCCTGATATGTCCACCAGAGTGACGAAAAGAGCGCTCTGGTAGTAGGCGATATGACCTCGTAGTTAAAGCCCTGGCATTAGTCATAATAAATAACTAACTATAGTATAAAATCAGTTTCAAATTTTAAAAAAACTTATATTTACAAGTAAATGTAACGTATTTACGTTATATGGTCATACAGCAATTATACTCACTTTATGAGGATGTTATATACAAATTATAAAAAAAGTGCGGGGTAAGACATAAACTTATAATAAATACTTAAGTATTTAAATAAAACTTTCCTTAGGTAGTATGATTATTAACGTTGAGGGTGCCGGTAGCTCAGTGGTATGCGTGCTTGACTTCTGAGCTCAAGGTTGTGGGTTCGTAGCCCGACCGAGGCCCTTAGTTTATTTTATCTGGGAGGTAAAATAAACTTAAGCACGCCGTCCTTCGGATGGGACGTTAAGCGATGGTCCCGAGCCTGTACGATGTCAGGTACTCGTTAAAGACCCCTACCCTAGATGAATAAAAATTTAGGGTAGGCAAAATTTAGGACTCCCACAGTAGAGTCGGGCTCATGTCCACCAGAGTGACGAAAGAGCGCTCTGGTAGTAGGCGATATGACCTCGTAGTTAAAGCCCGGGCATGAGTCATAAAACCTAACCTAACCTTATTAACGTCAAATTCACCTCGAGCCGAATTTATGGTGAAAAAAAGTACAATTTGGACCACTGGGCGCCGGTAAATTCCCATAATTTTTTATTTTCTCCGGTGCTCTTTAAATCTTTCTCATAAACATTTAAAATATATTCTTGATGGTTAGGATGTCTTGATCCTTATAGTGAAGAACGGCACTAAAAAAGAGTGTTCCATCTTGACATAACAACTCGTTAAAAGTTATATGAGGTTGGTTATAACTTCTGGGGCATTCTCTATATAACATGTCCTTCTCAGTTTTCTTAATAACTTTTATATGAAGAGAAGTTTGATTAAATAACATATGAGAAAAAGGACATAATTTTGCCTCATTGAAGGAATGGAGAATTGACTGCAATCATGGGTTTCGGTTTTGTATTGTGTACATCATGTTAAATTTTTTACATAGACCGTAATTTTTTTTTTTTTTTTTCGGGTATACCGGCCCTTGAAGGAGGATCATTGACACCCGTCCGCTGCGTAGGGGGAATGAGGGCACAATATAATTCTCGTTTATTTATTTTTCATTGCTGCCGGGGCGATTGGCCGGGTCCCCCCGTCGCACAGTGTTTCCAAAACAACGTTTTTTGGAAACAACTATTTTGGACTGCGAATACTTATATGAAATTTAAAGGTGAAAAAAAAAAGTTGCTATAAACAAGGGGTCGCAAATCAAGTCTTGATAGGTTTTTGGCAGTACTTGAGTATTTACATTTTTGGCAGTTTATTTACAGATTTGCATATTTTACCAGTACAGTTTATAGTCCATTTCATATGTGGTGAATAAATCAACGACTCAGGTAGTTACAATTCTTTAATTAAACATAATGCTTGTTCGCTTAGTGTGAGCGTTGAAGGTGTTGAACCTTGTACTTTCTCTCCTTATAACCGCTCTCTAGGAAATTTTTGGTCGGTCTCCCTCCACTGTTTACTTCATCGAGTGAATATTCTGACTTTCCACCACCACTCACAGGTAGAGTAACAATAAAATTACCTTTTAACCATTCACTATATCTTTGAAAACATTTGGTCTTATTATAATAAACGTCTTTCAACTTTTTATTATATTTTGGAATGAATCGTTGTTTACTTATAATATATAGTTCATTCTCCTCGAGATGTGGGCACAACAATTGAAAACACAATTTCAAGTTGGGTTCATCTTTCATGAGTTCCTCGCAAACTATTCGGTACGGAATTATAAGGGTCCCCGACTCGCACATTTTTATCACACAACGCGACCAATGATAAAACAGTACTAAACATTCCCTATTTAATTTCTTAGGTCTTAGATAACCTTTGATAAGATCAAGTGTTGTTTACACTTCCCATAATGTTCTCCTGCTAATAGGCATCAACAGACTTGTGATTATTTTCATACATACTCGTATTCACGCATTCAAATCTGTGCGAAGGTCACAGCCGGCAACCGCCGGTCCTGAAACTTTTACCGTAATTAGTTCAACATCATATCTATAGAAAAAAATTAGGGAGAGACTGGAGGAAGGTGGAGCTGATTGTGAAAGCCTTTACAGAAATCTATAAGCTTTTTTTTTTTTTAGTATCTTATACATCCCTTATTTTTCTGCATATTTCCAATATACTAGGAAGCTGACGAGTGGCTTTTATCTTACATATGTTGGGTAATTAACATGCAAACTTTCGTAATTTTAATTAAAACAACAGGCGTCCGAGGTAGAATAGAAGTTGCGAAGCGAAAAAGTACGATAATCAGTACTCGTCAAAAGGCACTTTTTAAATTCTCTCAACGATCCCAAAAAAAAGATGGAAAATTTGTGCAGTTCATTCATTTTTGACTATTAACCTTTGCAAAACTCTAAGAATTTGTCAAAAATAAAGAATTTCATGTTCGAGGTTTTTTCCACCTTGGAAACACTGTGCGTCGTACAGCGTGAGATCGTAATTGCTAACCTGGTAGATAATGTTACTAACCTACTATTTTTTTTTTTCTGGGAGGGGGTTTATGTACGATGCATATTAGCCATGTCTCTTATAAAGGTGTTATCTAGTTATTTTCACAACATACATGGCCCCTGGAGGGCTGCTTAAATTGACCAAGTAACTTTCGAAGTTAGGTAACCAGCTGTTTGAGTAATGTGTCTTTATTTTTTTACAATTTGTATTATTTTTAAATTTTTTTTCTTATTCTCATTATTTTATGTAAATTTATTTATATAATATGAATTATAATAATTCAATAATCCCACAATATTTTGTGATTCAAAAACTGAAAAAGACATGTGATATGGCTAACGATACAAACGATGCCGACGATTCTAGATGCACGCAAACGATGTCATTCTCTACCGGATGACGCACTTTTCTGATTGTAGTCTCTTTTCGCCTTAATGCTTAAGATAGAGAGAAGGAGATAGAAGCAAAGTTCACTGATTAGCTTACAATAATTTTATTTCAAGCATATGGTTGCCATTAAGGAAAGTTAAGTTCATTTTAACATCTATTGATGAAAAGTGGGAGGGCATGCCCGGGTTCATTAAATCAGCCTCCATTGTGAAAGGAAGATCTGACCGACGCTCAATTCGTTCTGACGACTCACCGGTAAAAACATTACTTTGAGGCGAGCGTCAGGGGGGGAGGGGGGGGGGGGGGGGCAGCGTGCGTCTCTTCTTTCATAATAGACTGCTAATAAGGAGGCGTGGGGAGTGCCAGTCACTGGATGTGCAGGGTAATTGTGGCTCCAGTCATTGTTTGGTAACAGTTTAAAAAGATCGAGAGGGGGGCCGGCCTGGGATGTTTCCGGTCGTGTGTCGAGTCTGGCACCGCCTAGCTTGATTCCCGACCTCGCATGGAACCTCACCCGTGAGTTCCTTCCATCTACCATCAGTTCGATAAGCCACATTTATGCATCACTGAGTTTTTAACCTATTAACAGACGTTTCTTTGGTCCAATAATTAATCAATCCAATAATTGGTATTCTGTTTTCACAAGTAATCCTGACTATATACCAAAGTCGGTGAATCACTATATTTGACTTATAATAGGTACTTCTGAATCCTCAAACTAAATTTTGTGTCGATACATTCTTTACATCGGTAGTTATTGGGACGAATGAGTTGAGCCCCCTCTTATCCTCCTCCCATTGGACTGATTTCGCTGAAAATTAATAGGTGTCGACCTTATAGGGCTTTGAATTTAGATAGGATTACTCCTATCGAAAGAAATTGACATCCCATGTCATTTGTCGCATAAGAGTCCAGGCGGATCTGTTCGAAGAACTAAAGCTCAGGAATGGAGTAAGGCAGACGTTAGCGTGCATTCTGTTAAATATTGCACTGGAAACAGCAGTGAGGAAGTAGATAGTAGGTGGTAGACAGAAGGGCACACATTCCATAAGTTCGTACAAATCCTGGCCTATGCGGACGATGTAGACATCGTCGTGAGAAACAAGCGAAACCTGGAGGGGGCCTTCCTTGCCCTTGAGAGTACAGCTAAGGAAATTGGCAAGACGAAGAATATGGTGTCACGTAGAGGAGTAAGAAATAACCTGCCCACCATGAAGATAGGCGCATACTCCTTCCAGACAGTCTGAGCGTTTGCTTAACTGAGCTCAGACTTCAGTTTCGAAAACAAGGTGAGAGAGGAGATAGACCGGAGAGTTGCTGCTACCAATCGAAATTGCTATGGGCTCCAACGACACCTCGGGTCTCAACTGGTGACCAAGCAAACAAAAATCCAGGCACCATATAACCCTGGTCAGGCCTCCCTTGACTTATATTATGAGACTTTGACGATGACCAGGTCAGAAGAAAGATTCTGCGGATGTCGAGGATTAAGAATAATGCCGAGGTCGGAGTTTGGAGAGCCCAAGTTCACAGGCGTGATAAGACTGGCGAGGCTTCGGTGAGCAAGCCATGTGCAGAGGATGCAGGAACTCTTGCTTTGAACAGGAAACTTTGGGGAAAGTTTCTGGAGGTGGCCAAGGCTCAAATGTGGCTGTAGCGCCGATAATGATGATGAATAACTGCCGTTGTAATGAACGTATCAAGGCAATTTTGTTTTTTAAGTTGCATTGTATGTCAATTGATTGCAATAATGATTAATTTCAATTATTCCTTATAGTAATTTGAACTATCATAATGAAAGAGGAAAAACTAATATGTAATTGTTCAGGAGTGTAGAATTATAAAAAAGAATAGTCGAAAACCTAATAGATGTCAAGAAGAGTGTATACAATGCAGCCTCTCTAGATGGAGGGGATGAATTAATGCCTTCGTCATAATTTAATTTGTACTAACAAAGGATTAGCGATAAATAAGAGTGGGGGGGATCTGTCTGTATGTGAAGGGGGCTAGGTCCCGTGAAATTTCCATTGAGGTCCAGGAGCAATATCTCCACCCCTCGTGAAGTGAGCGTGATGAATCTGAGAGCGTGGTGAATTTATGTTTAACATAGGACCTACCAGCAATACACTCTAGATAAAGGGGAACAGGATTCAACATAGCGTCAATATGTGAACGCAAATCGCAAAATTATGAGTCTTAGTTACCATTTTCTAGTGTTTCATACATAAAAAAAACTTATCGGTGGATCATCGGCGATGTACTTCCTCAGTGCAAATTTATCAACTACGTTTTAGCTGTCCTTCTAAAAACAATCAACCATATTCA
Source organism: Aradus depressus (assembly GCA_963662175.1). Lineage (NCBI taxonomy): Eukaryota > Metazoa > Arthropoda > Insecta > Hemiptera > Aradidae > Aradus > Aradus depressus. Next base: position 28,338,461 of record OY759214.1, read on the forward strand.
CTAAAAATCTATAACCTTACACATAGACTTCTCAGAGAATGCTTATACTAAATTGTGTTATTTTGAGGAAAATCATCAAAAGCAGGAATATTTTTTATAGAATTTCCGACCTATTACATAACTTCCCCTATACTTCGTATATCGATCTGCAATGAAACTGAACAGAGAAGTCGAGGCTCTGAACACGATAACTACCGGTAGAATCAACGTTTCGGCACAAAATTTTATATGTATATCCAGAAACTCATGAGGAAGTCAATTATTGATATTCAGTCAAATTGAACCAAAAGAGGGGGAGGCTGAACACAAAAACTCATGATGAATATATCTTCAAAACCCGTTGAGAAACTAGGAATTTTAGGTCGAAAGGAAAGGAGGTATGAGGAGGAGGCTCGACTTTAAAACCCTAAAAACTGCCGGTGTAATGAAAGTATAGACACAAAATTTAGTATTTGAAATTGGAAGTCCCTATATAAGGCATACAGGTGAAGTTATGTTATTGGTATGAAATAAACATGAAAAAAAAAAAATCTTGCCTTCTAGGAGGATCCCTATCGATTCTCAGGCTAATTAGGCAAATGGAGAAGGCGGAGAATTAAAGAGGAACCTTAACAAAGTTATTATAAACTGTCGTTGTATTAAATGTTTTAACACAACATTTTGTATATGTTGTATATCATATGTCGAAGAAATACCAACACCCATGTCAATCCAGTTGCTCGACTCTTGTCATCTCATTCCCATCCAGATAATCCCCCTGAAGACTGAGGTGGCGCTGGCCGAGAGACATGCCACTGTAGCAAAAATATTTAAGGAGTGACGGTGATGACCAGCTTCTCTCATGTAATCCTCTTATCTTCAACTCTACTTTCTTTCTTGGCCTGCCTCCACTGCTGGACAGTGATTAGTCTAGGGGAACACTAAAGCCCCCGCGGCCTCCCCTGCCCCCATTAAGTTGGAGGGATGGGGATGACAGAGAACCGGGGGTGTTTCGAGGTGTCTCGAGTTGAAGGGTTTTTATGTTTATTTTATTTTATTTCTATTATTATTGTTTTACCTTTATGTTTATTATTATTTGAATATAATATTTTCACTTTGTTTTGTATATATTATATTATTTACATATAGACCATTATTATTTTATTATATATATATTTTTTTTCACCTATTATTTTGTACATAACTATATGTTATATATTTTTTTATTTATTATTATTTTTTATATGTAGGTATATATATTTTTTAATTTTATTTATCATATTTTTCTTCTTTTTTTTTTATTTTTTTTTTTTTTTTTAATGTATCATTCATCTTTACTTATGGTTTATACCGATTGTAAATATTCAAAATAAAGGAAAAAAAAACAATTGTTTGTTTATTCAGCATTAAATTAAACCCCAAAAGCCTCATATACAGAGACCTGTTTGAATGTGGAAATAGAACGTACTTATGTAACCCCACAAAAATTGTTTTTTTATGATCTGTAGAGCTACAATAGTTCCTGAAGTTTGTTTGTGGAATGTAGAAGAGGGACACTCAAGACATGACATGGACCTTAATCAGTATGACAATTGGATTCCTCTTTGACAACTCATAACATCTCTTCACATCCCCCCACTACAGTGACATGTCTTGTTCCACCCAGATCTAAGTGAAATGTTCCATTGTCTCCCCAGACAACACAACCCTATGACAGGCTCCTTAATTAAAATCAACATTAAACTATCTCCAAGTGGTTTCTCCCTTCTACTGTTGTATTCGACGTGCAATTTCGTGGTATGCCTTATACAAAGTATAGGGGAAGTTATGTATTTGGTCAGAAATTTGATGCGGAGTTTTCAACGAAATTTTGTGTTTACCAACGTCCTGATTCCAAAAATGAAAAAAATAAAACATTAAGGCGTAGTCAAGGTCCACGCCATAGATTTTCCGTGAAATCGTTTTAAATTCCTTTTTTAGGTTTTTTAAATTCCTTTTGATGCGAGCTTTCCTCTGATTTGCGTTTTCGATAGTTCCGCGCATATTTACAATTCATATGAGACGACATTTTTAATTTTTTTGCAATTTTCAATTTTATACCGATTTTTACATATATTTTGGCGAATATTTTTATTGTTTAACTTTGAGTCCTAGTAGTGCTCCTCAAGCTCTTTACAATGACACCCGAATCAATGTCCTATCTAAACGCGTTATCACGCTACACTAATTTCTGATTTTACACAACGCTAATTCTCAACAATCCTCCGCCGGCGCCCACACTAGCCCGATAACGTCACAGGCAAAACAAACACTGCACAACAAACACGTACAGACATGCTCTATCCATTGTGACTTCAACCGTTGTTATCGCATTATTGGTCTCGTAGTTATTAGAGATTGAATTCTGACGGTATTTTGTAACACAAGAAAGTTTGACCGGCTATCACTGTGCTTAACGAGCGAATAGACGTTTTCACGTTAAAGAAAGTCTGTGTTTTTATGCGTATGTGTGAACACAATAACTCCCGATAGAATAAATTTATTAACATCAAATTTTTATGTGTATCAAGAACCCTTTAAGAACAACATCTATTGATTTTCAGTGAATCGGTCAACATTCCAATAACTGCCAATTTAATGAACATTTCGAACATGGAAATTGATTTTTCATTGTTTGAGGCGCTATAACTTTTGTCGTATTGATCGTATCTCTCATCTAAGGATTAATAGCGATTGAAAATTTAATAAGGTACAATTTTGGCACGAATCAATTTTTCGACAGGACTAACCTTTTCGGGTTAATCAAGTAAATGTCAAAAATATGTGTTTCAAAACTACTTTTCAAACGGTTTTCGGCATGTAAAACCGAACAATCTGAGAAAAATCGTATTGCATATATAAAATATATATTTCAGTTTTCTCGACAACTATTACTTGCAAAAATTTTTGATTAGGTCATCAACATAATCGGTATCTTAGTACTTAGGCCCCGGGATAAAAGTGGTATCATTTTTCGTCTGGTTTCGGCCTATAATATCTAATCAGATCAAAGCTAGCACCATTATTCCAAATTTCAAGTTCATAGCTACAATCGTTTTTGCGGTAGGGCGCACACAAGTTTTCAATCACATCCAAAGACACGCATGGACATCATCGTAAAAATCCGTTGAAACCTCGATCTCGGATTTTCATACGATTAAAATAATTCCTTATACCTACCATAGTTATATGAAAGTAAAAATCATTGTAATGAATATATCGACATGAAATTTTATATTTATATCAAAACCCCATAAGGATGTCACCATAATTTTTCGCGAAATTTGTCGAGGAGAGAAGGGGGATCAGAGAAGGGTGCTCAACTTAAAATTCAAAAAACCTTAATAACTACCGAACTAATGAATATATCGACATGAAATTTAGTATGAGGATTCAGAAGCCACTATGTAAGTCAAATACAGATTTTTAGCCTTAACGTTCGATTGACTTTAGAGGGAGAGCGAAACTGTAATTCATTTATTCGCGCTGGGGAAGTACACAGCCATAGAATTTAATTTAATTCCCTGTATATTTTTCAGTTACTAGATATTGAGGTGGGGGAGTTCTATTGTAGGTAACTAGGTGGTGGTTGAATAGCCCTCCAAGGGCTGCCTCCATATTTACCAGGATGGATATAGGGTCTTGTTGATGGATGTGTTGGCCCTGTCTGTCTGTCTGTCTCACCATTGTTAGTACTGAGTGTTGTTCCAAAACCAATCAACTGTTAAATAAAGGTGATCTATAAATCTGTTCTCTTCAACACCAGTTTCACATATGTTCTTATCCACCGTTCCCCGATCCATCTCTTCCAATAGATTATATTCTTTATTTTCCCTCATAACAATACTAGTCATGATTAGTTAGTTAACAATTAGTTAAAACAAAAAAAGTCGTATTTAACTGAAGTATCCTGTGTAATATTATATTATTATTTTTTTTATTCATTAATTTTTTTTTACTGAAACCTAGGTGGAGAGGACTATTTTTTTTTTTGGAGGGGGGGGGGCTAGAGGAGAGGCTTGGAGGGGGAGGGGCTTGGACTTATTAATAAAAACATTTGAGCTCAAACTCCAAGTCTCTAGCTGTAATAGAGGCCAAGATCCCTACACAGGCTCTGATGAAACCTGAATATCTTGAAAACTGCATACCCGATTTCCAACAAACATGGCTAAAAATCAACTCGCAAATATCAGCCTTTGAAACAAAAAAACCGCCGTTTTTCCCACCGTTAGGGGCGCCGGTGTGCGTGCTTGCTTACCGAGCTCAAGATCGCTGGTTCAAAACCCGGCCGAGGCCTTTAGTTTATTTTATCTAGGAGGTAAAATAAAACTTAAGATCGCCGTCCTTCGGAAGAGACGTTAAGCGATGGTCCTGAGCCTGTACGATGTCAGACTCTTTGAAGACCCCTACCCTAGGTGAATAAAAATTTAGGACTCCCATAGTAGAGTCGGGCTCATGTCCACCAGAGTGACAAAAGAGCGCTCTGGTATTAGGCGATATGACCTCGTAGTTAAAGCCCGAGCATGAGTCCTAATAACTAGAGACCGGATTTTCATGCAATTGAATATTTTGTTTATCACCACATACGACCCAGGAGATCAATTATCTTTCCGAACCATGCAGCTAGGATACCAAATACTAAATTGTATACTACATATTTTTGCATATTTGAAGAATATTGCATAAAATAGCATATTTAAGGGATTTTTACATATATTGCACATTTCGCGCAATAGTCAATTTTTGGAGATAGAATGAAAAAAAAATAAAGAAAAATAAAACGGGGACGAAAGTTCAATATGTAATTCAAATTCGAAGAAAACGGAAATTGGCCCAATGGCAGGAAGTGATTCTACGAACCAAAGAAAAGGACGTAAACATAACAGCAACCAGTGCCCATTTTTTTATCAATTCAGTTGTACTTTCACTGCAGTACACGAAGCACCAAGATGCCTAAAAGTTCGCAAACCTTTTCGTCAAAAGTCAAAGGGTGGCTGGAGGATATCAATAAAAATGCCAATTATTATACAACAGGGTCCGCTGTTGTCTCACAATTACTCTTACCGGGATTTAAAGCCCCATATGAATCATTGAAAATCACATCTTTTTAACCAATTACATAACCCCTATACTTCGAATATCTGGGGAAGTAACAAGACAATGACTAGTGAGGTTGGGTCATTGGGACATCCCTCATCAAGGATTCAATTCAGTATTTTCCAGACGGGGGCTCGCCTTTTATTGATTCTACCTATAAATATATCACCACTCCAAATTTCTCACCCAAATTCAGTTATTATTTCATCCTCTGTCTATTCAATAAATCATGAAAATAAATGGCTAACAGATCATCGTCCCTATTCCAAGAGAAAAAAAAGTCATGAATTTATATTAAGAAAAATTTATTTTGGCTCTTATGATGAAGAAAAATGTTATATTTTCCCTCTCAACAATACTAGTCATGATTATATCAAGAATAAAGAATAATTTCGAATAACTAAATATTGCTCTTCTATTTGGAAAATAGTATAACCCATAAAGAGATTAACTTCTTTAATGCCTTACCGCACTTCTTGAGAGCTATAGATAGAATAACTAAAAATCGGTGAATCACCGGCAATCTACTTCCCCAGAACGAATTAATCAATTAATTTTTCGCTCCCCCAAAACCAGTCTACCGTTTGCGCTACTATTCAATACATAGCGTTCCAGTATGATGTATAAAAATAATACACAACTTAAATTATTAATAATAATAAAAATTAATTATATTTATTTTTTTATTAAAAGAAACTGAATTAGTAAATAAATAATAAGAAACCATTTATTTTAAAACAAATGCGAGTAAAAAACAAAACACTGCCATCAGCTGTTTTTTTAGTGTGTGTAGAGAGAGTCGAGGCCTGGTTGAGAGGAGTCAGTCTGAGTGAAACATGGAGAGTGTGGTGGTGTTTAGGCTTAAGATATAAGGAACTAATTAGGAGTGAATTGACGGTGAAATTGATCCAAAAAGAAGGTACTTTTATTTGTTTATATGTACAGGATATATGCTCAGAAATATATAACTTAAATTTTAAAAAATTGCCAAAATATAAAACAAAAAAGATTGAATTAGTGTTAAGAAATTAGTTTTTAAGATTTTTCTTTTGATTTTTGTTTGTTTCCATGCTTAGTTTTTTAATTTTAATAATGTAGATTTAAGAAAATAAACCCAATAATTGCTCTCGTAAATTCTGTTATATTCATTTTCCCTGTTGGCCCAGTAAAATTATTTGAAAACCTTTGGATTAGATTTAATATTATTTAAAATTATTAAAAATGGCATCTCTTTAGAAATCCAAGTGAAAAGTTTGTAAATATTATTTTTTTTAATACGTGGACGTTCTTAAAAATTGCACGTCTTGAACTTTTGATATTTTTTTAGGGCCCCTTTTCGAAAAACTACTGTAGAAATCAAAATTTAGTAAAAGCAAAGAGATAAGATTTCTACAGGAAATGTGGTAATTTTAATTATTATTATTTATTCTTTGTTGTTCATTTAATTCTTATTATTTCATTATTATTAGTTATTATATATATTTTTATTTATTTATAAGTTTAACTTAACGCACATAGCCTGGAAACTGGTGAACTACTCGCTGAGATGGATAGTAGTTAGGTTGCTGGAGATGGATAACAGTAGGTACCCCAAAATTTGTTACATAAAACTAAGGTAATTAAGTTTACAGAAGCCAAATGCCACGAGATTCAATTGGGTGTCCCAAGTAAAAAGCATTTTGAATGAAATTGGGGAGGGAGAATTATTAAATATATTGGATCCGGTAAAGATAAAAAAACTCCCTGCCCAGGGTTTCGGATGCATTTGTGAACCATCTGAAGAATAAAGATAAAAATTACCTTTTAGATTGCCGTTTCAACACCTTTTATCCCAATATTTACAACCCAGATCAACTCCAACCATACCTAAACCTTAACGCTCCTTTCTCACATCTCAAAACACTGGCACAACTCCGTCTATCTGGCAAGTACTATATAAAAATCAGTTACAAAAATAATGTATACACCCTTAATCCCCAAGAATTTTGTACGATCTGCAACAAAAACGAATTGGAAGACTTATACCACCTATTAATATCCTGTCCGATCTACTCCCCCATTAGAAGCCACTTCCTGCCTCAGAGTGTCAGTATAGACCGATCCAGCTTTCATACATTACTTCTAGCCCATAATAAGAAAGATATCTCAAACATTTTTCATTATATAATCAGCGCTCTGAAACTAAGATCATTCATTGTTAATGAATAATGTATTTAACTTCCATAGTATATTACTATTAACTTATTATGACTTCCATAGTATAGTACTTATTTTATTTATACTTTATTTATTCATGTTATTTATTTAGCTTGTTAAAGTTTCCTGTAATTATGTATGTCATTTTTGTCCAGCTGACCAATATATAATTTTGGAAATGTTACTGTTAATATTGTAAAAGTAATGGTCACTGACTCAATTGTATTGGGGTGATCCCTTTGAACAATAAAAATTATTATTATTATTATTATTATTTTTATTTATTTATCATTTATTTAAGATTAACACTTGAGCCTTTTTTTACCACACTAGATATCATACTAATTTTTGTGTCGATAAACACATTACCTCGGCAGTTAATAGGGTTTTTGAGTAAAGTCCCCTTTCATTTTACCTCATTGGGTTTTATATACTATATCTATGCTCACAGAGAATAAGTTGTTAAGTCATAAAATGTCCAAAATGAGTTAAGTGTATTGTGATCATCTCCCAAGCAATCTGTGCACTGTGAAGAAGTTGGGTGCTCAGAACTCTAATACTCTCGGAATTATAAAGATGTGGTCATAAAATTGTGTGTGTTTTCGGTTAAATCAATATATTTCTTTGAGGAATCATTCACGAGATAACTGAGAATTTAACAATTTATTCAACTATTCCAAGTGAAGAGTTAGTTCGGTTAAATCAACTTGTTCATCTGTAGAGAGGCACTGTAACGAGTATTTCAAAAAGTATGGTAAATAATTAGGTAAGTGTGGTCAATAATTAGTTAAGTGTGGTCAATAATTAGGTAAGAGATGGGAAATGACTAGGAAACTAAGGAAAAATCCAAGAAAGTATTAACAATATTCATTTTCATTCACTCCTATAAATTTAGAAGGTATATGATTAATAATGATGCAAACATAATTTATTTATTCCAAAAACTGGATTTACACGATTAATGCAAAAGTAAAAAAGTGCTTTCGTAAAGTTACGAATTTAGACTTACCAATTTATTCCCTGTGGCCACAGATATATACATTTGCTTTTGTCTTGTACGTTGCGTTAAGGTTTTTGGCATTTTTAACTATTTAACACTAACTCAGAATAAAACTAAAAGTATTAAATTAATAATGAAACGTATTATTTTACGCATAAACAGTATACAAATACGTAGCACAGAACAGCTGATGCATCGACACCGACCTAAACTCGTAGTTGACTTGTACGCATGCGCTACACATCCCCCTCTTCTTAGCGTTTCATATTTGATTATTTATGTCGTGGTAATTCCGGACTAGTCTCGCTAAACAAGTTTCAATTCAAAAAGTTCTATAAACCATGAGTCCTATTTTCACTCATTTTCAGGTTTTCGTGAAGTTTGTACCGCCTGGATTTATCCTCGTTAAAGATTAATCTTCAATAAATATAATTCACCCCTTCCAAAGCCCGCCGAAAGCACTATGAATAAGTTCCGTGAGTGTTGCTTTGTTCTTATGAAAATAAAGAAGAATTTATTTTGAGAAGATATAGCAATTTGGGCTAGCAATATGAAGTGCCCTAACAGGTGGCATATCATTCACGCTGGTACTCAGCAGGGGACCCTGAGTTATGAGCCCTTAGCGAGAGGCCAGTTGGTTTCACAATGGCTTCCTGATTGACTTAGTCACGCTTACAGATTCAATCCAGAGGTTAGGATTTCCTAAGCTCCTTCAGAAGGAGGTTCCGCATTATAAATTTTGAAAAAAGAAAAAAAAATTAACACGCCGTAAGTTTTATAAATCATAAGTTTATTGATACTCAGGATGGAAGATACCAAACTCTGAGTAATCAATATAAAGACATTTAGAGGGTGCCGGTATCCTGCCCATAGTTGGCCACTGTCGATAGTCCGATATATCGGTGGAAAACTATCGATAGTATCAATTGCCGCTGTTCATGTAAAATATTTTCCAATTACAATATTATATTATAATATGATTATTTTATTTTATTTTTTCATGTACATCTACCTAATTTAAATTATTCTATGTTATGGAGGATGAAAGGGGAATATTAATATAAATCGAATAAATAATTGCTCTTCCAAATCTAACTTTTATTTTATGGAAAAAACATTTTCTGTCAAAAATAATAGCATTAAGTATTATAACACTTGGAAAGAATATTAACACATTAATTAAAGTTCAAAAACACTTATTGTAGATAATCAAAAAACAAACAAGTAGGTACAATGGCATTAGATTCAAATTAATTGACGAAAAATACTTTTGTAAAACTTTATGGAACAGTAGGCACTGATCCAGCTTCTGCAGCGGTTTGTTTGGTCTTGGGTGCCGGTTTATATGTTTCTTGGTGGCGTCTCAAGAGGTGACCACTTAAATTGGATCTGTTGGAACTAGTTTTGAATAAAACTTTGCACAAAGTACATTTAGCACTTTTCTCATCATCCTGTTTGATAAAAAACTTCCACATGTCCCATTTTGGCGGGCATACTGAAATAGACGTATGTGAAATTTCATATTTAAAGTCAAAACCCAATGAGAAGATAACCTTTCAAATTTCTGCGATATCGGCGGAAGGGAAGGGGGGTTCAGGGGAGGGGCTCAATTCAAAAACCGTAATAATGAATTTATCAACAGGGGATTTAGGATCCCCTGTAAGTCAACTGTTGAATATTAGCACACTGGGGAAGTACATTGCCGGTGATTCACTGACGACTATTTAAAATGATTTTTTATAATTTGACGTCATTGTCGGTCATTGTAAGAAAAACTAGTTTTTCCTTAGCCATCTGTTGTTTATTCTTTAGTGAAATCTATCTCCCGAGGCTTCTACCCTATAAATATTTTATAATTCCCATAGACCAGAAGTACAATGGTACTATGCTCATAGGGATGAGGCAGCCGTGGAACAATGCGCCGATATGCCCCTCTCTATGAAGACGTAACAGTTATGATAATGGCATGTTTGTCCAAGGGATCATCTAGATTTAGTGGTCCTGTCAGAAGGCATTAGACGGCTAGTAGACCTGATAGAGAGGCATAACTGCAACTAGCAACTGATCTGTGTTGAATTACGTTAACTGCTTCGACAAAACTGTCTCCTTCATTGAACTGACTTCCAATACTGTCATATCTCAGGCTCGTCTCTGCTTGTTCATTTCCCTGTAATATGGGACTTTCTTATACCAACCACGCTCACAGATGACTTCCCCTACCCACTTTCAAATTTAGAGTGATTTTCTTATACTTAGTAACACCAGTATGAAATAATTTTGAGAAGCGGGAGGGGGAGAAGAGAGTGATCTGTAAGCGTGGTTGCTATGTATAAGAAAGTCCTGTATTAGCCACTTTACAAACGTTTTGGTAAGACGTCCCGTTTTTAGAGAGCCAATACAACAAAAGTTATAGCGTCTCAAACTTATTGGTAATTGAATTGAAGCTCTGGGTGATGTCAGTGCTCCCGGACGGACCATAAGCTGTAGTTCATGGAGATGTCTTTTATTCTGTCTGGAAAGTGTCCTTTAGCTTTCACTTTCTTCATTTTCTCATCTTATTATTCATCTGGATACTTTTATGGTTTATTTTGTCCTGTATCTTGTGTAAGTGTACCTGTTTTTTTTTTTGTTCGATTTTTTTGTTTTGTTTTGTTGGATTAATTAATTATTTTTTTGTTCGGGCGATGATAACCATGGCAGGTTCGCCCTAAAACCGCAATAAATACAATCATCGGTAATTTAATGAACCGTACGACTTATGCATACTTTCCGAATGTCCGGGTACAGCCCCGGCTCGACGTGGGTACAGCCTGACACTGAATGTCAAGATATTATCAGGTCACTGAGAGTTAAACTTCAAACTCTTCTTCTTTAGGAGAAAGAACAAGTCAAACTGTTCATGTGGGAGACTGCAGAACGCTGTATGACCAGGCCAGGGTAGAGTTGATTCGCGGGACTGGATCATACCTGGGACTGGATCTGCGGCAGCTGGGGACGGAGACCGGATGCCCAGTGTTTAGCCGGTTTGTCGGCTCCTGGCGGGAGCAGAAAAAAACGTTGTGAGGCGCTGGGGCGACCACCAACCGGCACACGTTGGTCGACCTGTGGTCGCTCACGGCCCGCCATAACCTCACTTGAGCTAACCAGATCCCGAGCTCACTCCACAAACATGGACGGGTGTTGTAGCACAAACGCAGGGTGCATCCAAAAAATAAAGAGCAATAATAAAAGGTAATTTTATGAAAAATTATAAAAATGAAGAAAAAAAAAACGAATAAATGTGATGTGGCCATTACAGGGCTTTCTTATACCAACCAAGCTTACAGATCACTCTCTCTCTCCCTTCTCAAATTCATTTCAAACTGGAATTATGAGTACAAGAAAGTCACTCGCAGAATTACGCTATACAATGAAATACCGCTGATGCCAACTGAATACAATCATATAACCAGTAGCAAAGGATTTAGTGCTTAAGTTTATTTTACCTCCAAGATAAAATCGACATGAAGTTTCATATTAGTCATAACCCAGTAGCGCATAAGGTCGACTGGTTTTGGAGAAGGATTAATTCATTCTGGAGAAGTACATTGCCGACAATTTTTTTTTTTACTCAGAATATAATTTAAAAGAAATATTAAAGTATTCATTAATATACATACGAATATGATTCTTAAGTAGGATAATACCAAACATCAACAGAACTGAATAGAATTGTGTGTACATGTATCGTTGAAGGGATGAGAATTCTGTTAATATTTTTTTTTGTTTGGTATCTGTTGTTGGCCATTGTGATGTGTGTAAACTGTGTGTAGTGGAGATAAAGGGAAGAGTCACAGCTGAATGAGCTGGGTTAAAGATACGCCAGATCTAGAGACTACCTGTGCCCGGGCATCTCTTCATAAGAAGTCTTCTTTACCATGAGGGAGAAGCTTCTTTATTTCAAAGAGATTCAGGGTTCAGATAAAGAAGAGAGACTGTGTACAGTTCACATGTCAGCCTGAGGCAGGATAGCTCAGTCAGTCAACTGTATACATCTTAGAACATTCTTTTTACTGTTCCAAAACACTATTTTTTGGTATCCACCCACTCATGGGTTTTTTATACTTTCCAAATTTCACTGTTTCATGGGAAAAGTACACGATTTTTTGGGTCGGTCTTGATTGTTGGGGAGACGGGGCATGTTGACAATTCGATTAGATGTACCTTTATTGCCCCTTATTACTATCAGGTAAGTACTAATTTTGCTATATATTATCTATTTGCTAAAACATCCAACATAATACGATTTCAGACATTTTAATCAAAAACCCTCAGACTGATAACACAATGCCTAACAACAGAACACTTCATAACGATCTTATGATACAAACAGTATCCCAAACTAGTTACATACGTTTTTCTAGCAAACTTTACACAATTACAAACCCAGAAATACGTACATATCTTCACAACACTTTCCACATAACGCCCCACGAAGGTTGAAAAGAAGAATCATTTTCGTTATTAATATTTTTCCACATTATTGACGTGAAAAGGTCTATTCGCTCGTTAAGCACAGTGATAGCCGGTCAAACTTTCTTGTGTTACAAAATACCGTCAGATTTTAATCGATAATAACTACGAGAATAATTATGCGATAACAACGGTTGAGGTCACAATGGATAGAGCATGTCTGTACGTGTTTGTTGTGCAGTGATTGTTTTTCCTGTGACATTATCGGGCTAGTACGGGTGGCGGCGGATGATTGTTGCGAATTAGCGTTGTGTAAAATTAGAAATTACTGTAGCGTAATAACGCGTTTAGATAGGACGTTGATTCGGGTGTCATTGTAAAGAGCTTGAGGAGCACTACTAGGACTCAAAGTGAAACAATAAAAATATTCGCCGAAATATATGTAAAAATCGGTATTAAATTGAAAATTGCTAAAAAATTAAAGATGTCTCATATGAATCGTAAATATGCAAGGAATTATACAAAACGCAAATCAGAGGAAAGCTCGCATCAGAAGGAATTTTAAAAACCTAAAAAGTCTAGTGCCGAGCAAATGCTAGAGCTACGCAGCATCGAAAAGAAAATGAAAAATGATTTTATCCCGACGTTTTCACGGAAAATCTACGGCGTGGACCTTGACTACGCCTTAATGTTTTTTTCCTTTACTTTTATTACCTCTCATATTAAACATGCATCAAAATTGTCTTTCAATTCCTTTTTATTTATTTTATTATGATTATTTTTTCTTTATTTTTGTCCTATAATTAAGATGAATTTTCATCCCGAGTACCTACCTACCCATTGGGTGGCCTTCCTCTCACACGCCATTCATGCCACCATATCTACTTGTACATCTTAGATTGTGATTATTGCACCCCAGCAACAGTTGTATCATAATAAATAAAATACAAAAAAAAAATAATAATAATTTAATTGCATTCACCCCACCTGAGCTTATCTGAAGTTATCCTCAACAACTTTCTAGAGAAGAGGTCAGGGTACCGCAGAACAGTAGATCCAGCTCTGAAGATGACAGTTATTGCATATTTTAATCCAAAGAGGACAAAACAATTTCAAAAATGTCAGTTGAATAGAAATAGATCCGAAATGAAAGCCTATTTAGACAAAGATAGTGGTTGTTCAGAAAAATAGGCAATTTAATGAATACTGGAAGTGGGTAATCTTGTCATTCAGAGCTCCCAAGAGTGACATCGCTACAAAGAGACACAATCGGATCATAGTGCTAATGACAGACTTAATACGGGAACAGCTGCGGGGCCGTACCGCTTTTTGGGGTAAAAACCCGCTTCAACATCAGCTGTCTCCCCCTAACCTAACTTGACAACTAATGGCAGGGAAAATTCTAGCACGCGTCCACATAAGGCTCTTTTCGAACCAACTTATACACAAATATTCTTTCATTTTTTTTTATGCGCTAACGCAGGACTGAACAGATTGTCACTGAGCTGTTAGTAACACATATTTGTCACATTATGGGTTTTATTGCCTTTTCGGTTTTGTTATTTGGGTCTGGTAGAAGGGAGGATGCCCTATTATCTGCCGTTAATGACTTGTAAACTTATTGCCATTATTATTTCCTTTTTCTAATTTGTCTGATCCACTGACCATTTTTTTTTATAAATGTGAAAATGGCTTATGTAGTGAGAAGGGATTATTTCATAGGCTGCAAAATAAAAACGTAGGGTACCTCTCACAGAATTCATTATTTTGTGCAAGCCGGCTTTCAAAGTTTCCCTCATCATCAGACCCTTTGATTTATTTTTTTAATTGTTATATTAAAAAAAAATTAAATAGTAAAATCCGTGAGAAGTCAGAATAAGACCATTTTTTATTTTCCTTTTTATAACGTTTTTTTTTTGTAATAATCTCTATTGTAAATTCCGAAACAATCTCTATAATTCTAATAAAGAATCAGAACTAGGTTCGAAAGTCATTAACAAGTAGATCGAGCAAACAATGTTGTGGGGGAGATTTCTCATAAAAACATAATAAAAATAAGAAAAATAAATTTGGAAAATAAAAAAATTAAATTATATACAAAAATCCTTACCAACTAATTTCTAAAACATCAGTTTTTTTCTGTAATTTTTTGTACTGGGCAATATTAATAAATAAAAAGTACCTTCTTTTGTAACTCACTGGTTTTATCCTTGGCTCATCTCCGTACTTCAACTGTCTTGACCCTAACATCACTCCTTCGACCCTGCTTGTCTATATACGAGTAAAACAGCTGATCGCCGGCATTTGTTTCGATCGTTGGTTGTTCTCCATTCGTTCTAACAGCTGTTTTTATGAAAACTTCTACATTTCAGCTGTTTTCATAAGAAAAATTAACACTTCTGCGATTCTTTTCTTAAAAAAATGATAATTAATTCTAAAATATTTTAATAATTACAATGCGTGTAAATTTTTTTTTACATCACAAGCACATTTCATGAAAATGTACATAGCAACACTTATGAGTGCTGTACAGAGACAAGTTGAGAAGTGAGCATTGGTCGGACAAGATGAAAGACCGACCAGCCCCTAATGAGAGCTGCTAATATGGCAGACCTCCGTCCTGATTTGTCACCTGCTGAGCCATGTTTTTAAACAGACACAGCCCATTGTCGCATCGGCTCTTTGTGACCTGGACACCCCAAGCTTTGTGACCACGACCAAAGGTCCCAAGACTTAACACCCAGTTATCGCTCCTCTTTGTGACTCACTACCGCCTTCTTCTTCTTACTTCACACGTTAGGTACCTTTTTTTTTTTTCCTTTTATTTATCCCTCACTCTTCTCAAGTGGTCCACTTTTAAGGTACATAGAATTCGCCGCCATTGTCCAATCCCTCTTACGAAGTACTTCACAATACAAAAGGTCAGATCGCTTTGAAACTTCTTAGCACATTATTTTCACAAACTGACCATTATTGGGGTTCGAGACGGAGGAAAAAAACAGGCGGTCCTACAATAGGAAATAAATGTATTCCTTACTGTTTTTCTACACTTATTTAATTGACAGTATTTTTAGAATATATTTCTAAGACCATAATTGGAAAAACGAAATTTTTCAAAATTCAAAACCTTTTAGATCAGAGTTATGACGTTTATCCGACCACACACACACAATTTGGGTGTCAGTATTTGGAGACTGCAAGTGAATCAACATTTCACCTATTTTTGTCTTCGACAGCAATTTTTGTCCCCATTTACTTGAATCTCAATAAACATTTATGAGAACATTTACAATTACTGTTCAAAATTTCTCGGATGTTTTCACCCTTATTCTATATATTTATTTTTTCATTATTTTATTTTATTTTTGTCTATTACTAATATTATATTTTAATTATTTTTTTTGTTTAAACTCATTTTTTGTATGTCTGTAGGTACATATCGCTCATTTGCTGCAACAACGACAACTCAAAAATGGGCGTTTTTGAGTTATAGACATAGAAAGAACTATTCTCAGATATACTTTTAGCTGGTATAACGACAAATCTAAGCTTCAACTGCTCGCCGAGGAAACAATTATTGCTGCAAGAATATCATAATAATTATTGAATTATTCAAAGTGAGGGTAGTTATGAGGTTAAGGGAGAAACCTCAGTAAGGCCTGTAGCAGTTACTGTACATTTTCTCTTCTTTTATATTGTATTCTTTCAATAAAACATGCTGATAAGTTATTTTCGAATGAATACATAAAGTTATTACACGACACAAGTTTGAATTGCTTCTCCTGAAAAATCACAGTTTTTGAGTTATGTCACTATTGCAGCAAATGAGCGAAATGGGTTTATTGTTTTGCAGGTACATATTGAATTATTTTTTTTGTTATCATTCACATATTGTAAATATTCAAAATAAAGAGTTAAGTAGTCGAAAAGTTATATCGGCAATTATAAGGGTTATTATTTTTTTTTTGTGCCCCCACTTTTGATCCTTTTTTCCTTTCGACGGATTTCGAGGAAAATTAATAGGAGCCATTCTTAAGAAAGTTTTGTATTTAAATATAAAATTTCATGTGAATACATTAATTACAACGGCAATAGTTATATTTTTGTGTTAAGTATTCTCCCCGATTTTCTTCTTTTTCCGTTTTTTGAATCATGGGGTCGGAAAACATGTAGGTAATTCCAATGAAAACTCACCATGGAATATCTAACCGATTACGTAACTTCCCCTATACGTATTATACTTATAGCTGAGGAAGTAATAGACACCCTGAATTACATAAAAATCATTAAAAAAAACTGGAGGAAAGGAAAAAATCCAGTGGCATCCTCCTGACCCGGGCGTAATAACGCCCCTGCTATCCAGTCGAAGAGTCAACTGTCGAGTCACATTGTTGTTGCGTGGTGTCGAGTCGAACAGCGGACTAGAGAGTCTTTATACAATAGCAGGTCACGATCAACTCACTTATCTGTACCACTCGAGTGCTGACACAAAACCTCTGAACGACAGAAATTGCTTTTCTAGGCCAGATAGAAACAAAATAGGCAATATTTAAACTACCTAGCTTCTCCAGCGAGACTGAACCGCTAGCAATCTGCGTATTCTCCTATGAAACTAAACTTGTCTTAATCCCATGAAGTATAGCTGACATGATCCTAGTTATGTCTTGTTTATCTCATCGTCTGCCCCCTTTCCCACAGATACATCTTTGTACAAAACTAATCCTTGGAGAAGGTCAGAGAGGGTCAGGAGAAAAGTGAAAGATGAAAAGGATCACTGATCCTAATCCTCCTGATCTGTGTGTTATTGGGAGAACTTCACACCCTTGAGCTGGCTACCCAGTCCATTCAGGTAGTTGAATGTCAACCAAGATTCCTTTGTGTTTGCAACCCTTACAAATTGCATCTTTCTACGCTAAAGCGTGGTAAAACACATGAGTGCACTTTGAGTTTATTCCAAGGAGGGAACCAATAGTGAAGAGAGTTACGGAAAC
Organism: Aradus depressus; assembly: GCA_963662175.1. Lineage (NCBI taxonomy): Eukaryota > Metazoa > Arthropoda > Insecta > Hemiptera > Aradidae > Aradus > Aradus depressus. The sequence goes on from OY759214.1 coordinate 28,356,215, forward strand.
GATCATTTTACACAGCTCTTCGTTTAAACTCTATTTCACTGTATAAACAATTTATGTTTATTTAAAAAAAATGTTATTATGGCTTTAATACAAGCTCATGTCATGTCGCCTACTACCAGATGGACATGAGCCCGACTCTACTATGGGAGTCCTAAATTTTGCCTACTCTAAATTTTTGGGGGCAGTTAATTTTTTTTATTTATGAAAAACTAGTTGTAATGACAACAAAAAACTAATTACCTAGTTTTATTCGTAGTTACTGACAAACAACTAAAAATGATTGTATTTTCATTTGTGTTGCTACTGTCTTAAAAAGACCTGCCAACAATTTTTCTGAAGAGATGGAGAAGACCTTACAAAACCATCGACGATGTGCTTGCACACTGTTCACTGATGTGATTGGTTATAAAAAGTAGTAGAGTTTAGCCGTTCATCACAAACAAGTTTTGGCTAAGTGCAGTGCACTGTGCACTTTGCTTCTAGACCGAAGATTGAAAGTAATCCAAAAAGTATTCATATCTTATCGAGGCCCGGTGAAACGAGATAGTACTCACTTTTCGAGTCTCTAAGGCAGATGCACAATATTAAAGAAAACATGCCATCACCTTTAGCCTCGGTCCTGGACATTCTCCAAGGGGAAAAATAAGGCATAGTCAAGATTTTTCGTGAAAACGTCGGGATAAAATCATAACAAGTGTTTCGTATTAATATGTAACTTAATTATCAATCTTTTTAAAACAATGGTTACACACAGTAGTATAACCATACTTTCAGTAACCACAGAATAGATAAATCACAAGATTATTGCATGTAGCAAGGGTCTGTGGTAGCTAAAGTAACAGACGTACGTTTTTTCATTTTCTTTTCGATGCTGCCGTAGCTCTTGCATTTGCTCGGCACTAGACTTTTTAGATTTTTAAAATTTCTTTTGATGCGAGCTTTCCTCTGATTTGCGTTTTCTATAAATCCGCGCATATTTTCGATTCATATGAGACGACTTCATTAATTTTTTTGCAATTTTCAATTTAATACCGATTTTTACATGTATTTCGGCGAATATTTTTATTGTTTCACTTTAAATCCTAAACGCTTTATCACGCTACACTAATTTCTAATTTTATACAACGCTAATTCGCAACAATCATCAGCCGGCGCCCACACTAGCCCGATAACGTCACAGGCCAAAGAAACACGTACAGACATGCTCTATCCATTGTGACCTCAACCGTTGTTATCGCATTATTAGTCTCGTAGTTATTAGCGATTAATATCTGACGGTATTTTTAATACAAGAAAGTTTGACCGGCTATCACTGTGGTTAACGAGCGAATAGACGTTTTCACGTCAATATATTTTCTTTAGCATGCTACTTCCTGCTTTGATTGCTCTGCGTCGGAAACTTGAATCACTCAAAGAAAAATCTTGGGTCTATTGTCCTCGATTGATGGATATCTTCTACATTTCAAGTACAGAGAAAGGATCTCACGAATTCTTCAGTATCAGTTCTTCCACAGCTGAGTCAGTAGCAATAACGGCTTTGGCTAACCCTACCTTTAAAAAGAGGTGGTTAGCTTGCATTGATGCACGTCACGAGAGAGTACTGCAACTATCCGAAAGAGCTGTTATTAAAGAGATACCAGAATATCACTCACGCCTTCTTCATCTGCAGGAGAAGCTGAAAATAATAATCTTCATTTCATGGCATTCTTTGATCTTGGAGGAAATAGTGAGGAAGTAACGTCAAGGCCGTCATGAGAAGTGGAAATGCATATTTCTATTTACTTTTGCAGCGGCTTTACGGAAGCTAAAAGTGTTGAAGCTTTCCCAGCGATTAAAAAGTTATCTTTGTATAATACTCCTCTGCCCTCTTCTGCGACAGTGGAGAGACTTTTTTCTTTTGCAACTATCATCAACAGGCCAAAATCGAACCGTTTATCTGACAAGAACATCGAAATTAGAGTTATGTTGGAAGCAATTTTTTTCAATTTCAGTGGAGTACAATAACTTTTTTTTTTTTTATAATCTTGTAAACTAAGCAGGAAATTATTGATGTAATTTTAATTAATTTATCTAAAGAAGACTTTTAACTTTTTCAATATTCTAAGATTAGTTTTAATTTTTGTTGAGGAAAATAAATTTGTTTTGTATCTAATCTGCCAGAGCTTTTCTTTAATCCCATACTCACTATTTTCGAATATAGTAGTTATTCTACAACTAAAAATGAAACTACTGGTTCTTAGTTGCCTTTGCAACTAATTTTTCACAACTAACTGACAAGGTCAACTGATAACTAATTCAGTTACAAAATAGTTGTCTGCCTACGAATAACAACTAACAGTTTAGTTGTTAGTTCGAATGGAGTAAAACTAATGCAATTGTAGTTTTTAGTTATAAGTTACAAACTAATTTTAGCCCAACTCTGATATATAGCTAACTCATTAGAACAGGATGATTACAGCCAAGAATCAGTTTACATCACTTGACAAAAAGATACTAATGGACCACTATAATATGACAAACAGATGGTCAATGAATGGTTTAGGTTCATTGCCAGTTTGGAGACCATATGTTTTAGAGGTGAAAAGAGCGGCAAGTGTTTGACACGGAGCCTCCTCCATTGATGTCTGGAGAGGTCCTCCCATTCAGGTGAGAGGTGCTAGAGGTAGAGGTATCTGTAACGGTCCTTGAGCACCATTCACGCACATAGGCTACTTACTCAATTGGATTAGAGCGTTTGGGTGTCTCGCGGCTTTGTGAATAAGCTGTCCGGGCTAAGAGCATTACCAAACTAAACCAATAAATAGAAAGAATTCAAAGGGGTTAATAGGAGAAAAAGGGACTGAGAGGATTGGCGGCATTCACCAGAAAACAGACTTAGATACGATCGCCTGTATATGGGATATATGGCGTTGGCCGGCGAGAGCGCAAAGCTGATTTTTATTATAAGGGTCATACGACGAGAGCGCAATGATTTTATATATCAGGTATAGCGGAGCCTATAGCAGGTATACGACGATAAACGGACTATTTATACACATGCGCCCTTCATTAACCCCACCCTTGGACTCTCCACCAATCACAGTACTTCAAACAAAAACACGCGTAGGTGACATCACAGTAACTAGACTCAATCTTCAGCAAACACAGAGTTTCAGATTAATTAATTATTTATTGCATAACTATTATAAAAAATAAAAAATGATAAAAAATTGCATAAATATTATAAAAATCAATAATAACGTTCAAATGTATTCGCCATAATAAAAAATAAAAAAATCCATGGAAATATTGATCGAAATATTGCGACAAATAATAATAAAGTTGAAATATAAAGAATAAAGATATGATGTTATGAAGAAAGAGAAACAATAAAAAAATAAAATTTAAATAAATTGATAATATAAAATTAATTTCAAACATCCTTGAAGAGTTTTAATGGAACGAAAATGTTTTTTATTTTTTGTCTTCGATTTTCTCTTTGCCTCCTTTATCAAGACCAGGCATGATTTTCATACATCATGACATAATATTGATGCAACAAGCCAAGTGTCTTCACGCATGCGCCGCTCATAATATTATATGGGGACTGCAACTTGCGCTCTTGTCGTATACCATGCGTATATTTGCTATAGGCCTGCTATATGAAACCATTCCGCTCTCGACGTATAAAAATGGGATTAATTTTTATTATCTGCGCTCTGGCCGTAGATGACCGGATATATACCTGAATCTTGAGGAGAGCCTTCTGTACCCAACGTCTTAGGGCGATTCATTTAGTATTTCAATTTTAAGACAAAATGAACAAATAATAGTAAATATCCGCTTATCTCTACTTCTGTAAAATACGATTTCTATGTGTAGATAACTGACTATCTTTGTGTAATTGCGATAAACTTGGGAACCAGCGAACAGATTTCGATGCGGTTTTCACCTACATTTAGAATATTTTTCAAGGGAGGCTTTAGGCTACATATCATCACGCTTTGCTATCTGGAGGCGTTTGTAATGTTGCACATTTATTGTGCTTTTGATACATTCAATACTTACGTTCGGTTTTCAATCCAGATTTTAGTTTATTAATATTTGTAAAGTTAGCAATTATAATGATCTTCGATCTTCTAGTTAAAAAACATTAAAAGTCGGCTCCCCATCTTGCTCCTGAGGAACTTCATCATCACTGCTTGCGCTGCAGGAGATACTGTATTTATGAACCACCACGAAAATGATGTGGGTACTGCAGCTAGTACCCGGCCGAGGTTCTTATGTTTTTCTTCCCACGCTATACGATATATAAAGAAAGTGAATTGTAATCGTTGAGAGATTTGATTCGGAGTTTTCAAAAAGCATTCTGCCTGTGGTGTCTGTGAACATGATACTCTCAATAAGATGAATGTATCGACACAAAATCTTATATGTACATCCAGAATCCTTAAAGAACAAAACCTGTTGTTTTTCAGACAAATCAATCAAAGGAAATGGGGGATTAGGGGGGAAGCTTAACACAGAAACTCTAATAACTGCCTTTGTAAAGAAAGTATTGACACGAAATTTTCAACATATGTAAATTCAAAGCCTTATAAGGACAACTATTTTCAGCGGAATAACAGAAGGGGATGCTCAATTCAAAAATCCCAATAACTGCATAGGTAATGAATGTATCGACATGACATTTTATAATGTAATTTACAACCCCATAAGAATGGGATATAGCTAGACTCAAATGCTTTAAGTAATGACGTTACGGACTACTACCTAGACTACTTGGACCAAAATCAAAACTTTCTACTGCCAACAAACTGACCATTTACAAGACTATAATACGCCCAATATGGACATACGGCCTCGAACTATGGGGTACAGCCAAACAATCCAATATAAACCGCATCCGAGCTTTCCAGTCCAAAGTCCTTCGTCGAATTGTAAATGCTCCCTTCTACGTCACCAATAAATTACTCCATGAAGACCTAAACATCCCAACCGTCCAAGAACTCGTCCAATCCCGATTCTTAAATTTCCACAATAAACTTTCATTCCATCCTAACCTATTTGCACAAGACCTATCCTCTCAATCCCATCCTGACAATCCTCCACGCCGTCTGAATAGGAGGTGGCCTCGAGATCTTCTAAGGGAAAACTAACCATTGTACTAGTTTCTAGGGAGTGTCAGCGCTGGCTGACCTCTCCCAACATGTGGCATAGACACTTAAGCATAGAGTTAACATATTTGCTTATTATATAAAATGTATATAGATTGCAAATAAAGAAAAGAAAAAAGAAGAAAAAAAAAAAAAAAGTAATGAATATATTGACATAAAATTTAGTATGAGGATTCAGACGCCACAATATAAGTCAAGGATGTAAGTCTTGGAGGAAGAGCGAATATATAATTGATTAATTCGTGCTGGGGAAGTACAAAGCCGGTGATTTACCCTTATCTAGGATAGTGTTGAAAAAATCTTGAACATGCCGCACCTTCAGATCGGAAAGAGATGGTCTCGATATATGAGAGGTACTAAAAAAAACGTCTTCCCTTATTAAACCTAGGTAGGCAATCTGGACTCCACACACGAGTCAGGTGGTGAAATATCGCTCTGGTAGTAGGCGATATGATCTCGTAGTTAAAGCGAACATGAGTCTCAAACAACAACTGTCCAGATTGATATGGCCTTTTAAATAAATAATAATAAAATGTCACATGTATCACATATCAAACTTTGGCAAATCAACTTGAAGTCTCATTAAAACTTTAGAATGAGAGAGACTGTTAACCTTTCATATACCTAATTAGTAATTGTTATATTTGACAAAAGTAATATTTGACAACTGATCAACAAGTCAAATCACATCAAGTTTTCAATAGAGTTAGTTATTGCGATATATATTTTATATTATTAAAAAATATTAGGTTAGGTTAGGTTAGGTTTTATGACTCATGCCCGGGCTTTAACTACGAGGTCATATCGCCTACTACCAGAGCGCTCTTTCGTCACTCTGGTGGACATGAGCCCGACTCTACTGTGGGAGTCCTAAATTTTGCCTACCCTAAATTTTTTATTCACCTAGGCCAGGGGTCTTTAGCGAGTACCTGACATCGTACAGGCTCGGGACCATCGCTTAACGTCCCATCCGAAGGACGGCGTGCTTAAATTTATTTTACCTTTCAGATAAAATAAACTAAGGGCCTCGGTCGGGTTTCGAACCCACGATCTTGAGCTCAGAAGGCAAGCACGCATACCACTGAGCTACCGGCGCCCTCAAAAAATATTAGGTATATTATTATTATTATTCCTGTTTTGAATAGATATAATATATACAACAACAACTTTTCCATTTTTTTCTGAAATTTAAAACATACTTAATGAGACAGACATATCGGGTATATTCGGGTATATTCTACCATCATCAGTTTCTAAAATTGTTTTATTGTTATAACATTTAATAAGTAATCATTATTACGATCTTCGTCGTTAATTTAACATAAATAACAATTTCTAAATATTTTAAAGTACAAAAATGCTAAATGACCTCATTAATTTGTTTGTTTCTGTATTATTTATATTAAATTACTGACGAACATCTTAATAATGATTACTAATTAAATGTTATAACAATAAAACAATTTTAGAAACTGATGATGGTAGAATATACCCGATATGTCTGTCTAATTATATATGTTTTAAATTTCAGAAAAAATGGAAAAGTAATAAAGTCTATTAAAAATAAAGTGTGAAGTGTTGTTCCCAGAAGAAAGTCAAATACCTACATTAAGTTTTTGTTGTTGACAGTTACCAGTGGCCTCCTGGTTTATTAAAATAACCATCAAGTAAGTTTCTTGTTAGTGTTCTGCAACCTCATGTCATTTTAGTTTTTCATAACTGTTGATAATGTTGGCGAACTCATCTAAGGGTTGAGTAAAAGTCTTTGTTTACTTCAGATTCTTCAAGGTCGCCCCCCCACTCTTCGTCCGGGTTTTTGACTGAGGTCTCCATGAATCAACTTCCAATTGATTTTACATAGAACGCAACTTTCAAAAACCAATATCTCGAAAACTATTGCTCGTACAAGAAAACTAAAAATACCGGAAAACCGAGTTTTTTTGTGAAGAATCTGAAAATCCTAATTGATTTTAGGTAGAACGCAACTTTCAAAAACATATAAACATATTATGTATAATAGAATGCTACCTACTGGTTGTTACTAAATAACCAGACGATAATAACCGTAGCAACTACCTATAGAAAATGTCCGAATCAATTTCTGCGATCTGTTTCGATGCAGTGAAAAGCTAATAAAATAGATAAAAACAAAGCACGTGTTTAAATTTTATATTGTCTAATTCCACAAAAATATATACATAAAGTATACCGGATCTGGCTCAAGCCATCGTCAGCACTAAATTCAATAAGTGAATATAACTGAGTTTTCAATAGTATAAAAAATAATAAAATACAATAAAACAAGAAAAAATATAAATAAAAACCTAAAAATATAATAATAAAATCAAAAAATAAATAAATATAAGGCGCCGGGAGCTCAGAGGTAGCGTGCTAACCTGCTGAGCACAAGATGGGTTAGAAACTCGCTCGAGGTCCTTAGTTATTTTACAAGGGAGGTGAAAATATCTTCAACACGCCACCGTTCAGATGGGAAATTAGGAGATGGTCCCGAGCTGTGCGATGTCAGGTATTCATTAATGACCCCTAACCTAGGTGAATAAATCTAGGTAGGCAAAATTTAGGACTCCCAGAGTAGAGTGAGGCTCATGTCCACCAGACTGACGAAAGAGCGCTCTGGTAGTAGCTGATATGACCTTGCAATTGAAGCCCAGGCATGAGTCATAATAACTAGCTAAAACAGTAAGAAACAATAGTAAAAAAAAAATATTTTTATAAGAAATAAAAGTTATATGATATAATATCGGAATAGAAAAAGAAAAGAAAATGTATAAATACTCTATATAATATAAATACACAATATATTGTATTAATTTAGTGACGTTAACAGAGGTGAGAATTTGAAACGATTTCGGCCTCTTTCACAAAAATGGAAATATTTTATTCTCGTTGCTTCGATGATATCTTTTGCGAATGTAGATTTTGTCAGTTTTTCGTTATTTCAGACGTTTTTGACTTGTTCTTTAAATTTCATCCTGTTTGGCCTATATAATCTACACGATTCTATTTTAATTTTATCTTTAGTTTGATTTATGTAAATGATTAATCATACATTTTATGGTTAGGTTAGGTTTTATGACTCATGCCCGGACTTTAACTTTAGGTCATATCGCCTACTACCAGAGCGCTCTTTCGTCACTCTGGTGGACATGAGCTCGACTCTACTGTGGGAGTCCTAAATTTGGTCTACACTGAATGTTTATTCACTTAGGGCAGGGGTCTTTAATGAGTATCTGACATCGCACAGGCTCGAAACCATCGCTTAATATCCCATCCGAAGGACGGCGTGCTTTAGTTTATTTTACCTCCCAGATAAAATAAACTAAGGACCTCGGTCGGGTTTCGAACCCAAGATCTTGAGATCAAAAGGCAAGCAAGCCACTGAGCTACCGGCGCCCTCTCTTTATAATATAAATACCCAATATATTGTATTAATTTAGTGACGTTAACAGAGGTGAGAATTGAAATGATTTCAGCCTCTTTCGCAAATACTTTATTCTCGTTGCTTCGATGATATATTTAGCGAATTTTTCGTTTTTCGTTATTTCAGATGTGTGTTTTTTGACTCGTTCTTTAAACTTTCGTCCTGTTTGGCCTATATAATCTACACGATTCACATTCTATTTTAATGTTATCTTTAGTTTGACTTATGAGATGATTATTCATACACTTTATGTATTTATTTTTGTGGAATTGGACAATATAAAAGTAAAACAAGTTCTTTATTTATTTACTTTATAAAAGATGTTATTTTTTAAAATGAGTTTTGTAGATGGAAAGAACCGTATATTTTCGTTTAAAAATACTGAATATGTTCATTTAATTTTCTTGTATTTTAACACCCTTTGCTATATAAAAAAATGTACTAATTAACGTCGGGAAGGCAGAATACTAATTAGAGAGTAACAAAGCTCTTTTGCCTTTGCGTGTGACCTGGAAAGATATCCACATTCGATAACGCAAAAATCACTGTTTGTACAAACAGAACCTTCTGGGAAATCGTCGATACATCGTTCTATGGAGAATATGAAAGCTGTTAAGGTTATTGTTTTGTTATAACGACCAACAAAATAATACTTTTGGCTCGGTTTTGTGATGTCTTTGATAAATTATTAAAGTAAATGTTAAGAAGGATTAAAATAAACTAATAAAAGTGGAGAGGAAGACATCTTAGGTAGAGTGCATGAATACTGGTTTTACGTTTCTCGCTACTTAACTAAAAAAAAAAAAAAAGAAAAAAAAATGGTTAATCATATATATGATTAACCATTTTTTTTTTTCTAGAAAAAACAACGATTTAAAAAAAATAAATAAAATAAACGAAAAGTTTTGTGTTCGATGAGTGCAAAAAATTAGATATATTGTTAGATTGCCTAGTAGCAGAGAGCTCTTTCGTCACTCTGGTGGACATGAGCCCGACTCTACTGTGGTAGCCTACCTAGGTTTATTCACCTGGGGTAGGAGTCTTCTTTAACGAGTACCTCACATCGTACAGGTACATCGCTTAACGACCCATCTAAAGGACAGCAGGCCCAAGGTTTTTTAATCTCTCAGTTAAAAAACCTGAGAATCAAAATATATATATAATTGAGGAGTTTGGAGCCAGAGCGGACCAACTGGTTGAAACTGAACAGGTAGAAAATGGCAATTGAAAATTGAGTACATTTTGTTTATCTCCATAAATGGGCCCCAAATATTTATTTATATTTGAAATTTTAGAATAGTATTGGATGAATGATCCCTTCTTTCGCAGGATGTCAAAAATAAGGTAGTCTGACCTCTCACAGATTTTTTATTTAAGTAAGCTAGCCGGCTTTCGAGGTTTCCCTCATCATCAGGCAGTCTACAAAAGAACCATCCTTAATATGTAATATAAATAGCAAATAAATAATTAAAAACACAATTTTTGATAAAACATACCTGATAAAAAATTTGAATAAACTAAATAATAAAAATAAATAAATAAAAATCTACAACAAACATTAACAATTTAAAATATCATGGATGGGGACAGACGAGTTATTCCTGTCCACCATCTGAGTCACAACTGGGAGAACGGTGTACGTGAGACTGGACAAACCTCCCATCCCCTTTCTAGAGTTGAGGAGGGGGGACTCTCTCTTCCTCCTTTCCAATTTGATTTCGATACTTTCCAATGTATCCATCTTTCTACCTTTTTGGACATGATGCAGTAATGAGACTGAACCGGCCTCATGTCCTGTGTTCTGGAGGTGTTGGAAAAATTCAGAGTCGCCCCTCCTCAAATGCTCCCTCACTCTAGTCCTCAGCTTCCGGCCCGTCTGCCCAAGATAAAAACATTCACAGTCTTTACAAGTAATCCTGTACACGCCGGATTTGTCAGGGAGGTCCACACGATCTTTGGTTTTTGAGAGCATCCCCTTAAGAGAAGTCCTACTTTTGAAACCCACATTCACGTCATCTCCCTTTATTATCCGAGATAATTTCTCAGAGAGTCTGGGGAGGTACGGCAGAACACACCAGCCACCCCCGCCATCCCTCTCCTTAGTTTGGTTACACCCTCCGTACACTGACGTTACCATTTTCTCCTCCGTCTTTCTTTTCAATATACGTTCTACCAGGTCGGTTGTGTAACCATTAACGACGGCGAGGTGTCTGATGTGCTCCAACTCTCTTTCGTAGGAGTCACGGGAAACAGGGAGTTTGAGTAGTCTGTCTATGAAAGAGTGAAATGCTGCATGTTTATGTTTTGTGTGATGAGATGAACTGTTTGGTATTAATGTTTCTGTACTGGTGGGTTTCCTGTAAATGTCGAAGGTGTAGCTCTTGTCCTGTTTTGTGATTTGTAGATCTAAATAATTGATACTATTGTTTTGTTCTAGTTCTATGGTGAATTTTATAGTGTCTGTAAGTGAGTTTATGTAGTCGTGTAAGCTGTTTAGTTCAGTATTGGTTCCCGTGAACTCCACCAAAATATCATCCACGTACCTCGTCCAGAGCGCTATTTTGTGGAAATGTGGGTTTCTGGGGTTCATTATAAACTCCCTCTCCAACCAATCCATGTAGACCTCCGCTGCTAGAGGACTAAAGGGGGAGCCCATGGGTGTTCCCATTTTTTGGTGATAAAATTTATCCTTAAATTTGAAATAATTTTGTTCTAGACATTTATGGATGAATGATCCCTTTTTGTGTTCTATAAAGTTTTTGAAGGCCGTATAATCCATTGTGACTTTGAAAATATATGCACAAAACACTTGTGGACTAAACTTAAAGTGCTGCTATCTATCACTGAAGTGAAGAAACTAAGTGATCCACATTGGTTTTGAAAAAGGGAACCTATGCCATCAGGATGGTAATAACTCATTTTCCGAAAAATTGTGGGTTGGTCCGCTCTGGCTCCAAACTCCTCAATTGATTGTATATAAACTTCTATTATGTAGAATTCGCAATGGCGCCGGTAGCTCAGAGGTAGCTAGCGTACTAAGCTCAAGATCGTGGGTTCGAAACCCGGCCGATGCCCTTAGGTTTTCCATCTGAAATGTAAAAAACGTTGAGCACACCGTCCTTCGGATGGAAAGTTAAGCAATGGTCACGGGGTTGTGCAACAGCGATTACTCTTTACTGACCCCTCCCTACCCTTGGTAAAGAAACCTGAGTAGGCAAAATTTAGGACTCCCACAGTAGACTCGGACTCATGTCCAATGGCGATGAAGAACTCTCCCAACATACATCAGACACAGTTAATTTCCATGCTCAATTTTCACTTGCAAACAGCTTTTGGTTGGTTGGTTTATTTGGGGCGAACAACTATCTAGGTTATTTTCGCCCTACCTTGTTATATTCCTTGTCCTTACTGAATCAGGGCACTCTTTATACAAATGACGGATATAAGGACAATGAGCCTAAAACGTCTATGGTGGGATCCCTCAGGAGGCCAGGGGGACCGAGGGAGAGCAAAGCACGAGACCCAGGGACACCCAACGAACGGACAGGCCAGCCGGGGGGCAACAACACTGCCGGGCCACTCTTTCTTATGTATTATTGTATGCAAGCATTAGACTTAATTGTGGAGACAGCGAGACTTGATGATGAGGATGTGCATGTGAGGAATGTCGACCAAAATCTCCAAGTCCGGGACTTTGCAGTACAGAGGCCCCGGTGGAGCTGCTCCAGGCCATCCACCCGAGGACCCCACATAAGACCCGACTCGGGCCCCCGCCCGCAAGAGCACTGTTTAGGTCCTAATCAACTGACATAGTAACATACTCGTATAGTCGCCTAATGATCACAATCAGACGAGTTGAGTTCAAATTCTTTGATAATATTTATTCTGGATTACAAACAGCTGTTAATACAATAATGCTAACCTACATCTGTTAAACACATAGACACTAATTTTTGACACATTTTGACGTCTTAACTGAACACTACAACGAGGTGTGCAATACATTCTGCTGTTTGCAAAAACTGAGCCGAGTCAGTCTAAACTTATTGAATCATATCGTTAATGTGGTCGGTTAACATACAAGTGGTGCATTTGAAATGGGGCATATAAACCGGTTTGTGATCACTTGATGGAACCGTAGGATTTTTTTTTTTTTTTCTTTGCCCGGATTTTTACATTTGAAATTGAAAAATTCTATTTTGCGCGAGAATTTTGTCTCTCAATTTATTTGAATGGGGATTTCGTTTTTGGTGATTATTCCTCCGTGGTATGTTCGATTTCAGATTTTTTTAGTAGTAAACCATCGTTGCAATGTGATCGGTAAAGGGGTTTAGGAGGAGTACGAGTACAACGAAATACATGAGTCGCCTAAGAAAGAGCTTCGTAAACTCAGCTCAATTAAGTAAATGTTACAAATATTATTTTCATTGTGAAAGTTCCTATTCTTGAAGAAAATTTCAAGGGTGCCTTAGAGCCAAGAAGCCCGGGCTCGAATCTTGATGTCAGTAACTCATAATTTATATTCCTGCCTATTGATGTTTAGATGGGGTCCCCATTCCTCCTTTTATGACGCCCGAGGCGGCATTAAATCAATGGACAATACCCGGATTAGCCGGAGGCCAGTAGGAAGGCTTATTAATAATAATATTATTACATAATGTGCATATTAGATATAATTTACGATAAGCCTGCCATTAATATTGATATCCCTTAATATTGATGGCGTATTCCTCTATGGTCCTGCAAAAAAATTTAATGGGAAGAGTAACATGCCAGATGGAATTTATATAACATGTTCCATAAAATTTCGTTCAGTGGTTCTCGAGTCAGGCCTATGACAAAGATTTAGGGAACAAACAAGGAACAAAACGCAAAATTGTGAAGGAAAACCCAGAAATATGTTATTTTGGTGTTTATATATTTGAATTTTATTTATATGACATGATTAATTCTGATCTATGTATGTTGTTACAGGGTTCTTGACCGCCCTCAGTAGTCCGGGCGAGCAGCAAAACGGACAATGAGAAAAGGAACAGACAACGGATGCTGTTGATAATCAATAGTAGACGTACATAGAATCGTCTGAATCGTCATATTAAATATCGTGTCGATACATTCGTTACATCGAAAGTTATTGGGGTTTTTTGAGTTGTGCCCCCTTTCTCTGAAAATTGATAAATAGATATCATCTTTAAGAGGTTCTCACTCCCATCATCAGTAGCTATAACTTATAAAGACATAAATTATAGGTTAGTTGGTATTTTTGTAATTGTTAAACTAAAATATAATTTACAATTACTGACGAACCTAACAATGTTATAATGATTAATAGAGTCGACAGTATCTTTTGAATGTTGAAGGAAATCGAGGTTCTGTCGTGTAGTGAGTGCATACTGGACACCGTCACTATACACATCCACTCAAGTCATTATAAGGCTCTGAAGAAGAGAATAAATAGTTTTCGAAACGTTGACCAAATTTGGCATTTTTCTTTTACACGACAGAACCTCGATTTCCTTCAACATTAACGATGTTATTTTTAATAATTGTATGTAAAATATTTTTAGGTACTGTTGATGGGAGTACTTCCCGAAACGTCTGTAATTGCTAGGTTATAAAAAAACAAAAAAATAAATAGAAGAAATGTAGAGTTAATTAGTTATTATGACTCATGCCCGGGCTTTAACTACATATCGCCTACTACCAGAGCGCTCAAATTGCTTACTACCAGAGCGCTATTTCGTCACTCTGGTCCAACTCTACTGTGGGAGTCCTAAATTTTGTCTAACCTAAATTTTTATTCACCTAGGGCAGGGGTCTTTAACGAGTATCTAACATCGTACAGGCTCGGGACCATCGCTTAACCTCCCATCCGAAGGACGGCTCGCTTAAGTTTATTTTACCTCCCTACAGCTACCGGCGCCCTCGAGAAATGATCATAAATATGAATATAATTGTATATGTGTATCCAGAACCCCCTAAGGACGACACCTATTGATTTACAGCCCAATACTATATACAAATTATGTGTAGATATATCCATTACAGTAACTGGCATTTTTTTGTTATGCCTCACTAATCCCGCCTTCCCGTATAGGCTAAAAATGAATAGATGTCGTCCCCTTGGGGTTCTGAATACATATATAAAATTTTGTATGGATGTATTAATTGTATTGGGAGTATTCGTGTCCACAAACACACAGACAGACAGACCTTTTTTTTTATTTTTAAAATTTTTAAAGTTTGGAAATTATGAAATTTCGTCGAAACTCAACATTGAATTTCTGACAAATTACATACCTTCTCCTATACTTTGTACTCGGATAGTGAAAGAGCTTGTGATTTTAGAGAGAACACGATTCAGAACCTAACTGCACTATTTTTATCACTTCCCCCATGCTTAGTCAAAACGACAAAATGTGTATTAGTGGGTAGAGGGGTGCAGTTTCTAAGCTGATGTATTCCTAAAGATCTACAAATTCCTAACAACGTGAATATAAAAATTAAAATTGAAGAAGAAGTTTCAGGTAGAAAGAAGAAAGACGGAGAATGGAAGACATGTGTGCGGAGAAGAGATTGTGAAGAAGTTTTCTCATTTGTCACCGGGACTGTTGGAGCATGCCCTAATGCTGGATTCATATATTGACAAAGTGTGAACCGACATTAGCTGGGGCGGGGGTGTGCATCTACCTGAGATCTGTTGTCGAGAGCCCTTCAGCTAGTTACACGCTCCGCTGCATCTCGATACGTCCATTCATACTTCGCCTCATTCACAGTCACACCTGGGCCCTCTCTCTCTCTCTCTCCCTCAGCCTGACTTAGGCTCCTATTAGCATCCGAATTACAACTTTTTTTTTTTCAAAATAGAAGAGTGTCTAGTAAACCTTCAGGTTACTCGGATTATAATAAGAAGATTATAACGCTTTGGAGACCTCACAGAGATCATTTCATGACAAATAGGAACCACTTCATCAATCTCTAATCTCTGTGAGGAATACTTGTTGAAAGATACGTTTATATTCAAAGAGATACCGACGAGAAAGTTGGATAAGACATATTAGATGAGCCTTTACGTCTAGCCCTGGAGGAAGAGATGCGCGGACAGTCCAGACCGCGTTGCGGGGACATAGTCCAGGAATGGATAGTGGAGGAATGGCAACAGCGGTGGTCACGATCATCGGATGGCCGAACGACCTACGCATATTTCCCGGAAATCCGGGTACGTCTGGACTCTACTTGGATACTGCCTGACCACTGGATGTCCCAGATACTATCAGGTCACGGAGATTTCAACTCCAAGCTGTTCTTCTTTAAGAGGAAGAACAACCCGAACTGTTCGTGCGGCGGGGTCGAGACTGCGGAGCACGTGGTCCTCGAATGTCCGCTGTACGACGGGCCTAGGGTGGAGTTGATACGCGGGACAGGATCGTATCTGGGACTTGACCTACGGCAGCTGGTGACGGAAAAAAAAAAAAAAAAGGATAAGACATATTCCGCATTATGTAGAATGCATCTGTAATGCAACTTAATGTAGAAATGTTCCATTGTGATACGGCTTGTCGAGCAAAAACAGTTGTCGACGAATCGCCGGCTATGTACTTCCCCAACACAAATTAATCAATTACATTTTCGCTTTCTCTCCAAAGCCAATGGACCATTCGCACAAATACTCAATATGTGACCATAATGGCTGACGACGCCGGTAGCTCAGAGGGAACGTGCTAGCACACTGAGCTCAAGATTTGCTTTTTTTTATCTGAGAGGTTAAAGAATCTTCGGTATGTCGTCCTTCGGATGAGGCCAAATTCAGCCAAATCGGCCAAAGGAAAGGGGAGATTGGGGGGAGGTTTAACATAAAAACTCTAACTGCCGTAGTAATCATTGTATTTACATTAAATTTCATGTGTATATTAAAAGCCGCATAAGGAGGACACCTATCAATTTTCAACGGAATCAGCTGTTAAACGTGACTTACATAATGGCTGAGGGAACGTGCTAGCATACTGAGCTCAAGATCGCGGCCCCTAGGTTTTTTTTTATCTGAGAGGTGAAAGAATCTTCAGTATGTCGTCGTTCGGATGAGGCCAAAGAAAAGAGGAGATTAGGGGAATGTTCAACATAAAAACTCTAATAACTGCCGTAGTAATGATTGTATTTACACGTTTAGTTAATTTAAGTTTAATTTTATTAAGTTTTAATTTATTAGTCACGTTAAACGAAGGTCCTCATTACATCGGCAGTTATTGGAGTTTTTGAGTTGACCTCTACCCTCCCTTCGGCTGATTTCGTTGAAAATTGATAGGTGTCGTCCTTATAAGGCTTTGAATATACACAAGAAATTTCGTGTAAATACAATCATTACTACGGCAGTTATTAGAGTTTTTATGTTAAACCTCCCGCTAATCTCCCCTTCCCTTTGGCCGATTAGGCTGAATTTGGCCTCATCCAAAGGACGACATACTGAAGATTCTTCCAATTTTAATTATTATTTATTATAATTTCATTTTATTAAGTTTTCATTTATTAATCACGTTAAACGAGGGTCCTGAGCCTAGGGTGAATCAACCTAAGTAGGCAAAATTTAGGACTCCAAGTCGAGCCGACAGGGAAGGGGTAAGAGCATTGAATGCATAGGTCCCTAGGTGTACACACCATCCCTCCCAATATATCTACATTATGACTTATGAATCCTCATACTATATTTTGTATCGATACATTCATTACATCGGCAGTTATTGGAGTTTTTGAGTTAACCTCTACCCTCCCTTCGGCTGATTTCGTTGAAAATTGATAGGTGTCGTCCTTATAAGGCTTTGAATATACACACGAAATTTCATGTAAATACAATCATTACTATGGCAGTTATTAGAGTTTTTATGTTAAACCTCCCCCTAATCTCCCTTTTCCTTTGACCGATTTGGCCTTAGGTCCTACGGGAATGGATACACATATAACATTTTGTGTCAATACATTCAATTCTATCGGGAGTAATGGTATTCACAAACAGAGACACAGACAGCATTTTTTCATTTTTGGAATCAGGAGGTCGGAAAAATTAGAAATTCCGTTGAGAACTCCGCATCGAATTTCTGACCGATTACAATACCTATGTACTTCGTATAGCTAGGTAAGTGAAAAAGGGAAGAAAATGTTTTAAAAATATTTCAGAACACACAAATTCCTAACTGTAAAAACATGGGGATTTCCCAGTTAATTCCTTCCTTACATTGAATTGAACATTGAGTAGAAAATGGTTTAAAATGTCTTGCGTAGGCAGTGAGAAATTTATATTTACGCTAAGCGGCACCGGACTCAAAAATATTGAAAACATGAACTTATAAAATCATGTAACTTCAAATTACTAACCTGCTTAAAGTTGCACCGCGCGGGGCCGGTTAACCTGCTGGATCTTAATTAAATGAAAACGACTAGAAGCTCTACCGAGGAAATCTTTTCTGATAATTACTTGTTTTTGTGAGACATGCCCGGGCTAAGATCATAGCCTATTAACGGAAGCCATATGACCTTCTTCGCTCTGAATGACATGAGCCCGATTAACGACCCAACCGAAAGACGGCGTGCTAAAGATTATTGTTTTACCAACCATATAGTACTTATTAGTTAGTTATTATGACTTCTGCCCGGGCTTTAACTACGAGGTCATATCACCTACTACCAGAGCGCTCTTTCGTCACTCCGGTGGACGTGAGCCCGACTCTATTGTGGGAGTCCTAAAACCATAAATTTTTATTCACTTAGGGCAGGGGTCTTTAACGAGTACCTGACATTGTACAGGCTCCCATCCGAAGGACGACGTGCTTAAGTTTATTTTACCTCTCAGATAAAATAAACTAAGGGCCTCGGCCGGGATAGTACTTATTATTTTTTTCATTCAAAACATGAATAGTGTGACTCATCATACTTGCCTATTTAGATTATATTAAGAAAATCGCGAAACCCAGTCGAGGCCATTGGGTTTTTTATAAAAAAACTTGAACATGCCATCCTTCGGATGAGATATTAGGAGATGGTCCCGAGGTTGACCACAGGTAGGCAATATTTAGGACTCCCACAATTGAGTCGGGCTCTTATCCTCTAGTAGGCAATATGACCTCATAGTTAAACCCCACGAATGTGATACAAAAACAAACAATTCTACAATGAAAGGTTACTCTAGGAAAGTAAAAAACCGCATCAATTACAATAAATAAGTTTTACATATAATTAAACAAATTATACATGTCTGACAATGAGGTCCATACTTTCTCATTACACATAAAATATTAAAACAAACACTACTTACTTCTAACTTTGTATACTGCTACATACATTATCAATATCAGGCTTGTATCTAAAATATTATTTTAGAATACGGATATGTTCTCTACAATTAAAAAATAATTATCAAAAGTTTATAATGATCATAATGTTGTCATTCTTCAGTAGTAATATCAAATCATAAAGAATATTACACAAATGAAAAAATAAAATAGTCTTGATATTTTACAAAATATAATTAATATCAGAGTTTTTAGTATTCTAAAATTTAATCCTTAAATAAATATTGCACTTATTATTTAACACTTATTTTAGTTTTTAATTATAACTATATTAATTATTTATATTTAATCTTTCCATCGTTCTAGGAAAAAGGCTGACTAGTATATGACAATAGACAACACATCAAAGTATGTATATTTCTATATATATATATCTGAAATTTGAAACGCAACTTTCATCTATAAAATTATTTATTTTTGAAATTCGGAAATCTTTATTGTGGTTGGATTAATGTCCACCTTATTGTACATCATAAAGTAAATATGAGGAGTTTGGAGCCAGAGCGGACCAATTGGTTAAAACTGAACAGGAAGAAAATGGCAATTGAAAATTGAGTACATTTTGTTTATCTCCATAAATGGGCCCCAAATATTTATTTATATTTGAAATTTTAGAATAGTATTGGATGAGTGATCCCCTTTTGAGACGAAAAAGAATTTTGAGCGCCATCATATCAATCAAGAAATTCCAACTTGGAATAATCTTGTGACATACATACAGCACCAGACTCATGTTTTGGAGGTCTCTCAGACCACTCAGCAGATCAAACTGAACCCTAGGATTCAATTTTCTGTTGGGAAGAAGACTTTATTACCAGCCAATAGGTTCGCCAAACGAGGATTTGTATCGACATCAGCGCAGTCGCCTACTAATGCCTGCCCTGTCTGCAAACTTCATCATACTATTTATAAGTGTCCTGACTTTCTTCAATTGAAGCCACATCAGCGCCAAGAACGGGTTCAAGCCCTCAGGCTGTGTTTCAATTGTCTTAAAGGGACCCACTTACAGCCTAGATGCTCTTCCATGACATCATGCCTCACATGCGGTGCTCGCCATCACACTTATTTACATTCCAGTAGTTACCCATCTAGATTCAATACCATTATGAAGTCTTCTGAGCCCAGCACTGCGGCAGTTGATGCAGCTTTACATGCCTATAATCCACAGTCTCAAACAAGCTTCAAAACTGTGTTATTAGGTACTGCTTTAGTACATATACAGGACTATCTAGGTGAGTATCAGACCATCCGAGTATTGATCGATTCTGGGGCGCAAACATCTTTCGTCACGGCAGCATGTGTACAACGTTTGGGGTTACGTATTAAAAAATGTAATTTCCCTGTTGTAGGCCTAGGTCAGCATATTGTAGGTGACACTAAAGGGATGACCAGTTGTCGCATCAAGCCTCGAGATTCTGACCAACCGCAGTTCCAAGTGGAGGCAGTCATATTACCTGAAATCACATCTAACATGCCAGGTACAAGTATTCCTTGTAATATTTATGATAAGTTTAAGCACCTGCCATTAGCTGATCCGAACTTCTGTACGTCAGCTCCAGTTGATTTCCTCATAGCCGCCGACCTTTTTCCTCATGTCTACGATGGTCAACGAATTGTACCAGGGTCAGAATACCCTGCTGCCTTGCACAGCATTTTTGGGTGGGTTATCACAGGAAAGATCGAACCTTGCTCTTCGCCATCTTCCCCTGTGACATCTCTTCATTCTACCTACAATTTTCAGTTGGACGAAATTTTGAAACATTTTTGGGAAAGCGAAGAACCTCCTACGCTGCCAATAATCAATGAGGATAATATGAGGTGTGAGGAGATTTTTACTAATTTACATTACAGACAAACCGATGGACGTTATGTTGTTCCTTTGCCCTTCTCAACTTCCAGACTCCCAACATGGACTGGAAGCTCTTACAGCTCTGCGCTGACTCGCTTGTTCGCTGTGGAACGTCGCCTTGCCCGACATCTTGACCTCAAGCGAGCTTACCAAGATTTTCTCGACGAATATGAAACACTTGGTCACATGACCCAGGTGCCTGAATATTCTCGTCTTGGTAACCCCCAATCTTATTTTATACCGCACCATGCTGTTTGTAAAATCTCTAGTTCTACGACTAAATTAAGAGTGGTGTTTGATGCCTCTTGTAAGTCTTCTAACCAGCCATCATTAAACAGCTTACTCTTAACTGGTCCCAAATTACAACGGGACATTGTTGATATTATTTCTCGTTTTCGATTACATCCTTATGTTTTCACTTCAGATATATCTAAAATGTACCGGCAGATCATAATCCGTCCAGAAGACAGGTTGAATCAACACATCTTGTGGCGACGGTCCCCTGAGGAGCCCGTCAAGGAGTATGAACTCAATACTGTTACCTATGGCCTTTCTGCGTCACCGTATCTCGCTCTTCGTACTCTTCAACAACTCGCCAACGACGAAGGTGCGCGATTCCCTCAAGCCGCCAAGGTCCTATTGCAGGATGTTTACATTGATGATGTCCTCACTGGAGCTTCTACCGTGGAGGACGCCCAGAACCTCAAACGAGACCTTATCAACTTGTTTCAGGCTGGAGGATTTCATCTTCGCAAATGGAGCAGCAACTGCCCCGAACTGATTCGTGACATCCCAAACGATCACCATGAGACACCATTATCATTTGATCCTGACGGCCATGAAGTGATAAAGGTACTAGGTCTGCAGTGGAACGCCACCACCGATGCGTTTTCCTACGATCTGGCTGAGATCCAACCTACATGCACCAAGAGGTCAATACTTTCGCATATTGCTCGTACATACGACCCTCTCGGCTGGCTGTCTCCAGTTATTTTCAGATCCAAGTGCCTCATACAACATCTTTGGCGTCTAGGGATCGGATGGGATGAACAGGTGCCTTCCTACTTGACAGATGAATGGACTTCTTACTGCGAGCAGTTGCATCATCTATCTAGTATTCAGATTCCACGCTATATACTACAGCCAAACAGCACGTCATCCTGTTTAGTTGGATTCTGTGATGCGTCAGAGCGTGGGTACTGCGCAGTGGTGTATCTAGTTACTGTTGGAGAAATTAATAGCACAAGCCATCTCCTTATGGCGAAGTCCAAGGTAGCTCCCCTCAAGACATTAACTGTACCTCGGTTAGAATTGTGTGGAGCCTTGCTTCTTAGTAAACTTTTGAAATTTCTCTTGTCAACATTTGAAAATGTCATGACTCTGTCTAGTATCTTTGCCTTAACGGATTCTACGACTGTCTTGTCATGGCTAAAGACGTCACCCCATCTCTTGAAAACATACGTTGCCACTAGAGTTACTCTTATTCTTGAAACACTCTCACCTACTTCGTGGCATCACGTACCCTCCGAATTAAATCCGGCAGACTGTGCTTCTCGAGGATTGCAGCCCAAACACCTCGTGAAACATCATCTGTGGTGGACAGGGCCTCCATGGCTCACTTCACACTCTTCTAATTGGCCGATTTATTCACCTTTTGACTTGCCACCTCATCTTCCCGAGCTGAAGAATTTAACCACTGTTAACTCGTTTGTCCAAACCTCATGCAGTTCTTGGGACATATTAGAGAAGTATTCCTCTCTTTCAACACTCCAACGAGTAACAGCTTGGTGTTGGCGGTTCAAATCTAATCTCAGATTGCCGTCTGATCAACGATGTCGAGGCCCGTTGACCTGTTTGGAACTTAATAATGCTCTGCCCTTCATTATTAGAGGCGTCCAGCTAGAACATTTTCAGCAGGAGCTTTTAGCGATTTCGAAAAATCAGGATTGTCACGCTTCCATTCAACGCCTCCATCCGTTCGTCGACTCCGTGGGTCATTTGAGGGTGGGGGGCATACTCAAACATGCCTCGCTCCCTGAAGCCTCTATTTACCTTTTCATTTTGAAGGAAAGCAAGCGGCGCCCCGCAAGGACATCGTATTTCCTTATTGGGGCCCCCCTTCTAGCCGTACCGGAGCACAACATTCAAGAACTCCAAATGAACCACCTCAACCGATGGCAACTGATCCTGCGCTCCAGTCAGCATTTCTGGATTCGGTGGTCCCGCGATTATTTGCATACCCTCCAGCAGAGATGCAAATGGTTCACCGCCCCACCAGATCTGAAGATTGGCGATCTGGTTCTGCTTGTCGAGGCGAAGACTCCGCCCCTGCAGTGGCGCCTCGGAAGAGTGCAGGAGGTTCACCGAGGACAGGACGGTGTAGTGAGAGTTGCTACTGTTCGCACCTCTCAAGGGACCTATCTTCGCCCTGTGGTGAAGCTCTGTCCCCTGCCTACACCGTAATTCCCAATTCTTCCTTCCTCCTTCCTTTCCTTTCCTTTCCTTTCCTACTTTCCCTTTTTTTTTTTTGTTTTTTTATTTCTTTTATCTAACCGCCGGTGGTTATTTTTTATTTTTGAAGAGTTCTTTTATTTTTTTGTACTTATTATTTGACTAGAAATCCCAAGCGTGATTTCGGTGGGGGGTATGTTGAGGCCTGGCATTTCCCTATTCCTTCCCCCCCCCCCCCCCCCCCCTCCCCTGCCTTGTAGTGAGTGTACATCGCAGCGCCACTAGGCCCGTTGCAGCTAGCGCAATCTATCTATGAGAGGGGAGCGGACCTGAACTATCATCAGTAGTTGTTGATCATCTGACTGGATCCCTCGCTGATCTGTTGAACATCAATTGTTGACCATCTGACCTGGTCCCTCACCTAACCTTGACCTCGTTCACCCATGCCGTGAGTAGAGGCCATGCTTTCATTTTTACCTTTTTTTATATACAGTCCACTTTTATCAGTTATACATACACCCGGCGTGTACAGTGTTCTATAAAGTTTTTGAAGGCCGTATGATCCATTGTGACTGAAAATATATGCACAAAATATTTGTGGACTAAACTTAAAGTGCTGCTATCTATCACTGAAGTGAAGAATCTAAGTGATCCACACTGGTTTTGAAAAAAGGGAACCTATGCCAACATCAGGATGGTAATAACTCATTTTCCGAAAAATTGTGGGTTGGTCCGCTCTGGCTCCAAACTCCTCATATATTAATGAAGATGAACCTTCGAGAAAAAAAAATGTCGTCGGTGAATCATCTGTTATGTATTTCCCCAGTAAGAATTAATTTATAAAGTTTTCGGTTTTCCTCCAAAGCCCATGGATCGTTTGGGATAAAATTCATTAAATGGACAGTTATTAGGCTATTCAAGTCAAGCCCATTTTCTCTGGTACCCCTTTCCCTTCTACTGATAGATCGCGAAAAATTCTTATGGGGTTTTGTATTTAAATACAAAATTTCATGTCGATACACTCATTACATCGGCAGTTATTGGGATTTTTGATTTTCCCACCCCTCTGATCCGTCCCCTTCGGCTGATTCCAATAAAAATGTATCATCCCTATAGAGTTTTGAATTTACATATAAAATTTTGTGTCAATATATTCATTACAGTTTTTGTGCTAAACCTCCCCCCCCCCCCCCCCCCCCCCTTTCTACCCCCATCCCCTTTTGCGGATTTGGCAAAAAATCAATAAGTGTTGTCCTTTGAGAGTTCTGGATACACAAATAAAATTTTTTGATGTCGATAAATTCATTCTATCAGGAGTTATCGAGTTCACAAACACAGACCGAAAGAAGTTTTCTTAAATTTTTGGAATCAGGAGATTGGAAAACATGAAATTCCGTTCAAAACATAACTTACTTCATATTTCGTATAGCTTGAGAAGTAATAAAAAAAACTCTATTCATTTCTAAAGTGTACAACAAATATTAAAAAATATATAAATCAGATCCAATAATAATTTTGGTTATTTGAATAGTACGATACTAATACTACTCTCGATATTTCAAATTGATATGGATTTGTAAATATTAGTTCACATTTTCTATTAAAAATCCTTTGTGTAAAACATATACTTATACTTTTTAAATTATTCATCAGCCGATAACTTTCTACAATTATCTATTTTTATTTATCTAAACAGATATTACAGAAATATTTCATTATGTTTTCTTACTTTGTACGAAGAAATGTTCCCATTTATCATAAATACAAATTATTTTATCAATAATAATACATATAATATATTATACACAAATATAAACAAATGCTCATCGCAGAAATTATAACTTATGTACACAATAATATTTTAAATAACAAAAACAAAGTGCTTTGTTAATTATACTATTTTTAAAGTAACAGTTTTACAATTATATAATAAGTTGGTGAGGTAAGAGGTAGGGTAACTACAATTTACATTTTTTCAGTCTATGACAAAAATATTTACAACATTCTAGTTATATCACTCAGAGTACGACATATAAAACAATTATAAATATATAGGGTAATATAGACGTTGAGGTGCACGAAAATGTTCAAAAGGCAGAAAAAGGAGGAGAAGAATGGCATTCAAAATGTTTTGGAATGGAAATGAGACGCAATGATGCAATGGACTGCACTACAGTGCATTTCATGATGTAGCAATAGTGAAATTTTTATAAATTATCAACTAAGAGTGTCCGTGGTCATAACTGGGGCATAGAGAGCGTTTATTTACGGAAGTATACAAATTATTATATATAATAATACGTGGAGGTCGGTAGCTCGGAGGCCTTAGATTTTTTATCTGGGAGAGTATGCCGTCTCTCGGATAGAATGTTAAATTGGTCCTGAGCCTGGACGATGTCAGTTACTGTTTAAACCCCAATCCTAGGCTACTAAACCTGGGTAGGCAAAATTTAGTACTCCCATAGTAGATCCGGGCTCATGTTCACCAGAGCGACGAAAGAGCCATACGAGACAATGTATGAATTCTTATGATTGGGTATAGTCACCGGTGATCACTGTAAAATTGGTGAATGTAAGAAATAGTTAATTATTTACTTTCATCGGTTATAAAATACAACCATCAATTTCGAATATTCACTGTCAGCGACGGATTTAGGCTAGGCTTGCGAGGCCCGGGCCTAGGGCGCCAAAATTTGAAGGGCGACTAAAAATTAAAATCTTGGTTTCTCTTTTCTCCGGTGACTGAAAGACCAGTATAAAAGAGTAAAAAACTATTTGCGTGGAAGTACGGATCAAGACAGACTTAATGCACTTGCATTATTGTCCATCGAAGCACAGTTGATGCATGAAATTGATTATGATAATATCATTGATCTTTTCGCACGAGCCAAAGCAAGAAGAAAAAAAGTATACAAATGTAATTTATTTTTTATTTGAGAATTTTATTAATAATGTTATGCGAAAAAATCAAAGAATAAAGTATCTGGTATATAATCCAAGGGGTTAGTTCCGCCAATAAATATATATTACTGTAGTCATACCTTTCGGTGGAAGCCGTCGTCACTGGCCGCAGGTCGAGCACTTTCGATGTGAAGACATTATCTTCAGCGCTCGCCCACAGTACTCGACCAGCAGCCAGGGACGACGATTTCCACCGAAAGGTATGACAACAATAATAAAGTATCTTTTTCATACTTTTATTATCACATTTTTCATTATGGCCAAGGGTGCAATCTAACTTATATCCGCCTCTGTTTACTGTAAATTGTACACTATTCTTGATACATAAATCGCGGTATAGTATATAGTTTATATTGTACCAATATTTATTTATCAAATATATTGTGTCCGCGGGGGAGCTACGACTTTTGCCGCCATTTCGAAAAAGACTGTAAACTGAATCCTGATTCCATGCTTAAATACTCCTAATTTGATATCCACTTATTTTTTTCTCAAAAATATAGTGTACCACAATTTTGCAAATATATTTTTATCAAAAATATTTATGTCGATAAAACTAAAAATATGTCTAAAGAGTTTCGCTTCAATTCAGCCAATAAAATTTCATGGTAATAGAAAATAACTGATATAAATTAATCTCCTTCCCATACCAGGAAGAATATAATTATTGTATTTGAAGGCAAAGCCAAATTAAGGCCGTATAACCAAGCAAAATTAGTAAAAAAATTACATTTTCTATCCCAGAAGAAAAATCATGTGATGATATATAATATAGGCAGTCCATTGCTTCATTGATCCTTAAGTAATGGAATAAACAGTTAAAAGTAATGTAACATAATAAAAAATTGACAAATGCTACAATCTGTTTTTTTTTTAAACTTTCAAATAAATATTTTCCTCTAGTAAGTACTGCTTTGATTATTATCAACAACGTATGACATTTTTTTAATTTAAGCATTTAAAATTTGTGATAGACAAGAATGTTAAATATTATTTTGTTTTTATTAACTACGAATTTTCAA
The DNA here is from genome assembly GCA_963662175.1 of Aradus depressus. Taxonomy (NCBI): domain Eukaryota; kingdom Metazoa; phylum Arthropoda; class Insecta; order Hemiptera; family Aradidae; genus Aradus; species Aradus depressus. The sequence goes on from OY759214.1 coordinate 28,383,436, forward strand.
CTTACAAAAAGAACAAGAAATAAAGCTAATAACATAAGAATCTGTATGAAATACGAGAAACTATATTTCAAAATCAATACTGACATAATACAAAAGTCAGAAAATATAACTAAAAAAATAATTGCAAGGAACCAAACATTGACTAGAAAATAAATATCACAAAGAAAGAGGAGCTTTCTAATGTTATTTTATTATTTTTTCTTGTAATATGAATAAATAGCTGGTTAATTGTATCTATATTTTCCACAATTAGTAGATACTGTAAATAAATATTACATTTTCCATAATTTCATTAATGGGTCAAACTGTTTTAAAGCATTACTATTTATTAACTATTAAAAATAATATAAATACGTTTTGTGCCCATTTTTTTTTTTATCTTACATGACTGAAGTTTTTGTCAGTCATGTAAGAAAAGGAAGTGAAAAAATATTTATAAAAAAACCTTAACAGGGGTAAAGCACATTATAAAAAGTCAGATGCAGAGGGTCATTTATCTATTTAAAACAAGACATTTATATTAAACTGTATTTGGGGCGTACAATAATTATAATTAACTATACTTAGGTCATACGATAAAAGTAAGTAACTCTATTTAAATAAATAAAACAAACTTTTTTTTGGAAATATTGGAAAACTATTTAGTTCGACACCATCTTCCGGCTGTAAACTGTAACTAAAGTTGAAGATGGTGCAATGCCGAAATCGGTGGTTTAAATTTATTTAGATATGTAATACGGAGGTATCCAGTCCAACAATATATTTTATTTATACCACAACTAGTTTCGGTAATTAAATGTCATCCTCAGGTGGTGAATCTTAGAGTAGAGAAGAGATTATTGATGCATCTCAGTGTCTAGGCGGATGTTGATATCAGATGCGTCTATAATCTCTTTAACTCCTGAGGATGATAGATAATTGCTTAAACTAGTTGTGGTATAAATAAAATATACTGTTGGACTGATATCTCTATATTACTTATTTAATAAGTAAGTCCATTACATCTGCCTACCAACCAAAAAATTAAATGTATTTTGTAGAATAAACAACGTTTCTGTTTAATTTATTTATTACAAGTTTCCAAAAATATATCCGTGCTCTTCAATTTCGAAAAGAAGCAACAGACAGCCAACTTCAAGATCATTCCATAATATATCAAAAATACTAATAATAATTTTCAACTTGATCCATTGTAGTTTATATGAAACTATTCAAAATAAGAGTATTTCCAAAATGTTATTTAACAGAGGGATAATTTGAAGACGGGGAAAAATCCCTGTAAGTGTAGTAAATTATCATTCATAACTTCCCTGATTCGATGGAGCTATGGATTTGAGTTTGAATTCATTTTAAAGTTTTCCTGAACGTCTGACATGAAAAATGCAACAGGATTGGGGAAAATATCGCGAACGTTCTGGCAATAGCTTCTACAAAATGTTTTATTTTACAGGACAATAAAAACGAAGTCCTAACTATTACGCCTACGTAGAAGTAATACTGTTATAAACAGATCTGCTACCTGTACAAACTATTTACTCAGTAAACACAAATATGCGAAAAGGTAGTTTTCATAACTGAACGTTCATAACTGAGCAGATAGAAGATATTCATAAGAAACCATGCTATCCAAAACAACGGAAATTCTATCTTAAAACCACAAATACAAGATGAATCTAATCTTATTGAAGTTTGGGATATAATGGAGAACTGAATTTTCAAATTTTCAGGAAAAACATTTTTCTAGATATCGTGGGATTCCTGCCAAAAGTGAACAGGTCACAATTTGGCAAAAATGAATTTATTTGCCCAACTACATGGCAGTTGAGAGGACGTTGTCAGGAAAAAATGTCAGTATCTAGTGAGAGGTACAGTACCTCTCACTAGATACTGAGTTAGACATTTTTTCCTGACAACGTCCTCTCAACTGCCATGTAGTTGGTCAAATAAATTCATTTATATCGAATTGTGACCTGTTCACTTTTGGCAGAAACCCCGCGATATTTTAGATTACAACTTATCAAATGTTAAAACATCCTTCATACAAAAATTCTACAAATTTTGAATAAAGTTGAAAATATTTCCCTGGTTTTAAAAAACCCTCGAAATTAGCTTTCATACACTGTCACTAATTTTGGCAAAGTGTATAGCCTAGTCCCTATCCCGAAATTGATACATTTACAAAATTAAATTTGTTCCTAAATACATTGAGGTACATGAAATTTCATTGTCAACAATATTAATGTAAGTTACAAATTTGTATAAGCGAAGCTGACTCAAAATTGATTTTGGCACCAGGTACATAAGTATGTCAACACCCTGTCTTAGTGGTCGCTAAAAGTTCACAATAGAGGGGTTCCAAACGGCACTTTATTCACCATAAATTCGACGAGCTGGATTTGACGTAAGGTTTTATGACTAATGCCCGGGCATTAACTATGAGGTCATATCGCCTACTACCATTTTTATTCACCTAGGGCAGTGGTCTTTAACGAGTACCTGACTTCGTACAGGCTCGGGACCATCGCGTAACGTCCCATCCGAAGGACGGCGTGCTTAAGTTTATTTTACCTCCCTGATAAAATAAATTAAGGGTCTCGGTCGGGTTTCGAACCCACGTACTTGAGCTCAGAGGCCAAGCACGCATACCACTGAGCTATCGGCGCCCTCGGGATTTGACGTTAATAATCATACTACATAAGGGAATATCATACTATTAGGGAATATTCATTTAAGTACATAAAGTTTATGTCTGACCCTGCTCTTTTGTCTAATTTTTAGTTCAAGTGCGTACAACGTCCTTATAAAGTGAACATTAGAGCATATAACGTTTTTGCTAGTAAATATTAAGACCTTTTCGATTTGAAACTGAATGTATAGTACTATATATACAAATTCACTGAAAGTAAGTATATGCATGTTCATTATTACATTTGATAGAATCTTTAAAATTATTTATTTATTATTGAAGGAGTATCTCAGAGGTAGCATGCTATTCTACTGAGCTCAAGATCGCGAGTTCGAAACCCGGCCGAGGCCCCTTTGTTTTTTCATCAGGAAGGTGAAAAAATCTTGACCACTTCTTTCGGACGGGACGTTAAGCGATGGTACCGAACCTGTACCATGTCAGATACTCGATAAAGATCCCTACCCTCGGTGAATAAACCTGGGGAGGCAAAATACCGGACTCCCAGAGTAGAGTCGGGCTCATGTCCACCAGAGCGCTGGAAGTAGCTGATATGACCTCACAGTTAAAGCCCGGGCATGAGTCATAATAACTAACAATATTTATAATAGGAATAAAAGACGTTGTATTCCCACTGTTTTATTTATACCAGAACCGGTTTTCGACGCAACAGCGTCATCATCAGTGGTTCATCCCACCCATACAGCACATTAAAAGTTTTTTAGTGTTCAGTTTTATTTTAGAATCAGTTTCAAATAAAAAAAGTCTCAACATTTACTAGTAAATACGTTATATACAACAGCACTTACGTTCATTTTATAAGGATACTTTTTTTTGTATTTAAATAAAACTTCTCGTAAGTTTGATTATTTAAAGTCAAATCCAGTTCAAACCTAATTTATGGTAAAAAAAAATTGGAGGACTATGGGTCAAGTAGCTGCTCCGTTTGAAGGACTCATTGAAAAGTTGTTCAACTTTTGTCAATTTGAGATTACTCAACAATGATTTTTATGAAGTGATTGGTTTTATGTCTGATTGATTATAAACATTTTATGAGCTTTTCGATAATGGGCCAAAGGATCTCATTTTCAAGAACCAACTATTATTCTATAAATTCATTCTACGCGTAACGACCCAAAATTAGAAAATTACACATTTTCTGTGAACTGAGGGGAGATATTGCCAGAACTGCCCGGAAACCTAACTATGCATTCATATTAACGTCCCCCTTAGAAATATTCTATTTTTTCTTGTATTGAACATTCTTAGAATGGACCTGCACAACGACCGTGTCCCTCTCTTTAGGACTAGTCTCTTTGCGTGGCTTCACTTCCTTCACCGCCTCTTCCTGAGGTTCCTCCTCTTCGTCTGCAAACTTGAGTCCTTCCTCTATCAGATCGTAGTACTCAGTGCTGGTGCTAGGCGACTTCTCTACCCTCGTCTCCTTCTCCTTGGTCCTTGTCCCTCCGCTGTACTTCCGATGAACCCTCGCCGGAGAGTCTGCCCTGCTCTTCTCCAGATGTTGTGCCTCCTCCCCTCCTTTGTACATATGGAGGGCTCGGTTTGAAGTCGCTCGCACCAATGTGTCTGTCTTCTCACACACCGAGTCCGTCGACTTGTATTTACTTTTGTCTTGGTCCACCATTTCTGTTTCTTCATCCCATACCTGAAATCACATATTGGAAGTCAATATTTGAAATAGTAATATGGATGCATGGGCATCTAAAGAAAATGGCGGAACCGGTAGCTCAGAGGTAGCGAGCTAACCTACTAAGCTCCAGATCGCGACCTTTATCTGTGAGGTAAAAAAAACCTAACAAACGCTGTTTTTTGGATGGTGCGTTAAGCGATGGTCTTGAGCCAGTGCAACGTCCGGCACTCGTTAAACCCCTATCGTAGGTAACGAAACCTGAATAGGCCAAATTTAGTCGGGCTCATGTCCACCAGAGCAACATAAGAGCGCTCTGATAGTTTGCGATATGACCTCGTACTAAAAGCCCGTGCATGAGTCACAATAACTAACTAAAAACAATCCAGTCATAAAATAAAATAATAGACTCTTTTTGACAATATTCTTACTGAACTTAATAATTAACTTGCTTTTCATAACAGCCTAACATGGCAAACGATTTGGATTTTGCAAGAAGTATTGCCAAACAGACAATTGAAGTATTAGCTAAGTTTACAGACTCGGAGTAGTCAAAATAGATTATTAACTAAAAGTACGAATAAAACTTATAAGTGTAAAATTTCATAGTTGACCAGAGAAATGCTCTTCATTTTCAATTAAAGATGTTCCTGCAATAATGTCCTTTATTTCGAAAAAGCAAACTTCGCCGATTAATTATTTTAATTAAAAAGTAGTAGTTTGTTTATTATTAATACTGCATTATGAATGCAGATTACAGGAAACATTACTAAAAAGTCATATATTATTCATCACTACATTCAAATATTATTTATATATTTTTCAATTTCTGTGGAAATTAGAAAAAAATCGATGTAGGTATATATAGAATGAAAAATATAAGGACTACATAGAGAAAAATTTTTAAAAACCCGACTTCATTGAATTACTTTCAGTTCATTTTTTTCAACCAAAAACATTTGATTCGTAAGATCGTATTTGGGACTGGATCTACGGCAGATGGTGACGGAAACAGACTACCCGATGTTCTGCCCATTCGTCGGCTCCTGGCGGGAGCAAGAACAGGCAATGTAAGATGGGCTGGGGACGATCGGCGTAATAGTTCCGCCGATTTCCAATCCCAGTCCCTCAGTAATCCCTTGATCCCCGAGCTTTTCTAACGTTGACTGGGTGATGTTGCTGCAATGCAAAGCGCACCCTCTTTTAAAACCTAATAAAAAAAAAACATGACGGAGGAGCTTTGCGACGCACATACGCTTTTTTTAAATTATTATTTCGGATGACCACAGAGACACTACGAAATGTTCAAGTCCACCATCATTTTGGTAAATATTTAACCTTCAATATTCAATAAATATATATTTATTTACCACTGGAAAAAATCAACGTTAAAGTTCCATTTTTATTCTCCTCTATTTGTTTTCTAGTGAGAGTCTGGAGACGAGACAACATACCCCAGGAGCGAAGGGAGGTATCCAGAGACAGAAGGCAGGATCCATACTAAGATAAGAGCCAGGAGCTGCGTTCTGAACATTGTAGTCGTAGTAGTCCATCTCGAGGTCCGGGCCACTCAGACTGAACTCTGAACCAGCCAGCATCCGTTCTCTGTTCCGTTTCTCTTTGTTCTCCTTGCTGCTCGCCCCGACTACTGACGGCGGCGAAGAACCCTGACAACATACACATCAGAATCATATAAATCATATGTACAAATAAACTTGAAATAAGTAAGCCCCCATTCCTTCACAACTTTGCGTTTTGTTCCATGTTGTCTCTTCCCTAAATCCTTGTCGCATGCCTGACACCTGAGCCTGTGTCCTACCTTACGTAACTTGACCTGGGTTGGCAAAATGTAGGACTCCCAATGTAGAGTCGGGCAAATGTCCATCAAAGCAACGAAAGAGCGCTCTCGCAGCAGGCGATATAACCTCATAGTTAAAAAATATAAAAAAAAGGAATGTTTTTTAAAAATATTGTCTATTTCACAAGATATATAAAATATAAGGGAGTACTTTCGGTATTGCTACCATCAACCAGGGCTTAACAAATACTAAATGGAAGTTCAACCAGTTTACAATCCAAACTGTCCCCTTTTTCAGTCCCTCTTGTACAGTAAAGTCTTAAAAATATGGAAAATTTTAAAATAAAATTTCGCCTCAAATTGACACCTTAAGAATAACAGAAAATTTTTGAAATAGTAGTTACTGATTTAAAATACAAATATACATGCATATATAAAACATCTTTGATTTATACAATAATAAATATATGTCTACAAATAAAAATACACAGTTTTCTGAGTAACATATATTTATTATTGTATAAATCAAAGATGTATTTTAAAAATGCATAAATTTTTATATTTCAATTCAGTATGTACTATTTAAAAAAATTTTCTGTTATTATTGAAATATCAATTTGAGAGAAAGTTTTATTTAAAAATGTTCCATATTTTTGAGACAAATGTTCATGAGGGACAGAGAAAAACCCCCGTGGGGCTGAAAAAGGGGACAGTTTGGAATGTAAGCTGGTTGAACATCCATTTAGTATTGTTTAAGTCGTGGCTGAAGATGGTAGCAATGCCGAAATACTCCCATATATTTTATATATCTTGTGAAATAGACAATATTTTTTTTTGAAACATTCGTTTTTCTTCATGTCTCGTAGTTAAAGGCCGGGTATGTGTCACGAACTTACTAACTTGAAGTCTTAGAAATAATAGAGTAACAATAATGGTTATTATTGTTCAAATAATACATTAACTATCAAAAATAAATACAAGTTTTACATTGGTCAATGTTGAAGACTGGCTGGAGGATTGACTTGGTCTGTGTTTCCGTCTCCCAATGATTGGCGCAATGGTGCTGTCTTCTTCTTCTGCCACAGGACTCACTGGGGACATGAACCTAACGGAAACAATACAATAATGTGATAAGATGTAGTAAAAAGTGATTATTTCACAGGTTGTAATATAAATTAAAAAAATGTCGGTGAATCACCGGCTCTGTACGTTGTACTTCCCCAGCACGAATCCAAAGCCAATGGCCCGATTGGGCTAACACTCAATATTTGACTTACATTATGGCTTCGTAATTCTCATACTAAATTTTATGTCGATACATTCATTATAACGGCAGTTATTCGGGTATTGAGTCGAGTTCCCCTTCTCTGATCTCCCACCCTTCGGCAGATTTTGCGGAAAATTAAAACATGGGGTTCTACATTCAAATATACAATTTCATGTCGATTCATTACATCGGCAGTTATTAATATTTTTGAGTTGAGCCCCAACTTGATCACCCGCTATCTGACAGCTGAAAACTGTCGTCGAATTGGTGTCGTCCTTATAGGGCTTCGAATTTACATATAAAATGTCGTGTCGATATATTATATTCATTGAAAAGGTAATTATCAGAGTTTTTGTGTCAGCCGATATGGCTGAAAAACAATAAGTTATCATGTTCAAAGACACACACAGCATCATTTTTTCATTTTCAGGATTACAAAAAACACGAAATTTTGTTGAAAACTCAGCATCGAATAACTTCCTCTATACTTCGTATAACTGGGGAAGTAAAACGTAGTCTGACCTCTCAGAGGTTTTATTAATTGTGCTAGCCAGCTTTCGACGTCGACTTCATCATCATACTGTGTACAAAGAACTCATCATTTAGTAAGAATGTTAAGGAATGCTAAAAGCATTCTTTTCAAACCTTAATCTCACAAATTGTTAATGTCAACCTCAATTAGTACTCGCGCCATACCCTAGGTATGGCTCATGTCACCAGAGCGACGAAAGAGCTCTCTGGTGGAGGCGGTAATGCCTCATAGTTAAGCCCAGGCATGAGTCACAATGACCCATCAATTATCAAATGCTACTTTCACAATTAACAATTAAATGTAACGGTTAATTTAAAATATCAATAAACCAATTGCCCAATTTTGCCTCAACATATTCCCCCTGTATTTACATTCAATCCGACTGTCCCCATATCAGAAAGAGAAGGATCATACTTCCTGTTCTTGAGTAGTCTGATGTTGCGGCGAGGTAACTGCGGTGTTCGAGGTACTTCAAGAGAGGTTGGTCTCCTGTCCATCACCTTCTCTGTCTCCGCTGATCTACCTCCACACTCTTCCTTCGTCTCCTCACACCTCTCCCTCTCCTTGTCTCTCCTCCTCTCATCATCTTCACACTGTTCACCATCTCCCTCTCTAAAAATATTAAATAAAAAATTATATATTATAACCATTTCCCTCCCTGTGTGAGTGCAAATCACGTAATTAATAAAATAAATAAAATTGAGATCGAAAAATTATTAAAATTGAAAATTATTTAAATCGCGACTTTAATTAAACAATGCCTGAATAGCTGAAAGCACTCCCACGGGAAGAACGGTTACAAGTTCCTAACGGTTAGTTGACATCAGTAATTAACAATAATTAATTACTGTTGTCAACCAGAAGAAGCATGAGTGGGGGGGAATGAAATGAATCAAACCTATAACTTTAACATATTTATTTTAATGAGAACATATTTACAAAACAACAATTGAATATATATAATTTGGCCGTGTGTCTGAAGGACTGAATTATAACTTAATTACGAGGTACCTCGATACGATATCCATGGCGAATGACGGCGTGATCACCCTTTCTGGACTTCCCGTAGAAATCGTCTATTCACATAGTCCCTGAAGATCTGCGTAGTTTCGAGGGCACACCAGAAGTTACACCCCCACTGACTTTGCACCGTCCAAAATCAAAGTGTGTCTCTACGACTAATTCACATATTCAAACTAAACTTTACAAAGAAAGGAACGTGGTGATCCACCAAGACATGAGCAAAGACTGTTAATTTCACATATTCAAACTAAACTTTACAAAGAAAGGAACGTGGTGATCCACCAAGACATGAGCAAAGACTGTTAATTTCACATATTCAAACTAAACTTTACAAAGAAAGGAACGTGGTGATCCACCAAGACATGAGCAAAGACTGTTAATTTCACATATTCAAACTAAACTTTACAAAGAAAGGAACGTGGTGATCCACCAAGACATGAGCAAAGACTGTGCCAAAACGGGGAGTGACTTCCGTGCCTCATCGTGGTGTGGGAACGGATCCCGAGGTCTGATTGGTCGTCGGACTCCGCCCATTTTATTTCCAGCCAATCGCATATTACCAATTAACATCTGCCTCTAGTTGTGTGAAAACCTGGAGTAAAAAAAAAAAAACCCTTACTGCTTATTCATTATACACCGGATGTAGACAATTATCTTGGCTTCCTTTCCATTGTGTCTCTATTATTCTTTATTTTCGCTCCCAGCGATCGCGATTCTCTCGCAGGCATCATTGGTTCCGAGCATGCTCTTCCAAATGCAATTCTCGTTTATTCAACACCACACAACCCATACTTTGCTCCTAGCGATCGCGATCCTCTCGTAGACATCGCCAGTTCTGAGCATTATCTATAGGGTAGACATGCTACAATATCCCCCGTTCCCATTAAAATAAAATATGTCGGCTAAATGACCATTGGAAGTCACATATTTTATTAGTTTCACTTAACACTTGCTCGTTCACTGAGCATATACACTTAACCAATATTCATTAAACGAAGACTTGCCCAAAGTCATAATAAAATAATTATACATTACAAATGCTCAGGTATCGACCTCATTATCATGCGTGACCAAAACATGATTTTAAATTTCCTTTCGAATCGGCATGGCTTGCCTATGCATGCGTGACCAAGGCATGAGTCTACTTTACACTGTACTTCTTGGAGTTAACCCTCTCCATTGGCAAATAACGATTCTATTCCTTGCATACATTCCTTGACTGCTTAAAATATCCAAAAAGGCCCCACGCCTCGACAATGTTTCAACTGAATTCCCATATACCTAATCCGCTTCAACAAAAATTTGGGTTGACCAGACCCTAACCATATGCCTCCTTAGGCCTTCGACAGGTATTTACCTTCTGCCGGAACGACGACGAAATATAAAATAGAAAAATAAGCCCACTCAAATCCCATCTCAGTTTCATAAACATATGTAAATTCCGGCATCCACATTAATCAAGTAGCGAAACCCTCTCTTCAGTTCAAACAGTCAGTTCATGGCATAAAAAATAATTAAACAACTCCCGCCCCTTTAAATGGATTCTACAAGCATCAATGGAGTGGCCCCTTCTCCGTGTGTACGATAATTAAATATTCAATTCTGGGTATCCCCTCCAGTTTATAATATATCTCCCCCTCCAGTCATGTATGCTTCGGCTCCTTGCCTTAGGATTTCTTAACTAAAATAAAAAAATTGACCTTTTGACCTACCGTGGTCGACACTCTATCATAATAAGTAAGGTCCATACCTGGATATATGTGACAAATATATTTACAAGGCTCTCATTGGGTTAACATAGCCCATCATGGTCACTAGATAAAATATGGGTCAATGTGACATTTTCAATAGATACACACGGTCGGATACTAATACAAATATTATTTAAAAATACAAAACAAAACAGACAAATACAATTGGAAGTACATTTACCATACCTGACTACCTACAAATGTGTGTGCCATCGCCTCGCTGTCATCCTACTCAGATCCGCGTCTCCTAATCAAATTTAAATACGTAGGTATATTCCCATGGATGGCCAATCCATATACCGTCTGCCCCGTCCTACAATTATGTCAATTTCAAATGAAGCCACAAACCTATCTAAACTAAATTATCCCAACATCATAAACAAATTGCTAATACTATTTAAAAAAATACTCTTACTAAATATATGAACAAAAATAAACTTTCCTAACTTATTATCTAAATTACCTACTATTATAAAAAAATGCCCTATTACTAAAGTTATATAAAACATATCCTAACTTATTATCTAGAATAAAAAAAAAATAAAACTACCCTAACTTATTATCTAAAATTATATCTACAACCTGGCGATTCACTTCGGAATCTTTGAGCTCGACTAAGGGGGGTATGCTCGATGTTAAGCCCCAGGGGAGGGCCAGAATGTCCCCGTCTGCCTTATCCTATTTACAAAAAAAATAACTAAATAATAAATCCCGTGTCCCCAATAAATGTGTATGTGTGATTCTTTGTGTGTTGTTGTATAATGAGGTGTTGGCCGTTAGTGTAAAATAATAAATAATTCCCAAATAATAAAGAATAGTGTCTGTTTTATGTGTGTGTGACTTTGTCTAACTGTTCCTGGGATAGCTGGGGATGGACACCCATAGAGACGTCACAAATCTCTTCCCTGACTCTAGGGCCGCGATCTCGTCTGCAATAATCGCCCCCCTAACTCGGCTGAAGTAAGATCGTTAATCTCAAAGAGAGCCCTAGCGCTTCTCTAGCCTGCTTGTAAATTTATCCGCTAATATACGGCTTCTGTGATGTCATATAAAAGATTCCTCCTTCCGCTACGTCGCTGCCGAGATGTCCTAAAATAAAAATTTGAGGACTTTCCTTGTCTAAAATCTGGTAAGGTCCTTCCCAGAATAGTAAGAATTTAAATACAAAATGGTTGGGCAAATCCAAAACGCTATTACGTAACGCCACCTCACCACGTTCGTAATTTTTCACGTAGACATCTTGGAAGGTGACATTGCTAGGCTGTTCGCGAGCAAAAGTCTGGTTCGTAGGCCAATTCCTATGTCCTTCGGGTACGGTAAATGTCATTCGGTCATCTTGTTTTGGGGTTGAGATCTGAGTTTGACCCGAAACAGTATCTATTCTCTTCGAGATATCGGCGAATCTCTTCTCACAATCGGTACTAATAATATTTTGGTTCGAATTTATTTCTTCGACCTCCTTATCTAGATGCTGTGTTTCTGACACGATCCCACCTGTAACTTCATGATAACTGACACCTACCATGTCCCTAACTTTAGAAATAGGCTTATCATATCTCTCTTCTGAATTGTCCTGCCTAGATTCAGATTGTACGGTACCCATATTACGTTTAATGGATTCGATATTATTTGCCATTGCCGAAATTTGTTCCTTTATCTCCGAAGTCTGTTTTCCCTGTTCCTGTATTTCCGCTTTTAAATCCTTTCCCAAGTTTCCCATCTGTTCCTGCATGGCCTTAAGCATTGCCTCTAGGTCAAATTTAGGCTTTTCTACCGGGGACTCCGGGGGAGTGCGAATGGTTTTCCCAGATCGTGTCTGCATCGGTTCTATCTCCGACTTCTCTTTCCCTTCCATTCTGATAAGAAATATATATCAAAACAATTAAATGAATTATACGGGAGGTCTGGTGCTAACCTAATTTCTATGGTGACCTGTCAGATGGCATCACAATACAACAATAGTTATAATATGTAAAATAAATGCCTACTAAATCTACATAAGAAAAAAAAATCAAAAACAAAAAAAATAAAATTATTTCAATAAATGATGTCATTCATTGTCCCTACCCTCACCCATCCTTCTTCAGTTTTGATTTTAAATACCGACTTTAAGTAAAAATATAACATTTTAGCCCAATAGGCTTGAATCTACGTTAAAAAGCAAAAAAAAAAAAATTTTTTTTTTTTTAATTAAAAAAATTAATTAATTAATAAGGGACCGATTAGTGGGGTTCATTAATTATACTAATTGGCATAATTAATAAACAAATCAAGTCCCTGTTCGGGCGCCAATTATAACCATTTCCCTCCCTGTGTGAGTGCAAATCACGTAATTAATAAAATAAATAAAATTGAGATCGAAAAATTATTAAAATTGAAAATTATTTAAATCGCGACTTTAATTAAACAATGCCTGAATAGCTGAAAGCACTCCCACGGGAAGAACGGTTACAAGTTCCTAACGGTTAGTTGACATCAGTAATTAACAATAATTAATTACTGTTGTCAACCAGAAGAAGCATGAGTGGGGGGGAATGAAATGAATCAAACCTATAACTTTAACATATTTATTTTAATGAGAACATATTTACAAAACAACAATTGAATATATATAATTTGGCCGTGTGTCTGAAGGACTGAATTATAACTTAATTACGAGGTACCTCGATACGATATCCATGGCGAATGACGGCGTGATCACCCTTTCTGGACTTCCCGTAGAAATCGTCTATTCACATAGTCCCTGAAGATCTGCGTAGTTTCGAGGGCACACCAGAAGTTACACCCCCACTGACTTTGCACCGTCCAAAATCAAAGTGTGTCTCTACGACTAATTCACATATTCAAACTAAACTTTACAAATGCAATTCTCGTTTATTCAACACCACACAACCCATACTTTGCTCCTAGCGATCGCGATCCTCTCGTAGACATCGCCAGTTCTGAGCATTATCTATAGGGTAGACATGCTACAATATATATATTTTTTTTTTTTTGGGGGGGGGGGGGGGCTTGAAGGGCTTGGCCTTATCAACATTTGAGCTCAAACTCCAAATCTCTAGCTGTAATAGAGGCCGAGATTCCTACACAGGCTCTGATGAAACCTTGGAAACGGCGTACCCGATTTCCACCAAACATGGCTAAGAACCATCTCGCAAATACCAGCTTTTGAAACAAAAAAAAAATCGCTTTAAAATTGGTTCAGCCGTCTTGGAGCTACGATGCCACAGACAAAGGCTTCAAACTTATAACACTTCTCCTTTCGCGTCGAGGGTTAAAGGGGGGGGGGGGGGGGGGTGAGGGCTTGAAGGACTTAGGAGGGAGGGGCTTGGCCTTATAAACATTTGAGCTCAAACGTCTCTAGCTGTAATAAAGGCCGAGATCCCTACACAGGCTCTGATGAAACCTGAAGATCTACGATGCCACAGACATACACAGACAAAGGCTTCAAACTTATAACCCTCCTCCTTTTGCGCCGGGGGTTAAAAATACACAAATAATTACAACGTGTATAAAAAACAATAATACAAATAAAAAAATACGTATATAAAAAAAATATATGAACTCAATATTTGACTTACATAGTGGCTCCTGAATCCTCATACTAAATTTTGTGTCGATACAGTCATTACAACGGCAGTCATTGGAAATTTTGTGCTAAGCCTCCCCCCTGATTGCCCATTCCCTATAGCCGATTTGGCTGAATATCAATAGGTATTGTTATTGTGTTCACAGACATACAGACATATTTTTTTCATTTTTGAAATCAGCAGGTCGGAAAACATGAAATTGAATTGAAAACTCCACATCAAGTTTTTAACTGATTCCAATGTAACTTAGGAGGTAAACTTACTCATTAAGCTGCTCATGAAGATCGTGGTCCTCCTCATTGAGCCTCGTGTGTCGGTTCCCTTTGAACCTATGTAAGGAGATAACCTCAGAGAGAAGTGTGGTGCTGGAGGTGGCATGGCTCCTTCCATGGATCAGGCTGCCTCCTGTAACTGGACAGAGAACAACTTGTAACGACATCTGCTCAAGGGACTATGGTGAATCATGCCTGGGTTTCAACTATGAGAGGATATCGCCCTAGGCATGAGCCATAATCGCTACTATAGAAGTTTTGAACTTTGTCTACCACATTTTTATTCACCTATATTCCTTTTATAGTTATATTCCTTTTTCACTTTGTCTTAATGCAACGGTATTATAGATTTAAGTTCATGGTTTTAATCATTTTTAGTTCCCGGTCTGGTCACAAACAGTGCGAAAAAGCAATTTTTCAGAAGCAAAAACAGACAAAGAGTTCTTCCTATTACTGAAACTTTAATATGAAGTTGTCTTCAAAAACACTAATAATCTATTTAAATTAGAACGAATTGTAGATCTTTTGTATGGACCGAACTAAGCCATTCCAAACAAATCATAAGTATTTAAAAAAAGTTACAAAAGTTCAGACATAAAGTAAGAAAACAACATTGAGGGTTTCGAATACTCCTTGTTTGTAACCTGATATAGCCGATAACAATACGGTAACCTGCCGATGTATGTACGTATTACTTTCGCTCCAACTACAAAATTGAACTATTTGAAATAGGCAACAAAAAAAAGAACGAGAATATAATAAAAATAATTGTAGTTAGTTATTGTGGTTCATGCCCGGGCTTAAGTAGAAGGTCGTATCGTCTACTACTAGAGTAGTCTTTTGTCGCTCGATTCTATTGCAGGAGTTCTATAGTTTGACAACCCAGGTTTGGTTACCTAAAGTAGGGGTATTTAACGAGTACCTGACACCTCAAAGGGTTCGGGACCATCGCTTAACGTCGCAAACGAAGGACCACTTGCTCAAGATTTTGACCTCTCAGGGCATCGGCCATGTTTTGAACCTGCGATCTTGAGCTCAGTTGGCTAGAGTTATCTCTGAGCTATCTTATATTTCATTTAGTTACTTGTTAGATGTTGATGTATATTTCGCAAACATTTTAATAAAAAAACACGACTATAAAACTTACATGATTCACCGCCAAATGAGTCTTGGTCATCATGAGCTGCGGCCAGCTGATACTTGTGATACCTGTAGACATACTGAAGACCAAGGCAAGCTGAGGCAATCACTGCCAGGATCAGGGTCAGGGCAACCCCAGCATTGACAAGACTAGCTCCTGTCCAGGGGGCAGCACTCTGGGGACGAGCTAGAACCGGCTGACTCACGTTCAGCAGCTCCTGTTCTGCAACCAGATAACAGGATTAGGCAATGTGTAGTGAATTGCAGTTTTGATAATATGAAAAAAAACAATGAACTAACGTATATATATATACATATATCGGAACAAGACTGTCACAACTAAAAAAATATGAATTTTGGGAAATCACGTTTTAAAATTTTCTTTTGATTTATTTAGAAAACTGGTAGAGCAAAAGCTTTTGCATGGTTAATAATACTTACTTTTAAGCCAATTTTACTTAGCTTTCCCCATCGTAACACCCTTTAAAGCCATTAAAGCCCAACATTTTTGTACAATGGAAGACCGACACATCTGCTCTCTGGTGGTCAGAATTAGAAGTTACAATTGTGACACTCTTCCATAATAAAGTATACCATATTACCATTCTTCCTATGAAGTGAATGTTTTTCAACATATTTCAAGAAAGAAAACGAATTTTGTTACTGTTATGATATAGTTGGGCTTTTCAAAGAAATGCAGCATCCTTATAAGCCAGAAGAATGACGGTTATTCGTTGATTCATCGAAGACTAGTTTAAAAGCAGTCCTTCTACATAATGGAAATGGGAAACCGTTTATTCCGATAGGCCACGCAGTAAATACCAAAGAAATACTTGAAACGATGTCAAAAAATACAAGAAAAAAGCTAAGGCAATTCATTTTTAAATATTTTTGTAAGCATTTTCTTAAAAATCAAAAACAATAAATATTTTGGAAACGTGACATGTTGGATTTTTTTTCATATTTTTTTTTAAACATCTCAATTGTAAAGAAAAAACACTTTTAATTTCAAGGACAAAAACCATGTAAACTATAAATATATCTATTTTTTTTTTTTTTAGCCATTACAAGAATATTAATATCATTCTCGAAAATGACCGATGTAAAGGGTTTCATATAACGAAGGTGAATCATTCACCTTCTATAACGAAGGTGAGGAACACCAATAATTGATGCTAGGCAACGTCATTTCTCTCTTATCTCTTCTACATTTATTTTCCATTTACTTCCCCAGCTGTAAGAAGTATAGGGGAAGTTATGTATTCGGTCAGAAATTCGATGTTGAGTTTTCATAGGAATTTCATGTTTTCCGAACTGACTCCAAAATAAAAAAACAAATGTGTCTGCGGATGTCTGTGTACATGATAACTGTCAATAAATTGAGTGTATCGACACAATATGTTATGTGTACCCAGAACCCTCTAAGGACGACACCTATTGATTTTCAGCCAAATCAACCGGAGGAAAGGGGGATTAGGGGGGAGGCTTAAAACAAAAACTAATAACTGCCATTGTAATGAATTTATTGATACGGAATGTCATATGTAATGTATCGACGCCTATTCATTTTTAGCTAAACTGGAGTTGAACACACCTCTGTCCCCCCCTTTATAAATAAACTAGCAGTAATACCCGGCGTTGCCCGGGGATCTTTGACTTTTCTCCCAATATCTCCTATAAGGCTATTCAGTTCCTCGACAGTACATTCATGATGTTATAATTTTCAATTATTCATAGGGAATAAGGCTTATAGTCCTTCAACTGTAGTAACGCTAGCTTTGGAGCTAAAACTAATTTATTCAAAAAGATTTCTCATTAATCGTTGCAATGGTTTTCGAGTTACAAAGATTGCGTGAGTGGATGCTGGGATGGACCAGGGGTTGATTAAAAAATAGACCTTAACCTTCCGGTAGATAAAACTTATCTATTCAAAAAGATTCCTCATTAATCATTGCAGTGGTTTTTGAGTTACAAAGATTGCGTGGGTGGATGCTGGGATGGACCAGATATTGAAGTACTAATACGCCTATAACCTCCCACAGACGATGACGAACAAATTAAAAAAAAAATTAATCAAATCCATCAAGCCGTTCGTGAGTTATAGCGGTACAACGCACAGACATTTTCAGCTTTATATATATGATAAAATGTGCCTAATATTTAATAGATAAATAAAAGTAATAACATATGATAACCATGACAACTATAACAGATTCATCGGAGACACAATATTAGTCTGGCAGCTCAACATGCTGCACTTAGAACTAAATTCTCGGACACCTCACTAGTTTTATAAATGACAAGATTTATTTACAAAATTTTAACAGTTCCTCATTTCATCAAGTTTTCTTGCAACAATCAGTATGCCTGAAGATTACTTCCCCGCTGAAAACTCGGCACCAATATGTACTCGACGAGAAATCCTCAACAAATTGACAAAAATGGTCGAAGAATTGGAGAAGAACAAGGACAAAGATAAAAAAACAGAACCATCAAAAGTTTTGTTAAGGTTAGTTTACATGTGTTTACTTCTTGGTTAATCGTCATTGTTTACTCTACCTTGGGGCAGAAGAACGAACTCACTTCAGGTTGCTATCCAATCACGGAACAGGTCGAGGCGGGTTTCGAATTTTGTGACAGGGATGTCGAAAATTGCTCTTTTATAGGAACAAATTGTTACTATTCCTAAAAATACTTCTTAAAAATAACAAATAATTTGGAACAAGTATTTCCCGCACGCAAGCTTGAAAAACGAGTGACGAAATAGATATATTTTTGAAAAGGTATTTCACGTTTTAAGCTTACATACAAAAGCCGCCAGTGAATCACCTGTTATAAACTTCCCCAGCAAAAATTATTCAATTACGTTTTAGCTCTTCCTCTGAAGACAATCGACCGTTTGGGCTAAAACTTAATATTGACTTCTGAATCTTATATTAAATATTGTGTTGATACATTCGTAACGGAGGTTATTAGGTTATTTGAGTGAGACACCTTCGAAGGATTTCACGGAAAATTAATAGGTGCCATCCTTATGGAGTTTTGAATTTAAATATAAAATTAAACCCCTACATTCATTACATTAATGGCAGTTATTATCAATTAATTAATAAGTGTCGCATATCTTATGATATAGGAATTTATATATAAAATTTGGTGTCAATACATTTATTACAACAGCAGTTATTAGAGTTTTTTTTTTTGTTAAACCTTCCCCTAAGCTCACCCTTCCCTTCGGACTATGTGACTAAAAAACAATAGATGTCGTTCTTAGAGGGTACTGGATACACATACAAAATTTCGGGTTGATACATTCATTCTTTTAGGAGTTAAGGTGTATACAGACAGCATTTTTTTTTCGAAATCAGGAGAAAACATAAAATTCTGTGAAAACTCAGCATCGAATTACAAAACTTCTCCTATACTTCGTAACAGAAATAATGAATGTGATGCATAATCCCTTGGATAAAAAAACGAAGAATTTAACATAACTACGTGTAGACCGCCAATCCATGACTATTATTTTTGTTTTAGATTTTACACATACATTACGATAAATTAAATGTAATTATTACATTAGGCCTTCCTTTTTTTTCTTAATAAAATAGTATTTTATAACAAATTTCATTTCGGTTCGTATTTGGGACACTAAGATCCTAATTAAACGTAGTATAAATCAACTGTACAGGTCAAATCAACTAAAATAACAAGCCGGTATGCACTTAATCTGAAGTCTAACAAAAACCCGTTGAAAAAATGGTGGTTAAAAAAATAATCGAAAGAAAGAACATTGCTGACTATAGATATTAACGATTTCCTTGAATGAACCAAGTTTTTTGTATTAGTAAACACTAATGAAATATTCACTATGATTCCTGGTGGCAGGAAGCAGAACTAGTATGGATAGGTGACAATTTCTTCAAATGACGCTAGATGTCTCTTAGTTGATACTTCTCTAGATTATCATATTTTAGTTCAACGTTAATAATTTAATTAAACATAATATACTAGTAAGTGAGTACACTTCTTCTTTTAGCATATTATTAAAAGTTAATAATTAATAACAAAATTAAGCAGACCTTCCTGGATCTGAACTTTTCCGTAGTTGCCATTTGAGAGATCTCTAGCGTCAAATGGAGAAACTTCTCTAGTTCTGGAAGCCACCGCTAGAGACATAATTGGTTTATCCTCCAAATATGATATCAGTTCTCTTTGAAATATTATTATTTAAAGTGTTACTAAATATATTTATGAATTTGTTGTCAATAAAATAAATACATATAATGTAAGAATAATAATAACAGTTGTAAACTATAAAAGAAGAAAAAGAAAACAATTTATTTCTCCAGGTAATAATATTTCAATCCCTGCTAGCGATGGAAAGTTTATAAACAAAACACACCTTTACCACAATATTTGAAGGGAAGTTAGAAATTTTAATATATTATGTATTTAATACAGCAGGCCTCAAAATAAACAGCTTGAAAAAGAGAGGAACTACAGACAGGGAATTTTCCTCGTTCACAGATAGAATAAAAACAATTATGTGGACCACAACGAATATACAGTAGATAAAACAAATATTTGCACACCAATGTGTTTTTGTTGTTTGAATAATAAATTATTTTAATCAACGAAATCACTTTGTTATATTTGGTGCAAATAAACAATATAATCTGTTCTAAAAATATTTGTTTAAATTCATTCGATTCGAGTGGAGAGAAAAATGTATATTTTCACGTATAACATAACCAAAGGAGTACTGAATCATATAATTGTCAAGCATTCTGTTATTTTAATTTAGCTAAAATTCAGTTATTTTTAATGCTTACCTTATGTCATATTTCTAACTTCTATCTCTAACCATAAGACCAATTAATTTAAATTTAACTGATTTTCAGAAAGGATTCTTGTGAATGTACAAATGAAAAGAAAGCCGAGGAAAGTAGAGGAGGAGGAATGTGTCAGAATGAAAAGGCTCCAGTCGGAAAACGACCGAGTAAAGAGAAAGATACATCTGGAAAGCAGGCAGCCATAGTCAACACCGGCTCTCCTCAAGTAGGTACATAGAACTCATTATTCTATATAATAACTCTATGGTCACCATGTAAAAGTGTCTGTTAAAATAGAAGCCCTTCTCTCATCTCACCTCATTATTTCATTTTTTATATCAATGGTATATAAGTAGAGAGACGTTACTCTCAAAACGCGTCAATAACATACGTTCTTCGAATAGTCTATCAATAAGGTCGTAATTTAGAGAAAAATAATCATCAATAAATATTTTTTGCAATTATTTCAAAATATATATATTTTTTTATCATTTATAATTATTTTTAATAATAATAATAATTAAGTTGAAAGTATATTAACGTTCGCTACGTTACCCAGGTGCGGAACGGTTTCTTGAGTCTTTAAAAATCTTAAAAAAAACTCTTGATACATACAAAAAAAGTCTACTATCATCTCCTTTTAAAATTTTATCTGGACCATATATGAGGAGTTTGGAGCCAGAGCGGACCAACCCACAATTTTTCGGAAAATGAGTTATTACCATCCTGATGTTGGCATAGGTTCCCTTTTTCAAAACCAGTGTGGATCACTTAGTTTCTTCACTTCAGTGATAGATAGCAGCACTTTAAGTTTAGTCCACAAATATTTTGTGCATATATTTTCAAAGTCACAATGGATCATACGGCCTCCAAAAACTTTATAGAACACAAAAAGGGATCACTCATCCAATACTATTCTAAAAATTCAAATATAAATAAATATTTGGGGCCCATTTATGGAGATAAACAAAATGTACTCAATTTTCAATTGCCATTTTCTTCCTGTTCAGTTTCAACCAGTTAGTCCGCTCTGGCTCCAAACTCCTCATATGGTCCATGATTTTTTAAAGGAATTTAGCTATAACTAACTAAAATTAATTTAATTTTACGTATATATTATAGTTTTATATCTGGAATTATTTTCTAAGTTGAGGAAAGCGGACATATTGTGGAAACTTGTAATAAATGAATAAAACAAACTTATTTTTTGAAATATTGTCTGTACCACTAAAGATATATGTACATATAACTACCGGTTTCGGCTTTATACCATCGTCAGGCCTCGTTAGTTCATAACTAGACCTGACGATGGTATAAAGCCGAAACCGGTAGTTATATGTATATATATCTTTAGTGGAATAGACAATATTTCAAAAAATAAGTTTGTTTTATTCATGGAATTTTTTTACATACAACATACATATAATATAATAAAACAAAATAATAAGTTGAACTGTTTTATAAAAGGTTGCTGGCTAGTGCAGGTGTTAAGAGATTAATACTCAATCCGTTAAAATGGAGTAAACTCATATATTATTTAATTTGCAAGATTATTTAATCAAATAGCAAGTAATGATTCATGGATCATATTATGGTTTATACTGCAAACGACGGAATTGTGTGTGACGGTTTTGTGTCTACATATACCTTATTGATTTTAACTAAATTACGACCTTATTGATTGACTATTTGAATAACGTATGTTACTGATGCATTTCCTTTGGGACCATCGATATGTTTCTGGCATCACTGATGCACTAAAGCTGTTACCTTACCACATATCATGTGATTCTGGCAATCTCGTCCCATTCTCAAACTTTGTGATTTCCCCTTTGTCATATTTCAAGGCTTGTGCAACCCATTGATATTTACATGACCAAAGTTGAACCCAATACAGAGCAGCCCAAATATTTGTCCCCCTGATTTTCCCCCCCTCAAGCAAGGATTCCAGGAATGCACCACCTTGTCCCTCTACCAGATTAATTCAACGCTTCGTAGCCCCAGAAGACCACTTTTCCAAAAGCAACCAATTTTGCAAGATTTGTAATAAATAAATGAATAACCAATTAACCTATATATAATATTTTTCGGAAGAAAATAATTTTGATCTACTGTTAAATTTATAAAACAATTATAACGTTATACCATTGAACTGTCAATATATAATACAAAATATCATATATTAAGCTACAGTGGAATATTACGAACTACCTGATAGCAAAAATATGTATGAATATTTCCATCCTCTCAACTCTATAAATATTCCTCTACAGAACTTTTCAATGTGTTATCTGATTAGTACTTCTAACGTTATTAAGTACAACTATGAAATAAATTGATCTATATATAAAAAAAGATTAATGTCTGTTCTTTCTTTGGAAAAATCGTTGATAAGGTACCTAATAAAAAGTAGCTGAGAGTCAGTGGCGGATCCAAGGGGAGGGGGCGATGGGGCGATCGCCCCCTGAGAGATTTTGTTTTTAAAAATTTTAAGATATCATTTCTTGTCAAATTACAGATGAATAAATGAAAATTTAATATTTCGTTTTATCGTATATAAATATATTATATAAATTATAAAATATATATAAAATAACGTAATTATAAACGTAATTATGACGAATGGTAAATATATATATATCTATGGTGGGCTGGTGCATTACACCTAGGGACCTAAGCACTCAGTGCTTTTATCCCTTCCCTGGAAGCGCTTGGGTTCCCCCTTATTATATTACCTATATGCCTATATTTATACTAACTTATACTACCTGACCCAAGTCCTTCATGGAGTGCTCAGTCTCCCAGTTTCCTGAATGAACCTAAGAATGCTCTCATAGTCCAATCTTCTAGTCATCTATCGCAGGTAGGACTGTCCCTGACTCCCACAGTGTGTAGATGTCTATTGAACGGACCATGTCCTGTGAGAACTCCAGTCAGTTGCCTGAGCTCGTTCCTTTTGATGTTCAGGATCTCGTCTTTCAGAACCCTGACGAATGGTAAATATAACCACGAATAAAAATAACTTATCAACGTTTCTGGCGTTTTTGTTGTTTTTATAATAATCATCCGCTAATTCTTATTTAATTCACCTTAATCCTATGTGTCAGTAACTAAAAAAAAACAAAAAAAACTCGCCCCCCCTGAGAGGTTTTCTGGATCCGCCACTGCTGAGAGTACTATAGTATAGCAGATATTACTTAAATCACTTATTGTCTTCGCTGATATACCTAACACTGCTTTCACAAAAGCTCTTGAATTCATTTTATGATGCAGTAAAATTGAGTGGATTACCAACTATTATGGACCAAATTAAGAGGGAGGCAAATTAAAAAATGGGTTTTAAGACTTTAATTTGAGACGTCCTTCTCTATGTATTTCGCAAACCGAAAAAAAACCCAATATTTCATATAAAATGTGATTCTTAGTATTTCTACAACTTTTATTTGAAGATATTTTTGATTAAGTTATGGTAAAATGTAATTAAGCGTCGAATTAAAGTCTTCATTTTCGTCTGATATCGGCCAAAATCCACCTTTAAAAATGCAAGTGGTACCATTGCATGTTTATTTTCATTAATATTTTAAAATTAAGACATTTGAAGAGAGCACGGAATCAAGAAGGGCTTAGGTCCCTCCGAGCACTCATAAAGTTCCAATCAATTGCACACATTTATCGCCCATTTATCTCGATGAATACAAATGAAAAAAGGATGAACATTACGTTTAAAATGTAAAATTTGTGTCCAAGAATTTTCATTCTCTTTTTTTTAATAGAAAGTTATGGATAGGGAGAAGTTTCAAAACATTTTTATGGGACCTTTTTCACTAGCTGCCGATCCTAAGGAAGAAGCGACTAAAGCTACTCAAACTAAACTGTGTTGTTCCTCCTCCTTTCTCACCAATCAAAGAGGAGGAGGAAGCAGAAATGGACAAGAAAGGAGGAGATCCGGTCAAATACTTTGCAAGGGTAAGTGGTACCCTTCCATAGATATTTTCATTAATGTTCTAAAACTATTGTAAGACGTTTGAAGAGGGCAGGCAATGGCTAGGGGAAGCAATGTAGGATATGGTCTTGCTTTTAATGCAACTCCCATTGACATAAAATATCTTGCTTGGTAAAAATAAACTCAAGAAAAAGGCACATTATAGGATAGGTTAGGACTCATGCCCGGGCTTTAACTACAAGGTCATATCGCCTACAAGATTGCTCTTTCGTCACTCTGGTGGACATGAGCCCGACTCTACTGTGGGACTCCCAAATTTTGCCTAACCTAAATTTTTATTCACTTAGGGTAGATGTCTTTAACGAGTACCTACAGCGTACAGGCTCGGGACCATTGCTTAACGTCCTATCCGAAGGACGGCGTGCTTAAGTTTATTTTACCTCCCAGATAAAATAAACTAAGGCCCTCGGTCGGGTTAAGAATCCACGATCTTGAGCTCAGAAGGCAAGCCCGCATACCACTGAGCTACCGGCGCCCTCTAAATATCTGATGTGACCAGAACAGAACTTTGTTATACCAACAACTTTTGCACAGATCTCCCCTCTCTTAAATTAATTTCATACTGGCGTTAATGGTATATGAGTCGGTGGTTGCCTTCGTTTTATTATACAACATAATTCTGATATTGAATTTCTTATAGCCTGCGGAAAGTAATTAAGATCGATTGGAGTTGTGCAATAATCGAATAATCGATAGTAAAAGGAAAAGATAATTAGGTTATCTTTGGGCATGAGGCCGGAGCTGTGTAGTGAACCTATAAAATAAATTAAATTTCTTTTAAAATCAGTTATCATTATTAAGTTACACTCTTACACTATAGCCAGTAACGCCAGTGTGGAAGGAATTTGAGAACATGGAGGGTGAGTGATATGTAAAAAACGTACTTCCCATAAGAAAGTGCTGTTATTGTGATAAGAGATTTATTTTTATTAAAAAACCGCCTTGGTCGGGTTTCGAACCCACGAAGGCAGGCACTGAGCTACCGGCGCCCTCAAGGCACATATATTTTTCTACAAAATTAACAATAAAAAAAATAAAGAAAACTTTTTTTTTTAAATATTGTCTATTTCACAAAATATATGGGAGTGTTTCCGCTTGTGTGTGTCAGTTGAATTATCTTTCGTTCATAATAACTTTGCAAAAAAGCACACCTTTAATATAGTTTTCTTGGGTATATAAACTTAAATTTTAATGCAATAACAGTGAAATTAAAGCAATAACTATAAATAATGAGTAAGTCAATGCCTAACTAAGAGATCAAATAAATCTGTGAAATACAATCACTCAAATCAACAATTAAACTTACGAAATACAATGAACAGAGTAACACAAAATGCTACGAATCTTTTCTTTTCTATTCAGTGCTAGCTAAACTAATAGCATATTACATTTCGATTGAGAAATACATTCAGATATTAAAATAGGTATATTCAAAAAGATAAAAAAATATTGCACATTCGGGGATATAAAACATAGAGAAAATAAAGTAGAAATACAGGAAAAATAATAATTAAATGTATACTATTATTTGAATAGAGAATGAATAAATCTCATTATATGTATATAATAGGTAGGTAATATGAATATATATGTATATATTATATACATATATATTCATATTACCCAATATAAAAATACATTTTGTTTATAAGAACATCTTGAAACAATTGGAGAGACAATTATAAACAAACAAAAACAACACTAGAGCGCTAACATAAGAATTTTCAAAGGGGATTTTAGCCGAAAGAAACTCCCTGCTCAAAATATATAACGCAATACAACAATATTTCTTTCGCTCCAATTTATTATTAGAAGATTTCCTGTTTTTCTTTATTGAATCCTGGATCTGTGATTGTAAACAACATTGCACAAGATAGTTAGGCTTCTTCGGAGATGCCTGGTAATTTATCTGGCAAATTTTCCAGAGGCTTTGAGGAAGATACTTTGAGGAGATTATACGTCACTTCCGTGTTACAAGTTTGTAGAGATCTAAAGAAGGAATGTACAATCGCTTCGAAATATAGACGAAAAACATATTAATGCACCATGGAAGACTTTATTTTAATTTTTAAAAGTAATATTCGAAAAGGAGTGGGATGACATCTATTCGGATGTCTACATTGATTTAGATTACATTGACAATTAATATAAATTTGGTGGTTATTCTTAATTGTTTTAGTTATGTGTATCAATTGTATTTATTCTATCAAGTGCTTCAAAGGAACATTAATATTATTCTAATTTTTGCAGGACGGAAAAATTCAAGCTTTTGGAGCTTCAAGCAGCACAATGTCAACTTTAAAAGAACCTCCTTGTGCGAACCACGGACCTCGGCCTAAGTGTAAGATGAAAAAGATAGTATCAAGCAATCCGGATGTTTTATTTTCCCTGGCTCACAATCATATAAATCGAATGGAGGATGAGTTTGAAAGTTTTGCCAAAGTTTGGGCAAATGAATTGAAAAAAATGGACATGAAACAGCAACTTTTCGCCAAGAAGGCGATCAGCGATATCCTGTTGGAAGGTCGACTGGGAACTCTCCATCGAAACTCGGTCCAGATCAATCAGCCCAATGAAGAGATCGGAGACAATCGTGGGCCCATGTTTTTTAGGCCTTATCGAAAATGAATAAAAAAATATTTTTTAATATGTATTTTCTTGTTTTTTTTTGGTTTTTTTGCCTAATGTGACTTCAAATGTCACATTCATTTGATGTCAGTATAACAAAGGTTAGGTAAAAGTCCTATTGCTTTGTTATACTGACATCAAATTTGGTATATTGTACCTCAAACAAGAGGTTTAGAGTCACAATTGGATCACCGGTAATCGGCCGCCATGTTTGAAATTGAGAGCTTATAACTAAAACGACTTGCTTCAGAGACTAACTTATAGCCAATATCATCTCTTCAGGGACGCTAATGTTAATAGATGAAGTCAAATGAAAGATGAAGTCAAATGAGACTTGATCAAACATAAAATGTTAAAAAAAGTAAACAGAGGAGAGTTAACATTTTTATTCAGCATTAGATCTTTCCATTTATCTACGACATTTTTGAGTAACTTTATAATTTAGTGATGGCTGATGTGCGCTGATCATAAAGCCAGAAGGGGGGAGGAAAAAAAAAAAAAAAAACTTTATAATTAATAGATAGCATATAGAAAAATATTTTTTTCTGGAACATACTTTCTACAAGGAATACAAAGTGAGAACCAATTCCGGGTTCAAACCATATAAAAAATCGAAACCAGCAATCGTTTATCTCATAAAATAGGCTGATACCGCTATAACACCCTGGATATTAGGACATGTCACATAGCCAGTATGAGACGCCCTTGTTATCCCTGAGAAGAGCCGATGAGAATTCTAAAATACTGGGATATTTCCTCGCTGGTCTGAAGTATAGCTGCATTCGTGGAATTAGCGTAACAACTCTGCTGGTTGTTTTTCAAGAGGCTCTGAGTGATGTTGTCTGGTTGGGTGCTCTTGAGTGAGTATTCGGACGGGGAATATGTTCTATTTATATATATTTGATTGAATGAATTACGAACCAATCACAGGGCAGGGATCCTTAAGTGCCACCTGCTTCCGCTAGGCCGGCTAAACTCCCGTTCTGTTCATCTGGTACCCAGGTTATGGTTTAAAATAAGTCCAGGATTCTGGTGCAGATTTCTTCCATACTTATTAGGGTCCTGTTATGACGAAAAGTTTCAGGGTCTTACATTAGCTTACAATGAACCGGAGTCTCATTTTTCTCGACGTATTTTTTACGAATAGGGCTTCTGGATGATATTTGTATAATTTAAGTGTATATAGTTCTAAGACCCCTCCTGTTCATGTTCAGAAGCTCTCGACATCTCTTATCATCACTTTTTACGTAAGCTGGTTTAAAGTAACGATCAACTTATTTTTGTCTGTAGGAGGAAGGAGGGTACAAGGTTGAGCCCCATCCGCTCATCCCGATCCCTCGGCCCCAGACCTACGAGCTGCGAGGTAGCACGATGCTGGTCGGGTGCCGATGTCTGTGCAGAGACGGGATGCAGCATGATTGCCGCCGACGGGACTGTCAGGGCCGAAAAGAGTGCATGCACTGGCCTGCCCCCGTCTGTGGACCCAGCGGCCTAGCGCCTCCAGAGATCAAACCTTCCCTCGTGGTCACTGCCATAGAACAAGAGTGCGGACCCAAAAAGAAGAAACAGCCGACCAAGAGAGAGCTGGAGCAGAGGCAGATGCTTCTCAACTATGCCAGACAGCAATACATGGAGAAGCCTTCCAAACCTCTCACTGCGCAGGTCCCCTGCAAGTACCACACCAGGGGTCTCTATTATGTCCGACCTCTGAAGAAGAACATCAAAGTACAGACCGTGAAGGAGAAAGCAGAAGAAGCCACACAAAGTAAACAGGATATCAAGAACTCCACAAAATAAACAGATCAGGAGCCCCACAAAGTAAACAGGAGATCAGGAGCCCCACAAAAAAAACAGGAGATCAGGAGCCCCACAAAAAAAACAGGAGATCAGGAGCCCCACAAAGTAAACAGGAAATCAGGAGCTCCACGTAATATACAGAAGATCAAGATGAAGTGAACATCATGTAAATATATACAATTTTACTAAAAGCTTATTAATTTATTCATTACTTTTCCGTAGGAGGCACGCAATGGTATCTTGTACTGTATTCATCAAATGGCCTCTAACCTCCGAAAGGTAATACACCATTTATTAAACAAGAAATACTAATAAACAAAAATGAGAATCCACGAAACTCCACTCCTTCAGTCAATAAGAGCAGCCAATCAGCCTGAGTCAACAAGATTTTAATTCTAGAAGTAAACCAAAATTGTCTTTCTCTTTAGTTTGTCAGAAATAATATATTTTTCAGTAGTTACATTATTCCCCCATTTATTTTGGTTTCTACAACCTAGCAAGAAAATACGTTTCGGGAACATCTCCCAGTATCTCAAATTTATTTGCTGTAACTTCTGTGTTCCATTATACTTTTTTGAAAAGATATATTCAACGAGTCGACATCTTTGATAATCACGTAGTCTATTATCATAGATGTTGACGTAAAATACATCTCAGTAAAAAAATATAATGTAACAAATCCTCCAAATCTCTTCGTTTCGTTTTATAAGATACCAATTCCACCATGAAGGATCTAGTCTCTCTGATTCCTAAGCATTCAATGTTCTTATCCCTTCCCTGGAATCGCTGGGCTTCCTCCATATCTCGTCGTTTCGTTTTATAAGATACCAACACCGCCCTGAAGGATCTAGTTTCTCTGATTCCTTAGCTAATCTAGGAATTATTCTCGTGGTGTATTCGTCTGAAATCTTCATCAGTGATCATATCTGTATCGAAAATGTGGAATCTCTCCGAGCAGATCACAGTCATTCATTCGGGAAGTGAGGTGCCGTCTCGTCTTTCCTCATCTTGCAGAGGTCTGTCCTTGACTCATCATAATATGTCGGACAGATAACGTAACTTCCCCTATACTTCGTTTAGCTAGTGAATTTAAAAAAAATGTGAATATCTACATAGACTTGTTTCACAGGTTGTCAAATAAAATATAGTCTGACCTCTCACAGATTTTTATTAATAGCTAGCCGGCTTTCGAGGTTTCCCTCATCATCAGGCAGTCTACAAAAGAAACCATCCTTAATATAATATAAAGGCAAAGATAAATAATTAAATTGAAAAAATAAAAAAATAAAAACAATTTTTGATTAGACATACCAGATAAAAAATTAAAAAATGTTTTGAATAAAACTAAATAATTTTATAATAAAAATAAATAAATAAAACAATCTAAAACGTTAACAGTTTAAAATATGGATGGGGACAGACGAGTTATTTCTGTCCACCATCTGAGTCACAACTGGGAGAACGGTGTACGTGAGACTGGACAAACCTCCCATCCCCTCTCTAGAGTTAAGGAGGGTGAACAGGAATATCAAAAAAAAAATTTTATTTTTTCAATTTAATTATTTACCTTTGCCTTTATATTATATTAAGGATGGTTTCTTTTGTAGACTGCCTGATGATGAGGGAAACCTCGAAATCCGGTTAGCTACCGCTACTAATAAAAATCTGTGACCATATGTCAGACTATATTTTATTTGACAACCTGTGAAATAATCAATTCTCACTACATCAGCCATCTTCATATTAACATAGATTTGTATTATTGAACGATGTGAAAGAAAGTAAGCGTACCTATCTGAGAGGCATGGGCGAGGAAGCCACCACTGCACTCGTCACCGCTGGTGATGATGTCGCCTGCGATGAACTCGATGAGGAGTGATGAGGTGGAGGAGAGGATGGGCGGTATGGAGGGGGGTGTGCCTGTCAGATGAGCCAGCAGCTGTGCACTGGAGCTGTCCCCATCGCGAACCTTCAGTGATTGGGAGACACACGGGAGTCGGAACTGTTCCATACGGAGGCGCACGCTGTGACCTTTCTCCGTCTGAAAACAAAACGGTCAAATAACATTACAGTTGTCTACCGGGGTACAGAACACTTTATGGGCACAGTACCTTTTTCACTTTTAATACTTTTGAATAGGTACATTAAAAAATAAAACTGAAATTTTTTTTTTTTGAACCAACCATGACGTCAAACGTATGGTTGCAGTTGTCTCAATGGATCATGACTGGGAAGACGAGGTTTGGGGGCCGCGACAACACTGCAGGAGTGACAAACATTTCATACGTCGAAGTTAGCCTCCTCCTTCCGGTAAGCCATATTGCCCTCCAACTTTGAGAGAACTCGATGCCACTAAGATCGCTGATTGTTGAATGTAATTTTAAAAAATCATAGTTTCGAAAATATTATTCCAAAAAACGACTTTAAAAAATGTCTAATTTTTCTATAATCTGAAGAAGACTGTACCCTTATATGTATAACAATTTTTTTTGAAATGGTTCAGTAGTTCAAATGAATATCGAATACTTAAAGGCGCTGGTAGGTCAGTGGTATGCGTGCTTGCTTACTGAGCTGAAGATCGCAGGTTTGAAACCCCGCCGAAGACCTTAGGTTTTTTTTTCTAAGAGACTCCCATAGTAGAGTCGGGCTCAAGTTTTTTTTATGTATTTTATAACATTTACTTTTGTATTTTATGCCTCTTTGAGTATGAATTCATAAACTGGACTTGTCAAAGACAATTGAGATAACTTTCTGATACCTGAATGAGCCAGAAGGTGCGTCCAGGGCAGGAGTGGGAGGAGGCTGCAATAAGTCGACGTGTCTTCCCAGTACCCAGATGCACAATGCAGCCACACCTGCAGCCAGGCCCTACCTCCGCCTTCACTTCAGGACGATCTGCAGGAACTGAGCCAGCCCCACTGTCCTGGTAGTAGCGGCACTGCCAGCCCCCGCTCTTCGAGCCGCACTCCTCCGTCTCCAGAGCGTGACCCTAACAACAGCAAAGTATATATCATTTATATAGTACGTTATGTATCAAAATTGCAATTTTGCGGATCAATTGTCTTACTAAACCCTAATGTGAAAGTAGTTTTTCAAATATATAATTGTAAACTAAACAGAAGAGATGGAACAAATATGTAATAAAAAAAAAAATAAAAAAAAAAATAAGAAGATGGAACAAATATTTAACAAAAATAAAAAATAAAATAAACAGAAGATGGAACAAAAATAAAACTAAAACTAAACGGAAGATGGAACAAATATGAAAGAAAAAAAACAACAACAGAAGATGGAACAAATATGTAACAAAAATAAAAAAAAATAAACAGAAGATGGAACAAATATGTAACAAAAATAAAAAAAGTCATCGGTGAATTCCCCAGCAGGAATTACGTAATCCATTACGTTCTCTCTTTTCCTTCAAAACCAAACGACAATATTTGATTTATATAGGGGCTTCTGAATTCTCGTACTAAATATCATGTCCATACATTCATTACATCGGCAATTATTGAGAATTTTGAATTGAGCCTCCCTCTCCTTCGGCTGCTTCCGCTGAAAATTAATAGGTGTCATCTTTGAATGGCTTTAAATTTACCTTTGAAATTTCAAGTCAATACATTCATTACAACAGCAGTTATTAATTTTTGTGTTGTGCCTCTTCCCTAATCCCCCACTCCCTTTGGTTAATTTGACAGAAAATCAATAGGTGTCGTCCTTAGAGGGTTCTGGATTCACAATACATATTGTGTCGATACACTCTATTTATTGGCAGTTATCATGTACACAGACATCCACAGACACATATTTGTTTTTTTTATTTTTTATTAGGTCGGAAAAACATGAAATTACAATGAAAACTGAACTTCGATTTTTTTACCGAATACATAACTTCCTCTATACTTCTTACAGCTAGGGAAGTAAAATAAATGTAGAGGTTAGGTTAGGTTTTATGACTCATGCCCGGGCTTTAACTACGAGGTCATATCGCCTACTACCAGAGCGCTCTTTCGTCACTCTGGTGGACATGAGCCCAATTACGTTGCCTAGCATCAATTATTGGTTCTCCTCATATACATAATGATTCACATTCGTTATAGACTCCCGGGGCCACAGCCTGCAGTTTCCGTGGTTAGCGTTGCAGACTTTTTGTTATTAATTTTGGAGATTCGGACCTCTAGAAGCTCCGCCTGAGGTAACCCACTGACTGTATTACTTAAGTTGACTTTACATGAGCAGCAAAAATGCAAAGGGCAGCACCAGCAAATGCACGGGATGGTTTCTGTGCTTTTAGAATTTAATGACTCACATCCAATAGCGTGCATTTGCAGCTGCTGCGCTTTGCATTTTTACTGCGCATGTAAAATCAG
Organism: Aradus depressus; assembly: GCA_963662175.1. Taxonomy (NCBI): domain Eukaryota; kingdom Metazoa; phylum Arthropoda; class Insecta; order Hemiptera; family Aradidae; genus Aradus; species Aradus depressus. The sequence goes on from OY759214.1 coordinate 28,416,770, forward strand.
CTTTAAGAGTATAAAGTATAACATAAATGACGACTTTGAGCGAGGAAATGAAATGATCGAATTCATGTATATTTAAATAAATGTAATATGGCTTGTTTTGTACATGTACGTTTATGTAACAGCATTTATATTCTAATATTATTATTATTTCATTTTTTTTTTTTTAAATAATAATTTTATAGTTAGTATGACTCATCCCAGGGCTTTAACTACGAGGTCATATCGCCTACTACCAGAGCGCTCTTTCGTCACTCTGGTGAACATGAGCCCGACTCTACTATGGGAGTCGTAAATTTTGCCTACTCTAAATTTTTATTCACCTAGGGCTGGGGTTTTTAACGAGTATCTGAAATCGTACAGGCTCGGGACCATCGCTTAACGTCCCCCAACCGAAGGATCGGGTTTCGAACCCACGATCTTGAGCTCAGAAGAATAATTTTATATGTTTATATTTTTATCGGTTAGTGTATATAATTTATGCAAATTTTTAACAAGAATAAATATTATTATTACTTACAAACACTGGTAATGTCTCGGGCCCCTGAGATCCAGTGATCATTCTATCGATAGTTATCGAGTTCAATACACACATTTCCGGAATCCAGAGATCGGTAAACATGAAATTTTAGTGAAAAAATAATATCGAATTTCTAATCGACTACACCATTTTGCCTGTACTTTGAACAGTTGGGAAAGTAAAACTGAGGTAGAACTGGTTTTTCCCGGTTCTCATGTAGGGGGTTATTTATTCCAGGTGAACTGAAAATTCACCTGACAAACTAGGAACCAATTGGACACCTTGCACAATAGGAGCATTCGTAATTTTAACAAAATTGGTTCAATATATGGAATGTGCTACATGAATTCTATGTAGTTGGTTTCAGTTAGTATACGAGTTATAACTTAACTCGGGAGGAGCAGTAATGTATAATGTATGGGGATAGGTAGATATAAATGTAGCCAGTGCGACAGTAATCAGGGATGCAAATATATCTGGGGCTAATGGGACAACTTGCCACATATTAACATACAACACTCTCTCTAGGTACATCCTAATCAGATCTACGGCTAGTCCTACAGGGAATAGGGATTATATATTGAATTTAGGCAATCCTAACTAATAACTACGTCTACTGATTTAATAATAATAATAATAACAGGTATGTCCATCGCCGGCACAGAGAGACCATGTTAATAATAACACATCTGTCAATCGCCGCCACAGAGAGGGAATCTTAATAATAATAATAATAACACATCTGTCCATCGCCGGCACAGAGAGACCATCTTAATAATAATGAAATATTAACACATCTGTCCATCGCCGGCACAGAGAAACCATCTTAATAATAATAATAACAAGTCTGTCCATCGCCGGCACAGAGAGACCATGTTAATAATAACACATCTGTCAATCGCCGCCACAGAGAGGGAATCTTAATAATAATAATAATAACACATCTGTCCATCGCCGGCACAGAGAGACCATCTTAATAATAATGAAATATTAACACATCTGTCCATCGCCGGCACAGAGAGACCATCTTAATAATAATAATAACAGGTCTGTCCATCGCCGGCACAGAGAGACCATGTAAATAATAACACATCTGTCAATCGCCGCCACAGAGAGGGAATCTTAATAATAATAATAATAACACATCTGTCCATCGCCGGCACAGAGAGACCATCTTAATAATAATGAAATAACACATCTGTCCATCGCCGGCACAGAGAGACCATCTTAATAATAATAATAACACGTCTGTCCATCGCCGGCACAGAGAGACCATCTTAATAATAATAATAACACGTCTGTCCATCGCCGGCACAGAGAGACCATCTTGGACCCGACGTTATTCCTTGAGAAATGATTTAGAGCAGTGGTTCCCAACCTTTCATAGCTCAAGACTCACTAAAATTCATTAAACCTCGCGACCCATGACATGTATGTAAATTTTTTTTTGGGGGGTGGCGGGAGTTAATAGACTATTTCTATGATGCTATTTGTTATAATAAAGTAGGATGGATTAATAAAATTATTTTTGTGATAGGACTGATATATGTCACAAACAAAAATATAGGAACAAACAACTGCCCTCTATCATTTTATTTTAAATTTAGTTTTACTTGTTACTGACGACTGAATTAGTAACGCCGTCGTAGGTATGTTTGGATTATGTTGGGATGTCATCAGCTACAAAGCAGGAGGTAGTGATTGATCCGCCGGCGTATCATTTTTCGGGAGCTTTATTAAAAACCGATCCATCACTGGTCAATATATTTTTATAAACTACCTACATCACAACATATAAAAACTAGTACTAGAACTAATAGTAACTAGGACTAGAACACACCCGACTACAGCGATAACATATTTTGGAGGAGCAAATGATAAGAGGAGAGCTAGCAGCATTAAATGAATTCCGCTTGGAGCGCCTCGGATTCTAGTTCAAAATACAATATTATATTATGGAACCTTGACTGAAGATTATTAAAAGAATAATTAAATAGGTATAATTAAAAAACAAAGAAAGATACAAAAGAACCCTGGCTCTATTTGATGAAAACGTGGGACGCGACCCGAATTTTAAAAAACCATAGAACTGAGGTTGTAAACCAGTAAGTTAGAGGATGTCATAGATTTTTCTTTTTTAGATTTTTTTGGAAATTTCCGACTGTGAACATACATCACAATAAGAAAATATGAACAGACTAAAAAACACCACTTGAGTCTCTTGCGGAAGCGGCTGATCAGCCCCACCGCCTCCTCCGGTGTCCTCCTCAGGCAGGAGGTCAGGCGGCCAACGACGATTTAGTCGCCGAGAAGGGTTCCCCGGCAAGGACCAGGGACCGACATTGCTTCCACCAGTGTGTTCGGATGTGGCTTGAACTTGTTGTGCAGATTTGTATATAGCTGTTGTGTTACTTCGTGTAAGAATGATATGTTCAGGTCGTGATGTAATGTTAAGTTTGAAACGTATGTAATTATTCGGAGGATTTTAATTGGAATAGCTTGAAGTCTTTTGGTGTGTGAGGGCTTGGCAGAACCCCAACTCCTTAAAGACTCCTATCCTAGGTGAATAAAAATATTGGGTAGACAAAATTTAGGACTCTCACACATCAAAATGCATTCAGGAGATCTAGAAACGTGAAAATCTTTTAAAAACTCGATCTCAAATTTTCGCACGTTCAAAAAGTCAAAAAATACAAAGTGGTTTGCATGCATTTCAAAGAAGATAATTACATTCTGAGGTAGAATATAATTTTTTCATCAGAAAAAGATGGTGCGTATTTTTATTCACCTTACAGAGTGTCTTTAGGGTTAAGAAGTAATATTACGGTATTAAAATTTCTGTATGCTTTCTATCTTACCATACCATCATTCAAAAGACCGAGGTCTTCTAAAGACCTTCTTAAGAGAAAACTTCAGAATCAAAATGAGACTGTATCTGAGAAATACCTGGATGTATGAGTATTGGTGCGTAGTTCTTCGTTCTCCTAAGTCAATGGATCGATTTCCACTGAATTCGAAAAACTTTACATAAGTATGTACTCCTGTTTGGTCAAGGAGTTTCAATTCAAACGCTTAAGCGGTAGCGTGCTTATTTACTGAGCTGAAAATCGCGGGTTCAAAACCCGGCAGAGGCCCTTAAGTTTTTTATGTGAGAGGTGAAAAACCCTTGAGCACTCCGTCCTTCAGATGAGACGTTAAGCGATGGTTCCGAGCCTTTACGATGTCAGGTACTCGTTAAAGACCACAACCCGTGGAGATAAAAAATTTAGGATAGGCAAAATTTAGAACTCCCATAGTGGAGTCGGGCTCATGTTCACCAGTGAGACGAAAGATCGCTCTAGTAGAAGGCCATATGACCTCGTAGTTAAAGCCCGGGCATGTGTCACAATAACTAACATAAGGCGCGTTTTCCTAGGCAGCGTTTGTAATACGCAGCGTGAACTGAATAGGGCATTTCACGTCGGCAGGAGCGTATTTTTTATCAAGCTGCGCATTTCTGTTTTACTAGGGAACGTTATATTTCCCAGTAGTATTTAAAAATTTTGTGACGATGAGCCGTTTAGGACCAAAAAAAACTAAAAATATTTGCTCTTTTGCTATTAAAAAAACATTTAGCGGAGGAGGATGAAGAAGTAAGAATACTGCAAAGTTGCGTAAACAGAAAAGCTATCAGCAATGCGTTTTTAAAACGAGAAGAGGGAGCTTTTAATATATTGATTAACAAACATTTGCTTGACGAAGAAGAGAAGTTTAAAAGCTATTTTAGATTTACCCGTGAGCAATTTAATTCGATCTTGAATGACATCAAAGAGGACCTGCATACTAATCCCTGCAATAGAGTCATGGCACCAATAAGTCCTGCTGAAAAACTGGCCGTTACTTTAAGGTAAAAAAAAAAAAAAGACTTTTTTAATATCTTATTTTATTAATTTGAAAAAATTAACATTATTTTATTACTTAATTACAATTTATAAAAAAGTTACTATTATTAAAATCATTTTTTAAAAATGAACATTACCTAGTTTATAATGTAGCCATTTCATTGTCATCGATTTGACACATTTCGTAGGCTTCCAAAATATAACAGAAAAGGGTATTTTTTTAGATTTTTAATTTTTTGACATTATAATTGTATAAAAAACACTAAAAACAAACAACCACTATCAGTACACTATCACAAAATATATGAAGACACGCCGCGTACAATGCAATATACTCCTCTGAATGCAGTCGGTCTTACCACGCTCGACATACAACGCTGGCGTGGAACGTAGGAGAACACAAATACTAAATTCCTATTAGGTAGTGCCGGCGTGTTGCGCTGGGCGTATTACGACGAACGAGGCGCACAAAACACGCTGGCTAGGAAAACCCGCCTTAACCTATGGGCGATGACGACCAATGTAGTTTTTTGCCCTGAAACCATAATATTTAATCGAATTGGAACATCCCCCAAATTTTCTAAAGTCCTCTAGATTGATTGAAGGGCCGGGTTTTGTACTCGTGTTATCCAAAGCATAGAAGTATATATATAACAGCCCTTGCTAGGATTTAGCCCTTATTCTATTAACTTTTTAATGAAACGCAGGATCTTTTCGTTGCTCTGTTTCCCCATATCTTCTGGATTGAGGAAGACCCTATCGAAGCTTCTCCATCGTGTAAGTGTCACGTTCAGCCACGACATGAAGCAGATTTTCTTCAGTAGTTTTCTTCATCTCTTCACATCTTCTGCAGGAAGAAGATATTGTCAAAGGGTGTTTACTTATTGTGGTGTTTAATCAGGTCGATCTCTTTTCTCATTGTATTTGCGGACAACCCGGTCAGATTAACTATTTTGATAATCGACAGCCTCAATATTCGCACCAAGATGAGTTTTCTTTTCGCAATGCCGCATTCCTTCACGAGTTCCAATCCACCTTCGTGACCTCTGTTTTGTGGAAGGGCTTGAGTCTCATGAGGTCTTCTTCCGTTGCTGCACGAGCCAGTTTCTCAGCATGTTCATTTCCGTTCACTCCTGGTTACAAAACCAGGGGATTTGGATTTCCTTTTCGAGTGCTCGTTCATTGAGAAAGCCTACGAATTCCTTGATCCATTACGAATATACAGATTCCATTACGGGTAGAATCAGTAACCTGACCTTCTTGTATAGTTTCTAGGCGCTCACAAATTTCCAGTCACATTCACAAAGACATCTTCGTGGAAATGGTCAAAACTTGTTCAGGGGATTTTGAAACGCCAAAATCCGTTGTTAACTCGATCTCGGATTTTCGCACGATTACAGTACTTTCTTCTCTATAGGTATAAGATAGTAAATATATATATAATCTATTTGAGGGCGCCGGTAGCTTAGTGGTATGCGTGCTTGCCTTCTGAGCTCAAGATCATGGGTTCGAAACCCGACCAAGGCTCTTAGTTTATTTTATCTGGGAGGTAAAAAAAACTTAAGTATAGTGTCCTTCGGATGGGACGTTAAGCGATGATCCCGAGCCTGTCAGGTATTCGTTAAAGACCCCTGCCCTAGGTGAATAAAAATTTAGGGTAGGAAATTTAGGACTCCCACAGTAGAGTCGGGCTCATGTCCACCAGAGTGGCGAAAGAGAGCTCTGGTAGTAGGCCATATGACCTAGTAGTTAATTAAAGCCCGGGCATGAGTCATATTAATTATATAATCTATACCTAATATTCTATCTACTCCACCTCCAAGGAACCAATATGGGCTATATAGTAACCCCACAGCTTCTACAGGTTTCCTTAACGTTCTCTTTTTTATATGAACAGGAGTAACAATAATTCTTTAAATTTAACATTAAGATTTACACTAAGAAACGACACTATAAAAAATAATAATTTTTAATTCGTTATTATTTGTTGTTGTTATCTTTTGAAATGAAGGATAACAATAAGTATTCCAGTGAGAATCGAAAATAAATAAATATCCCAATTTGGCATAATGCTTCTTGTGATTGCCATATCCTGAATATACGCGAAAACGTATATAAACCAAAGTTTGAACAAGGCCAAACTGACTGGAATCATAGCTTCATCGCTGATCTCGTAGACTTTAGTATAACAGGAATGGGCAAGCTCTAAGTCTTTCTTCAAACCGATGCCTTTTTCATACATATATCCAAGATTGAAAAGGGCTTGTGGGTTCTTGTACAGGTTGTATGCTGTTTGGTAGTGAAGGACTGCAGCTTCGTAGTTGACACTCCTCCCCATTCCGTAGTAGCAGTAGTCTCCCAGCTTGACTCGAGCAGACGAGTAGCCTTGTACCGCAGCTCGACTCCAGTAAGTTAGTGCTCTTGCGTATGTTGCATTGTCAGCTTCCTCATCAAAGATTACAAACTTCTTTTCCAACATAAAGGCCACATTGCTTTGCGCTACTTCATATCCTAGTTCTGCCAAATATGAATAAATCATAAAGGCTTCTTTGTGCCGTTTCTTATGAAACAAAAAGTAGGCCTCTAACAATTTTTCATTCATATTTCCTCTTTCCGACACCATTTTGAATAAACTAACTGCTGTGGGACAAGAGCGAACAGCTCCAACCCCTAACGAGTGCATTAGTCCCAACTTGTACAAAGCCATAATGTGCCCAGACATTGCACCTAATATAAATCGTTTATTTGCCAATCCATAATTTCTTGGACCCCCTAAACCTTCGTAATGCATGATCCCCATAAGTACATGACCATCTGCCCATCCTTTTTTTGCAGCTTTTTGGAAACAGTCAAAAGCTTCAGTGTAATCAATTTGAACACCTCTTCCTTCAAGAAACATCAAACCAAGACCGACTTCTCCTAAAGGGCTTCCCAGTTCTGCAGCCCTTCTAAAATATTTAAACGCTGTTATATTGTCAGGTTGTATGATGTCGTTTCCTTCTAAGTACATTCGACCAAGAAATGCCAATGCAGTTGGATTCCCTTCTTTTGCAGCAATACTCAAATAGTGTAAAGCTTTTGTAGAATCTGGTGCAACACCTCTTCCTCCCTGAAAATACAATTGTCCAAGACCAACCACATACTGCATTTCTCTGTTTTCAGCAAGCATAACAAAATATTGAAAAACATTCTGATCTACAATCCCTGTATTGAAACCAGGATCATTTTCATCCATGAGTCGAACCCATGGAATATAAGGATCTCCAAATATGGACATATGTCTCATCACTTCGTCCGCAACAAGTTTGTACAATTTGAGAGCTTTTTCACAATCTGGAAGAACATTCACTCCTGCCCAATATCGAAAAGCTAGTGCCATTCGAGCCCATGTACTCCCACCTACAGCTGCCAGAGCGTAATGAAGAAGACATAATGCTTGGTTAGGCACAACATCTAAACCAACAGCATGAATAAACCCCAGACCTAGGTGAGCATCAGCGATATGGTCCTGAACCAATTCTTCAAAAAGTTCTCTAGAAGAATTTCTATTCACTGGTAAATAAGTTCCTAAAATTTGCTCCCAAGCAATTTTCAATTTTGCTTCCTTATGTCCCAAATTGCTGGCTTCAATTAAAAGGTTGTATGCTCTAGTTTTATCCGGTTTTGACGAATTTAAAAGAAGCAGAGCTTTATGGTAGAGCTCATTTCCAATAGTTACATTGTGCGATACTTCTGTAAATGATTTATAAGTATGTTCATCTTGTGAACCATAGGCAATTCCATAATCAATATCCTTCAAAGAAGAAAAATTTAAAAGCCACTTACGATATGAAGTTATGCCCTCCAATATTTCAGAATTTTGCTGTAATTTTAATATACTAAATCTAGACGATATCTCCTCCAATCTAAAATTTTCATCACTTATTGTAGTCTCTTCGTTTTCGTACATATTACTTCTGATGTATGTAGCAGACAAAATGCGAATCAAAATACTGATGAGAGTAGAAAACCAGATTAGACACATTTCACCGTTATATCACACCAAAAACTAAATAATAATTTGTTTAATGTCTACAAAATGAATAAAAATAAATAGACGACATCTACAAAATAAACATATGAACACATATATTAACTGACATCTCTATGAAATACTGAAGTATTTTCAATAAGAACGAAAGAAATAAAAGTGTTAGGAGATAACCTAAAAATGTTCACTCAAGTCATGTTTACATACTTAACATATGATTTCATTTTCAATTAATTATTCATTAATTTAATTACTTAATTACACAAATAGGAATATTGTAATCGAGCCAAAATTCGAGTTCGAGGATTCAACAAATTTTCAAGTTTCAAGCACCGTTTTTGCAATGATGTCTGTCGCACAGTATCTGTGGGTAACCGTGTGTATGATTGGAAAGTTGTGAGCGCTCTATAGCAAAAACGATAGTAGCTATTAACTTGTTTGGAATGAAGAGGTCATAGGAGGAACATAGACGTAATTAGATTTTGGCCGAAAATTTAGTTCACACAACTATGGGCCTAAGTACATTTTACAAGATACTTTGTTTCCGCCCCGGGTCTCTGGCCCTCCTGGGTTTCCCCAAAGAACTCAAACATCTTGTGTCAGGCTATATAGGGCAATTACGCCTTGGAGACAAAAAGAAAGGAAAACAAAAGATATTGCTTATGTTTATGGCCTAATCAAAAATCTTTTCAAGTAGTTGTAGGGAAAACTTTTTTTTTTTTTTTTTGTATTTATTTATCTTAAGCCACAACTATGCAAAAAATGCACAACCAGCGGCTCGTCTGACATGTACTATACAAAAATAATAAAATAAAAATAAAATAATAAAAATAAATATGACATGAAAGGCTTAAGAGAGGAAAAAACACCCAAGCGGTGAACCCTCATGACATCACTTCATAACAGGAGCTCTATGCCAAACTCGATTCGATCTTCTTGGGGGATTATGGGGTAAATTTGTATTTAGGATTTTGCAAACTTCCGGATTGGTGTGTAAGTAAATTTTAGTGTAGAAACGTAGGTATAAATGTTTAATGGTTGTGTCTATGGGTGTGACGTAGAAGTCGCGGTGTAAAGTCTTGTTGTTAACGTATGGTGGGCATTGCGTGATCAGTCGAAGAGTCTTGGATTGAAATATCTGTATTCTTTTGATGTTCGAAGTCTTGACTATACCATATGTTTGTAAGCCATAGGTCCAGAGAAGTCGGAGAAGATAGGTATAACAATTCAGTTTTTGTCGAGTAGATAATTTAGAACGCCTATACAAAATACTGTACAATAGTCTAAGTCGCCGGTCTAGTGTGAGTCGTGTCGTCCGAGTATGAGGGTTCCAAGTCAGCCTTCTATCGAGGGTTAATCCTAAATATTTCACGAAAGAGGTATGAGGTAATGGCTGGGGGGCAGTCACCACGGCGGAGAGCGAATGTTACATGTTGACATTTTATGGTGTTAAATTTAATTTTCCAAGATTTACTCCAAACTTCAATTTTGTTGAGGTGTTGCTGTAGTATGAATTAAGTGTGAAGATCTGTGTGAGAGGCTAAAATGGCGGTGTCATCTGCGTATGTGGCTGTTAATGTGAGAGGGTCGGTCGTAGAGAAAACTAAAATACATATTTTATATACAATACGATTTTTCGCAGGTCGTCCGCTTTTCGAGATACATGCCGAAAACCAAATTGAAATGTAGTTTTGATATTATTTTAGAGGTCAACTCATTACTTTCATATACCCAGTAATGCCGGTATGAAATGATTTTGAGAAGGGGAAGGGAGAGAGTGAGTGATCTGTAAGGGTGGTTGGTATCGTCCTGTAAAGGCCACATCACATATATTTTATTTACTTTTACGTTTAATATCAGGGAGTATTGTAACCGTTGAAATCGTAAAAAAAATCTGAGGTCGAGTTTTGAAGATAATTTTACGTTTTTTCTGTGTGTATATATGATCAAGCAACTAGATGACTTATTAATGATTTGTAACTTACAATATTAGTGTTGAAAATAATTAGGATAGAGATAAATAATAATAGAATAAATGTAAATTCGAAAAATGAAATTAATAGTGCAGAGAACATCACGGGCAATGTACTTCCCCAAAACAAATGAATTCATTATCTTTTCGCTCCACCTCCAAAAACAGACGAACATTGTTTTTACATATATTTTTGACCGATTACATAACTTCCCCTATCCTTCGTCCTTGCTGGGGAAGTAAAGATATAACTTAAGTAATATTGATAATTAAGCTCGACCCTTCGTTCTTGTGTTATTTCTTATCTCATTAATTTAACTTAATTTTATGAATTCATTGTTTCTTAGTGTTCAATTTCTTATAATTTATTCATGTATAGTTAGTTATCTTTATAAAAGGAAAGAAAATAATTATTTCGGTAATGGATTTCATTTTGTTCATCGCAGACATGGTTTTAGATACAATTATTTTTAATTCCATCTTTGCTAATGGATTCAGACTAGATCGATACTGCTAGAAGGCACTTCGGCCTTTTATATCGACATAAGGAACATTCACATTTCAAAATTATATTTTGTAATAAACGTTTGTTAACTTTTTGGTTATAATATAAATAAATGTTTGTTTAAGAATATCGAATTATATCATTTTTATTTCATATAATTATATTTAATTCATTTAGAAGAAGAAGAGTTTATTATAACAGTCGCATTTACAGGGGTACAATTATACAATGAGGTTCCCTAACCATTACCCTTATACACTAAATACAAATAAAAAATAATCAGTTAAATTAAAAAACAATGCTACTGCTTAAGAGTAAAAATTAAAAACTCTTAAAGATTAATCCATTTTAGTATTATATTTTATACCTGCTATTAAAGGAACTATTTATAATATTTTTTCGTGTATTTATAATTTATTGTGTATAATATATTTTTAAGCTTATATGACTAATTCTTAATATTACTTCCTGACCTATACGAAGTAGTTTTCCGACCTCCAGATTCCAAAATATTTAAAAAATGTATTTTCAGCCAAATCGACCAAATGATTTTTAGAAAGGAGGCTTAATACAAACACTCCAATAACTGCCGATAGAAAGAATGTATCAACACGAAATTTTATATGTGTGACCAAAACCTTATAAGAACAACACATATCGATTTGCAATCAAATCGGCCGAAAAAGGGGGATTAGAGGAGAGGCTTAATTGAAAAACTCTAATAACTGCAGTTGTAATCAATGTGTCGACACAAAATTTCAATATGCGAATTGAAAACCCCCATAGGACGACTTTTATTAATTTTCAGCCGAATGGGCAGAAGGAAGGGGTGGGATCAAAGGGGGCTCAACTGTCGGTGTAATGAATGAATCGACATGAAATTACATATATGAAATCAAAAGCCAATGTGGATATAACCTGTCAAATTTCAGCGGTATCGGAAGAAGGGAAGGAGGGGTTTCGATTTAAAAACCTCAATAAATGTCAATGCAATGAATTAATCGACACAAAATTTAGTTTGAGGAATAAGGTTCTAAATAGTTTGGCTATGCCCAAGCGTGGTATCTTCAGTGCTGGTAAGTTTGCCCCCATGTTTGTGACAGGTTGTAAGAAATAAACTGAAATGTTGTGGGATAAACAGTATTGATTTGCATTTTAATAGAACAAGTAAATGTACTGTTCGCAGCATATAAATGAAATGTTACACTGGGACGGAGGACCTAAAAATCATCACAAATAAATCAAATTAAATTAAAAATAATTAAAGAAAAACAATTATAAAAATAAAATAAGGTATCAGCTTGCTTTTGGGTGGAGCAAAAAAAAACAATTAAATGAGAAAAAATGAAGAGTAAAAAATGTACAAAAGTAAAAAATATTTATACAAACAAATGTATATAATATATACATTTTATATATTATATAAAATATATATACAAAAAAAGAGGGCGCCGGTAGCTCAGTGGTATGCGTGCTTGCCTTCTGAGCTCAAAATCGTGGGTTCTATACCCGGCCGAAGCCCTTAGTTTATTTTAACTGGGAGGTAAAATAAACTTATGGTTAATAAAATTTATGGTAAGCAAAATTTAGAACTCTCATAGTAGAGTCGGGCTCATGTCCACCAGAGAGCCAAAAGAGCGCTCTGGTAGTGTAGGCGATATGACCTCATAGTTAAAGCCCGGGCATGAGTCATAATAACTAACTATACAAACAAAAGTAAAAAATATATATACCTACATACATACAAAAGTTAAATAAATAAAACAGAGTAAAAACCAAAAACTTTGTTATATTTAACATTTAATATTTTTAATATAATAAAATATTAATGTAGAATAAGACAATACAAATGTTAAACAATTCTTGGGTTTTTTTCAGTTTCGCTAATATCAACACAGAAAACAAAACTGATTATTCAGACATTAAATAGAGTAAACAAAGAATATAAAATAAATAAGCAAATATAAGAAAAAGACAGAAGCCAATATGTGATAGGTTCTAACGGAGGATAACTTAAGCAGTTGGATGTTTCGTTAGACTGAGAAATAACAAAAACCCAGCTGAGATGGTTGACTCAAAAGAATAAGGTCTCTTTGGAAAATAGAAGAAATGTGGAAGGGACGAAGAAAAAAACTTATATAAATAATGAAATAGACGTCCAAAATACAGATACAGAAGACAGGGTTGCAGCCAGAAACCTCTATAGAATAAAACTACGTTTTTTTAAAAATAAAGTAGGAGAAAAAAAGCTGCAACAAAAAAAAAAAAATATCAGAAATCACATAAAACATTGAAAGGTCCTTTATTCAAATTAATGTTTCAATTATCATCAGTTTTTAACAAATTAATTTTACTTCAGACTTTCATATGGGCATCTAATCAAAAAATTAAATGTAGATGTTGATTAGCGACTGTAGATCTTAATTATAGGAATATAGGGTTAGTCAAAGATGGAAGAAAACGCCAAAGTTTCGATATATTTATATCATCATCAGGGCCTACAAACATGGGGGGAAATCAAGATTAGAATCACAATTAAACAAAGTTAGTGTATTGATAAACATTACTGAACGTTAAATTAGACATTGTAACAAGTTAAAAATTGAATCTGACTTGCTATGGATAATAAAATAAAAAATTGATTAATGTATTCATAGTAAGTCAGATTCCATTTTTAATTTGTTATAATGTCTATTTTAACGTTCAGTATGTTTATCAACACACTAATTTTGTTTAATTGTGATTATAATCTTGATTCCCCCCCCCCCCCCCTCCCCCATGTTTGTAGGCCCTGATGATGATATAAAATATATCGAAACGTTGGCGTTTGAATAGTGTTTTCTTCCATCTTTGACTGACCCTCAATATTTCTACAACTAAAAATTAAAGTGTTAGAGAAACTGATGAAATAGGAATTTAAATAAAAAATAGAGTTATTTATCAGGTGATTTCTGATAAAGTCATATTTTATCTGTTGCATTTTCTTCAACTTCATTTTTAAAAAACGTATTTTTATTATATAGACGTTTTGGGCTGCAACCCAATTTTCAGTATCTGTATTTTCGACGTCAATTTCACTATTTATTTAAGTTTTTTTCTCGTCCCTTCCACATTTCTTCCATTCCCCCACGAAGCTTTATTTTTCCTAGTTAAAAAAACATCTCAGCTGAATTTTATGTTATTTCTGAGTCTAACGAAACATCCAACTGCTCATGTTCATCTCCGTTAGAACCTATCATAAACGATATTTGGCTCCTGGCTTTTTAATCTATGTTTTCTCTATTTTATGTCTGAATATTCATCAATCTAAGAAAACTAATTCAAGACAAAGAACTGGTTTGACATTTATATTGTCTAATTCTACAAAAATATTTTGTGGAATTAAAAAAAGGAAAATTAAAGAAGGGCTAAACACAAAAAGTGTAATACATGAATTTCATATGTAAATTAAAAAACTCTCAAGTACGAAACCTATTAATTTTCAGCGAAAAGGAAGATAGCGATCTCAAGCTCAACTAAAAAACTGTAATAACTGCCGATTTAATGAATGTACTGACAGAAAATTTAGTGTGAGGATTCAGAAGCTCCTTAGTTAACTATTGATTTTTAGCTTAACAGTAGATTAGTTTTGGAGGGAGAGCAAACACTTAATTTGAGTACATGGCCGGTGATTTACTAATGACATTTTTCATTTTATACAATCTTCAAACTAACTGTAGAAGCTGAAAATAATAATACATCTAAATAATAAAATAGACGACCAAAACATAGAAGATGGTGTGCAGCCCAAAGCGTCAATATAATAAAAATATGTTTTTATAATAAAGTCCTCAACATCCCATTTGTACCTTCTGTTATCAGGATACGATATCAAACTTTCCACGACAAACTCCATCATCACGTTAATCCACTTATACAAGAATTATCTACACTCTCCCCACAAATCCACCACGACGCCTCAAGCGGATATGACAGAGAGACCTGCTCCAGGACTAGCCTGGACTCCCCTTCGGTCACGTACCAGTACAGCCACGCACCTGACACTGCACTATTTATCGCAATTGCTAATGGCAAATGTTATGCCGTTGTAAATATATAAAAAAAAATAAATAAAGTGGGAGAGAAAGAGATTTTAAAAAACATTGAAAATAACACAAACAATAAAAATCTGAGGTATATCGAAGAAGACTTGATGAAACAGTGAGTATTTGAAGGAGCCACGGAAGGAGAGAGGAAGTTCCAGAGAGATGGCTTGGACAAGGAAGAGGAGCGATGGGAGGATACGAAGAGGTCCGAGGAACGGGATTATAAAGGTAGTAGGGTTCTTTGGATTTTAGCATTTGGAAGGAGATAGTCTCGGTAGAAGGAGAGTTTGAGCCATTTCGACTCAGAGCACCAAGGCGAGATGTGAACAACGATATGACGTTAGCCGGGGGGTTTAGAGTTTCATAACCAATTATTATAGACATAGGTAGTCGAAATAGGTGAAGACAAGGGAGGATACGAGGAATCGCCGGGAACCTAGCGATATATGGCTGGTATTGAATTGCGCTTAATCGTATACCTCCACATAATCCTTGTATTAAACTGCGCTTATTTGAAAATATATATAAATTAAAAAAACATTGAATTCCGCCAAAACACATTTTATTAATACTGTCCACGGTCATATTATATATTACCTTACAAAGTGACAACGTTTGTATAAATTACAAGAATGTATTAGGTTTCACTACAAAATTGTGGCATAGAAAGCTTACGCTTTGTAAATTCAGTTGATGTATCCGAAAAAATAAAATTTTGAATCTCCTGTCGGTCCTTTTAGTGAAACAGCCCAGGTTATCCTGATATAGAGAAACATATAGTAAATATTAATTCTCTTTTACAGATCTTGTTCATAAAAAAAGTTATTTCTCAATACAAATTATATTCCATTTGCTTTACCTCGATATCGCACATTTTTATAATATAATACAGGACTTCGACTATAGGACTAATAGAGAATATAAACACAGTCAGAACGAAAAAATTGAATTTTGCGAATTATATTCATCCCAATCTCAAACAGATAGCAGATAGAATACAAATCATATAAACAAAAAGTACAGTTGGCGGCATTCAATATGAGTTAGAAAGAATGTGTGGCGCAGTTCAATGGTTTTAAATATCATAAACAAGGGTAACTGAAAATAACAGGTATCCCATTGGCGCAATTCGATTTCGCCTCGAGAGAAACGTGTGAATTGTGCTAACTATTGAAAGATTGATGTAAAAGAAAATAATAAATAAAAAAAAACATTAATTATTAAAATAAAGTTACGTTAACTCACCGGACAAAATTTAGCGCCGTATCTTGGAGGCGGTGAATCACAGAACCTGTACCTGTTCCTGGTGCCTCCACTGCAGGTAGTAGTACACTGAGACCACTTACTCCATTCTCCCCAGCCTCCCGTCTCCCAATCTGAAACAGTGTCAAAATAAGGATTAGTGGGAAAAGAGTGGAAATCAAAGATATTCGAAAGAATTTTTTTTTTTTTTTTGTCTCTTATTTATAAAGATACAACTGTTGCTAGGGTGCAACAACCAGCATCTATGATGGTAGGTATTGATATGTTGGCGTGAATGGCGTGTGAGAGGAAGCCACCCAGTGGTAAGCCCTCGGGGCGATTTATCTTAATTATTAGAACAAGAACAGAAAAAATAAATAAAAAGGAATTGAAAGACAATTTTGATGGATGGGTAAGAGGGATGATAAAAGTAAAGGAAAATAATGTAAAAAAAATATATTAAGAACGAATAGGATTCAAGGTGGCAGTAAGTCGCGGTTCCATCTTCTCTTCAACCTTCGTGGGGGTTCTGTCGGGAGTTATAGTGTTCACAGTAACACAAACATTTAGACCTAGAATTGTTTTCCAGCGACATAAAATTGACGGTTTATAATTATTTTTGTTTAGATAATATAATGTTTCCGTTTTCTCCACTATAGTTCAATAATTTCAAATGTGGCACTTGATTTTATTAATGCTAAAACTGAATTTTGGGTCAGTTAGTCCACTGACTTCCAAAAGCAACGAAAAAAACTTAATGTTAGAAAAAACTCTTATTATCGGTAGTTTTTTTTAAAATTAAAAAATATATAAAATATTTTCTTATACCAACCTCTCTTTTACAGATCACTCTTACTCCTCTACCCCTTTCAAATTAATTTCATACTGGCAGCATCGGATATAAGCATTCACTCTCAGAATTTCGCTGTAAAAAAAAATACTGCTGATGCGAACACATTACTCCCATACAACACCAATTTGAAATGAAATTGAGAGGGGAAGAAGACTGAATAGCCACATATAATTTCTTAATTATGACGTCATATCGCTTACTACCAGAGCGCTCGCTCTGGTGGATATGAGCCCACTCTAGAGGGCAAGTCCTAAATTTTGCCTACCCAGATATATTTATTTATTTGTTCAACGTTTAATCCCGATTTAGATGCTAAAATAAAAAAAAAAAAGTCAGTGAATCACAGGCATATACTTCCCCAGCACGAAATAATCAATTAACTTTTCGCTCTATAACTAATCGACTGTTTTGGCAAAAACCAATAGTTGAAATACTCAGGGACTTCTGAAACTTCATACTGTATTTTGTGTTAGTTTAGTCCTTAGGGATTTCTGAATACAAATAAAACTTGGGATCAATACAATCATTATTCCGTGAGTTCTCATGTTTACACATACACAAAGTTTGAGTTTTTTTTAAAATGTGAAAACGTTTATTCGTTCTTTAAGCACAGTGATAGCCGGTCAAACTTTCTTGTGTTACAAAATACCGTCCGATTTCAATCGATAATAACTACGAGACTAATAATGCGATAACAACAGTTGAGATAACACTGGATAGAGCATGTCTGTACGTGTTTGTTGTGCAGTGTTTGTTTTGCCTGTGACGTTATCGGGCTAGTATGGGCGCCGGTCGATGATTGTTGCGAATTAGCGTTGTGTAAAATTAGAAATTAGTGTAGCGTGATAACGCGTTTAGATAGGACATTGATTCGGGTGTCATTGTAAAGAGCTTGAGAAGCACTACTAGGTCTCAAAGTGAAACAATAAAAATATTTGCCAAAATATATGTAAAAATCGGTATTAAATTGAAAATTGCAAAAAAATTAAAGTTGTCTCATATGAATCGTAAATATGCGCGGAATTATAGAAAACGCAAATCAGAGAAAAGCTCGCATCAAAAGGAATTTAAAAAACCTAAGAAGTCTAGTGCCGAGCAAATGCAAGAGCTACGGCAGCATCGAAAAGAAAATGACAAATGATTTTATCCCGACGTTTTCACGGAAAATCAACGGCGTGGACCTTGACTACGTCTTAATGTTTTTTTTTTTTAATTTTTGGAATCAGGGTTCGAAGAAGATGAAATTCCGGTGGAAACTGACCATGGAATTTCCGATCGATTACATAACTCTCATTTACTTCATATAGATAGAATATAGGGAGTAAAAAAAAAAGTTTAACTAAAATATCAATTATATCATTATTGGAATCATTAGGTTATGCCTGATTGGATACCAGATAAATCAGCAGAAAAGTGAAATCAAAGTAGAAGTTGTTTTTGGAAGTTGCTGTTCACCTGAATGGTTGAAGAAACAAACAGCGCTAATTTCATAATGAGAGCAGTTAATTGAAAGTGCTGACTTTGGGGGAATAAGAGACTTGCCACTGTATCAGCCATTGGATCAACTAACTGGAAGTTGGAGCTCATTATGTATACAAGTTAACAGTAAATATTGTCGATAGATGTGTTTCAGTCGGATCAGTTCGCGCAACCTTGACGCCTATTATAGTTTTATTTATTTATTTCTACTTCTTCAGGTATTTTTTTTTATTATTTTTTTTCCCCCCAAGGGCTGATTGTGTCACCGCTGCTAGAGTAGGCCTATTTTGTGCCCTGTGTGTGTTGGTCCCTACATCAGCCCTGTATCTCTACTAATGAAGTCCAGGATTCTTCCGCAGGTTCCTTCCATTAACTGCTTCGGTTCCGTTATAGTAGACTCGAAGCAGTACAATCTTCTGCTTTCTAGTGCCCCGCACTGGCTTAGAATATGGACCGGTCTCATTTTCCTCGCCACATTTCCTGCACAGAGGGCTTCTAGCGATGCCAATATTGTGTAGGTATATGTTCATATGACTGTGTCCTGTAATCAGCCCTGTCATAGCTCATAGATCCCTTCTGCTCATATTCAGGAGCTCTCGGCTCCTTTTCTCTGAGGGTTCCGCTACAAAGAGTTTTTGGGACTCAGGTATACGAAGTTATATAATCGGTCAGAAAGTCGATGCGGAGTTTTCAAGGAAATTTCCTGATATCAAAAATAAAAAAACTAACCACCTTTCCCTATATTTTTTCCTGATTTTAAATACATTATTGAACTTTTTTTTACAATCTTTGTGGGATCCAAATTTTAATACGATATTCATTTTTTCCTGAGATCATACACGTTATCAGATAACTACAAACACCCCTATTCCAAGATGTAGCAGTTTTTTTAGTCCCATATTTTATTTTATTTACTTGAATTAAACGAAAACGGTCGTTCCCAGCGGCCTAAGCATATTTTCCTGTATTGACGTGGAATTTCAACTCCAAGCTCTTGTTCTGCAAGAGGAAGAACAATTCAAACTGTTCGTGCGACGGTGTCGAGACTGCAGAGCATGTGGTTCTTAAATCATGCTGTACGTCGGCCTTAGGAGGAAGTTGATAGCGGGACCGGGTCGGATTCTTGTTTGAATGATTTATTATATTGTTCTTTGTAAAATTCTTTGGTAAGTTTTTCTTGTATTTAAAAGAGCACCGCAACTTCACTAAGTGTAAAGGCAGTTACATGATCGGTGGAAAACTCGACATTAAGATTTCACCGGAATTACATTCCACCCTCCCCCCTAAATTCAAAACTGGAAAAAATAACTAATTAATTGTATGATGTCTATGGCATCAATAATCTCTTGGAAGGAATAAGTCAACTATGGATCCAAAAATCAGCTATCGATTTTCAGGCACATCGAACAAATAAGTCAGAGATTCGAGTTTATTAATATGTTAATATTCTGTTATTTTCACTGCCCAAATGAAAAAAAAAAATTGTGGGGCAACCCTCAAAAAATATTCAGGGGTATCAACTCTGGATTTAGCTCATGTTTATTAGTTCATTATTAAATCTCATTATTATCAAACTTTTTTTGAGCAGAGAGAGGTTATGAAGCCCCCCCACATCAGAGGGTGAACTTCCACTGTATTTTACCCTGGCTCGGGTGCCTCTCCACTGTTGATCTACTGCCCACTCTGGCTCGGCCTGTGCCTCTGCCGTTGCCATCCACTCGCCAAAGTCACCCCCTCTTCATTTAACTACCCCCCTCCCCCTCGTGTACCCATTAATTATTCTCAAATTACCCTCTTCAGCCATACGGCTTCGCCCATACCTCTCGCTTATCTGTATATTTTTTGTACCTTATTCATTTTTCAAAAATTAATTTTTACTATTAATATTATCAGAACATGAGAAAAAATGTTTTATTAAAAACAAATAGAGTATAAATTATATAAATTTCTCATATGAGCGTAGCTATTATGCTTCCGTTGAGTAAATTATGTTCAAACATTGTTTTAGTAAAATTTAATTATATTCTTCCACAAATAATAACAAGTACACTGTTTTCACATGACAAACATTCGAAAACAAGAAAACGCGTTGTGTTTAATTTAAATCGCTGCCAATTTAGTTTTCATGGTCTCCAAACGACGAATTTCAATAATAAATTAATAATTATTTAGCTGTGTGTAATTGAAAACCTTTAATCAACTTGATTAAAAATTAAGTTGAAATTAAGTTAATTTTGAACACAAACAATGTATTCCAAAGTAATACATACATGTACTACATGTAGTACATAAATTTAGTCTCGTAAATTTAATAGATAATTTTATAAATATATTTAAACTATTTATTTTATATATAGATAACATTGTCGGTGATGAAATAATCATTTCAAGTTTGGTCGAGGGTAAAGTAAATAATTAAATCTATATATAGTTACCGTGTACGATACAAACATAACTTATAATGAATAAATAAAAAAAAGAATATTGTCTATTCAACAAAAAATATTTCTTCCATTATTTATCGAAAAATTCCGTTGATAATGACTTAACCATAATAAAAAAAGTCATCAAATCTACTCATTTACCTGATATACATATTTTGATATATACTCAAGTTCCGCACATTAACGTGGAGGGCCAAGCTAATTGTCTATAAAACCATTGTCCGTCCAATTGTAACATACACTGGTGAAACTTGGGCGTTGAAAAAGAAAATGAAGAGACCCTGCTACTGTGGGAACGGAAAATACTTAGAAAGATTTATGGACCTGTTTCCGAATACGGCAGATGACGTATCCGGAAGAACAGAGAGTTGAGAGACCTTTACGGGGATCCCGACCTGGTATCCGTGATCAAGCAGGCGAGATTACGTTGGTTGGGCCACGTAGAGAGAATGGAAGGAGGATGACTCCCTAAAGAAGCCCTCTATGGTAGGACAGGCGGTGCCAGGAGAAGAGGTAGACCGAGACTCCGTTGGCTGGACGACGTCGAGGCGGACCTCCGAGTGTTGGGCATCAGAGGATGAAGGTTTTGAATCGAGACGAATGGAGGAGGATTGTGACGGAGGCCCTGCTTCTTTTAGAACCGTAGCGCCGCAGGAAGAAGAAGATATACATATTTTGATGATGATAATATATTGTATATATATATATATATATATATATATATATATATATATATATATATATATGTACACAAATAACTATGAGCCACTTGATGGCGAGGGAGGAAGGGAAACAAAATAGAATCCACAGAAAATAAAATATCAAGAAAAACCGACTCAAGAAAGAAAATAATGACCACATCAGATTCATTCTATCGGTTTTAAATCAATGTCTTTTACAGTGAGCATTTTTTCAAAATAATAATTACAAAAAAATTTAGAAAGCATATTTCATCAGCAGTCTTACTTATTGAATCTTTTTTCTTGAACAGTAATTTATCATGATTAAAAATAATAATGGCTTCCAAGAGATGAACTTCTTGCAAAATTTTATGCAAGAAAGCAAGACGGAACAATAGCATCCATCATGATAATGAAAACAGAAATATGAATATTCATGCATTATTGTGTAGTTACAGAAAAAAAAATATAAAATAAATGGATTGGACATTACCATTTTCAGTAGATTCTTTAGAATCAAAAACAAATTGTTTTTAGCATTTAAAAAAAAATCTATTTAATTTTATTGACAAAGGACAAAAAAATAAGATTATTAGGAAGTTATATTTTGACTGTAGAAAATTGCATTGAAGATAATTATACCATTCACTGACAACTTATTAAGCCATGCCCCAGAGAAACTGAAGTAGTCCTGGACAACATTGTTAGCAGGTGTTGGTCAGAATGACATACTTGCGGCCTCCTTTTAATGACATCCGGGACATCTTATATCCGATACAAAGTAATCACAGAGAAACTCCTATTAGACACTATCAAAAATCATAATTATATTTTTATTTCTTCATAAAAAAAAAATATACGTGATGTGGCCACCCATAACAGAACTTTCTTAAACCTATCACTTTTTTACAGATCAACCTCCCTCCTCTCAAATTTAATTCATACTGGCATTACACATATGAAAGTGATTGTTTCATTGTACAACATAATCAATTATAATTGAAGAAGAGTCGGCCATCAAGGGGAAGAAAGAACGATCTGGTAGTAGGCGATAAGGCCTAATTGTTACAGTTTGGGCATTAATAAAAGTTGTGTTTTTAAAATCTTCAGCGTATCCAATCCCTTCAATCCAAAATCCTTTGTACACTAGCTGGGCCTTATTACGTCTTTGTCAAAACTCTTCACACTGATCTTAAAAGTATTTTTTGGCTAAATCGAAGCATAAAAATTATTTTCCTCTCTTACTTTTCACAATAATTCTCTAGTCCGTGCCCTCCATTCTGCCACTTCTCCCCAACGACGTTTTTAGACTAATGCGAGTAACTCAGTGAGTGTCACCACTGGGGGATCTCCCTTCTTGACTTTTTGACATTGCCATTTGCTTGTTGTATATATTTCTTCTACAGTGCAAATAATTACCCTTTAGCTCAGGCTAATCTTGCCCCAGACATACAATTTGGCAAATGTCTTTATTAAGCTGTCGTAATTTAAATAATTGTCAAATAACTTTATAAAGCTGTCGTAATTTGAAAAAAGAGTCTTTTTTCTCCATTGAAAAACACGAATGAAAATGGTAAAGATTTACCTGTAATAAAGAATATTAGTTTAAATTTATTTTCGGCTTTTAATATTCCTTAATTCATTTATTGTTATTTTAATAAAAGTGTTACCAGTTTATTGTGAAAAGGTAGTTCTCATTTTCTTCTTTTTCTTTAAGGAAAAATATGTAACCTTTAAAAATAAATTAACACTAAGCCATTATTTATTTTCAAAGTGAAAAGTAATAGTTACTGAAAGGACTTGAATGTGAATGATGAAAGTTATTTACTTGATGCGAGTTAGTAGACAGTGTGTGTGGGTGAGTTTCGTTTAATTTGAACACAAGATACCCCCAAGTATGGAACCCAGGAGTTGGAAGTGATGGGGGTTTTCTCAGGGAGTATTAAGGTCTTAAGTACCCAGCCGAGCAGTGCTAGAGGAAGAGAAATTTCTGTGTATTTTCTCAAAAGAGCTCCAGGCTCCTCCACTTCCTTATTTAGTCTGCGATTAACAGTATGTCTTTGGCTAATAGATCTTTCTCCTTCACAAGACAGGTATTTATCTCATTTTGTTTTATGATAAAGAGAAAATTTAATACTCTTCTTCATTCATTACTTTATTAATTTAATTACACTGATTGTAAAGACGGGAGGGATTACTCGGGGTGTCTTGAGCTGAAAACTATATTTTGTACATAGATAATTCATTTCGTTATCTCATCAAATTTATCTATGATGATATTTACCGATTGTAAATATTCAACTCTCTCAAGGACGGCGTGCTCAAGGCGTTGTTACCTCCAAGATAAAAAAATCTTAGAGCCTGAGCCGAGTTACAAAGAATGAATAAGCAACGAAGATGTGTCAGTTCAACAATATATTTTATTTACACTAGAAGTGGTCCCAACCAACTTTTGAAAATGGAAAAATATATTGCGGTTCAACTTTTTCATGCTAAGAATTTTTGCCAAGAGTACCAAAATCTCGATGTAACGAAAAAGCGTTACCGTAATATAACGCAACATAAAACATATTTTCCAATAATTTAAATAATTAATTGGAGAAACTGACCCTGGATTCGACCCGGTAAGCGGTAAAAGCTTACTTTTACAAATTTAAGCCATCTAACATCAATCCAGTCTATCCAATCCAAAGTCCTAAGAACAATTGTCGATGCACCCTTCTATGTGTCCAACCTTACCCTCCATTATGACCTTAAAACCCCTTAACTGGTTACAAAATATCCTGTGCTATGTGTAGATAGGGAACTAAAACTACTGCAAGATAAATTATTTATTTACATAGAGGATGTCACATAAGCATCATGACGGCAAAATTAGTACTGCCATTAATGATTCTTGCTGGTGAGATCACTGCACTGCAGAGGTGCGTGGCGTTTAGAAGCGCAGCCAGGTTACATCCCGAGCTAGTCACGCTGCCATGTGCGTTTGAGTCAGCGAGGTGGGTTTGTGGGCAGGGTATTTGAAGCTAGTGTTTGAATGAGAGGATTGGCGTGACTGGCGAGTTTGGCGTGGAAGTTTGTGTATCTCTCAGTTACAAATGTGGAAACGAAAGGCACTTGTAAGTCGTTATGAAGGGTGTTGTTGGTGACGTAGAAGGATGCGTTAGTGATGTGCCGTAAGATGATGGACTGCATAGCTTGAATCCGGTTCAAATTGGACTTCGCCGCAGATCCCCAGAGTTCCAGGCCGTATGTCCACATCGGCTTGAGAAGGGAATTGTAAATGGTGAGTTTGTTAGTTAATGAGAGTGATGATCGTCGTCCAATTAATGATTTGAGTAGTCCGAGGCGTCTTTTTATTTCTGTTCGTTTTAGTCTGATGTGATCATTCCAAGTTAGTCGTCTGTGCAGCCCAAGGTAGCGGACAGTCTCTGAGGTTGGTAAAATGTGATTATCTATGTGGACTGATGCAAAAGAAATTAAATGACGATCTTATAAGTAAAAAGAGATAGAAATGTTATGAGAAAGATGAATGGTATAAATGATCGACCAACAATACAAGGAAACGTTCTCAATTATTACTTTCTTATACGATATATGGAAGTACCTGCTGTAATCGAATGTCCGAGATCGAGTTTTCAACAGATTTTCACGTTTCAAGGTCCTTGAACATCTGTTGACCACTTTGTCGATGACGTCTGTAAGTAAGTGCAATTGGCTCTTTGTGAGTGCTTCAACTCAAAAACGATTGTAGTACCTACATCTATTAACTTGAAAAAATCGACACTTTACTTCGAGGCCTAGGTACATTATACAAGATACCGCTTGTGTTCATGTCTTAATCAAAATCTCTTCGAATTGAAAATTTAGAAAAAATTGAAAAACACATTTTATACGAAATAGTTTTATTGGCAACGTTTGGTTGATTTACATGAAAATGGTTAGTCCTACAGAAACATTAATTCTTACCAAAAATGTTCCTCATTAAATTTTCAAATAAAGTTGAAATATAACCAATATGAACAAAGTTATAGGGCCTCAAGGAACGAACATTAAATTTCTTTAGGAAATATTTCGAAGTAACGTTTAAAGTGAAAAGCATAGCAACAACTTTTAAATTTCGTTTTATTATCTGTAGTTTTTTTTATTAAAAAGGATGAAAAAAAATAAATAAATGTAACATAATTTTCATATACCATTGTACAGATCACCATATCTCTCTATTGGGGTTCCCAAATAGAAGTTTATACCTATAAACAAGTTGCTGAAGTTTCGGTGTAGAATTCTTCGGTAGGTTTCTTAACGTAGACTGGATTTTTTCCTTTGTAGCCATAGTAGCTTGACGAGCTGATGTTAATATGAAGATGGCTGATGTAGTGAGAAGTGATTATTTCACAGGTTGTCAAATAAAATATAGTCTGACCTTTCACAGATTTTTATTAGTAGTAGCGATGGCTGATGTAGTGAGAAGTGATTATTTCACAGGTTGTCAAATAAAATATAGTCTGACCTTTCACAGATTTTTATTAGTAGTAGCTAGCCGGCTTTATGGAGGAAATATTAACTAAGAAGGGATGTAACCCCGGTATCACCAGTGAGTTGACAACCCTAATTAATCTTTGTCTAGAACAAAATTATTTTAAATTTAAGGATACATTATATCACCAAAAGATGGGAACACCCATGGGTTATTATATTATATTTATTTATTTTTATTATAGAATTATTTTAGTTTTAATCTTAAATTTTTTAACTTTTTACAATTTAATATATTTATCTTTGTTGTCTTTATATTATATTAAGGATGGTTTCTTTTGTAGACTGTCTGATGAGGGAAACCTCGAAAGCCGGCTAGCTCCTACTAATAAAGATCTGTGAGAGGTCAGACTACATTTTATTTGACAACCTGTGAGATATGAAAATAATGTGTTGGCATCAGCGGTTTTCTTTTTTCATTGCTGTGTAGTTTAGATTAGATTAAATTTATTCAAATCAATCTACATAGGCTATATGCCATGTCATAATTGAACTTAATATTTAGGAGAGTGATCTGTACAAAAATATTTTGTATAAATAAGTCCTGTTATGGGCACGTCAAGTATGTACTAAATATTCCTTGACGCAGTAGTAAGTTTAGAGAGAGTGTGTGCTCTGATGGATTTGTGAAGGTCTCCCATGGGCTGGATTGATGGATTGGAAACGAAGGGTTTGGAGTAATTTAAACGACTGTTTATTGGAGGAGGAGGGGGTGCTGTCGCTCTCTCTCTGTCTCTACATCCCTCGTAAAACTGTCCAACAACACACAGAGAAAATAAGTTGGCACTGTTACAAGAGAAGCACACCACCTCCCAGGAGATTGCTTCAACTTGTAACTTTAGTTGGGCCCAGTGTATGGAGTTAGTCAGGAGAAAATTTGGAGTAAATGTGATTCGGATATCTTATTGCACACTACACTCATTACTAAGTCAACACAGGTTCAGATTCTGATGCGAAATTTTATGAAGCATGTCTCAATTTTTACTCATTTAAAAAAAAATGTATTCTACAATCTGTACAAAAAAATAATAATAAGCAGAAGTGATGACTATAGGAAGACATGAAAAAATAATAAGTAATACACAATATTATAACATAATAAGAAGCAAAAAAGAAATTAATAATCACAAAATAATAGCAACATTTACAAAAATAAATAAATAGAATCTGTGGTACATGGTGAATGGTGGTACATGAATAAACAGAAACCATAAAATATGAGATAAACAAATAAAAAATAAATAAAAATATATATAGCACCAGTAGGACTCCCGCACACTGCTCAACCATCCACTGTCCAGCAGTGTAGGAAGACCAGGAGGCGGGGCGTCGAAAGGACAGAGAGGCGTGAGGAGAGAATCTGGTCATCACCAGCACTCCATAACTCAATTTACAGGAAAGAATAATAAAACAATATTTTTAATTTTTCGACTAAAAGAAATTAGCGAATATTTTCTACCAATGAATCAATAAACACATTAAATACACTCTACTCCTTACATTCCTGGGACACGAACAGCGTTGGGGCTTTCCGTGCCAATAAAAATGGTTTCTTTTATTATTCCAAGTTTTCCACAACTGTGAAAAGTACCCTAGCAAATGAGCTGTAGGAAAAATGTGAGTGTATGAGCTGACCCAATGATGACACTTCGTAAAATACTGAGTTAGGCTCGCTCATCACTGTAGGAAATATTTTTAACTAACTAATAACTATAATAAAGTAACTTTAATTCCCCAGATATACGAATTATGGGGAATGTTATGAAATCGATCAAAAATTCGATTCAGAGTTTAATGTTTTCCGTCCTCTAGACTCCAAATATACGCTATATAACCAGTAATGTCAATATGATCTGAATTTGAATGAGTGTGGTCTGTAGAAAAGTGGTTGTTATAAAATAGTCCTGTTATGGCCACATCACATATACTTTTTATTTATTTATTGAACCGTTTTACTTTATTTACTAACTTTTTAAATTTTGTTTCAAAAAAAGTTTTATCAGATAAACTCAAGAGTCAGTTTCATGTTTTCTGACTTCTTTATTCCAAAAATGAAAACAAGGCGTCGGTCTACCTGTGTGTCTCTGCGTAAGTACGATAACTCCCGATATGATGAATGTATCGACACGAATTTCATATTTAAATTCACAGCTCTATAAGGACGACACTTATTCATTTTCAGCGCTATCAGCCGAAGGAAAAGGGCAATCAGAAGGGTGTTTTCAATTCCATAATTCCAAAAACTACCGATGTAATTAATGTATTGTGGTAAACTTAGGTTTAAGTGTTAATCTTGAATAAATGATAAATAAATAAAAAACCATAGATAAAATTAATAATAATAAAATAATAAATTAATAAACAATGAGAATAACCACATTTTCTGTAGAAATTTCATAACTGGTCTTTACTAAATTTTGATTTCTACAGTAGTTTTCGAAAAGGGCCCTACAAATATCAAAAGTTCAAGAAGTGCAATTTTTAAGAAAGTGCACGTATTTAAAAAAAAAAATCAATTAACCAACTTTTCATTTGGATTTCTAGAGATGCCATTTTAATAATTTTAAATAATATTAAATCTATTCCAAAGGTTTTCAAATTATCTCACTGGGCCAACAGGGAAAATGAATAGAATAGGATTTACCAGAACAAATATTGGGTTTATTTTCTTAAATCTACATTATTAAAGTTAAAAACTGAACATTGAAACAAACAAAAATCGAAAGAAATATCTTAAAAACTAAATTCTTAAGACTAATTCATCTTTTTTTTTTTATATTTTGGACATTTTTTAACATTTAAGTTATATATTTCTGGGCATATATCCTGTACAACAGTACCTTCTTTGTGGATCAATTTCACCGTCAATTCACTTATATTTAGTTCATTACATTTTAAGCCTAAACACCACTCTGTCCATCTTCACTCAGACCGTCTCCATTCAACCAGGCCTCGACCCATCTCCCCACACACAACAGCTGGTGACCGTGTTTTGTTTTTATACTCATTTGTTTTAAAATAAAATTGATTTTTATAGAAAAATAAATATAATTATTTTTTTTATATTAATAATTTAATCATTTTATGTGTATATTATTTTTTTATATATCACAATATCGATGTGCAATTTTATATTTAAATTCAAAACGCCATATGGATGTCACCTATCATTTTTCCGCGAAAATGGTTGAAGGGCTTGAATAAATACCCTGATACCTGCAAATATGTAAGGAATGAAGATTCAGAAGCCACTATATGGCCGATTGACTTTGGAATGAGAGCGAAAATGTAATTTAATAGTTTGTGCTTGAGGGTGATTAATTCAGGTGATTCACCGACAACTTTTTTTTATTTTGCAACCTGTGAAATGTAATCCCATACATTTTTTTTGTCCCCCCCCCCCTCCCCCCCCCCCCCCCCCCCCCAAACCCCTCTCCTTGATGAAAAGCAGTGAAAATGAGAACCATTTTAATGAATATGTTGGTTCCTTCTGAACTCTTTGATGTTGTTAATGGATCCTACACACAGATTCGCCACTCCTCCAACAATCAAAGTGTAAACCTCTAAGAAATGCTAAGTTGGTCGTTGGAGACGAAAGAAACAGCTCAAGAAAAAAAAAGAAAAAAAAAATGAAGACGTTAAAACTAAGGGAAGGAGGTTTTTTTCCCGTTGCTTTTTTTCTTTTTTCCTTCTTTCCTTTGCTTTTTGTTTATTCTGACCCATTTGTGTTCCTGTGCGTGTTCTTTGCTAGTAAAGCAGAACAAGCTGAGGGCACAAAAAAAAAAAAATAAAATAATAAAATAAATAAAAGAAAAAGGCATCATGAAAATGAATCACGCATAGATAGAAATGTATATGTTCAATGTGTTTCATACTTAACAATAAGGGTAGGGGTCTTTAACGAGTACCAGACATCGTTGCTTAACATCCGAAGGACGGCGTGCTAAAGTTTATTTTCACCTCCCCGATAAAATAAACTAAGAGCCTCGGTCGGGTTTCGAACTCACGATCTTGAGCTCAGAAGGCAAGCCCGCATACCACTGAGCTACCGGCGCCCTCTAAATATGTGATGTGACCAGAACAGAACTTTGTTATACCAACAACTTTTGCACATATCTCCCTTCTCTTAAATTAATTTCATATTGGCTTTACTGGTATATGAGTCGGTGGTTGCCTTTGTTTCATTCAGCATAATTCTGAGATTGACTTTCTTATAGACAGTGTAATGTAATTGGGATCGATTGGAATTGTTCAATAATCGAATAATCGATAGTAAAAGGAGAAGATAGTTAGGTTGTATTGGGGCATGAGGCCGGAACTGTGCAGTGTACCTATAAAATAAATTAAATTTCTATTAAAATCAGTTATCATTATTAAGTTACACTCTTACACTATAGCCAGTGTGGGAGGAATTTGAAAACAAGGAGGTGATCTGTAAAACTTGCTTCCCATAAGAAAGTCCTGTTATGGTGATAAGAGATTTATTTTTATTTTTAATGCTTTTTATTAAAAAACCACCAAAATAAAAAAAAAATAATAAATTTATTGAACTTTATAACTTTAGCCATATTAGCTCTAGGTCGAACTTGAAGGCATTTGGATTGTTGTACATTTACCTTAATATTTTTTGTGAGGACCAATTTTTATATAGCACAAACTGTTTTCGTGTAAATCAAGTAAGTAAACATCATTTTCTGCAGCGATATGGTGAAACATTTAATGCAATGTGTTTTGTTTTTTCAAAAAATATTGTCTATTTCTAATTTCTACATTGTGAATTTTGTTAAGTCTTGGCTAAAGATGGTAGCAATACCGAAAGAACTCCCATATAATATATCGTCGGCCGAAACGTGATACCTCATATCTGCAAAAAGTCAACTTTACAGGAGAGAAAAAACGGATAAAAAAATATTCTTTATAGGAAACCTCAATTTTTTCGACATTTGTATTAAGAGAGATGTATATGCATGCCATGAATTGTTTTTAAGCTAGTTTGCAAATCCAAGTAAAGAATTAACGTACTTGACGGAGTTACCAGGTCTCACCAGGATTTCGTTCCCATTTCTTTTGGTAGGTACGGTTCTTCAAACCGTATTTCATGTTTTTTTCGATTTATGTCATAATATCATATATTATATAATGTCCCACTAGATCAATAGAGTTTTTTTTTGTTAAAAAAAAGGATTATCGAAAAAATGTCCCTTACGAGGTATCACGTTTAGGCCGACCATATAGGTACTCATTTTGTGAAATAGACAATATTTTTTTTAAAACTCGTTTTTTTTTAAAGTAAATAAACGTCAAACAAAATGGGTTTCAAGATTCATTCTGAGTCCATTTTCGGCATTTATCTGGCAAAGCGTCTTTCGAAAAAAAAACGTTTTTATTATTCTCCACAACTTTTGTTCGAGGAAAATGTTGATTAAGTCATTAATATAAGCAGTATCTTGACAAATTAGACCCTGAAGTAAAGTAGTTTTATTTTTCACCTGATTTCGACCAAAATTAAATCATATCTGCGTTAGCACATGTAACATTTTTATCTCAAATTTCAAGTTCATTGTTACAATAGTTTCTGAATGTTTGACCTTTAAACGTAAAATTATAGGTTTAGGTTTTAGGTTTTATGACTCATGCCCGGGCTTTAACTACGAGGTCATATCGCCTACTACCAGAGCGCTCTTTCGTCACTCTGGTGGACATGAGCCCGACTCTACTGTGGGAGTCCTAAATTTTGCCTACCCTAAATTTTTATTCATCTAGGGTAGGGGTCTTTAACGAGTACCTGACATCGTATAGGCTCAGGACCATCGCTTAACGTCCCATCCGAAGGACGGCATGCTTAAGTTTATTTTACCTCCCAGATAAAATAAACTAAGGGCCTCGGTCGGGCTACGAACCCACAACCTTGAGCTCAGAAGTCAAGCACGCATACCACTGAGCTACCGGCGCCCTCTCGTAAAATCATATTGAAAACTCGATCTCGGATTTTGGCACGATTATAATAGTTCCTTATACAGAACGTATAAGATAGCAAACATGATAATATATCGTGATATAAAGGGAGATATCGCTCTAGTTATATTTCGTACTCTTACACACTCTAACATGTTACATCAAGTAAGTTGACAATAATGTTAAATATATTTTCTAGATGGAAAGAGGAAGAAGACGTGTGACAAGGAAGAAGTGAGAAACTTTTGGATAAGTTGATCAGGGAGAGTGGGAGGGGAAAACGCCAGGATGACATTTACACACGTCATTTCCTCATATAAGAATGGAACAGGGCAGAAGGAACGGAAATTCAACAAAGTGAGTAAAATATGACAACTTGCAAGAAAGATCACATTTATATAGGATTTACAACGTCCCAATACTGTTGTCATATTTCAATGTATTTCTCCTTCAAAAGTGTTTCGGTATTATAGATTTCTGTGGATTCCAAATTACGGGGAGGAGATGGGATCCTGAAATTGCTCGCCCACTAGGACAGTATCGTATCGGTGTTGTGTGAGTACAGGAACATGATTTTTTAGAACTTTGTATATTTTATTTTGGTTTCTTGTTATCTCGTTTTCAAATATAACCACAATTCCGTTAAAATCGGGATTTCCACCCCCCAGGAGGACCCCTCCTACCACAGGTACTCTTAAGTTAATATAAATATGTCTGCCTAGCTCATATCTCCAATATTGTTGAATCTTGATGGGGTAAGCCGAAACCGGTACACATTTATGTTTGTGGAATCAGACAATATAAGTGTTCAATAAAAAAGTGGTTTATTTATCATCTTTTTTAATTTTAAGTACAGGAACAGTTTCAGACTTTCAGCCACAATGCTCATTGCTTATTTCAATGGAGATGCGCCCACTAGGACAGACTCGTAAAGGTGTCGTGTGAGTATAGTAACTAGGGCTTTCAGATCATTCATTGGTCATCATCATTCATTTTTTAAAATAATGTATAATGATAATAGATAGAAATTTGGTTGATACTTCCCACAGTTTCATGAGAGTAATGTGTTTAAATTCGTTGTATAGTGTCCGAGATCAGCCACACCTTGTGGAAAAGGGAGCTGCTCTTTGATCACAAGCGAAATGGTTTCGCTTTCCCTTTTTATAGGAATTTCTCTTTAGCACACATATAAAAATGTTATACGTGTGCTAAAGAGAAATTGAGCATTTAATGCTCATACAGAAAAGCCCTAATCAAATATTTTGGTAGTTGTACTTAACCACTGAGAAACGCCCTTATTAGAAGACGCTTGTACGGTGACTATTCTCGGGATATTTTTGTAGAAAATATTTTTATTATAGTTAGATGAAACTATCAGGAGCACGGCAGTTTTGATATCATAGAAATCCTGGGGGAGTGCCCCGGTTTCAAGAATTTTCTGAAGGCACTCAGGCACTTCACTCGAGATCACATCAAGACTTGCTGGAAAACAGTATGGAGGAATGCCGGTTTAATCTAATATAATCTGATAAAAAATAGTATTGAATGAAGAAACATACCAAGAACAGGCAGCGTTGGGACGCAATCCATCCTGACGTCTGAGACAGCGCCGGAGATAGACTGGCTGACGTAGACGAAACAGTACTCAACATACTTCTCAGAGAAGAGTGAGCAGTCGAACCTAAGGGAGTGGCGGCCTCTAAGGACCCGCTGTTCGGCTACATAATGGAGAGAGGTGGGTGGAGCCAGGGAAGAGACTTCATAGCGGAGACGAGCAAAGAGACGGACCCGGTCCCCCTCCTCCAGGATACAGGCTGGGTACTGGAACAGGACGGAGATCCCAGAGTGGCCATCACAGGGAAAGATGGACCGGGCATGTACGTTGAAGACGAACTTCTCACTCCACACGGCCTGCAATCAGAAGGAAAAATCAATGGAGAAGAAGAATGGATGACAATACTGCGAAGACGAGTCCCCACGAATCAGTTATGAAAATGTATAGTTTAAAATTCTACTGGAAATTTTCTACCCTTGAGAATTGTTCGAAATACCATTCATCTCTAAAAAAAAATCGGATAAGGGATTTTGTTCTCAGTCGACTCAATATCATCCCCCTGAGTTCAGCACCAGTTCTGCAGGTGATTTTTAAGAAAAGGTCTGGCTAATTGTTTGAATGAATCCGAGGACACTACAAGGTGTTTCGGTCGAAGTGTTCATAATGACAGGAGTGGTTTGGAGAGTCGAAAATAAAAAAAAAGTTAATATAAGCATAGGGGACGGAAATACTTTTTTTTTTAAATACATGATTGAGAGAAAACCTTTTATTTTCAAATATTTTTAGAGATGGACACTACAAAATTCTCTCCCTCTCTCAAGATATCCAAATACTAACACTTTGGAAAAGGGGTGGCGCTGAGTTGCAGTAAAGATGCACAGATCGGTCGAACCTAGAAATCATTATTCAATATTTGAATGAAGACCTTATCAACAGATATATATGACTATTTTACATTGATGATTTTAAAATAAAGTATTTTACTGATTTAAATGAAAAAGAATTACCTGCATAACCTTGTCGCTAATTAGTTAGTTATTGTGACGTGCCAGTGTTTAAACTTCGAGGTCATATCGCCTACTACCAGAGCGCCTTTTCGTCACTCTGCTAGAGGTCTTTATCGAGTACCTGACATCGTACAGGCCCGGGACCATCGCTTAAAGTCCAAAGGACGGCATTTTCAAGGCTTTTTAACTTCCCAGATAAAAAATTTAAGGCCTTTCCACCTCCACATTCAAA
The DNA here is from genome assembly GCA_963662175.1 of Aradus depressus. Taxonomy (NCBI): domain Eukaryota; kingdom Metazoa; phylum Arthropoda; class Insecta; order Hemiptera; family Aradidae; genus Aradus; species Aradus depressus. Next base: position 28,451,743 of record OY759214.1, read on the forward strand.
ATCCTTTATGAAGTGTATTTGGCTAAACTGTGTGTTTTATGGTGGTAATTTCACCAAAGTTTGAAAAAACATGTTTTTTTTTTTTTAGGTATTATCTTAATAATTTTTTTTTTTAAAAGCTTCCCAGGGCCGTATTTTTATCAATATTTTTTTTTATTATCTTCCTGGAGTTATGTACACTTCGACTTCAACACCTTGTATTATTGTCATCGTTTATAGCTCAACTTTTGTAAAACGACCAACCTTTCTAAAATTCCAACTTCTGTAAGAAATTGTACAAGAAAATTACTGGTAAAACAACGAATCAGCTTCAAGGTTAAAACATTTAGACAAAAGAATCGTCGGTGAATGTACTTCCCCAAAATAAATCAATAAACTTCGACTGATTCCGTTGAAAATTAATAGAGAGTTAAGCCTTTCCCCTAATCTCACCGATAGGTGTCGTCCTTACGGAGTTGTGGACACACATATAAAATTTCTTGTCGATTCATTAATCATATCGGTTGTTATTGGGATTTTTGTGTTGATCCCCCATCTGATTCATCCCTCTTCGGCTGATTTCACTGAAAATTGATAGGTGTCTTTATTGAGGGCTTCGAATTCACACTTGGAATTTCGCGTCAATACATTCATTCTATCGAGATTATTGTGTTTATAGACACACATAAATTGTTTTTTTTTCTTTTTTTTTTTTTGAATTTGGAGGTCGGAAAATTCTGACACATTCCGTTGAAAATTCAACATCGAATTTCTGCCCGATTACATAACTTCCCCTATATTTCGTGTAGCTGGGGTAGTAAAAGTTTGTATTATGCTGCTAAAATAGAATCATGAATCCGTGAAGCTAACTCAAGGTAAAAAGTTATACAGGAAGGACCAAACTTTTTTCATAACTTTCATGTCAAATATAATTGGAGAAAGGGTAATTGAAAACAGTAATATCTTTACCAGTAAAAAATATATATTTCGACCTGCAACACGAAAAGTTCCGAAGATAAATGGAGATTTAAATTGGAATCATTTCCGACAGATTCAACGTCAAAAAAATATTTAATTGTCAGATTCCATTAAAGAGAAGGGCAACATACATACCATACCTTTAACAGGTCAAAGACCAAAAAAACAAAAGTCGTTCAATCACCAGCGATATACTTCCCCAGAACGAATTGACATTTATACCATAAGTATAAAAGCGTGTTCAAAAAAACATATTTTATTTACAGAATGAAATTATGTTGACATTATTTACAATACTTTACAAATGTTTTTTTTTGTTAAAAATGTTCGTCATTACAAATCGACACAAGGACACTAACTATTGATGAGGGCGCCGGTAGCTCAGTGGTATGCGTGCTTGCCTTCTGAGCTCAAGGTCGTGGGTTCGAAACATGGCCGAGACCCTTAGTTTATTTTATTTGGGAGGTAAAATAAACTTAAGCACGCCGTCCTTCGGATAGGACGTTAAGCGATGGTCCCGAGCCTGTACGATGTCAGGTACTCGTTAAAGACTCCTGCCCTAGGTGAAAAAAAAATTTGGGGTAGGCAAAATTTAAGACTCCCACAGTAGAGTCGGGCTCATGTCCACTAAAGTGATGAAAGAGCGGTCTGGTAGTAGGCGATATGACCTCGTAGTTAAAGCCCGGGCATGAGTCATAAAACCTAACCTAATATACAAACATATGGTCTGCGTTTATTCAATTTTCAGCTGGCAGGCTGGCAATGTTTGTATGTTTGTCCGCTTAGCGACACCGTTGTTCGGGTACAATTGCTACAATGAATTAACTTTTCGCTCTTCTTTCATCGTTTGCGCTAACAATCAGTAGTTGCCTTACATAAGGGCTCCTAAATCCTCATACTAAATTTTGTTTTGATAAATTCATTAGGTACATCGGCGGTTTTTATGTTGAGCCTTCTCCCCTGAGCCCTCCCTTTCCTTTCGTGGATTCGGCTGAAAATCAATAGTTGTCGTTTTAGCGGATTCTAAATACACAAATACATTTGGTGCGATACATTCATTGTACGGAAATTGATTATGTTTTGACGTAAAAACGTCTATTCGCTCGTTAAGCCCAGTGATAGCCGGTCAAACTTTCTTGTGTTACAAAATACCGTCAATACCGATTCGGGTGTCATTGTAAAGAGCTTGAGGAGCACTACTAGGACTCAAAGTGAAACAATAAAAATATTCGCCGAAATATATGTAAAAATCGGTATTAAATTGAAAATTGCAAAAAAATTAACGATGTTGTCTCATTTGAAAAGTAAATATGCGCGGAATTATAGCAAACGCAAATCAGAAGAGAGCTCGCATCAAAAGGAATTTTAAAAACCTAAAAAGTCTAGTGCCGTGCAAATGCAAGAGCTATGGCAGCATCGAAAAGAGAATGAAAAAAACACTTGTTATGATTTTATCCCGACGTTTTGGTGTGGACCTTGACTACGCCTTGAGGTTTTTTTTCCCCTTAATTTTTGGAATTGGAAAACATGAAATTCCGTTGAGACCGAATACATAATAACCAGTATTTTCTATACCTGCGGGGGTCAAAACTACTTGAGGGTCTGTATATTCTGTCTGTGAGAAGACTCTAGCTCCCATATGAAAAATTATTATATCTTGAAATTCGGAAATTTATTTGTGTCTTATTGTCAGCTAATAACTGTGCAGAATGAGCAGTTCCACAAAAATGTTTGCGCTTCGCGGCATCAAAAATATCAATTTTTTAAATATGAAATTGAAGACCGACGACGTTACCTTGAGAGAATGCTGTGGGAGGGTGGCAGCGATTGGATCGCCGGGGTCCAGTGTGGTAGGACGAAGCGCTAGAGCGTAGTGCCCCGCCATTCCGAACAATTTACACTCCAGTCGGGTTATCCGAAGTCTAGGGTAGCCTCGGATCTGCTCCGAGTACAGTAACTGCAAACAATCAAATTTGGATAAGTCAAGGACACAAATAAACAAAAAGAAGTTGGAGAATCATCAACAATGTACTTCCCCAGAATGAATTAATTAATTAACCTCTCGCTCCCCCTCCAATACGAGACCGCATGCGCTAATATTCAACAGTTGACTTACATAGAGGCTCCTAAATCCTCATACTAAATTTTGTGGGGATAAATTCATTACATCGGCAGCTATTAAGGTATTTGAATTGACCCCCCTCCCCGGAACCCCCTTTCCTTCAGCTGACAATTTATATAATATGATAATAAGATAATTTATAAAATGTATTAGTTGAATCTTAAATTATTTTATGTATGTGTTATATTATACTCGTATAGGTTTAGGTTTTAGGTTTTATGACTCATGCCCGGGCATTAACTACGAGGTCATATCGCCTACTACCAGAGCGCTCTTTCGTCACTCTGGTGGACATGAGCCCGACTCTACTATGGGAGTCCTAAATTTTGCCTACCCTAAATTTTCATTCACAGGGGTCTTTAACGAGTACCTGACATCGTACAGGCTCGGGACCATCGCTTAACGTCCTATCCGAAGGACGGCGTGCTTAAGTTTATTTTACCTCCCAGATAAAATAAACTAAGGGCCTCGGTAGGGTTACGAACCCACATCCTTGAGCTCAAAAAATCGTGTCTGAGATACTGATCGTTTTGACCATTTTCGCGATGATGTCTGACTGTGCGTTTGTGAGTGTCAGTGTGTGCGTAAGTGATTGGAAAGTTGTGAGTGCTCTACCGCAAAAACGATTGTCGAAATGCAGAAAACCGTCTTGAATAAAGCCCGGATACAAAATGCGCATCTCGATGAAGGATGAGTCATATTTTTTGCCTGACAACATTACGAGTAAACTAAACTGAAAACAGAAACCCTCGTAAATAAGTGGATTACTTGCAGAGTGGAGGGGATGAGTACAGATAACTCTCTCCTTACTTGTTAGAGACTAAATAGAAACACGAGGAATCCAACAACACACCTCGTAGATACACATTAATGTGAGGGAGATAGCTTTCAACAAACTACCATGTCCTAGAAATGAAAGATGTCATCCCACTGTTTTATTTTCGCCCTGAGGTCGTTTTCAATGCAACTGCGTCATCATCAGTGGCACATTAATTATTTCATATATAATACATGTAAAAGTAACAAGCGAAACCTTAAAATTTCAGAAAAAGAATAACACAATAGAATAAAACTTGTTTACCCAACCCGTACAGTGTAGTGACTAAAGAATTACTAACATTCCTCAAAGGCGAGGGGTACAAACGTTTATTCACTCGTACATGCAAATAAAGAGGGCGCAGGTTTCTCAGTGGAAAGCGTCTTCGCTTATTGAGCATAAGATCGCGAGTTTCAAACCCGGATGAAGCCCGTAGGTTTTTTATCAGGGCAGAATCTTGAGCATGCCGTCCTTCAGACGGGACGTTAAGCGATGATCTCGAGCCTGAACAATGTTAGGTACTCGTTAAAGACCCCTACCCTAGTGAATAAAAACTTGGGGTAGGCAAAATTTTGAACTGCCATAGTGATGAAAGAGCGCTCTGGTAGTAGGCAAGATGACTTCGTAGGTAAAGCCCGGGCATGAGTCACAATAACTAACTTAAATATTCATTTGAAAATAATATGATATACACATAACTAAAATATTTTTGGAATCAGGATGTCGAAAACCATGAAATTCCGTTGAAAACTCAGCATCGAATTTCTGACGGATTACATAACTTTCCCCATACTTTTTATAGTTCGGGAAGTGAAAATAAATAATGCAGAATAAATATGTAGGTACTATCATAGAGCTTTCTCAGCCAAATTGCACAAAGGATAGGAGGAAATTAGGGAGGAGACATAATACATAAACTGAAATAACTGTCCTTGAAATGAATGTATCGATACAAAATTTATTACGAGGATTCATGATGTTTATGCCAAACGATCGGTTCGTTTTGGAGGGAGAGCGAAAACATAATTTATTTATTCATGCTGGGAAAGTTTATTGCCTGTGATTCAACAATTATTCTACCATCTCTCTATACTCGCAGAAGACTCAACAGCTACCTTGTCTCCTAAACCTCTGGCCATTTTTGTACTCTAACGTCTGGACATTCCCAAGGTTTTATTATCCTTTTTAATCCTGGGGGTGAATTTACCCTCCCTTGGGGTAAGTGCTCCTTCAACGATCCCTGTGGCCCTAACATCCCTTAACTGCCACACTCAACATTCCCCCACCTACTAATTTTATGCTTTTATCGGATCACTGATTAATTATAAATGCACTTAGAAGGGTCGTAAAGGTACGCTGATGACACTATATTTTGTCTCTCTCCCCCTCAAGGTATCCGCCGAGTAGGCAGTAAAAGACGGTGTTATCTTCTTGGAAATGGGTTTTAAACTTTCCCTAACAGCATTTCCCATATCTGAAAGAAAATTCCTTGCGTTTCTGGTCTTTTCATAAAATAATATATATCGGGACGCGGAAGAGTTCCGAAATATTAAGAAAAAAAAGACGTCGGTAAATCACCCCAGAACGAATTAAACAACTTCTAAATCCTCACACCTAATTTTGTGTCGATAACATTACATCGGCAGGTATTGAGGTTTTTGTGTCAAGCTCCCTTTGAACCACCATAGTCATCAGCTGATTTCGCTGAAAATTTACAAGTGCTATCCTCATGAGGTTATGACTTTAAATATGAAATTTCATATTGACACATTTTTATAATGGCAGTTATTCGAGTTTTTGTGCTAAGCGTCCCCCCTAATCCCTAATCCCCTTTGGTTCAAGCGGCTGAAAATCATCAGGTGTTGTCCTTGAAGTGTTCTGAACACACATATAAAATTTCGTGTCGAAACATTCATTCTGTCGGAAGTTATCGTATTCACGGACACTTTTTCTATTATTTCTTTTTTGTGACCAGAAGAACGAGACCGTAATTGCACCGACATGTCGACCTGAAATATTTATATAAATCTTCTATTATTTATTTATATTTTTATAATAACTATGATTTGTGTTTATATTCCACGATTTAATTATCTGTTGATGTATATAATTTAAAAGGTATTTTAATGTAAAGTAGCATATCAATTATATATAATTTATTAGATGGGGCGCCGGTAGCTCAGTGGTATGCGTGCTTGCCTTCTGAGCTCAAGATCTTGGGTTCGAAACCCGACTGAGGCCCTTAGTTTATTTTATCTAGGAGGTAAAATAAACTTAAGCACAACGTCCTTCGGATGGGACGTTAAGCGATGGTCCCGAGCCTGTACGATGTCAGGTACTCGTTAAAGACCCCTACTCTAAGTGAATAAAAATTTAGGGTAGGCAAAATTTAGGACTCCCACATTAGAGTCGGGCTCGACAGAGTGACGAAATAGCGCTCTGGTAGTAGGCGATATAAACTGAGTCATAAAACTCCTACGAAAGAGAGTTGGAGCACATCAGACACCTCGCCGTCGTTAATGGTTACACAACCGACCTGGTAGAACGTATATTGAAAAGAAAGACGGAGGAGAAAATGGTAACGTCAGTGTACGGAGGGTGTAACCAAACTAAGGAGAGGGATGGCGGGGGTGGCTGCTTGTCCAGTCTCACGTACACCGTTCTCCCAGTTGTGACTCAGATGGTGGACAGGAATAACTCGTCTGTCCCCATCCATGATATTTTTAATTGTTAATGTTTTTTGTTGTAGATTTTTATTTATTTATTTTTATTATTTAGTTTATTCAAAATTTTTTATCAGGTATGTTTTATCAAAAATTGTGTTTTTAATTATTTATTTGCTATTTATATTACATATTAAGGATGGTTCTTTTGTAGACTGCCTGATGATGAGGGAAACCTCGAAAGCCGGCTAGCTATTACTTTAATAAAAATCTGTGAGAGGTCAGACTATATTTGACATCCTGCGAAATAAAACCTAACCTACCCTATAATTTATTAGCTATTTCGTTGTAGAAGAAGGCGCCGGTAGCTCAGAGGTAGCGTGTTTGCCTACTTAACTAAAAATCGTGGGTTCGAAACCTTGGCGAGGTCCTTAGGTTTTTTATCTGGGAAGTAAGAAAGTATTGAGCACGTCGTCCATCGGAAGGGATGTTGCGATGGTTGCATGCCTGTGCAATGTCTGTTACTCGTTAAAGAGTTCCACAGTAGAGTCGCGCTCATGCCCACCAGAGGGAGAAAAGAACACTCTGATAGTAAGTCAGGACGTAGTCTAGGCATGAGTTATAAAAACAAATAGTTTTGAGTTAGTTATTACGACTCATGCCCGGGCTCCAACTACTAGATCATATCGTCTACTACACGAGCGCTCTTTCGTCTCTCTGATGGGCATGAGCCCAAGGCAATCCTAAGTGTTGTCTCCCATAAATTTTTATTCACCTGACATAAAGTACTATATAAACTATAGCTTAACGTCCTATCCGAAGGACGTCGTGCTTAATTTTATTTTTTTTCTTCCAGATAAAATGAACTAAGGACCTCGGCATAATACCCGTGTTTTGAGCTCAGTACGCAAGCCCGCATACCACTGAGCTACCTGCGCCCCCATACCATTTTTGATGTTGAGTGCTGTATGACGTATCCAATTACCTTCGATTGACAAAAATAAATATTATTATTATTATTAATGGGAAGCATAATTATTGAGAAGACAGAGAGCATCCAACAGTATAATACTTTAGTTTGACTGACCTGTTTGTGTGTAGCGTTTTGCTGAGTGCAGCCAACAGCGGAATGGCCGCAGTAGAGGAGGACCAGCCATGTCTCTGGCTCCTCGCTGCCCACCGCAGGCTCACACCGTGTCGGCGAGAAGCTAAGTCTCCCGGTCACCTCGTCCTCGGGGTAAGTCTGGATCTGAAGAGGTTCCAAGGAGAGAGACGCCGGCGGCCATCGCACGTCGAACTCATTCTACAGAAGAGAAACAATACAAAGAATTAAAAAAGTTGTCGCTGAATCACCGGCAATGTGCTTCCCCAGAACAAATTAATTAACTGTTCATCCCCCTCCAAAACGTTTTTCCATTTGTTCTTATATTCAACAGTTGACTTAAGAGCTCCTAAATCCTCATACTAAATTTTGTGTCGACTAATTACATTACACATTACATCGGCAGTTATTGGGTTTTTTTAGTTCAGCCCCATCTGAGATCCACCCTTCCCTTCTGCCGATTCCGCTGAAGAACAATTGGTGTCGTCGATAGAGGGTTCTGGGTTCACATATAACATTTTGTGTCGATACATTCATTCTATCGGGAGATATCATGTTCACTTCGTAATGAGGCGCGTATACAAAAGGTCCTAGGGTCATGACCCTCCCCCAATAATTAAAGAGATACACTAGAAATTTGAAACTTAGTTATTTAATCACTATCTATTAATAAACAGCCCACTCCTAGTTATGTTATGTTTACTATTTTAGAACTTTTTAAAATAATTGTTGTATACAACATAATCAGTTGTTTTTAACCCCCGACGCGAAAGGAGGGGTGTTATAAGTTTCAAGCCTTTGTCTGTGTGTGTGTCTGTCTTTGGCATCGTAGCTCCAAAACGGCTGAACTAATTTCAAAGCGGTTTTCTCGTTTCAAAAGCTGTTATTTGCGAGATGGTTCTTAGTCATGTTTGGTGGAAATCGGGTATGTCGTCTCCAAGATATTCAGGTTTCATCAGAGTCTGTGTAGGGATCTCGACCTCTATTACAGATAGAGACATAGGCCAGTCGTCCACTAGGACCGGAAAGTTGCGAAAAGTAGCGAAATCAGTTCTTCAGAATTCGGCCGAAAATGCACGAACGATCCAAACACGTGACAAGGTGGGGGACCGCATCCACTAGACCCGTATCGTTCGTCAGTTTTCAGCCGAACAGGTGCGAAGTGCGAAGCGATCCCATTCTGCTGGGATTTTACGGACGAACAGGTGCGAAATCAATAAAAAATTACTTACATTTTTTGTACTACGTTTGTCTAGTTATTCGTTTGTATCGTTATTATGTACCTTAGTTTAGTTTGAAAGTATAAAAAAATATAGTTTGTGTAAAAAAAAAGTACAGTGATTTTTTCTTTTTTTCCACTTACCTTAATGTAACAGCCTCCGTTCTTGTGGGGAAATCGCCACACGAAAATTACTGAATTTTTCGAGTCTTGAGTAGATGTTGTCAAGAATGTATTGAAAAGTGTCCTTTTCCATTCGAAAATAGGAGAAGTGGTGATTATCATCGATTTGAAGGTCACGCCACAAATGAGAAAATTCGCCAAACTCCTCTCTTTTTTCGAAAATGGGATTCACCCACAGTTCCCGTCTACGTCTATATCGCCTTCGTCGATAAATCAAAGGTGATAATTCCAACGCTAAAAATTCGTCGTCAGAATCATCGGAAAAACCGTTCCGAAGAGCCACCCCGTCTACGCATTCGGACGTACTGAGTGGATCAATGGACGATCGGCATTCGCACGAACGGCTTCGCCCGATTTCGTTGCTTCGCAGTTCGCAACTTTCCGGTCCCAGTGGACGACTAGGCATAGAGTTTCAGTTCAAATGTTTATAAAGCCAACATTGTACAAAATAAATATAACATTTGTTTGTTTTCGTGACTCATGCCCGGGCTTTAACTACGAGATCATACCTCCAGTAGGTAGTAACTTTCGCCACCCTGGTGGACATGAGGCCGACTCTTCGAGTCCTAAATTTTGCCTATACAAGTTTATTAATCTAGGATAAGGGATCTTTGACAAGTTATTAACATCGTGCAGACTCGGGACCATCGCGTCGAAGGATCTGTTCAAGGTTTTTTTAACCTCCCTGGCCTTGGTCGGGTTTCGAACCCGCAAACATAGTAGGCAAGCACTTTACTTTCGTGCTATCAGCACCCTCTACACAATGTATTTATGAATTTAAATATTATCTAATATTGACTTAATCTGATATAAACTATTATTTAGTTTAACTTCGACGGGAAACTATTAGTTGGAGGAGACTAAGCTTCTATAGGAAGGTTTTAACTCTGAAAGGCCTAATGAACCCAATTACCATGAAGTTAGTTATAGTGTTAAGTACTATTTAATATCATTAAACGGAGATGATTGTTTCAAAAAGGTACTTAAACCGTTAAATTGTCTACTTCAATTTAAATATAGGAACGCTTATCCAAGACTTCAGTCTGATTCTTATAAAAATAATCCTCTTAAAATGTGAGGGGTGATCAAAAAGTTCCAGGACTTTTTAGATTACGCACAAACGGAGCTTCGGAGAACGGTAGGGTTGGCAGCATTAGTTGTGACTCTTCCTGAGATCAGCGGTTTTTGTAGATTCATTACAACCTACTTTGCTGTGAAGTAACACACGTTTTTGTGTAACAAGTTTTCCGTGTTTGGCTATTTTGTGATCTTTTGTCGAATGAATCAAAAAGAAGAGTAAAGCGTTTGTGTGAAGTTTTGTTTAGAGTAGGGTAACACTGTTACAGAAAGTTTTCAGATGTTGCAAGAGGCTTTTGTGGATGAATGTCTGAATCGATTAGGGTGTCATGATTGGTACAAGAGGTTCAAAGAAGGCCGGACATCGTCAAAAGACAATCCTTGACTAACCATCCGGGAATTGGCAGAGAAATGCGTGAGACATTTGCGCGAGGCTGTGGGGAGAAAGAGAACTGAGCTGTGGGAAGTGGGTAATGCACCATGACAACGCGCCTGTACGTTCTGCGTTGCTCATTTGCTGTGATTGCACAAAAAACGCAATGACCGTCATCCCCCAGCCGCCGTATTCACCAGACCTGGCCCCTGCGGACTTTTTCCTGTTTCCAAAACTCAAGAGACCCTTAAAAGAGCGGAGATTTCACTCAACTGACGAACTAAAGAAAAATCACTGGAGGAGCTGAACACAGTCCAGAAGATGAGTTCTCAGGGTCCTTCCTGCAGTGGAAACGGCGGAGGGAAAAAAGTATAGCCTCCCAAGGGGAGTACTTTTAAGAGGATAACTTGTAAAAAACAAAAATCAGTCCTGGAACTTTTTGATCACCCCTCGTATGTTTTGGAATTATGTTTTTCTGGGAGGTAAAGAAACTTCGAGCACGCCATTCGTCAGATGGGACGTGAAGTGATTGTGCCAAATCTGTGCGATGTCAGGAGAGGAGAAATAGGGGACCGGACACAGTTTGAAGGCCGTGCGGCCTGCATGTGTGACGTCACCATTCCAACCCAGCATTAACCACACCCCCGAATACGCTCCTATCGTTATCCACCCTTTAAGGATGACCAACCCACTTAACCATCACGCACAAGAAATGGTGAACCCCATCAATCCAGCGTTAAGACCCCTCTCTCTACTCTCACAAAATGGTGATGAGAATGGAAGGTGAATTGAGATGGAAAAGTAAAATAGGATAATTGTCTCGTCTTAGCTTTAAGGGTTCCCTCCTAGCGTTGATTTTTGAACTGGGATGTATAACAGTTTTTTTTTGAGTTGGGTATGTACAATGTCATAGATGCCTCCTCCACCCATTTTATGAGCGCGGGAGGAAGTGGGGGCTAGATAGTTCCACAATTATGTCAACATAGTCGGGGATAACTTATGGTTGGTCGTTCATGGAGATGGGGGTCAACCAATTAGTTAAACCTGCCCACAAAACTTCTACCTCAAGGATTTCAGGGGTCCGCCATTTTGTGGGCGTGGACGGGGGTGTGATACACACTAGGTTAAATTGTGACGTCATCATACGGCTGCGCGGGCTACATCACTGTGTCCGAACCACTATTTTACTGTCAGATCCTTGTTAAATTTAGGATTCCTTTTATACTCAGTTTTCTTATTCTATAGAATTTAGGAATGCGCTTGAATCAAAGTTAGCAAGGAAAACGTAGAGAATTGTTGGCAATATTGAGTTTATGTGGGCCATAAAATCTTAGATAAAAACCTTCAACATTCCTTCAGTGTTGGAACTATGGCACTCCGGCTTTCTTCACTTCCATAGCTACTATCAATCTCATAGTTCCTCCAAATTCCTTCCACATCCTTTTATGATATCCAACCCTTTCCTACACTGCCTTATATTAGACGGGCAATCTCCAGATCTCTGACCGATGATAACATTTATCCAAGTATTTTTAAGTGTTTGTAGGTCAAAAAAAAAAAATCAAAAAATAAAGAAAAATGAGATATGGCCACAACTGAGCTTTATTATACCAACCATTTTTTTTTTTTTTTACCTCACATCCTTCTTACTGGCATTACAGGGTATATGAAAGTAATGAGTTGACGTCAGCGGTTTTCATTCTGAGAGTGACACTCATATGAGTAGAAACGCCGGCACGAAATCGTCACCTTAATACTACAACTAGATTACTCGAAAATCGGCATCTATGGGATAATTGTACCATTAGTTGTATTTTGCAGATATCTTTGTTGTGCTAAAAATAAGTTACTGACATTTTTACATAAGTTCTTAACATATTGTCTTAGAGTTGTCTACTTCCAGGACAACAAAGATAGGTACCTGCAAAATACAACTAATGGAACAATAATTATTATCCCATACATGCAGATTTTCGAGTTATCTTGTTGTGACAAAATGATCCTGAGAGGAGGGGGAAGTGATCTGTACTCATGTGGTTGGTATAAGAAAGTCATGTAATGGTCACATCACGTATATACTACGGTTGTATTAGTCATATCCCAAAATGGATGACATATTGCCGACAATATTGGGAACAATATAAGGATCAGTTTTTGTAAGAACTCATTTTTCGATAAGAGTAACCATTTTTGCATAAATCAAGCAATTGTCTAACCAAATGAGTTTCAAGACCTCACTTTAGGACGGTTTTCGGCATGAATATAGCAAACCGGGCGACTTACATCATAAATATAAAAAGTATTTTGTTAAATGTAAATAGGTCTTCAATTTTGGTCGATTTCGGCCAAAATCTAATCAATAGCACATGTAACATCTTTATATCAAATTTTAAATTCATTACTAGAATTATCATGAGTATTCACAATGTTCCAATCACATACACACAGATATCGCGAAAATTGTCAAAACGCAATTAGGGGACCATGAAACGTGAAAGTTCCTTAAAAATCCGGTATAAGAAAGTGAAAAATCTCTTTCAAAATTATGCAGAAATATGAATAATTAAAGGTAATTATGATAAAAAGAAAATGAAACTAGGACAAACAAGATAAATAATATATAATTTATTCCTGAGAAACAAATGCCAAAAGAAACATCAGATAAACAGGAAAAGAGGAAGAACTAAATGATAAGTTTCAGCTAAATGACAAGACAGTGGTAACTTGGTTAAGACTTTATCATAAATATAATATTTCCTCTCTTGTTTTAAATAGTTTGAGGAACATAATGGATTTTGAAGTTGAGTCGGAAGAAAAGGGGGTTCTGTGAAGCGATGACAGTGCGATAGAACCGCTGCCGCGGATGAATTGAATTGGTAGTCGGTGTGAATGTAGGGGGTTCCTTTCTGCGAAACCACAACCGGAATGGAATTGTTTGGAACAGGTCCTCCCCTAGTTTCTATACTACCCCCCTTCACACTCCTCAAACTACCCTCCACCGAGAATATTCTTCAATAAAGTTTAAAATACTGATTTTATTCTTCTCACATGGCAAAAAAAAAAAAAATTATGTGGACTTTCTTATACCAACCACACTTACAGATCACTCTCTCTGCCTCTTCCCCTCCTCAAAATCATTTCATACTGGCATTATTCAGTATATGAAAGTAATGGCGTCAATTTTTTTTGTTTCATTATATAGCGGTACTTTTTGAGAGATTTGGCTGAAAACCAATAGGTGTTGTTAGAAGGCTTTGAAATCACATATAAAATTTCGTGTCGATCATTCATTCTATCAGGAGCTATCTTGTTCACAGACATTCAGATTTTTTTTTTTTTTCATATTTGTAATCTAGAGGCGAAAACGTGAAATCCATTGAAAATTCTGCATTAAATTGTTGACAGGTTTCATAACTTCCCCTATACTTCGCATAGCTAGGGAAGTAAAAAAGTTATAATGATCTAATTGCTTGGAACAGCCCCTAGCCCCTCCCCCCCCCCCCCCCCCCCCCTGGTTTCTATACTACCGTCCTACACACTCCTCCAACCATCCTCCACCGAGAATATTCTTCAATAAAGTTTAAAATACGGATTTTATTTTTCTCACTTTTCACATGGAAAAAAAAATGTATGTGACCATTACAAGACTTACTTATAACAACCACACTTACAGATCACCTTAGAATCTCTAATACCCAGAAATGCCAGAATGAAATGATTTTGAGAAGGGAGAGAGAGAGAGAGTAATCTGTAAGCGTGGTTGGTATGAGAAATTCTTGTAATGGGCAAACCCATATATTTTATTGTTTCCCTCATTTTCATGATTTTTCATAAAAACTAACAGTAATAGTTATTATGATTCATGCCCGGACTTTAACTACGAGGTCATACCGTCTACTATCAGAGTACTCTTTCGTTGCTCTGATGGACATGAGACCTACTCTGCTCTGGGACTCCGAAATTTCGACTTCCCAGGCTAATTCACCAAGGGCAGGTTCACACGATAACTCCAAAAAGAATGAATATATCATCAAGAAATTTCACATGTAAATCCAGAACTCTCTAAGGACGACACCTATTGATTTTCAGACAAATCGACCGAAGCAAAGGGAGGAATTAGGGGAGAGACTTAAAACAAAAAACTCTAATAACTGCCGGTAGAAAAAATGGTTCTACATGAAATTTTGTTTGAGGACTTAGGAGCTCCTATATAAATCAACTATTGAATATTAGCGCAAACGGTCGACTGGCATTGGAGGAGGGAAGGCGAAAAGTTAATTGATTAATTCGTTTTGGGGAAGTACATTGCCGGTGATTCACTGACGACCTATTTTTATTTTTTACATATCACTACGTAATTTATTCTACTTCACACATTATTCTACTTTTGTAAGATTTGGATATGCAAAAGCATTTACCTGAAGTGGGACATCGCCAGAGTCAAGCTGAATGCCGATACGATACCGGCCACCACGGGACACAAGGCCGCACGGGAACCGAAGATGAGCCGCAGAACTGTTTTTCCAGAGAAGTGGAAGAGTGCCAAGAACGAGTGGTCCGGAACTGAGGACCAAGGAACCACCCGTATCAGAAGAACCATCCAGAACATGGACCTCGAGGTCACCAGAGAGCGCTGTGTAGCTCACTGGCAGCACCAACTCTATACAGCTACATCTTCTTAATTCTGCAACAGAATCAGATTCTATCATTACTATTATTTTCATTACCTACATGTATAGTCACTTTTTTTTTTCTTGCAACGGAAATGACGCGCATTGGAGAGAGAAAAACGCAAAAGTTTAACGTTAATTTCGTTCATGTCGAACGTGTAACGAAAGCGCCGTGCAGAACAATAGAAATACGTGGTAAACGCTAAAAGTAAATTAATTCCTCACGCCACGTGCAAAGTCACAAATAAAAAAAATAAATAATGAGATAACATAGCGCAATTACATTGTGCGTCGCTAAAATCGTCGCAATGGTTTGCTTTACTTTCTTCAGCTATCACAAAGCTATTGTTTCATTATCAAAAAATGTATTCTGTAAACACTGAAACAGATAATGAACCAATAAACAATGAATTTTTTATTTATTCATTTCTTGTATTTTATGACGAAAATTCCTTTGGTATGTTGAATTGTATACTATTGCGGAGACATTTGAGTACTATTAGATATTTATTTTTTAGTTATTGTGTATATTTGAATGAATGTTTTTAGTGTGTAAAGTGAGTGAATCCCCCTTTATCGATGCCAGTAGTCCTTTAGCCACAACGCTGTATGGGTGGGATAAGGAAGCTTTTTATTTTGTTACTCAGTATCCTGATGCTTTACCCCCACAAGGGATGCCATAATGAAAGGTTTTATGTCTTTTTAAAATGAGGTTACTTTAGTTATATTTCTTTGAGTATATAAAAAACTTGAATTTAATTTCCACACAAGGGATATGCCATGATGAAAGGTTTTATGTCTGTTATTGACTTGATGGATTTCACAATAAATTAAAAAAATGAATAAAATTTTGAATAATAAAAAAAATGTAAGTTAATTAACTCTATAATTTCAAAAATAAAATAATCTACCATATGGTTGAGTGGAGCTCTTAAAAAAAATGAAAAACATATGTTATAAATAACTCGTTAAACGTTACTCGCACCAATCCAAAAATCCAAAAGTCTCCCGGTGTGATTCTGAAAATAAAGATTATTAAATATTATGTCCCGATAACGATTGGCGCTTATCTCAAAAGTGTTGATTCGCAAGGCCTATGAGTTTTGAGATTTGAATTTCATTGAGAGAGATATGGGGAATCAAAAAAAATCAAAACATATTTACAATGAAAACTATTTTAATAAAAAAAAACTTCGAACTTGAAAATTGGCCATTGAAATATATACAAAAAATAAAATGAATCCTACCTCGTGACGTCACCCTTGAAATATATTTACAAATTTTACTCCTTTAACATACATTATGAGGTGCACGTTCTTCCCGCATCCTCTCTACCCTTCACTATTCACTTAGTACTCACTTTAACATGTTAACTCACTCTTTTCACTGAAATTGTCAGAAAATATAGAGAC
Organism: Aradus depressus; assembly: GCA_963662175.1. Taxonomy (NCBI): domain Eukaryota; kingdom Metazoa; phylum Arthropoda; class Insecta; order Hemiptera; family Aradidae; genus Aradus; species Aradus depressus. The sequence continues at coordinate 28,468,338 of OY759214.1, forward strand.
TAGTCTCTCATAGGTTCCACCTCTACCAGAACCCAACATAGACTCACTAAACTGCCTCCGCACGGAATTATGGGTAGCAAATTCGAGTTTCTTTTTTCTGTTGTCTCTTGTTTTACTTCTAAATATTAATATTTTTTGGTGTTTTCTCTCCTTTCTTCCGTTTCTTCTCTTTTCTAAATTGTCATCTTAATTTTCTGTAACTTTTCTTTTTAATTTTGCCTTCTTCATTTCTCGAAAACAGTGTTTAAAGTTTGTGGTATACACTTTCGGATCACTTGTATTATTTCAGATGGGATCCGGCCTAGTTGATTCGATGTATTTTAGAACTGACCGTTTCTTCAAAATTTACTACTGGCTTTTCTTTCTGATGTGGGCAGTTTTTCTCTTCTTTTTCTTCTTTAATCTTTTCTTAATAATTAACTGTCTTTTCCTAAAAATTTTCACAACCTTCTACCGACTCGTATTTTAATTATTGACCTTTTCTTAATTTTGCTTATAATTTCCTGAAATTTCTTCTTTTAGCTGTTTCATTTTGTTTCTGGGTGCTAAATTAATCCCTTCTGAAAATTTATTATTTTTGAAGTCGGTGGATCTTGTAATTATTATTTTAAATGTTTGTTGATAACTGTAAGGTTAGGCCTAAAGCTACCTTTTCTTTACTTTTACTGTATTTTATTTCTTTTTAAACTTGTTTTGTTCTTCAGATTTCCATTTTCTTTTCTTCTTTCTTAATTTTCTTTCTTCTTTTACTTTGATTTCGTCTTCTAAATTCGGTTTAAAAAATATATATAGTGGCTTCTAAATCCGTTGCCTTGGCAACGGGCTTGTTTATATTACAATCGATGCCAGTAGTCCTTTAGCCACAACGCTGTATGGGTGGGATAAGGAAGCTTTTTATTTTGTTACTCAGTATCCTGATGCTTTAAGATTTGCTAGTTATTTTTCATTATTTTTATTTTCTATTCATTGAATCATGATGAGGCTGTTGCTTTGAAAACCGGTTCTGGTCAAAAATGAAACAGTGGGAAGATGAAAGATGAAGTCTTTTGTTTCTAAGAGAAATCTCGTCCTACATCTTACTATCACATTATACTTTAATTTTATTATACTTTACCCAGAATTTTATTATACTTTAATAATATTAAATTTGATAAAATAATTTTTTTTAAATTCAATTATACCTTTATCAGTCCAACATAATTTTTTTATTTATACCACAACTAGTTTCGGCAATTTGCCATCTTCAGGTGGTGAATCTGAACATACATAAACCAAAAAATTAAATTAGAATTTACTAGCTTTTACAGTTCATGTCAATCATTAACTGATAAATAAATAAGTTAAAAATAAAATATAACAATTTAAAAATACGTAACAATTACCAAAATTACAATAAGTTACAATATTTGAATTAAAAACAGTACAATAAACTAAAATATTCTGAATTGAAATACCTTTCTAGAGAAGAGGTCAAGGGACACGTTCCAGTATCAGGGACCAGCTGGACACTGGCTGACTGGAAGACTCCCACTCCCCAAAACAAAGCTCAGGAAGGGGGGGGGGGGGGGGGGTTTCAAATTGAGTTATCCTATTTAAGCAGAGGATAACTCAATTTTAACCCCCCCCCCCCCCCCCCCTTCCTGAGCTTTGTTTTGGGGAGTGGGAGTCTTCCAGTCAGCCAGTGTCCAGCTCGTCCCTGATAGTCGAACGTGTCCCTTGACCTCTTCTCTAGAAAGGTATTTCAATTCAGAATATTTTAGTTTATTGTATTTTTTTTAATTCAAATATGAATTCAAATGAGACATCTTTAATTTTTTTTGCAATTTTCAATTTAATACCGATTTTTACATATATTTCGGCCAATATTTTTATTGTTTCACTTTGAGTCCTAGAAGTGCTCCTCAAGCTCTTTACAATGACACCCGAATCAACGTCCAATCTAAACGCGTTATACACGCTACACTAATTTCTAATTTTACACAACGCTAATTCGCAACAATCATCCGCCAGCGCCCACTCTAGCCCGATAACTTCACAGGCAAAACAAACACGTACAGACATGCTCTATCCATTGTGACCTCAACCGTTGTTATCGCATTATTAGTCTCGTAGTTATTAGCGATTGAAATTTGACGGTATTTTGTAACACGAGAAAGTTTGACCGGCTATCACTGTGCTTAACGAGCAAATAGATGTTTTCACGTCAAAAAAAATATTTATCAATGGACAGAGTGCATTTCTTATGGTCATAATCACTTCCTACAAGACTAGGAAAAAAACCAAACTAGTAACATAATTCTGTTTCATTTATATGCGTCATTTCGACAGAAAATTGCACAACCTCAGTTTTGAAAGCCCGATGAAATTATCACTACTGTCGTTAAAATGGGAAGGATAAAGGCTGGATTAGAAGCCTGAAGAGAGTCCAAGGTGTGTATTACAGAGTGGAGTGTAAGAAGGGCTGGTCTGGGCCACGATTAGGCCCACAAATAGAAGACAAGCCCTTCGTAATGAAAGTGGTTCCTACAAAACCACCCTCCCTCGCCCTTATCTCCACGGGAGACAGTCCCGTCTCCCCGTCCAACTTTCAGGATAACCACCAGGATGGTTATTCCAAACTGGGTTGGGATAACCCAGCTTCAAGATAATTAGCTCTTACCAGCTATTTTTATTTTATTTTATTTTTTCCCAGATTAACTCACTAACTACCTATTTAGAAAAAGGTCAAGAATTTTTCAGGGGCTGTGACTGCCATGTAGCTTTTGGCTTAGAACATGTCGATCTTAATCATGAGACTAGCTATGTTATCAGGATATAGCCTCAAAGCCAATGGGACCCCGCTTACAAAATACACGGAGATCTTCATTTACTGTACTTAGAGAGTCAACTGTAACTCTATTTCACTATTTAAGTATATCAATATGTTAATTAATAAAGTCTACAAGACTGTTATCAGACCTATCTGGATCTCACCAATAGAATTCAAGTCACTTCGAACAATCAAACAACTGGAAATTGAGCACTACAAAAAGGAAATTGTATAAACGATCCAATCAATTTCAAATATTCACCCCTTTTGTCGCCAATAATATAATCCTCCAGGCTGTGTATACGTACTTACTTTCCCAAAAAACTTATTTATTATTGTCATCTATATAAATAAAAATTGTATTTTTTAATGTTTTCCTTGTTCTTAATACTTCTTGTACAGGAAGGCGAGGAAAAACCCCGTGGGGGCTGAGAAGGGACACTTTGGATTCTAAACTTTTTGAACTTCCATTTATTATTTGTTAAGTCGTGGCTGGAGAAGATAGCAATACCGAAAGAACTCCCATATATTTTGTGAAATAGACAATATTTTAAAAAAAATACGTTTTCCTTTATATTATTTATATATGTGTTTTTTTTTCCGAAAACTGTTGAAACTTAGTGAAAAATTCAGTGATTAATGCGTCACATGAAGTACTCTATTTTCTTCATAATTGCAGAATTTGTTGGCACATGAAGAAATCAACCGTCTGATGGAGTTGCAGTATACTTCAAAATTGCAGAATACACGATCATTTTACTTTTTGACTTATGGAAGTGATCAATTAGTGACTCGCTTTCTATAGTACGAGAAACTACATACATTGTCAGAACAGTTTCTGGTCATGTTCCGTTTTACAATGAATTTCTGTCAAGTCCTGAGTATTGAAAAGAGATCTTCTGATTTTGATAACTTTTTTTGTATGTATTGTGATGCCTATTTCGGAATAACCAGGCAGGGATAGAAGACAAAAATAAGAAGTAGGTACATGTTCAATGAAGCCTCTCTAATGGAGTATGTTGTTATTCTCTATTAGCTACGTCACTGTTTTGTTGATTAGACACAATGTTACGCTTACAATTGTGGTGGCCGTGCGGGCTAGAGCGTAGAGCTTTGGTCTCATCATGGTTTGCGGGTTCGAATCCCGTCCGGGAGAGAGTTTTATTTCGTAGATAGAACTTCCTCCCCGAGCCATGGATGTCGTAAATAATTAGATAACACAGTGACGTAATATGCATCGTACATGAGGCCAAAAAAAAATAAAAAGTACTCTACTGGTGTATCATCCTACTTTATGTTCTGCAAAATGTTTTGGGTACTGTACCTCATTCTTCGGAATGAACATTTATATCATGAAATATGTACCTACTTACAAATATGTTTCTTAGAATTCTGCAATGATAAAGGAAATTCATTCTAAAGAAAGATAAAAAAATAAAAAAGGAAAGTATAAAAAAACGAATGGAAGAGAAAAAGGAAAAGAAAAAAGATGAGAAGTGAAAGGGCGAAACTGAAGAGAGTGTAGATTGTGGAAAATTAAAAAAAAGGATGATCCTCCCTTGAAAAATAAAAGGAATCTTTTGTCATCCTCATTAGAATAGCAGAGAGACTTTTGGAGGTGGGAGAAGACAGGACTCTCTCCCACCCCCGGAGGTGGAGCCTCCAAACTTGCCAACAGAGAACTCAGGGAAACTACAATTTAGAAAAATTCCAAACTTTGCCCTGAAAGATAGAAACTTTTTTGTTTCATGGGACTTCATGTAGATATAATATGAGTATTCTCAGTACTAGGAAACAATTCTGTGACAACTGAATTAGGCGAAAACTTAGAAATTTGAAACTTAGTTATTTAATCACTATCTATCAATAAACAGCCCACTCCTAGTTATGTTTTCTATTCTAGAACTTTTTAAAATAATTTTAATGTATACAACATAATCAGTTGTTTTTAACCCCCGACGCAAAAGGAGGAGGACGGGTGTCCTCCAGTATAATTTGAAGCCTTTTTCTGTGTGTGTGTCTGCCTGTGGCATCGTAGGTATATATTTGCGAGATGGTTCTTAGCCATGTTTAGTGGAAATCGGGTATGCCGTTTCCAAGATATTCAGGTTTCATCAGAGGGTAGGGATCTCGGCCTCTATTACAGTTAGTGACTTGGAGTTTGAGCTTAAATTTTTATAAGGCCAAGCCCCTTCCCCTAAGCCCTTCAAGCACCCCCCCCTCCCCCCCCCATCCCTTTTTAAAGGTTTATTTTTTGTGTTGGATTTTTTTTTAAGTTTTATTTTATTATTTTAAACTCTATTTTTAATGTTCTTTAATAAATACTTACGAATAATAATAATCTTATGAATTTTTCTTTTATATATATATGTATTTATTATGACTGACTTATAAAATAGCTTTATTGACATTCTTTTAGAACAAAAGTCTCTCCTTTTGGAGGTTTTGTGTCTACTGCTCTGTCAACAGAAGAAATCAGAAAAGCAATCCGAAAGTAAATCAGAAAATAAATTTTATAATTTAAAAAATAATTTAAAAAAATAATAATAATTCATGAATATGAATAATTCAACAAATAATTTTTTTTGGCCTCTATTTCCCAAATGTATTATTTTTTCATTGATGTCTACGCGCGCAGTTCGTGTCCACTACTTCTGTTTTAGATCTCTCAAATAACAGTTATCTGGTTTAAGTTAAATTTCTCAAAAGAGGCAAACGATAGAACAAACACAATATTTGAATCTTCAAATAACAAGAAGTACTTTGCATTATAATCCATAAGAATACACAGATATGATGATCAAATCATGAAAATTACCCCCAATATTCCCTCTACTTGAGGGTAAATAACGACCATAACAACAAAAACATTTTTTTTAAATAAATAAATTATTTGTTTTTCTAATTTCCCTTCTTTAATGAAACATAATTTTCCAAGTCACTTCCTTTCTACAACCTCCAAACATTTTATTTTTATTATTTCTTTTATTTGTAAAAAAGTTTTATATCCAACAACATTTAACGTAAGCATGCAATTATCTAGCTAGATTAATTAAAAACGAGAACATCTAACCAAGAAGGAGCCTATTTTCTGCAATGAGCAGTTTCTAGTAGTTTTAAGCTTAAGTGAAATCTTAAGTGGAGATAGACCACAGCATTATGTGGCCATATCAGGACTTTCTTATACCAACCACATTTGTACAGAACATAATTGCTACTTTCACAACTTTCATTGTACAGCATTATTCTGTGTGTGACTTTCTTAAACCCATTAGCGCCAGTAAGACATGAATTTGAGAGGAGAGAATGGTCTGGTGCTTTACAATTTAAACATTCCTTTGCAATATTTTATAGGGAAATTTATTGTTATTTCTTTGAATAAATATATTTCACACTATAATGCAATCTTCGATAAAATAATTAATTTGTTAAGTATTGATAACGATTGATGATGAAGAAAAAATCAATAATATATTTATTTTTGTAACTAATAGTATAAAATTTAGAAAACAGTTCTATTATGATTTGTCCTCTAGTTTACCTACCGTATACATTTGATTATAACACATTTCACAACAGTTGGTATTTTTATTTTATTTACTTCGGCCCATTTTTATAATGTTGTATCTTCCATTAGTTATTTAAATTATAATCTCTGTTTTTGAATGTTTATTAATTTATTTTCTATTCATTTCAAATACTTTGTATTTGTTTTTTTTTCTTTGTTTTTTTCTTTAAGATTCTTTGAAATTTTCTCATAATCAGTAGCATTGTTTTTAATTTAATTGATTATTTTTTATTTGTATTTAGTGTATAAGGGTAATGATTAAGGAACCTTATTGTATAATTGTACCTCTGTAAATGCGACTGTTATAATAAACTCTTCTTCTTCGAATGTATTCTTGCAATAGGAAGAGATAGCGTGACTGTCAGAAAGTAGTATTGATTTAAACCTCTCAACTGAAAACATTTATTGATATATTTTTTTTTTAACGTCGGAACCATTGTGATGTACACTACGGAACATTTTTTTAATGAATATTTTAATGAAAAGAGGTAATTTTTTTTATTATAATCTAATATCATATATATATTAGATATATATCAAGGTGTTTAAAAAAACAAAACAAGAAAACATATAAAACAGCTGTAAAAATAGTGTTAAAATGTAATGGAGTCGTGAGCTAGCTCTAAAACGGTGCATGTGGTTTTGATATGTTTTAAATAAAAATGAAGTTGAACAATTAGATGAAAGTTGACTGGGGTGGAATTAAAGTGTGAAGAGTTGACGGGGTCTGGTTTTTGTGGTAGAGGCGTCGAGAAGGTACAATTAATAATATATATTTTTCAATATGCCCAAATAAAAGAAAGAAATAGTTTTTTAAGTATTAATTTAATGTTTTTGTGCCATTGTAAATTTTTGTTTTGTTTGTTCAAATGTTAAGTTTTTTTTTAATTTAAATATGTAAATATAGATAATAACCCAAATATTTGTCCTCTTCAAATTCTATCCTATTCATCTTCCCTGTTGTCCCAGTAGTATCATTTAAAAAACCTTTGGATTAGAAATTAATACTATTTAAAATTATTAAAAATTGGTATCTCTTTGTGAATCCAAGTGTAAAGTTTGTTTAATTGAATTTTTTTCGTTGTATACGTGTACTTTCTTAAAAATTGCACGTCTTAAATTATTGATAATATTTTTTTAGGGCAATTTTCGGCAAACTACTGTAGAAATCAAAATTTAAATAAAGAAAAAGAGATCAAATTTCTACAGGAAATGTGGTAGCAAGCAAGTTTATTATCACATTTTTGGCATATCCCTTGTGTGGACGATTTTCGCCCCAAAGCCCCATCATATTTTGGCAAAACCTTGATGGGAGAATTTTTTTATATTAATTAAAGTAGGGAAACAGGTTGAAAAAGATGAAAAGGATAGAATAGAGACAAATAAGGGTTACATTTAATTTTGAGAAATAATTTTTTTTTTGCCAACTTCAAAAGAAGGTTACTATTTTATATAACATTGTTTTTGTTTAGTAATTATATATTTAGTAAAGTAAGAAAATGCCAATTACCAGAGGACAAGCGAGAAGATTAGAGGAGGAAAGATCCGATATGGAGTTATCGGAAGATAGAGAAAGGGAGACTCCAGCCGCAATGGAGTCCATGCAGGGTACAGGTGAGGAGTCGCAAGGGGAGGGGGTAAATAAAGATAAAGAAAAAGAGGGCATTGCTGCTCCTGATATGGAATGGCTCCGTGTTGTGTTGACAAAGTTAACTGGGGATATGGGAAATTTAAGGGGGGATATGAATCAAAAAATGGAAGAGCAAAGTAATAAATTAGGAAATTTAGAGACAAATTTAAAAAGGGAAATGGGGGATATGAATCAAAAAATGGAAGAGCAAAGTAATAAATTAGGAAATTTAGAGACAAATTTAAAAAGGGAAATGGGGGAAAAATTAGGAAAATTAGAGACAAACCAGAAAAGCAATCCGAAAGTAAATCAGAAAATAAATTTTATAATTTAAAAAATAATTTAAAAAAATAATAATAATTCATGAATATGAATAATTCAACAAATAATTTTTTTTGGCCTCTATTTCCCAAATGTATTATTTTTTCATTGATGTCTACGCGCGCAGTTCGTGTCCACTACTTCTGTTTTAGATCTCTCAAATAACAGTTATCTGGTTTAAGTTAAATTTCTCAAAAGAGGCAAACGATAGAACAAACACAATATTTGAATCTTCAAATAACAAGAAGTACTTTGCATTATAATCCATAAGAATACACAGATATGATGATCAAATCATGAAAATTACCCCCAATATTCCCTCTACTTGAGGGTAAATAACGACCATAACAACAAAAACATTTTTTTTAAATAAATAAATTATTTGTTTTTCTAATTTCCCTTCTTTAATGAAACATAATTTTCCAAGTCACTTCCTTTCTACAACCTCCAAACATTTTATTTTTATTATTTCTTTTATTTGTAAAAAAGTTTTATATCCAACAACATTTAACGTAAGCATGCAATTATCTAGCTAGATTAATTAAAAACGAGAACATCTAACCAAGAAGGAGCCTATTTTCTGCAATGAGCAGTTTCTAGTAGTTTTAAGCTTAAGTGAAATCTTAAGTGGAGATAGACCACAGCATTATGTGGCCATATCAGGACTTTCTTATACCAACCACATTTGTACAGAACATAATTGCTACTTTCACAACTTTCATTGTACAGCATTATTCTGTGTGTGACTTTCTTAAACCCATTAGCGCCAGTAAGACATGAATTTGAGAGGAGAGAATGGTCTGGTGCTTTACAATTTAAACATTCCTTTGCAATATTTTATAGGGAAATTTATTGTTATTTCTTTGAATAAATATATTTCACACTATAATGCAATCTTCGATAAAATAATTAATTTGTTAAGTATTGATAACGATTGATGATGAAGAAAAAATCAATAATATATTTATTTTTGTAACTAATAGTATAAAATTTAGAAAACAGTTCTATTATGATTTGTCCTCTAGTTTACCTACCGTATACATTTGATTATAACACATTTCACAACAGTTGGTATTTTTATTTTATTTACTTCGGCCCATTTTTATAATGTTGTATCTTCCATTAGTTATTTAAATTATAATCTCTGTTTTTGAATGTTTATTAATTTATTTTCTATTCATTTCAAATACTTTGTATTTGTTTTTTTTTCTTTGTTTTTTTCTTTAAGATTCTTTGAAATTTTCTCATAATCAGTAGCATTGTTTTTAATTTAATTGATTATTTTTTATTTGTATTTAGTGTATAAGGGTAATGATTAAGGAACCTTATTGTATAATTGTACCTCTGTAAATGCGACTGTTATAATAAACTCTTCTTCTTCGAATGTATTCTTGCAATAGGAAGAGATAGCGTGACTGTCAGAAAGTAGTATTGATTTAAACCTCTCAACTGAAAACATTTATTGATATATTTTTTTTTTAACGTCGGAACCATTGTGATGTACACTACGGAACATTTTTTTAATGAATATTTTAATGAAAAGAGGTAATTTTTTTTATTATAATCTAATATCATATATATATTAGATATATATCAAGGTGTTTAAAAAAACAAAACAAGAAAACATATAAAACAGCTGTAAAAATAGTGTTAAAATGTAATGGAGTCGTGAGCTAGCTCTAAAACGGTGCATGTGGTTTTGATATGTTTTAAATAAAAATGAAGTTGAACAATTAGATGAAAGTTGACTGGGGTGGAATTAAAGTGTGAAGAGTTGACGGGGTCTGGTTTTTGTGGTAGAGGCGTCGAGAAGGTACAATTAATAATATATATTTTTCAATATGCCCAAATAAAAGAAAGAAATAGTTTTTTAAGTATTAATTTAATGTTTTTGTGCCATTGTAAATTTTTGTTTTGTTTGTTCAAATGTTAAGTTTTTTTTTAATTTAAATATGTAAATATAGATAATAACCCAAATATTTGTCCTCTTCAAATTCTATCCTATTCATCTTCCCTGTTGTCCCAGTAGTATCATTTAAAAAACCTTTGGATTAGAAATTAATACTATTTAAAATTATTAAAAATTGGTATCTCTTTGTGAATCCAAGTGTAAAGTTTGTTTAATTGAATTTTTTTCGTTGTATACGTGTACTTTCTTAAAAATTGCACGTCTTAAATTATTGATAATATTTTTTTAGGGCAATTTTCGGCAAACTACTGTAGAAATCAAAATTTAAATAAAGAAAAAGAGATCAAATTTCTACAGGAAATGTGGTAGCAAGCAAGTTTATTATCACATTTTTGGCATATCCCTTGTGTGGACGATTTTCGCCCCAAAGCCCCATCATATTTTGGCAAAACCTTGATGGGAGAATTTTTTTATATTAATTAAAGTAGGGAAACAGGTTGAAAAAGATGAAAAGGATAGAATAGAGACAAATAAGGGTTACATTTAATTTTGAGAAATAATTTTTTTTTTGCCAACTTCAAAAGAAGGTTACTATTTTATATAACATTGTTTTTGTTTAGTAATTATATATTTAGTAAAGTAAGAAAATGCCAATTACCAGAGGACAAGCGAGAAGATTAGAGGAGGAAAGATCCGATATGGAGTTATCGGAAGATAGAGAAAGGGAGACTCCAGCCGCAATGGAGTCCATGCAGGGTACAGGTGAGGAGTCGCAAGGGGAGGGGGTAAATAAAGATAAAGAAAAAGAGGGCATTGCTGCTCCTGATATGGAATGGCTCCGTGTTGTGTTGACAAAGTTAACTGGGGATATGGGAAATTTAAGGGGGGATATGAATCAAAAAATGGAAGAGCAAAGTAATAAATTAGGAAATTTAGAGACAAATTTAAAAAGGGAAATGGGGGATATGAATCAAAAAATGGAAGAGCAAAGTAATAAATTAGGAAATTTAGAGACAAATTTAAAAAGGGAAATGGGGGAAAAATTAGGAAAATTAGAGACAAACTTAAGAGGCGACATTAAAAATTTGGAAGCGAGATTAGATAAAAAGGTGGACAATTTGATGAACCAATTAGAGAAAATTCAAATAGAAAATGAAAGAGTTGAAAGTAGGATAGATAAAGCAGGAGAAAACTTAGAAAAGCACTTAAATCAAAAAATTAACAAGTTGGATGAAGGGAATTCTGAAGTAGAAAAAGAGGTTCTTATTATTGACAGTCAGTCACAAGTTGATGAGGTAGAAGGAACAGAGAATAACAGTGGGGAGGAACAGACCCAAATTTTAGAGAAAGAGGTGGAGGAAGAGAGTCAAAATGTAGAAAAATTAGTATTAAGTGAAATTCAAGAAAATAGGATGAATGTTGATGTGGATGGACAGAGTGAAAGGAACATTTGGACGTTATTAGACAAAACAAACGAACAGACTAAGGACAACAAACAAAAGACAAATTTTAATTTTAAAGAAAATATAGTTAAAACTTACAGACAAACTGGAAATAGAAAGGAGGTTAATAAAAGTTATAAGAACAATTTTAACAAGAGAGTAAAAGCATTCAAACAGGTATTAAGGACAAAATTAACACTGAACAAATATTTAGAGAAGGGGGAGGGGATTTTTAAAGACATAATTCGCCGGGGCATCCGGAAAAAGATAAAATTAAATTTGGGCTTTGCAATATAATTGCATTAGCCACTTTTTATAGTGAACCTATTTTTTTTTGCAACTCGGATGAGTTTGAGGAAATGACTGACAGACTAACATGACAGAATTAGGATTAATTTAAAATATGACGAAGTGACATTGGACTAATATAATAGTATGGATGATAAATTTATTTTTTGGATGAGAGAATTTTGGTATATGAAGAGTATGGATGAATTTTGGTATAGTTCTGCGTTTAAATTAATTAGGATTTAAATTAATTAGGATTTATATTTTTTTTAGGATTAGATTAGATATTAGGATCAGTATAAAAATTAATCTAAGATTATATTTAAGGATTAGTCATCCAAATTTAATATATACAAATTATTTATTTGAGACTTACTTGTTAATAACGATTTTATTGAAAATTAAAACATATATATATACAGCTGATTTTGAACGAACATAATATGGAAGAAGATAGATTTTTTTTTATTATATTTTTATTACAAATGTTAGAAAGATAAAATCAGCAGGCTGAGAGATGCCTAGATCTCTTTGGAGACATGACGAACTTCCTGAGGCCGAGTCAAGGGGACAGATTTTCTGTTTCGGAACTGTTCAGCTAGGATACCGGACGTGACTAAATCATAATAATATTATAAATTAGAAAGACGAACGAAAATGTATAGAAGCCTTGGAAGGATAATATATTATATAAATTGTATGTATGCATAGGTTAGTAAATTTTTGTTATTATAAATTCTATTATTTAGACAATTTCATTTATTATTTGAGTAACATGTTTTTTCTACGTAAATTCGTTTAATAGAGAGAGTAGATGAGAATGGGAAGAGTTGTAGGAGCAAATTTTATAACTTTAGGAATAGGAACAAACAAAGGGTAATATTAATTAGAGAAGTTTTGAATTAATTGCTGATGACATTCTTTTAGACGTCGGGATTATATAGATTTGTTTTGGGAGAAATTATTTTTTTAATCCTAGTAAGAGCTAGTGATTAATTGGAGATTTATATATTTTTTTGATCTGCGAGAGATGATTTTTTTTGTGTCGACTAGAAAGAACTAGCGATATATATATATAGGAGATTTATGATGTAGTGTTGGTTGCCTACCTGAGATAGGAGGAACCGTATTTTTGCTACGTCAACGATGAAGTTATTATTATTAGGGAATTATTAGTAGAGAAGGAAGTTGAAGTAAAAATATATGTGAGATACATTTTTTTTTTAGTTAGGAAGTATGAAGGACGTCTCAAAGAATTTAATACCTCAAAAGACAAGTACTATATATATTAAATAAATTAAATTTGTATTCCTTATTACCCGGCGTGAGGCCTAATTTTGATTGTTAAGTAATATTTTGGAAGTGTGATGAAGTAAATAAAAAAGGATTTATTTAATTTTTATTTCAAGTAAATTTTTTTTTATATATAATATATAATTAATTATATAATTATTTTGAATACATACAAATGTTATATTGATGGTAAAGGCGGAAAGTAAAATTAATTGGCAATTTCTTAAATCTATTTCCAACTTGATTATTTCCAAACTTGATTTCATGACTATGACTGATCCTGTAAATATGTAAAAATTTAGTATTATATTTTTTTTTATGTTCAATTAGTTCCAATTTTTATAAATTTAAGTTAACATTTTCTTTAGGTTAAGGATTAATTGTAAATTTTTAGATTAATATTTGTTTTTGTTTATTAGAAATTAGGTACGTGTATATATAAGTTTAATAATTGTAAATAGTTATAAAAAAATAAAAAATGGGCATATATGTATAAAAAGAGCGTCGAATTGGGCATATAAAAAATAAAAATAAATCAGTGAGTGTAAGTGAGAGAGAGACTTCGATACATCGTTGAGCAATGAGTTGAAGACACCAAGGAGCCAGCCAACATGTGCGTTTGAGGAGGAAGCTAATCTACCTGTGTATTGGAGGAAGACGTTAATCCATCTGTGTATTGAAGGAGGAAGCTTATCATGTGGATTCGAGGAAGAAGCTAAATCAACCTGTGTATTGGAAGAAATTAAATCTGAAAGAACTTATAAAAAAAAAAAAAAAAAAAAAATTTTGTGAACAAACATTTTTTTTTTAAAAAGAAGGAAAAGGCAAATGTGATGTACACTACGGAACATTTTTTTAATGAATATTTTAATGAAAAGAGGTAATTTTTTTTATTATAATCTAATATCATATATATATTAGATATATATCAAGGTGTTTAAAAAAACAAAACAAGAAAACATATAAAACAGCTGTAAAAATAGTGTTAAAATGTAATGGAGTCGTGAGCTAGCTCTAAAACGGTGCATGTGGTTTTGATATGTTTTAAATAAAAATGAAGTTGAACAATTAGATGAAAGTTGACTGGGGTGGAATTAAAGTGTGAAGAGTTGACGGGGTCTGGTTTTTGTGGTAGAGGCGTCGAGAAGGTACAATTAATAATATATATTTTTCAATATGCCCAAATAAAAGAAAGAAATAGTTTTTTAAGTATTAATTTAATGTTTTTGTGCCATTGTAAATTTTTGTTTTGTTTGTTCAAATGTTAAGTTTTTTTTAAATTTAAATATGTAAATATAGATAATAACCCAAATATTTGTCCTCTTCAAATTCTATCCTATTCATCTTCCCTGTTGTCCCAGTAGTATCATTTAAAAAACCTTTGGATTAGAAATTAATACTATTTAAAATTATTAAAAATTGGTATCTCTTTGTGAATCCAAGTGTAAAGTTTGTTTGATTGAATTTTTTTCGTTGTATACGTGTACTTTCTTAAAAATTGCACGTCTTAAATTATTGATAATATTTTTTTAGGGCAATTTTCGGCAAACTACTGTAGAAATCAAAATTTAAATAAAGAAAAAGAGATCAAATTTCTACAGGAAATGTGGTAGCAAACAAGTTATTATCACACCATATATGTATTATCTTGAAAATGACAAACATTTTATCAAAGCCATAAAGATAGACCTCCAAATGTGACTGTACTCAAGGAGGTTGTCACATTTATGAAAGCTTGGCACGACAGCATGGCAGCTAAGTGACAATCTTATCACAGAGAAAAAGGTCGTGATGAAGTACATTTTGAGAATCTATTCAAAGTACATTAAAATGAATAGAGGTGAACCCAAGACCTCTAAACAGTCACGTCAAAGATATATCGTTTAGAGACAAATATTGATGTGTTCTTATCGAATAGCTTTCATGTATGAACACTTGATGTTTCTCGAAGGGAGGGCGCCAGTAGCTCAGTGGTATGCGTGCTTCCCTTCTGAGCTCAAGGTCGTCGATTCGAAACCCGGCCGGAGGCTCTTAGTTCATTTTATCTTGGAGTTAAAATATAGATTAGCACGCCGTCGTTCTGATGGGACGTTAAGCTATGGACCCGAGCCTGTACGATGTCAGGTACTTGTTAAAGACCCCTGCCCTAGGTGAATAAAAATTTAGTGTAGGCAAAATTTGGGACTCCCACAGTAGAGTCGGGCTCATGTCCACCAGAGTGACGAAAGAGCGCTCTGGTAGTAGGCAATAAGACCTCGTACTTAAACCCCAGGCATGAATCATCAAACCTAACCTAATTCTACTTTATTCTTCAGTAAACGGCATATTGGTCACCAGTCAGCCTTCATTTTGAAATTGGATAAGATGACTAATTATTAGGAAAGAGCGCTCTGGTAGTAGGCGATGCGTTAAAGCCCGGGCATGAGTCATAATAACTAGCTGACTCTCGAAGTTCGGTTAGATGGATTTTACTGGAGTAGATATTACAGTTTTCAATCCTGGGATCCCGAATCAGAATCTCCAGCGTGAATTAACCAATTAAGCTTACGCTCTCCCTTCAAAAAACCAATCGACAGTTTTTGGACTAAAAATACATGAGTTACATATGTTATGGCTTCTGAATCCTCATATCAAATTACAGATACATTATATAGGCAGTTATTGGGGGTTTTGTGTCAAGCTCCCTCCTCTGATTGCACCCTTCTTTTCTAAAAATTTTTAAATGCCATCTTTCACTGGGGTTGAATTTAATTAACAATACATTCAGTACATGGACAGTTAATAGGGTTTTTGTGTTGAACCCCCTCTGATGCCCCTCCTCTAAGGCCGATTCCACTGAAAATTTAAAAAAGTGCTTTGAATTCACATGTGAAATGTGTCAATACATTCATTACAACGGTAGTTATTAAATTTTTTGTCTTAAGCTCCTCCTCATCCCCCCTTCCATTTGTCTGAAAATCAATAGTTGTCGTCCTGAAAACGTTTTGGATACACGCATAAAATTTTGTGTTGCATACATTCTATTGGGAGTTGTGTTCATAAGTAAAAGAACTCATGGACATTAGTATTATTTTGACGTGAAAACGTCTATTCGCTCGTTAAGCACAGTGATAGCCGACCAAACTTTCTTGTGTTACAAACTACCGTCAGATTTCAATCGCTAATAACCACGAGACTAATAATGCGATAACAACGGTTGGGGTCACAATGAATAGAGAATGTCTGTACGTGTTTGTTGTGCAGTGTTTGTTTTGCCTGTGACATTATCGGGCTAGTGTGGATAATTTTTGCGAATTAGCGTTGTGTAAAATTAGAAATTAGCGTTGAGTAAAATTGGAAATTAGTGTAGCGTGATAACGCATTTAGATGGGACGTTGATTCGGGTGTCATTGTAAAGAGCTTGAGGAGCACTACTAGGACTCAAAGTGAAACAATAAAAATATTCGCCGAAATATATGTAAATATCTGTATTAAATTGAAAATTGCAAAAAGTTAAAGATGTCGTCTCATATGAATCGTAAATCTGCGCAGAATTATATAAAACGCAAATCAGAGTAAAGCTCGCATGAAGAGGAACTTAAGAACCTAAAAAGTCTGGTGCCGAGCAAATGCAAGAGCTACGGCAGCATCGAAAAGAAAATGAAAAATGATTTTATCCCGACGTTTTCACGGAAAATCTACGGTGTGGACCTTGACTACGCCTTAATGTTTTTTTTGTCATCCGGTCCTCTGATCAACTCATTTGACTGTAGGTTGTTCGCGCATCACTGAGAGAATTAGTTAAACTGCCAAACCGGAATTCTATAGAAAACTTTTTTCTGACTAACAACATAAAGTATTTTTTTTTTTGTATTTAGTTATTTTAAGCCACAGTATGAATTTAAAATCAATTTTTTTTTTCATTTTTGGAATCAGGTGTTTGGATAACATGATATGTCGGTGAAAACATCGAACTTTTGATCGATTACATAACTTCTTTTATACTTTGTATAGCTGAGGAAGTAAAACGTGGTCGGTGAATCATCAGCTCCGTATATCCCCAGCTCGAATTAATCAATTTGGTTATCAATCTCTAAAATTAAACCATTTTTTGTTTGAAAACAGGCCAAACTCAAGGTCAAATGTTCTTTTTATGATGGTTCGAATCTAAGAAAGCGTTTAAAATTACGAGGTAAATAAATTCCAAGTCATATGGAATAGAATGGTTTTTATTAAAAGAAGAAAAAGTAACATCATTCCAAGAAATATACAAAGAAAAAAACACTTAGACTATAGCCATTTTGACCGTCAGTCGGAGTTGGCATTACAGATATTTGATAGTGAAGAACAAAACATATTAGCTTATATAAATAAATGAACAGAATAAATAACCATCGTTAAATTCTTTAAAAAATATGTAAACTTAAAAAATAATAATGAGAAAATAAAATAAAGCATGTATTAAGGCTGAAAACAAAATAAGATAGATAAACATGCGTGGATGGAAATATAATATAAAACTACAAATAATAATACAATCAAAAAATAAAGAGATTGGTGGCTAGAAACCAAATAAAACTAACTAAACATCCTGGGTAAATGGTAATAATCAAAAGGTTACATGAAGGAAGGAGGTTTGTTTGGGTCCTGGAAATTAAATTCCTGGATCAGCATGTTTCTATATTTGGATGCCGCCCTTGCATAGTTATATATCCGATCCAAGTCATGTATATGAAGTGAACTGAATTCGGTGAAAGCACATTTAGCCAACTGGCTAGCGAACCATAGTTTGCTCAAAAGTGTGAGTGTCTGGTGTAGAGTATTGTGGCACATTGTAGTGTTCTTGTTGAGAAGTGAGAAGTAGGTAGAGTGAGGAGAGTCTGGAGTAGTCATGTGTCAGATCGGAGTTAATGTGTTGGCCCCCAGCTCAGTTTGGTGGAATACAAAATACTGTAATGAATTGCGTAACTTAAAAATTACCGTATATAATCGTATTTTCATTCGAACATTTCATTTCACTAAAATTCAAAACTCTAAAAGAATAAATTTAGATCAGAAACATATATTTAACTACAGGGGGCACTGGTAGCTCGCAGGTAGCGGTATTTGCCTTCTGTGCTCAAAATCACGGGTTGGAAAACCGGCTGAAGCCTTCCGATTTTTCGAGCCGCCGTCCTTCGGATGGGACCATAAGCATTAGTCTCGAGCCTGTGCGTTGTCACTTACTTCTTAAAAATGTTTACCCTAATTGAATAAACCTGGGTAATAAAAATTTAGGACTCACAATGGTTAGGATATCAATCCGAGCAACGAAAAAGCGTTCTGGTAGTAGGCGATATGACCTCGAGCCACAACAACTAACTCAATAACTCTGAAAGAATTCTGTCAAGTCGCGAGTTGAGTGTGGGTGAATTCGGAAACACGCCGAGACAATCGATTTGTTGTTGATTCTTTGAACTACAGGATTCAGTTGTCTCTTAACAACGAGAGGGACCAGTTGGTCGCCACGCGGGGTGGACTGAGAGTCTGGGTCGAGCCAGCACGCGGTGTGCGGAATGGATTCGTCCTTATTACCACGCGGGTTTAAGGTGAGTCGTTAGTTACCATGCGGAAGTGAGTTGTTTATTACCACGCGGGTATAAAGTGAGTCGTCTGTTACCAAGCACAGTAAGTGAGTGACTTGTGTAGTTCCCACGCGGTATGGGACTTATTATTGAACAACTGACTTTGTGTTCGTTACCACGCGGTTTTGTAATAAGGGTGTTGTCCAAATAAATATATCTCTTGTTCTACTCGAAGTTCTCATTTAACCTGTACCCAAATCCAACAAATTCAATTAGGCAAATCAGAACTACGAAAAGAGAATTTGTTTTTTGAACAAGTGCTTAAGGTGCGCTTTTTAGCAAAATGAAGTTAGTAAGTGTAGGACCTGGGCGACTTGTCCAGCCAAGACATTGCAGTTTCCTATGCGATGAATAAATGCATTGGCGTTTGAAGTTCCGACATTATATTCCTCTTCGGTAATGATTGCACTCGAAGCCACAATTTGAATAAGATTATGCACAATCTTTCCGATCTGGTTAAAAAACAAGTTTTCCTATGAACGCGACTTTTGATGTTTCGGATTTTTGATCATATATCTCGGAAGGATTAGCCGTAGCATCTTCAGGTCACATGGAACATTGTGTCAACACTTTTGCCAACATTTGTCTGAAGTAGGAACTTTGAATTGTCCCGAAATATCGTTGGAAAAAAGAAACCGCTGAAAAAACATTTATCTACAAAAACCCCTAAATGTTCTAATATTTGAATGACTCATCCCCGGGCTTTAACTATGAGGTCATATCGCCAACTACCAGAGAGCTCTTTTGTCGCATCAAGAGGTCATGAGCCTCGTTCCAACTATGGGAGTACGTATCTAGGAGGTTTAGTTTCCGTAGAGGTTCTTAACAAGTACCTGACATCGCACAGGCCTGCGACCATCGCCTAACGTCCCATCTGAAGGACGGTTCAAGTTTTTGTTTTTTTTACAGATAAAAAAAACGCGATTGGATTTCGAACCCACAATTTTGATTTAGCAAGCAACGCCACTTCTGAGTTACCGGCGCCCTCAATAAATCCCAAAGAAGCCTGTAAAAAAAAACACATGTTTTAATTGTTATTTATTGTTACTCATGCCCGGGTTTTTACTACAAAGTCATAACACCTACTACCATTTAACGAGTACCTAACATCTTATAGGCTCGGGACCATCGCTTAACGTCCATCCGAAGGGCGATGTTCTTACGTTGTTTTTACCTTCCAGATAAAATAAACTACTAGCTTTGGCCGGGTTTTGAACCCGCGATCTTGAGCTCAGTAAGCATACCACAGAGCTAGCGACGCCCTCCTTTCAAATAACTATTGGTATAACTGGTCTAATTTTCATTTTGGCTAATAATTTATAACTAATTACTTAAAAAGCAAACAAACTTGTGAAAGGAATGAAAGGCTGAGGTAGCAGCAGGGATTTAACACTCCTCTTTCTTGAAGAGAAGTATGATTAAAGTCGTCTTTCCTACATTCCCCTCTCAGTTGGCTTACATTTCTTCTCTGTTTCTCTCTCTCTACATGTTTCTGTCAAGGATTTGTCTGTAGAATTCTGTGATTAAATAATTTCATTAAAGAAAATAACTTTTCATTAGTGTGAGGATATATAATTTTAATGATTAAAAGGACTCCGGGACTTGTGAAGAAGGGAATTTTAACTTGAAACTTGTGAAGAATAAAATTTTAACATAAGGAGACAATTTATGGAGATAACATTTTACCATATAAAAGGAAGAACAACACTTATTTATGTAGACATTTTCTATCAGAAGCGATCTTACAGGATCCTTCTTTACAAGGTGAATACTATTGTTTTAAATGGCATATTGGTATATAGGCGCTCTATCGCAAAAGTGTTGAAATTTGGAATGAAGAGGTCACATCTGCTAACTTGGAACTGAATAGAGTTTGGCCGAAATCACACGAAAATTTTAAAATTATGTTCATGACCTAATCAAAACTTTTTTCAAGTAATAGTTGTAGAGAAAATTGAAATACTTATATATTTTTTTTCAGGCATATCGACTACGTGTTCAAATCAGTATGGGATCCCAGCATCCCAACCAGGCCAGGGTACACGCAACGGCACAACCGGACGTGTCTCTATAGGCACTGGGCTTAGGCCCCGATGTAGCTAGGCCTGTTAAGGAGGGTGTGCTTGTATGTGGCACCCCGCACAAGGCCCCGCCCCGTCACCCCCCCCCCCCCCCCCCCCCCTGCCCCCTGGAGGGATCCCAGACGAAATGGGTCTGCGTCATCAGCCTTTCTTTAGGTCATTGAAGCTATAGAGTGGGACAGGCAATTTGGTGAGAAACTATGGATTACTGGGTGTTATGAGAAGTGGGATATCATGCAAGGAAACAGGGGAGTGTAGAGTTGGAGTTGGTAGTTGCCAGATTTTTGTGAGTCCAGATTGGCGTAGGAACCTGATTACCAAATGAGTAACTCAGGCTTCGTTACCATTCTTTGGGAATCACTGGAAGGTCTACTACCAATTATGCATATTTTATATATGCCGAAAACCGTCTTGAAATGTAGTTTTGGAACATATTTTCAGACATTTGCTCGATTTATCCGAAAACGATTAGTCCAATCAAGACAATAATTCTCAGCGAAAATGTTCCATAAAAAATTCCCACTCGCCACAAGTCCTCAGATTTGAGATAGTATCAATATGACAAAAGTTATAGAGCCTTAAACAATTAAAAATAAACCGTAGGAAATTTTTCAAAATAATGTTTAAATTGTATATAGTGCCACACAAAGGCGGATCCAGGATGTTCATCAGGGGGGGGGGGGGGGGGGGGGGGGGGTAAAATTTCGTTGGTTCAAGATTTGGATGTTATACCCAATTCACAAGATTTGGAAGAATGAAGGACAAGAGAGCTGTTATTTTGGCTGGTTTGACGAAGCTCATGAATTAATAATCAAGACTGAAATTATTATAATTTATAGAATTATTATAATAGTAACAGGTTGAGTAACAGTCTGAGTCAGTTGGAAACGAATGACGTCATTAAAGTCTGTGGGCAAGACCGCAAGAGGTCCTTCGCGCATCACTAAGGACGTCTTTCCCAATTTAACGTGCATATTTCTTTATCCTTAACAAAACTGACTTCTGAGCCTCTGCGCGGGGGGGTATCCGTCACTGGTGCCACACGTTTTGACAATATTTCAAGGCGGTCCCTTAATTTCCTGTAAAAATTACAAAAACTATGAGATATGAAAATAAAAAATGAAGTGATAACATTTTCTTGGAAACTAAATCTTCAAAGCTCAGAGGGGAATTTTCAAAGAGAAACAACAGAATTCACATAAATCAAGGAAACTTTTTAAGAAGCTCCAGAAGCTCTTTTCCTTCATAAATTCTTCGACAAAGATAAGTTTTTTTTGAGCATTATGTGCTGAACTAAAAGTTCAAATTTAATTTTTTGGCCTCCTTAAATTAAGCATTGTAGTTGATGAGACGTCAACAGTAGTCACAACTACAGTCTCGAAGGTCCTGAGGCTTTTCCATTGAAGAAGGTCCTCATCCAAAAACGGGTTGAAATATTTCGGATGAGGTTAGAAAGGGTAGGGCAAGAAAAAAATATGTATTGGATTTCATCCCTCATTGACGTATTTATGTATTCATATCAGGAGACACGGCAGTGTCTCTGGCCAAGTCCGAAAAAAATGTCAAAAGACTGTGTTACTTTTCTCGTGACACCAAAAGCCACTTTTTGCATCGAAAAAAGTATATTATTCATTTCCAAAATGATGTTTTTTCCGACATAGCCGTCTGGAGAACTCCGAGCTGAACAAAATAAAAAAAAAAAAGTAGCCAAAAAGAATAATTTTTGACCAAGTTTTGTAAGGTCAAAATTAGCAAAAAAATAACTTTTTTTTTTCTTTTTCAGTGTCCGAGCGTCCGGATGACGTCATCAATGTTAATATATGATTTTTTTAAAATAATAAATATCATGTGATCTATAATATGCAAAGATAAAGATAAAAATATATATATATATATAATAAAACATAACCCAATCTTATAACGATAACGAAAAAAAAGACAGCAACGATAAAATACATTCAGGAAATTGATAATAATAAGAAAAAAGTGTGTGTTTGTTATTACGTGTTCAAACCTGTCCCAGTTTTCTAACCAATTCCAGTTTACTAACTGCTAATTCATTGTTTAATATATATTATTATATCATATACATAGTTGGGTCGGGCTCATGTCCACCAGGGTGACGATAGACCGCTCTGGTAGTAGGCGATATGACCTCGTAGTTAAAGCCCGGGCATGAGTCATAAAACCTAACCTATACATAGTTGAAGCACAAATTTCTGAGCGAGCGGAGCAATATTTATAATATTGCAATATAAATACAATATTTATCTTTACGAATACAGTATATACCTTACTTGGCAGTGCTTTTCAGTTTTACAGAATTTTTTTTTATTGTAGAATTTCATTGCAGTTATAAATTTATAAATAAATCGTGTATAAATAAAGTAGTCATACACAGGCATAGCGTCACCTCAAGCTTCATCGAACTAGGACAGGGCCTCGGAAGAAAGTTCTGTGCTGACCACACCTCATAATACAACTTAGTAACCATATTCTTTTTTTTTTTTTTTAGACGTTTGATATATAGTGAAAACTGTTAATCCTATCGAAAAACTACTCTTGACAAAAAGTGTTCCTTATGAAATTTCCAATCGTCTATGTGTCGTCCGGGATACAAAGACTAAATAGGAACAAAGCTATAGAGTTTGAAATAATGTACAATAAATAGAATTTTATAGATAAATAGAAGATGGCGGCCATTGTATAGCTCGTACTAGCAGATATGGCTACTCATGCCTAGCTCATACTATTTTTTTCATTAATTGAAATAATTATTATTACATTATTGTCATTATAAATATTTAAAAAATAATTTTAAAATATAATTTTATCATTTGGTAATTTTTTTCTTAAAAAGGATTTTTTAAAAAAAAATATATATATATATATATATTAATGTTCGTTAGGTGTAGTGGTTCATGCCCGGGCTTTAACTACGAGTTCATAGTGCATCTTCTGTGGGAGTCGTAAATTTTGCCTATTCAGGTGTTGTTATCAAAGGTAGGGCGGAGTCTTTAACGAGTAGCTGACATCGTACAGGCTCGGCACCATCGCTTAATATCCGAAGGACGACATTTTCAAGGTTTTTTTACTTCCCAGGTAAAAATCTAAGGGTCTCTCGGTTGGGTTTCGAACCCGTGATCTTGAGCCCTGTAGACTAGCACGCTACCTCTGGGCTTCCGGCGCCCTGAAAAATATTAATTTGACGTGGCCATTACAAGTTATACCAACCGCTTTTGTACAGAACACTCTCCCTCCCCCTTCCATCTCTCCAAATCAATTTTGTTCTGGCATTATTGGGTATAAGAAAGTCACACTCAGAATTAATTGCAATGAAACAAAAAAAAACTGCTGAAGCCAACACCTTACTTTCATATAGTCAGTTACGCCAGTATGAAATGAATTTGAGAGAGGGAAGCGAGAGAGAGAGAGAGTGATCTGTACAGAAGTGATTGGTATAAGACGTGACTACAGGTTAATCTTCTTTTTGACTCTCTGATATGTCAACTTATGGAACAAGGCACTTCCAGAGACAATCATCACATAAAGAAAAACTTCAGCTATCCCCCTCATCCACATTCTGCTACTTTCCCTCCTCATCCTCTGACAATCCCTCAACCTTCTCACTTCTCACTTCTCATTCTGTATCCGTCCACTTCCTCATCCCCACTACATTTCTCACTCTCCACTTCTATTTCTCGCATTCTGACGTGATCAAAATATATCTCACCTAGACATATTTGTCTTTATCCCCTGACATATGAAATGGCTTCTCCCCACCACCCCTACTTACCGCCTCCGGTATTTTTTTTTTTTTTTTTTTTTTTTCTGAGTCCCTTCTTCTTTTCAATCTCCATTCCTGACGCTTTCACTCCATCTGTATTTGTCAAATGAAGTCAGCAGTACAAGAAAAAAAATTTCATCAAATATGTTCACGGCCTGATTCCCCATTCCAGCTCAGAAAGTCAATATGCCCCTACACCATTTGTGCCATGAATATTTCCTCGTATTTTAGGATTGAATATATTGGATGTGTACACCCAGAGACCTAAGCACTTTTTTTTTGGTGACCGACCTCCGGTGGAGGCCATGACACCCGTTCGCCGAATCGCGGGGGAAAAGAGGGCCTAATATTTTTATTATCAAATAAAAGAATAATCAAAATTGACAAAAATAAAATTATTATCTGTTGCTGTGGTCGGCTAGGATCGACCATTTGTGACGATATGCGGTCACTCCTAGCCCACCCTAATTTCCTTGGCGCGCCGAGAGAGCTCGGGATGAATGCTGGCAGTAGTACGTTGAGGCGCCAGGAGCGACCACCGGCGTGCCTGCAGTCGTTCCCGGCGCAAGGACATAGTGCTTTCTTCTTTCTCCGCCAGGAGGCGACAAATCGGCTGAACATTGGGTAGACGGTTTCTGTCACCAGCTGCCGTAGTCCCAGGTCCCGCGTATCAACTCCATCCTAGGCCCGTCCTACAGCGGACGTTGGAGGACCAAATCCGGTTTTGACTCTGCCGCATGAACAGTTCGGGTTGTTCTTCCTCTTAAAGAATAATAGTTTGGAGATGAAATCTCCGTGACTTGATAGTATCTGGGACATCCAGTCCGGAAAATATGCATAGGTCGTTCGGCCATCCGATGATCGTGACTACCGCTGTTGCCATTTTTCCACAATCCATTCCTGGACAATGTCCTTGGAACCTAAGCACCCAATGCTCTTATCCCTTCCCTGTTGGCTTTACTGTGGGAGTCCTAAATGTTGCCTATCCAAGTTTAATTAGGGTTTTCCGACCTCCTGATTCCAATAAATGATAGAAAAATATAACTATGTGTCGATAACTCCGGATATAATGAATATATCGATACGAAATTTACATATTGATTTGCAGCTGAATCGGCCGAAGGGAAAGAGAAGGATTAGCGGGGAGACAACACAAAAACTCTAATAATTGTCTTTGTATTGAATGTACTGACACGAAATTTTATAAGTAAATTCAAAGCCCTATAAGAACAACATCTATCAACTCAAAAAAACCTAATAATGTAATGAATATATCGACACACAATGTAGTATGAGGATTCAGAAGACACTATGTTAGAAATTGATCAACTCTAAAGTAATTGATTAATTCGTGCTGGGGAAGTACATATTCGTTGATTCACCGACGACTTATTTCTTTTAAACTGGCCGAGTCATAAGTGTACTGTAAAATAGTGAATAAAGAGTTATTCACTTTTGTGTAGATTATTCATTAGTCACAAGTAGACTTAGAATTTTTGAACGTATTCAATATGGAACGAGTCACATTTTAGTGTGAAGACTTCACATGAAATAGTTTCCTCCCGTTTATGCATTATTATTGCCTCAAGACCCCAGATTGCCCTGCAATGATATATATTGCAATAGTATATATTTCACTGGGAGAGTCCAGATGTGGGCTTATAGAGGAAGCTATGGATGTGCAAGCTGCATTATCTGGGGGATTAACAAATGAACGTCACCCTACAAATATAGCTCACTGTATTTCTGATATATTCTAAAGGAGAATATTCTCAACTAATTCTACAGAACAATAGCAGATTCAACGGGACCCGCCTAACAGCTTTATATCTTAAAACGACTTCAAAAGGAATCGGGCGTAAATGATATTATTGGACAGATCAATTTTGAAATAAGTGTAAAATGGAAATGGGTAATTGAATTTAGGTAAATAGATGAAAGGGATAGATATAGAAAAAACGACAAAATACATTTACAAATAGTAGAAATAAATGAATGAAGGGGAGTAAACGTCATCTTATCAGAGAGGAGTCTCATAGCTCTGAGAACATTTTGGCTCTTTCTAGGGGCGTAGCCAAGGGAAGG
The DNA here is from genome assembly GCA_963662175.1 of Aradus depressus. NCBI lineage: Eukaryota > Metazoa > Arthropoda > Insecta > Hemiptera > Aradidae > Aradus > Aradus depressus. Next base: position 28,495,154 of record OY759214.1, read on the forward strand.
CACACGCCCCCCTGGCCAGAGCCAAACCAAGATAAAAATTAAATAAACTAAGAAAATAGTTTTTATTAAAAATGGATTGCTTGCAAGTTACCAATAGGATCTTCAAATTTTCCGTGCGTCTAATTCCTAAATCAGCAATCAGCTGTTACATAAATGTACATGTACAAAACAAGTCATATTACATTTATTTAAATATACATGAATTCGATCATTTCATTTCCTCGCTCAAAATCATTTATGTTATACTCTATACTCTTAAAGCTGATTTTACATGCGCAGTAAAAATGCAAAGCGCAGCAGCAGCAAATGCACGCTATTGGCTGTGAGTCATTTAGTCCTAAAAGCACAGAAACCACAGCGTGCATTTGCTGCTGCTGTGCTTTGCATTTTTGCTGCTCATGTAAAGTCAACTAAAGTATTACAGTCAGTGGTTACCTCAGGGGGAGCTTCTAGAGGTTCGAGTCTCCCAAATTATTAACAAAAAGTTTGCAACGCTAACCACGGAAACTGCGGGCTGTGCCCCTACCCTCGTAGCCTAAGTTTGCCCCCTCCTGCTCAAAATTCTGGCTAAGCCCCTGGCTCCTTCAAAGAAAGCGATGAGCAAATCTAAGATTGGGGAGGAGTCATCCAACAGAAGATAAAGTTGGGAGGGAAGTGCAAGGGTCTCTCTGAGCTGCTGATATCTGGAGCAGTCCAGGAGTAGATGTTGCACAGAAATCTGTGTAGCACAGCGGGTACAGATAGGTTGTAAAGTGACGAAGTAAAAGACCGGGCGAGAGCCATAATAACAACAATATTTTAGGGGCCATGGTGGCCGTGCGGGCTAAAGCGTAGGGCTTTGGTCGCATGGTCTCTCCATGGTCGTTGGTTCGAATCCCGTCCGGGAGTGAATTTCATTTTGTAGATAAAACTCCCGGGGCCATGGATGTTGTAAATAACTAGACAAAACAATTATAGAAACATTAATATGCACAGTACATAAGACCAATAAAGTTACCGGGGCGCCGGTAGCTCAGTGGTATGCGTGCTTGACTTCTGAGCTCAAGAACGTGGGTTCGTAACCCGACCGAGGCCCTTAGTTTATTTTATCTGGGAGGTAAAATAAACTTAAGCACGCCGTCCTTTGGATGGGACGTTAAGCGATGGTCCCGAGCCTGTACGATGTCAGGTACTCGTTAAAGACCCCTACCCTAGGTGAATAAAAATTTAGGGTAGGCAAAATTTAGGACTCCCACAGTAGAGTCGGGCTCATGTCCACCAGGGTGACGAAAGAGCGCTCTGGTAGTAGGCGATATGACCTCGTAGTTAAAGCCCGGGCATGAGTCACAAAACCTAACCTAACCTAATAAAAAAAAAAAATAACATTTTACATTATTTGAACATATGATAATAAAAATGTCATATTTTCTTGCATATAATAATATTTATTTTACTTTTTAAATGGATATCGTGTCCTTGAAAGAAAAAACTATAGATAACATTCTCAACAGTATAACTACATTGAAAATAATAAAAATGAATAATAATTTCGAGTACAAAAAACATTGTGTTTGACAAAAAAAAACAGCTGGAAATATGTATCCAGGCTGAACCCGTTTTATCATTGCAAAAAATGAGATATAATCCGTAGTTAGAGACGTGCAAAATCTATGTGCAATAGATCACCATGTCCTTATTTTCATGTTCTTGTAATTGATTTATTTTAATTCATGGAAATGCGCCTAAATTGATCTGAAAGAAGGAAGTTATAAGTTTCAAGGAGAGCCACAATTGAAGAATGCAGCCAGAGCTTACAGCAGATCAGAAGAGCAGTTCAGAATCAATATGGTCCGCAAAAGGCAGTAAGAAACAATTTATTAATTTATAGATAAATTGTTAGATAAAATATAGTCTAATGATATTGTTTTAAGTTTTGTGTGTTTTGTGACAATATTCCCTGGCTAATCTTTTCGTCAAATATTCCCTGGCTAATCTTTTTGTCAAATATTCCATAGAGAATTCTCCTTTACCAGGTGTTCAGAACAAAAAATGTAGGAAACCGAATATGGAATATTTTACTTCCCCAGCTATATGAAGTATAGGGGAAGTAACTTAATCGGTCAAAAATTCTTTGCGAAATTTTCGCAGACTCAACTCAAAAACTCTAGTAACTGCCCTTGTAATGAAAGAATCAACAAAAAATGTTATATGTGAATTCAAAACACCATAAGGACGAACTTATTCATTTTTAGCGTAATCGGCAAAAGGGAAGAGGGGGATCAGAGGGACTCAACTCAAAAAAACCCAAAACTGCTGATGTAATGAACTCATTGACACAAAATTAAGAATAAGAATTTAGGTCGACGGTCGACTGGTTTTAGAGGGGGAGCGAAAAATTAATTGATTAATTCGTTCTGGGGAAGTTCATTGCCGGTGTTATACCGATGAAATTTTACTTCCATGTACCGAAGGAACAAATGGAAGAATGGTGATAGGATACGGGCCGGATTTAGCAATGGCAATTTAGCAATTTAGGCCGGATTTGGCCTAGGGCGGCAAATTTGAAAGATTATATTTTTCAAATTTTAATAAAATAACTGTAAAAATCAATTATTAACTTGCAAATTGTTTGTTTATCAAATCAATAGACTCAGTTGACATTGATACTTTATACTCGTATATTAAAGATCAATGATGTTATTGGTGGTGGTGAAATATCGATGTTTTATTATCGGTGAAAGATGCTTTTCTTGTCTAAAAAGAGTGAAAAATTATCTAAGATCATCATTATGCCAAGAAAAATTAAATTCTTTCGCTCTTTTATGTAGAGTCAGAACTAACAAATTATGAGTTATGATGATATTATCGATGATTTTGTTAATAAGAAATGACGCCGGAAGCTATTGTGAATTGACCTATATAAGACGTTGTTTTTCTTTTTTAATTTACAAGTTTTTATCTCTTTTGAAATTTATATTTTATGTATATAAGTCAATCTAAACAGTTGTTTGCATTCAATTGAATTTTCCTTTTGGTAAACTATACAAAAATTTATTTTTTAATTATTTAATTGAGAAGAAAAGTTTTAAATTCTGTTCAAAATACATTGTTATTATTTATGACATATTAATAATAAATAGTTTTATAAATAGCTGTATTATGTGGAATAAAAAGTATTGGATTTGTAATGTTTGCATATTTTATATATGAAAAAATGTATGCAAAATGTTTTTTAAAGTAGGCAAGATGTCAGTGGCCTATACTTGAACAATATATAAATCCGGCACTGGATAGGGTCGCAAAATTGTGGCGGAGATGAGGTCAAATTCTGATTGTACTAACCTCAAAATGTATAGAAAAGTCCTGCTCATAGACAAAACGACAGATGACCGATTACAAATTAAATTTTTTTATATTTATTTTATTTTTATTTTTCCTTTTTGAAGTAGAGTAAGTAATTTTTTAGGAGACGCAAATAAGGATCCATAACTTCTTTCAAGAGCTAACCCACATTAAATAGATTTCTAAATAATTTTTTTTTTTTCAGTACCAGATTTGCGGCCGAACGATTTTCTTCGTCAAATGGCCAAGTACATGAGCTATGAGTCGCCAATAGACCTAACTGTGGATTCTCTGACCAAGGTGAAAATGCCTCCTTTACTTTGGTTCAACATGCGAAACAAGCCATCCGTTATGAAATTATCCAATACTGGAAAAACGGGTACGAAGAACATTTGTAGCGAACAAGGGGGGGGGCAGAGTTATGTACTTTAAGGGCTTACGTACGATATTAGGTACTCGTTAAAGAGGTGAATAAACGTTGGTTGCCAAAATTTAGAACTACTACAGTTTATCTCAAATTTATCTCATCTTCCTGGAGCTGGCTATGTAAGTGATGAAACTCGCCCAGTCGACTCCTTTCAGTAAGTATCGGGTGTACACAATACTTCCGCTTTTTTCCCCTCCGTCGGCTCATCCACTAAATCCATTTCAACGGGAAATTATAGAATCTAGAGCGAAAAATTACCAAACAAGAACCGGAGTCTGTGGGCATTACTGACGAACGTTCGGCCATGTTGCCGCTCGTCCGTCAAACGGGCATGAGTCGCAATAACTAACTATAAGCAGTATCTTGTAATGTGGGTTCCCTTCTAAAGAGAGGAAAAACCTTGGGCACGCCGTCCTACGGATGGGATATTAAGCGATGGTCCCGAGCCAGTGCGGTGTCAGATACTCGTTGAAGAGGTGAATAAACGTTGGTAGCTAAAATTTAGGACTTTTGCAGTTGAGTCGGGCTCATGTCCACCAGAGGGACAAAAGAGCGCTCTAGTAGACGAGATGACCTCGATGTTAAATGCCCGGGCATGAGTCACAATAACTAACTATAAGCAGTATCTTGTAAGTAATCTTGGTAGCAAAGAGGTTGATCGCGGGTTCGAAATCCGGCTGAGGACGTTAGGTTATTTATCTTGGAGGTGAAGAAACCTTCGGATGAGACGTTAAGCGATGGTCCCGAGCCTGTTCGATGTCAGATACTCGTTAAAGAGATGAATAAACCTTGGTTTGTTTCTTAAACTTCTCTGGGATGTTACATTATTGGTTAATTCCGGAATTTCTTTCAGAGGTGTCTTCTTATTATTTTTTCCGACAATATTTCGGGACTCTTACAAGTCCCTTCTTCGGTTCAATATTGTCGGAAAAAATAATAATAAGACACCTCTGGAAGAAATGCCGGAATTAACCAACAATAAACCTTGGTTGCCAAAATTTAGAAATTCTACAGTTGGGTCGGGCACATGTCCACCAAAACGACAAAAGAGCACTCTGGCGATATGACCTCGTAGTTAAAGTCATCATGAGTCACAATAACTAACTACGGAACACGACTTTTATATGATGGCTATTTATTAATACTAATCCTCGTCATATTTCAAACTGTCTAACTAGTTATCTTAAGTGGGAAGTGGGCTCGGAACAACCCCTGCGTATCCGGAGGCCCTCTCACAAATGAGTATGTCTTTCACAACATCCACTTCCACTGGGGGCTGGACACGTACGAAGGCAGCGAGCACACCGTCAACGGAGAGGGGTAATGTAGCGTCTTCATTAACTATTGAACAAGTTGGAAGGAATTGGTTATTTGAGTCTATAAGGGTCAGCCCTTAAATTTACACTAGGAGCTTTGGTCCTAGGTTAGTGGTTAGCAGCTGACTCCCTAAGCGAATTATGCGGTTGGCGGTTCAGGGCACCCTTGTAGCTTCGCCTCTAGGGCTTTACCCAAAGCCCAGCCATCCGGATCCTTCAAGCAGTTCTTCAACCAAGAGGTTTTAAGTTTCAAAATAAACAATAAAAATATGTGATGTGTCCATTACAGGACTTTCTTATACCAACCACGCTTACATTACTGGCTAAATGAAAGTATTGAGATATTTGATTTACAGTATAATACTGAATGTGAATATCTTATATCCACAGGTGGAGAGAGAGTGTGAGCGTTGGTTGGTATAAGAATGTCCTGTAATGGCCACATCACATATGTTTTATTGTTTTCATAATTTTTCATAATAATAAGAAATATTTTATAATTCGATTATACGGGATACAATTTAAACATTATCTTAAAAATTTGTTTTTCCATTTTTGAGGCGCTATAACTTTGATTATATTATATTTAATATCCTATTTCAAATTTAAGGATTTACTAGCGATTGGAAATTTAATGAGGAACATTTTAGGTAAGAACGAAGTTTTCGATAGGACTAACCCATTTTCGGGTGAATCAAGGAAAGGTCTAAAAATATGTTTGAAAACTGCATTTGAGGACGGTTTTCGGCATGTATCTCGAAAACCGGACGACCTACGAAAGATCGTATGGTATATAAAATATGTATTGCTGTTTTTTCTACAACCTTTACTCGTAAGATTTTTCTATTGGGTCATAAACGTAAGCGGTATCTCGTCAAATACACTTAGGCTTCGAACTAAAGTGTTCTCAATTTTCGACTGATTTCAGCCAAAATCTAATCAGATCTAAGTTAGCACATGTTACCTCTACATTCCAAATTTCAAGTTTAGCTACAATCGTTTTCTCTGTAGAGGGCCCACAACTTTCCAATGAAATATACACACAGACAGACATCATCGCAATATTGGACAAAACTCGAATTTTCGAACGATTACAATACTTCTTTAAGCTATATATTTAATAAAATTAATAAATAAATCTTATAAAAAAATTATATTTGAACTTTGTTATACAACTATTATTATAGATGTATAGCAATGTAATAATAGAAATAAACCGAAATCGGTACACTTTATGTATTTATTTTTTTGAAATTAGACAATATAACAGTTACACAAGTTCTTTGTTTTTATTTATTTTATTATCTTTTCACTATGTGTCGATTCACAGATCGCAGAAATGTATTCTGTCCTTTTTTAAATTATCTTCAAGGCATGAGATAAGTCTCATATAATATTCTCCGATGTTTTTCGATGGTTTCAGTCAGAATTACCGAAAAATAGAGAAAGAACTAATGAACCCTGTATAGTAAGAAGACATAAATATGTCGGTGGATAATACCGGACGTTGCCGATAATTCACCGACGACTACTTTCCGGCAATGTACTTCACCAGAACGAAATATTCAATTACGTTTTCCCTCCCCCTCCTTAACCCGTCAACTGTTTGCGCTAATATTCAACAATTGACTTACATAAGGGCTCTTAAATCTTAAAATATGTTGTATTTTGGTCTAAAATGTAAAATTTCTAATCGATACATTCATTATTTCGGCAGTTATTAGAGTTTTTGTGTTAAGCCTCCCCTCTAATCCCCCCTTCTCTTTGGTTAATTTGGCTGAAAACAGGTGTTGTCATTAGGGCGTTCTGGATTCACTTATAAAATTTCGTGTCAATACATTCATGCTAAAGGGCGTTATTGTGTCCACATATAAATTTTTTTTTTTTTTTTTGAAAATCTGGAAGTCGAAAAACATGAAATTTCGGTGAAAACTCTGCATCAAAATTTTGGCCGATTACATAACTTTTTCTTCATTTTGTACAGCTGAGAAAGTTAAAAACAGGTTATTTATTTTTTTTAAATCAGTACAGAAAAAGTACTACCTAAGAAAAATGGTGAATGACCCATATTAATGAGACCCGGAATATTAGCTAGCAGATAAACTCAATTTAACTATCAATTTTTTTTTTTTCAATCAATTGATTAAAAATAAATTACTAATTTAATTTCGTGCAGGCTTCCCTTCGAAATTCACGTTGTCTGGAGGAACAAGAACTATGAAAAACATGAAGACGCATTGGACCATTTAAACGGCCTCATGGTGATGTGTTTTCTATTTAAGGTAAATAAGATACTATTATTTTCAACCTAAGATTCTTGATAAATATTTCATTGAACTGACTTATTTATATATGTGAAACATGTGTACACAACTCCTCAACTATAATGTATCATAGAAATTCAGCAAGTAATGGAAAGTATGATACATAAAATTACCGCATTTAAAAAAAAAATGTATTTTGAATAGTACTTACAATTGGAAATATGACCGTAAGTAAATTTAAAAAAAACTAAATAATATAAATAAATAAAAAACAAAAGTATAAGAAAAGTATAGGTTAGGTTAGGTTTTATGACTCATGCCCGGGCTTTAACTACGAGGTCATATCATCTACTACCAGAACACTCTTTCGTCACTCTAGTGGACATGAGCACGACTTATTGTGGGAGTCCTAAATTTTGCCTACCCTAAATTTTTTATTCATCTAGGGCAGGGGTCTTTAACGAGTTCCTGACATCGTACAGGCTCGGGACCATCGCTTAACGTCCCATCCGAAGGACGGCGTGCTTAAGGGCCTTGGTCGGGTTTCGAACCCACGTTCTTGAGCTCTGAAGACAAGCGCGCAAACCACTGAGCTACCGGCGCCCTCTAAGAAAAGTATATACATCGATAACAAAATAATAATGATCTATTTACAAACAATATAATGTATACAAAACAAAGTGAACGTTTCAATGATAATAATAAGATAAACAATAACAAAAATTAAATTAAATAAACATAAGAAGCCCTTCAACTCGAGACTCCTCGAAATAACCCCGGTTCTCCGTCATTCCCATCCCTTGAACTTAATGGAGGAATGGGTGGCCGCGGGGTCTCGGAGTGATCCCCATTCTCCCCGCTTTCCCACTTCGCTAGTGGACTGTCCAGCAGTGGAGAAAGGCCAAGAAGGAAAAGGGACCTGAAGGTGAGAGAATTACATGAGAGAAGGAGGGGGGGGGGGGGGAGGGGGGATTATCTGGATGACAAAAAGTCGAGTAACTGGACAAACATGGGAAGAAAGGTTGGAGTGGAATTCCGAAAAGCGGGACTTGATGAGGTCAATAACAAAAGGAACTTCCAAGTCATTATGGAGGATAAGGTTGGAAACATAGAAGAGTGGATACGCTTGATGTTATGACAACCGCAAAAAATAGGAATTTCGTTTCGACCGAAATGTTGTGCCCAACAACGTTAATCACTTCACTTTTCACCAGAGATATTTCCAGAGGGTAGGAATTGGGAGGTATGGTAATCCCTTACTCATAAAAAAAATATAATTTTTAAAAATAAAAAGTAAGCGAATATGAACTTACTAATTAGTTAACTCATAAGAAAGTTTATAGGTGATATTTATCCATAATAGGTTCATACTTCTTTATATAGTTTTGGATATACTTATATTATTTTATATCGATTTATTCATTACATCAGCAGTTATTAAGGTTTTTGAATTGACCGATTTGGCTGAAAATGTGTAGTTGTCGTCTTTATGGCGTTTTGGATAGTCAAAAAAAAATTAGTATCGATAAATTCATTCTATCGAGAGTTAACACATACATACACATAGACTTTTTTTTTTTTTCATTATTGGAATTGGGGTATAGAGGGTTCGAAAATATGAAGTTTTGGTATTAACTGAACATCGAAATTCTGACCGATTACATAACTTTCCCTATACTTTGTATAGCAATAAATATATCGACATGAAATGTAACATGTGTATCCAGAACCCCATAGGGACGACACCCATCAATCTCTAACCAATTCGGCCGAAAGGAGGCAGTTATTGGGGATAAGTGTTAACCCCGCTCCTCCCCCTATGCCCCCCTTCCGTTCGGTCGATTCGGCTGAAAATCAATAACTATCGTCCTCATCAGGTTCCAGATACTCATATATAATTTCGTGTCCGATATATTCATTCTATCGGAGTTATCGTGCAAACACACATAGACAGATTTTTTATTTTTTTTTCGTCGTTAGGGTGTCGAACTTCTGACTGATCACATAACTATATTAACATAGCTATGTAAGTAAAATAAAAAAAAAGAAGGTGATTTAGATATTTAATTAAATATTATTTGTAAGCTTGAAATCGTAACTCTACTAAATACATATAATGAAAACAATATAAGACAATGGCCCAGAAAATTGTGAAAAGCGAGAAAAAAGAGGGTGACATAATTTGAGCCAATAAGGAACCAAGTGTCAGACTTTTCCGTTTCATTTTCTCTGTTATTTTTCTATTTGTCACCTGAGCTAAGGAAGGATGCAAATTTAATTTGATATCCTTTTTATTTTTTATAAAAAAAACTTCACCTTTTCATTCTTTGCTTATTAATTCTACTTTAGTCTTCAGTAAACGGCATATTGTTCACTAGCCAGCCTTCATTTTGAAATTGGATAAAATGACTAATTATTAGGTGAATTATTTCTTGTAAATGTGGCGGAGTTCTGGGATCCTGAGGCTTTTTCTAAGGAGGCCCCCACCCAGAAATTTGTTGAGGAAAAAATATGATTTTTTATATGAAAAAATAAATACAAAATATATATTGGATCAAATCCCTTATCGTATTCCTCCTTATATTTCTCGGTTTCTACATTTTAGAGGACGCCGGTAGCACAGAGGTAGATCGCGGGTGCGAAAACCGGCTGAGGCCCATAGCATATTTTTCTTCGAGGTGAAAAAACCTTGAACAACCCGTCCTTGGAATGAGACGTTAAGCGATGGTCCCGAGCTCGTGCGATGCCGTGTAGGCAACATTTAAGACTCCCATAGTCGAGTCGGGCTCATGTCCACCAGAGTGACGAAAGAGCTCTCTGGTAGTAGGCGATATGACTTCGTAGTTAAAACCCGATGAGACACAATAAATAACTATACTTTCTTATACCTAAGCTTTGTAATCGTGCGAAAATCCAAGATTGATCATTTTCACGATGATGTCTGTCTATGTTTATACGATTCTAACGCAAAAACGATTGTGACTTTGAACTTGAAATTTGATATGAAGATGTCACATGTACTAACTATTATTAGATTTTGGCCAAAATCAAACGAAAATAGAGCCCACTTTATTTTGGACTCCAAGTACATTTAACAAGATACTGCTTATATTTATGACCAAATCAAAAATCCTTTCAAATAAAAGTTTCAGATAAAATGGAAAGGCAAAATTTATAATAATTACTTTTTTTGGAAGGTCGCTCGGTTAGCGAGATACATGCCCGAAGCCCGTCCTAAAATGTCATTTCTAATTTTTTTTAAACGTTTGCTTCAATTAGTGAAAACTGTAAGTCCTATCAAAAAATTGGTTCCTACTAAAAATGTTTCTTATTAAATTTACACCTTTACAACAAACATGCTACAACATGCTCCTAGATTTGAAATAGGATTAATACAAATAAGGAAATATTTCGTAATGACATTTAAACTGTAATGCATATGTGGGCCCGCTGTAAGATTTGGTCCGGCCCGCGAGACATTTTGAAAAACCCAATTAAAAAAAAATAATAATATTACACTACTTACACTTACTCCAAATTAGGAAGATCGAGTAGGATGGGGTTTGTCGCCGCTTGCTCCTGCGGAATCAAGTGAGCGAGCAAGGCGAGTGAGGAAAAATTCATGTCGTCGCGTTCAATCAATTCGCAAGAAAATTGATTTGTGCGTTTGGCAGTACTTATAAATGCGAACAGTTCTTTTCAATTATGAAAGTTAATAAATCAAAACATCGTACAAGGCTCACTGAAGATAATTTGGAAAATTCTTTACGTCTTTGTATCAGTGGAATTAATCCAAACATCAATGGATTAGTTTCCCAAATTCAAGCTCAAGTGTCTCATTGATTTCGGTGTCGCTACTTAACTTTCGTAGTTTGTAATAATTCCAAATTTCACGAATTAATTATAATATTGTACCTATTTTTTTTTCATTTCATTTTGTTATTTTAATAAATTGTATTATAATAACATTGTCTTATTATTTTATGTCTGATATCTATCGCTAAAAATTATGAACACTACTTTTAAGTCCGACGTTATTTTATTTTAAACCATCTACGCGGCCCGCGAACGTATTTGCACACTAAAGTTTGGCCCGCAATATGTCAAAGGTTGCCCATACATGCTGTAATGCCTAGCAACGAATTTTAAAATATTTTTTTTATATCGGCAATTTTCTTCATTGAAAAAGATGAAACCAAAAAAATATATTATATATACGGGATGTTGCCATATCAGAACTGAATGATCTGTACAAAGTTGGCTGGTATAAAAAAGTCTGATGTTTTGCCACATCACTGTTTTGCTGGTTTACTGGAAGAACAATCTTCATTGTAATTATAAATACATAAATCAATTGTTGTATTATTGTATAATAAATACATAATATATTGTAGTATAAATACAAACGAGATGAGATCCTATGTATTTTTTTTAAATACAAAAATAAATCGAAAGTAATGAGACATAAATTAAATTAAATATCTGTGTTCCTTGCGTTCTCTGGGGATGATCACTGGTTTCGAGAGAGAGAGATTGTGTCATCGCCCGAATCATTGGTTTCGTTATAACATTTAAATTGTAATGCCTAGCAACGAATTTTAATTTTTTTTTATTTTTTATATCGGATTTTTCCGTATTTCTTCCAGAGGTGTCTTCATCTTCGGCGTCGCTTCTTCGTGACACAATATATGTATCTTATATTTTATTTTAAATAATTTCTCTTAGATATTTCATCAGGTATTACAATTTTATGCCGTTTTTATCTTATTTTTTACTAAATCATGGGTTATTGTATACGGCCTGATGATGAGGGCAACTACGAAAGCCGGCATATTATAATAAAATCTGTTAGAGATCAGATACATTTCTATTTTGCTATCCATGATCTATTTTTTACTTTAAGTGATTAAAAAGATTTAGTAAAATTAATTTTTTTAATTAAAAACGTTTATTTAAATATGATTTTTAAAAAAAATTAGAATTTTCTATGTTGGGTTAAGACCGTTCTTAAGTTTTTTTCTTGTTTTATTTTTATTAATATATTCGGTGCAAACATTTTTTTTTTTTTTTTTTTTTTTTTGTTTGCTGATAAATCCAATATAGTGTAAGCAATTTATTCTGTGTATTAAGTCGGATTCTAAAGATGGTTCTATACGGTCTTTTAAGGGTGTATATAGATTGCCTATTTTGTGGATGGTCCTAAAACCAAAATTTATTTAATCTACATCATATTGTTTGAAAATATATTTAATATATTCAGTAAGTCCTTTAACATAGGGGTATGCCATGAATCTCTTAGAATGTTTTATATATATTTTTTTAATTTAAACCAGCCATTTTTTATTAAGTATATGGAATACTATAGTATAAAAACATCTAATTGTTATTTTTCTCTAATAATCTGATTGATTGGAGCTAACTTATTCAGATATTATCGGACATACGTAGAATAGCGTTTCTTTTGATGGATAACCGTTAGGAACCAACACTATCTGGGACTTCATTGTCCCATCCAGTAAACAAGCTGTGTAAGTAGAAATGAAATAATCAGGAGGGTTTTGGCATTCATTCAAGATGTCTCAGGCTCATGATAAGTTGAGAAATGCGCACATAATGTGAAAATTTATAATAAATAAAACAAACAACTGAGAAGTATATACATAAACTACAGTTTTTGCCAGGTTTAGTTATAATAATAATTAAGGGAGGTTAAATGATCGGTCGGAAATTCGATGTCAAAGTTTCATCAAAATATCATATTACCCTCTTTTTTTTTTCTTTTTTTTTAATAATAATAATATTTATTTCCGTGAAACTATAACATGGTAATAGGATAGGTCATAAGAATATTTACATTACCTACTTTATAATTTAGATAACTACTTCAACAGATACTAACTTTCTGAGTCTGACACACATGGATTACAATTAACAATACTACTAAAAAGTTAAAAGAACTGAATAACTAAAAAAATACTTGAAAGTAATAATTTTCTACAGTAGATAAAGTGTATATAAATACAGTAGAAATTTTTTTTATTTATTTAAAATTAAGATAATATTTAATACTGGACTCACTTTCCTACTTGGTTCACCTCTCTCACTCAGACTGCTTATCCCTGAGACAACTCTCCTTAGACTGTGTTTGACTATATAGAACAGCTGATCGTCGGCATTTGTTTTTGAATAGTTATCCTTTCATTTATAATAAAAGCGAATATATGAGTCCGTTCACATATATCACTTGTCAATCCATTAATATCTCAACAGCAGTTTTTTATGTAAAAAAAAGTAAATATTTCAGCCATTATCAAAAAAATTCAGAACTTCGGCGATTCTGTTCTTTAAAAAATAATAATTAATTTTGAAGTACCGACCCTCTCACATTAACAGCCAAATACGCAGATGACGCCGCCATTCTAGCCTCTCACACAGATCCTCACATCACTTCACTCATACTACAGCAACACCTCAACAAAATTGAAGTTTTTTGAAAAACAACACAAAATGTCAACATTCGCTGTCCGCTGTGGTGACTGCCCCCTAGCCATTACCTCATACCTCTTCCGTAAAATATTTAGGATTAACCCTCGATAGAAGGCTGACTTGGAACCCTCACACTCGGACGACACGACTCACACTAGACCGGCGACTTAGACTATTGTACAGTATTTTGAATAAGCGTTCTAAATTATCTACTCGACAAAAACAGAATTGTTATACATATCTTCTCCGACCTCTCTGGACCTATGGCTTACAAATATATCTGTGACAAATTGCAATAACCAGTTAAGTGTCATTTTTTTTTAAAAATGAGATTTTCTGAGAAAAATGTGTATTTTGATCTAAATTTTCATTTCCCACATGAGTCCATTGTTTAAATTGATATTTATGACTGTGATTTCAGGAAAACCGAATCAGTTAACTGGAATTATTGTGTAATAACCAGTTAACTGTCATATCTATATAAATAAAGCTGAAACGGGGTTTGTTTGTATGTTTGTTCCAGCATCACGCCCAAACGGCTGGACGGATCTTCATGAAACTTCACATGTAGCATTCTTTTGAGCCCGATTGAATAATAGGCTATGTGGCGTCCCAAAATTTTGAACGGTAGGGGGGGTTGTAAGGGGGGCCTAAGTATATAAATAGTCCTACCTCATTAACGGTTGGTCGGATTGTCACGGAATTTCACATGTTGTATTCTTAAAGGCCAATATGAAAAATATTGTGTGTGGCGTCCCAAAATTTTAAATGGAAGGGGGGGTTGTGGGCGTAGGCCTAAATATAAATATAGTGATAGATCTTTAACGGATGATCAGATTGTCATGAAATTTCACATGTAGTATTCTTAAAGGCCAAATTGAAAAATATTGTGTGTGGCGTCCCAAAATTTTAAATGGGAGGGGGGGTTGAGGGGGGGGCTAAGTATAAATATAGAGCTAGCTCATTAACTGTTGATCGTATTGTCACGAAATTTCCCATGTAGTATTCCTGAAGGCCAAATAGAAAAATAAGGTGTGTGGCGTCCCAAAGTTTTGAACGGGTGGGGAGTTTGGGGGGGGGGGGGCTAAATATAAATATAGAGCTAGCTCATTAACGGTTGATCGTATTGTCACGAAATTTCCCATGTAGTATTCCTGAAGGCCAAATAGAAAAATAAGATGTGTGGTGTCCCAAAGTTTTGAACGGGTGGGGGGGTTGAGGGGGGGGGGGGCTAAGTATAAATATAGACCTAGCTCATTAACGGTTGATCGTATTGTCACGAAATTTCCCATGTAGTATTCCTGAAGGCCAAATAAAAAAATAAGGTGTGTGGCGTCCCAAAGTTTTGAACGGGAGGGGGGGTTGTGGGGGGGCCTAAGTATAAATATAGAGCTAGCTCATTAACGGGTGGTCGCATTGTCACGAAATTTCCCATGTAGTATTCCTGAAGGCCAAATAAAAAAATAAGGTGTGTGGCGTCCCAAAGTTTTGACCGGGAGGGGGGGTTGTGGGGGGGCCTAAGTATAAATATAGAGCTCGCTCATTAACGGGTGGTCGCATTGTCACGAAGTTTCACATGTAGAAAAAAAAAAGGTGTGTGGCGACCCAAAGTTTTGAACGGGAGGGGGGGTTGTGGGGGGGGGGGGGGGGGGCTAAGTATAAATATAGTGGTAGCTCATTAACGGGTGGTCGTATTGTCATGGAATTTCACATGTAGTATTCTTAAAAGCCAATATAGGGTGTATAAGTCACAAAATTTTGAACGGGAGGATGGATTGATGGGGGCCTAAGTATAAGTATAGTGATAAGTCATTAACGGATGATCGGATTGTCACGAAATTTCACATGTAGTATTCATAAAGGCCAAATAGAAAAATAGGGTGTTTGACATCAAAAAATTGTGAACGGGAGGGGGGTTATGGGGGTAGGCCTAAATTTGAAGATAGTGATAGGTCATTAACGGATGATTGGATTGTCATGGAATTTCACATGTAGTATTGTTGATGGCCAAATAGAAAAATACACTATGTGACATCTTAAAAATTTGGAGGGGGGGGGGGCTAAGCATAAAAATAATGCTGAATGATTAAAGGGCAATCGGATTGTCATGAATTTCACATATAGTAGTAGTAACTCTGTATTCGCTGTGGGGTTCACTGTTGCAAGACATTTACTAGCTGTGATGCCCAGCGTTCCTAACTATGTAGTATCTATGGGGTCCGCTGTTACAAAACACTTACTAGCTGTGTTGCCCAGCGTTCCGAACTTCGTACTAGCTGTGGGGTCCGCTGTTGCAAGGCACATACTAGATGTGGTGCCCAGGGTTCCTAACTTCGTACTAGCTGTGGTGTCCGCTGTTGCAAGGCACAAACTAGATGTGGTGCTCAGCGTTCCTAACTTCGTACTAGCTGTGGTGTCCGCTGTTGCAAGGCACATACTAGATGTGGTGCCCAGGGTTCCTAACTTCGTACTAGCTGTGGTGTCCGCTGTTGCAAGGCACATACTAGATGTGGTGCCCAGGGTTCCTAACTTCGTACTAGCTGTGGGGTCCGCTGTTACAAAACACTTACTAGCTGTGTTGCCCAGCGTTCCTAACTTCGTACTAGCTGTGGTGTCCGCTGTTGCAAGGCACAAACTAGATGTGGTGCCCAGGGTTCCTAACTTCGTACTAGCTGTGGTGTCCGCTGTTGCAAGGCACAAACTAGATGTGGTGCCCAGGGTTCCTAACTTCGTACTACCTGTGGTGTCCGCTGTTGCAAGGCACATACTAGATGTGGTGCTCAGCGTTCCTAACTTCGTACTAGCTGTGGGGTCCGCTGTTGCAAGGCACATACTAGAATGTGGTGCTCAGCGTTCCTAACTTCGTACTACCTGTGAGGTCCGCTGTTGCAAGGCACATACTAGATGTGGTGCCCAGGGTTCCTAACTTCGTACTAGCTGTGGTGTCCGCTGTTGCAAGGCACATACTAGATGTGGTGCTCAGCGTTCCGAACTTCGTACTAGCTGTGGGGTCCGCTGTTGCAAGGCACAAACTAGATGTGGTGCTCAGCGTTCCGAACTTCGTACTACCTGTGGGGTCCGCTGTTGCAAGGCACAAACTAGATGTGGTGCTCAGCGTTCCGAACTTCGTACTAGCTGTGGGGTCCGCTGTTGCAAGGCACATACTAGATGTGGTGCCCAGGGTTCCTAACTTCGTACTAGCTGTGGTGTCCGCTGTTGCAAATTAATACAGCTATGTTGGTAGATGGGCAGCATCCAGAAACGAACATGGTCAACCAAAGAAAGATTCAGATGTATCGGGAAAGTCCCATCCGAAGGACGACGTGCTCAAAGTTATTTTTATCTTCCCGATTAAAACATCTGACCTAAGTGACTTGGCTAGATTTCTAAATGGCGATCCTGAGCTCGGTAAACTCCATTCTTCAAATTTCTCGCTTTTAAACGGTTTTTAGTATTAATATTTGTTAAAACTGATATACAGATTCAGATATATCGGGGAAGTCCCATCCGAAGGACGACGTGCTCAAATTTATTTTTAACCTAAGTGAAATTTCAGCTACCCAGGTTTAGATACGTAACATACGACTCATTATCGAGTACCTGACATACGAAAAAGCCCTCGATCATAGCTTAGAGTCCAAACCGAAGGACGACGTGCTCAAGTTATTTTTAACGTAAATGAAATTTCAACTACCCAGGTTTAGATACGTAACATACGACTCATTATCGAGTACCTGACATACGAAAAGGCCCTCGATCATAGCTTAAAGTCCAAACCGAAGGACGACGTGCTCAAATTTATTTTTATCTTCCCGATTAAAACATCTGACCTAAGTGACTTGGCTAGATTTCGAAATGGCGATCCTGAGCTCGGTAAACTCCATTCTTCAAATTTCTCGCTTTTAAACGGTTTTTAGTTTTAATATTTGTTAAAACTGATGAACAACCGGGATATCTGAATCCTACACAAAAATTGAAATAAAAATGTTTTTCGAAAAACGTCGGGCTAAATACCATTCTTCAAATTTCCTGCTTTTTAACGGTTTATAGATTTAATATTTCTTAAAACTGATAGACAGATTTAGATATATCGGGAAAGTCCTATCCGAAGGACGACGTGCTCAAGGTTTTTTGAACCTAAGTGAAATTTTAGCTACCTAGGTTTAGTTACATAACATAGGACTCATTATCGAGCACCTGACATACAAAAAGGCCCTCGATCATAGCCTAAAGTCTAATCCGAAGGACGACGTGCTCAAATTTATTTTTATCTTCCCGAATAAAATATCTGACCTAAGTGCCTTGGCTAGATTTCTAAGTGGCGATCCTGAGCTCGATAGACTCCATATGTATGATAAAATAAGTTACCGTTTGGTTTCTACTAACATTATCAAGGAAGAAATGTGGAATATAAGTGGACTTTGAAGATGGTAGTAGGAAGTTGGCAGGAGTGTAGGGTGATGTCACGTACCCTATGTTGAGCGGAACGTTTAAGTCTATATTAATAAAGCTGAAACGGGGTTTGTGGGTTTGTGTGTTTGTATGTTTGTTCCAGCATCACGCCCATACGGCTGGACGGATTTTTATGAAACTTCACATGTAGCATTCTTTTGAGCCCGATTGAATAATAGGCTATGTCGTGTCCCAAAATTTTGAACGGGAGGGGGGGTAGTAAGGGGGGCCTAAGTATATAAATAGTGCTAACTCATTAACTAATGGTCGAATTGTCATGAAATTTCACATGTAGTATTTTTAAAAGCCAAAAAGGAAAAAAAGGGGTGTGGCGTCCCAAAGTTTTGAACGGAAGGGGGGTTGTGGGGTAGGCGTAAATTTGAAGATAGTGATAGATCATTTACGGATGATCGGATTGTCATGGAATTTTTTATGTAGTATTCTTGATGGCCAAATAGAAAAATACACTATGTGACATCTTCAAAAATTTAACAGGGGGGGGGGGAGCAAAGCATAAAAAAATGCTGATTGATTAAAGGGTAATCGGATTGTCATGAATTTCACATGTAGTAGTAACTATGTATTCGCTGTGGTGTTCGCCGTCGCAAGGCACATACTAGCTGTGGTGCCCAGCGTTCCTAACTACGTACTAGATGTGGGGTCCGCCGTCAGCGTTCCTAACTTCTTACTAGCTGTGGTGCCCAGCGATGCCAAGTATTCACTAGCTGGGGTTTCCGCCGTTGAAAGGCGCATACTAGCTGTGGTGCCTAGGGGTCTTAAAAACTTACTAGCGTTACTATAGTTGAAGGACTATAAGCCTTATTCCGTATGAATAATCGAAAATTATAACATCATGAATGTGGTGTCGAAGGATTGAATAGACTTACAGGAGATATTGAGAGAAAATTCAAAGTTCCCCGGGCAACGCCGGGTATTACTGCTAGTATTATATTATAAACGAATATTATAAACGAACATTTATATTATAAACAAATTTCTGTACATCAACTTGAACATTTATATATCAAATATTACAATAAATTATATGTCATATACTTTAAACATGAATATCTCGAAATCAGGTTCGTGTCAGTTAACTGGTTATTGCAATTTGCCACTGATATGGTACAGCCAAGACCTCGAACATCAAAAGAATATAGATATTTCAATTCAAGACTCTTCGACTGATCACGCAATGCCCACCATACGTTAGCAACAAGACTTTATACCGCGACTTGAACATCACATCCATAGACACAACCAATAAACATTTATACCAACGTTTCTACACCAAAATTTACTTACACACCAATCCGGAAGTTCTCAAAATCTTAAGTACAAATTCATCCCACAATTCCCCAAGAAGATTAAAGAGAGTTTGGCATAGAGATCTCCTGGTATGAAGTGATGTCATGAGGGTTCACCGCTGGGTGTTTTTCCTCTCTCAAGCCTTTCATGTCATATTTATTTTTATTATTTTATTTTATTTTTATTATTTTTGTGTAGTACATGTCAGCCCAGCCGCTGGTTGTGTATTTTTTGCATAGTTGTGGCTTAAGATAAATAAATACAAAAAAAAAAATTGAAGTATTTTAATATTACAATGTGGGTATTGTTTACATCACAACCGATTACAGCCTAATTATTACATTAAAAAAAAAAAATTCAAAAATCTTTTTTGGAATTTTTTCAGTAGACTACATTTCAAAAGTATCTTTTTCTAATCTTGATATTTTTTATATATTTATATTTTCCTTGAATTAACTGATATAATTAATGTTGGGAGGAGTCTGAGGAAGACAACCCCCGACTGGTGCCTCTGGTCTCCGCACTACAGAACATCCAATCTCCAGGAACGTCCACGAAGACAACCCCTCTTCACCTCTCTGTCTTCATACCGCCCATGGAAGGAGATTACCTTCTGTATGTAGGGTCCCTCCGGGATGGGGATAATCTCCACTCGCTCACATGGATCGTGTCCAGGATACCGCAGTCAATAGGAGCTGCCCAGGTCTGTTCTCGCTATAACGGTTCATTCGTTTCAATTATTAGTGCTCTGTAAAGAATTTAGTCATCATGTTACGGTCTTATTAGATTTTTACTTTCTTATACCTTTAGTATAAAGAAAGTATTGCAATCGTGTGAAAATCCGAGATCGAGTTTTCAAAGAATTTTCACGTTTCAAGGTCCTTGGATTTTGAACACATTTTTTAGACGTTTGTTTGATTTACGCGAAAACTATCAGTCCCGCCGAAAAAATGGTTCTTACCGAAAATGCTCTTTATTAAATTTCCAACTACCAAAAGTCTTTAAGATTTGAGATAGGAATAATAAAAAAAAAAAGTAATGTGAGAGCGACGCGGTACTCACGAGAATTGATGTGTATACATGTGCTTTAGTTTCAAAAATTTGCTGTCGTGCACTGATTTTGATTAGAATTTGTTGTATAATGGTACAATAAAAAAAGAAGTATGAGGAATTAAACTTTCAAATTTATTGTTCTTCAATTTATTTTATACAAGAAACCGACTTTCTTAACCTTCTTAATTCTCTAATCTTTCTTAACCTTTCTAGAACTTCTTAACCGTAACCAACCTCTATTAAAAACAAATGTCATAATTATCACTCACTTAATACAAAATATAATTAAGTAACAATACTATTAATATTATATCTAAAATATTAGAGGGCGCCGGTAGCTCAGTGGTATGCGTGCTTGACTTCTGAGCTCAAGGTCGTGGGTTCGTAACCCGACCGAGGCCTTTAGTTTATTTTATCTGGGAGGTAAAATAAACTTAAGCACGCCGTCCTTCGGATGAGACGTTAAGCGATGGTCCCGAGCCTGTACGATGTCAGGTACTCGTTAAAGACCCCTACCCTAGGTGAATAAAAATTTAGGGTAGGCAAAAACTCCCACAGTAGAGTCGGGCTCATGTCCACCAGAGTGACGAAAGAGCGCTCTGGTAGTAGGCGATATGACCTCGTAGTTAAAGCCCGGGCATGAGTCATAAAACCTAACCTAACCTCTAAAATATTAAGAATTATTAAACATGTTCAAAAATGTATGTATACAATAAATTATAAATACAATACAAAAATGTTTACAAAAATAGTTCATTTATAAACTGGTATAAAATATAATACTGAAATGAATTATATATAATTATATAAATAAAAAATATAATTTATTATTCTTAAATTAACATTTATATACAAAAATTGTATGGACTATTTTTTTTGTTTCTTTTTTTCGAACAGGTAGAAGAATTTCGAAAACTACGAAATTTTGACAATCAGCCAATACGTAACTTCCGCCCTACACAAGACCTCCTTGGACGTCCTATCTACCATGTTCGTCCATCCGAACAAGCGACCAAAACAGTTCTCATTTCTCCAGATGGCTATCGGCCAAGAAAGGAGGCGACCGGAAAGAAACTTGTCAATTTCCAAACTGAAACCAAATATGATTTACCATTTTCCGAGAGGTTGGGTCGTCAGGAGAAAAAATTGAATATTTTTGTCAGAGATAAAAGTGTGAAAAGTGGAAGAAGCGACACAGGAACCTCTGGAATTAGTTCGAAACCATCAGAAGTAAGCATGGTTATTTATTAAATAAATAAATGAATAAATAATAAATCACAATTCTAAGTTGAGAAAAACGAAAATATTTTTAAAAAACTTATTTTTTGATACATATATTGTCTACAACAGGGGTGGCCAACCCAAATGATCTTGCGGGCCACTTTGGAAATGCATTATAATCCCGCGGGCCGCATATAAAATTACATATCCCCATATTAGATTTGGACCCATTATAAAAATTTTTTGGAGTGAAAATTTAAAACAGAATGAATTATTATTATTGTTTTTATTATTATTCATACATATAAACATAGATAATATAATAATGATAATAATCAAATGATCGAATAATCATATATATAAAGCTGAAAATGTCTGTGCGTTGTACCGCTATAACTCACGAACGGCTTGATGGATTTGATTAATTTTTGTTTAATTTGTTCGTCATCGTCTGTGGAAGGTTATAGGCGTATTAGTACCTCAATATCTGGTCCATCCCAGCATCCACCCACGCAATCTTTGTAACTCAAAAACTACTGCAAATATTAATGAGGAATCTTTTTGAATAGATAAGTTTTATCTACCGGAAGGTTAAGGTCTATTTTTTAATCAACCCCTGGTCCATCCCAGCATCCACTCATGCAATCTTTGTAACTCGAAAACCATTGCAACGATTAATGAGAAATCTTTTTGAATAAATTAGTTTTAGCTCCAGGATGGTTGAAGTCTATGTTTTAATCAACCTGGTGGTCACAAGCGTTCTCAAGTACGCACTGGCTAGGACGTCCACTGATGCTAAGTATTCACTAGCTGTGGTTTCCGCCGTTGAATGGCGCGTACTAGCCATGGTGCCCAGGGTTCCTAAAAACTTACTAGCTGGGATGTCTGCCGTTGAAGGACTATACGCGTTATTCCGTATGAATAATTGAAAATTATAACATCATGAATGTACTATTGAAGAGTTGAAATGGATTCGAACGAGAGATATTAGGAGTAAAGTCAAAGTTCCCCGGGCAACGCCGGGTATTACTGCTAGTATTTAATAATGTTGTTCGTCAGTAATTACAAATTACATTTCAGTTTAACAATTACAAAAATGCCAATTAACTTATAATTTATTTGTTGTTATTTATGTTAACGATTTCCTCAATCAAAATCTTCTTGGTTCAGGACTTAATATAACCTGTCAAATTTCAGTGGCATTGGTTATAGGTAACGGGGGGGCTCAATTAAAAAATCCTAATAATTGGAGAGGGAGCGAAAAGTTAATTGATTAGTTCTTTCTGGGAAAGTACAGGTTTTCTTTTTATTTATATATATATATATATTTATAATTAAATAATAAATTATTATAATTAAATAATAAATTAACTTAATATATAATTTGTTTACATTTCAGATACAAATGCTACTAATGAATATGAATCCTTCTTATAACCCTATGGAAAATCTTGACTATTTTACAATGAGAAATAAATATACTAATAATGACAAAACATTAACGAAATATGAACCGGGGTATTCAGAACTACTAAAGACCCTCGGAAAGGTGAACATAAGGAATAGAGAGCAAAGATCCTATTTATCCACCTCAGAGGAGTCCAGTAGATCGTCGATTACATTATCTAACATGGAAATAAATAAAGTTAAAACGAAGAGAGAGGACAGAGGAAAGACGAAGATGGAAGGTAATAAGAAAACTGAACAAAACCGAGCTGATGAAGATGACATAAAAAAGAAAACAAAATATAACAGAATAAAATCTTCATTGTCTCATACATTTAAAAAAATTGGTAAAAATAAAAAAATTAATACGAAAAATAAAAATTCTGTAAATTCAGAAGGATATCCTTCAACTAGTATAAAGGTAAATAAATTAGATTTAGAAACAAAAGAAGAGATGACTCAAATACTCGAATATCCTCAAGACAATAAAACCGTCAATACGAAAATTGGGAAAAAATCTAAAAAATCCCGTAAGGAGTATTTTGAGAACATAAATCAGGAAAATGAATCTCAAAAGGAAAATAAGATTGACCCAAGGATACAAAAAATTTCAAATAAGGTCGCATTAGGACGTCTTCAGAGAAACATTAATTTAAAAAGACACAATGAGCAAGGAACAGAAACAAGTGAAGATGCAGCCATAATTAACAAAAAAAATTATCGAAATAATCAAACAAAAAGCTCAGAATACAAAACTATAATAGAAAGATTAAATGGTGAAGAGAATAAATATCATAAAACAGGCAATGTTAAACAGAAATTAAAAAATAATTGGAATAATTCTTCAGGAGTTTCGGAAAGTCAACGGAAAAAAATGGAAAAATCTGAATTGGTTGAAAGGGAAAAAACAATAGATTCTTCAATTTTTCAACAATTTGACCAGAAGTTCCGAAATAGGAATCAGAAAGTGTCACAATGGAGGCTAGATAACCAGAAAATGGAAACTCTGCAGAAAGGTTGATTGTCCTAGATACTTCTTACAGTCGTTCTTATCCTAAATATAATTGTAATTATCCGTACAATTTATTTTATATTAGTTATGAAATTGGTCAGAAATTTTATGTTGAATTTTCCCCGGAATTTTTCATCCTCTTAAATTCAAAAATGAAAAAAAAATTTCCTAACATGTTTTTTTTTTTTCTGTGAGCACACTAACTACCGATAGAAAGAATGTATCGACACGACATTTTATATACTTTTTTTAAAAATTACTTTCATTTGAATATTTATAATCGGTAATATGACCATAATTAAATTTGATGTGATACAATTTTTTTTTAAACATATTCGCAGCCGGAAATTTCAAATAAATGTAAAAAATAAAATAAATAAGAAACAAAATATGCATCGATAACAAAATATTGGTCTACGTAGAAAACAATATAAAAAATAAAAAACAAAGGAGCTCAGTGGTATGCGTTCTTGTCTTCTGAGCTCAAGATCGTGGGTTCGAAACCCGACCGAGGCCCTTAGTTTATTTTATCTGGAAGGTCAAATAAACTTAAGCACGCCGTCCTTCTGATGGGACATTATGCGATGGTCCGAACCTGTACGATGTCAGGTACTCGTTAAAGACCCCTGCCCTAGGTGAATAAAAATTTAGGGTAGGCAAAATTTAGGACCCACACAGTAGAGTCGGGCTCATGTCCACCAGAGTGACGAAAGAGTGCTCTGGTAGTAGACGATATGACTTCGTAGTTAAAGCCCGGGCATGAGTCATAAAACCTAACCTAACTATAAAACAAAGTGAAAATATTTACTTTAAATAATAAAAATAAAATAAAATACATATGAAGCCCATCAATGTAAGACCCTCAAAACAAACCCGGTTTTTAGTCATCCCCTCTATTCATACAAAAGGGGGCAGGGCAGGTCGCGGGGTTCGAGTTATACCCGCACTGCCCAGGAATGGAGGCAGGCCAAGAAGGAAAAGAGAGCTCAAGAATAGAGTGCCTTTATAACTCCTAATAAAATGAATGTATGGACACGAAATTTTATATGTGTATTCAAAACCCCATAAGTACGAAACCTATTAATTTTCAAACGAATCGGCCAAAGGGAAGAGTGCTTAACACAAATATTATAATAACTGTATCGGCATGACGTTCAGTAAATTCCAATCCTTGTAAGGACCTATCAATTTTCCGTGAAACTAGCCGAAGATAAAAGAGGTGAGTGGAGAAGCCGCTCAACTTGGGGAAGTACATTGACGGTGATTCACTGACGTTTTTTCTTATTTGAGTAATGTTTCTATCTTGAAAATTACTTGTGTAATGTTGAATTTCTGGGGATTACAACCATCTTCTGGATGTAAAGTCCGGATAAATGAACAACAATTTTAAAATATAAGCAGATCAGAGTTGCACTTTTTGATAGGGTTATTGAAAGTTCCGAAGTGCTCGAGCTCCACATTCTCTGAATCTATATTTGAATATTAGATTTTTTCGAGCATTTTTCAATTCTTGGTATATATGGGATACTAGAAACAACAGTAATTGAAGTAGACTCGGATCCTGCAATTCGGCCGGGTAGGCTAATTGGATTACTTTAGTGCCTCTAATCAACCTCGGTTTGGGACCAATTTTCTTCTACAATTACACAAAGAGCAATGACAAAGCCCTCTTAATTCTCTAGAATTCATCCCTTTAAGTCCACACTCTTACTACACAAACTTAAAAAGACTCAGTCTTAAAAAGACATGATATTTTAATTTTGGAGAAAAGAGAAGTTTCTTGAATGACCAAAAAACAAGCCAGCTTGTTACGTATTCTATTTCTCAACCAACATTTTTTATATACCTTATATTAAGCCGAAAGGAGACGACAGTCAGAAAAGTTCTCTATTCCTAAATTTTTTGTTTTTATTTCTGAAAAATGCATTAGATAAAGAATCGGTATCGAAAGTATCGAAAGTTATAAATATTAAAGCGATTTTTTTTTTTTTTTTTTTTTTTTCAAGAGCGCAAATAAACGTAAAAAATTGTTAAATTAAAAACTCGGAATATTTTTACTAAATAAGTTATAAGGGAAGTTATGGAATCGGTTAAAAATTCGATGCTGAGTTATCAACAGAATTTCATGTTTTCCGAGCTCCAGATTCCATACTTGAAAAAAAAAAATGTCTGTGTTTGTGTTTCTATGAACACGATAACTCCGATAGAATGAATGTATCAACACGAAATTTTATATATGAATCCAGAACCAGGGAGGGGGTAGGGGGGGATTAGGGGGTGGCTTTTTTTATTATGATTTACTTCCCCAGTTATACGAAGTATAGGGGAAATTAGGTGTGGAAATCAGTTTCCAATTCCGATGTTGAGTTTTCAACGAAATTTCATCTTTTCCGACCCCCTGATTACTGTTTGTCTGTGTGTCTATACTAAAATAATTTCAAATAAATTGGAGAGGCGTAACTCAAAAACTCCAACAATTGGTGATGTAATGAACGCATCGATAAGAAATTTCATATTTGAAGTCAGAACCCAATGAGGGTATAACCTGTCAAATTTCAGCAATATCGATCAAAGAGAAGGAGGGATTCAGGGGAGGGGCTTAATTAAAAACCCTAATTACCATAATGTAATGAATTTATTGACACAAAATTTAGTATGAGGATTTAGAAGTCCCTATGTAAGTCAACTATTGAATATTAGAGCAAACTGTCGACTGGTTTTGGAGGGGGAGCAAACATTTAATTGATTGATTCCTTCTGGGGAAGTACATTAACAATGATTCTCCGACTCCATTTTTAGATAGCTTCCCCCTTAGTGAAAATAGCATCTTGTACGTTCTCTTATATTCATTGCTTTTAGATGTTTGCTTGATTCATACATAAATCGTTTATTACAAAAAATGTTATTTACCTTCAAATTTTATAGAACTAAAAAAAATAAAAAATAAAAATTATATAATATAAATGAGAAGTGCTTTGTGTAGTAACTGAATTTATTTTTCATTTTCTGGAGGAGGTCTTTAGAGTAAAACATGTTGAGAAAAAAATGGAGCACTTAATTTAAATCTAACACGATTCCACCATTAAATTTTGAATATATATATGAGGGTGCCGGTAGCTCAGTGGTATGCGTGCTTGCCTTTTGAGCTCAAGATCGTGGGTTCGAAACCCGACCGAGGCCCTTAGTTTATTTTATCTGGGAGATAAAATAAACGTAAGCACGCCGTCGTTCGGATGGGACGTTAAGCGATGGTCCCGAGCCTGTACGATGTCAGGTACTCGTTAAAGACCCCTACCCTAGGTGAATAAAAACTTAGGGTAGGCAAAATTTAGGACTCCCATATTAGAGTCGGGCTCATGCCCACCAGAGTGACGAAAGAGGTAGTAGGCGATATGACCTCGTAGTTAAAAGCCCTGGCATGAGTCATAAAACCTAACCTAACCTATATATGTATATATATACTTTTTTTTTTTTTTTTTTTCTTAGGCGAGATGAAAATATACAACGGTGAGTACATTTTCAGAAATATGTGATATGGCCTCATGCCGGCATTACTACTATGTATAGTTAGTTATTATGATTCATGCTCGGGCTTTAACTACAAGGTCATATCGCCTACTACCAGAGCTCTCTTCCTCATTCTGGTGGTCATGAGCCCGACTCTACAATGGAAGTTCTAATTATTTTCTACCCTAAATGTACATTTACCTAGGGTAGGGCTTCTTAACGAGTGTCTGACATACCGGCTCGGGACCATCGCTTAACGTCCCATCCGAAGCACGGCGTTCTTACGTTTTTTTTTACCTCCAAGATAAAATATACTAAGGGCCTCGCTATCTTGAGCTCAGTAAGGCGCGGGTTCTAGTTTTTGACAAATATTTATTTTATTTTATCATGTATCACGTTTTATCGTACATTATAGTGTTGGCTTTTGATCTATTTTTTCAATTAACCATCTTCTCTACTATAGAACTTAATTCATTTTCTTCATGGTTGGTTAATTAAAAATCTTTAATTAATTCGAGCCAAACTTTATCAACAATGAACATAAAAAAAAAGTTTAGATTGCTATTTTTTTAAGAGGATGTTCTTGAAGGTATAAAACTTTGAATATTTACATCAATCAAAAAACAATTTTGTAAATCTTTAAATAATTATAACTATTACAGTGGATTAATGAAAGTAATTATTTATTATAAACTTTAGGCCTGCTGCGCTTTTCAAACTGCATAGACTAGGTACTGGTTCCTTAACTGTGATACGCGTATCTCTATTGTACTTTTCCAGTGATACACAAAATGTTCCTAAATTTTTATGTTATGTCAATATACAAAATATTATAAGGTATCTAAGGTCCGTCTAAGCTCTGTAAAGTCCACCTTTGTAAGTTAATCCCAACTTTCCCAGGTATTTTGACAAAGGATTCCTCTTCCTTCTACTAACCCTGTGTACAATGGCGTTACCAGATAACACTTTTTTTAGGGATAAAAAATGAAACAGAAAATAATGACAAGCAATTCCAAAGATTCCTTATTTCTCCGATTAATGATAATTATATATGGTGGGCCAAGTTTCTCTCTGGTTCTCAAAATGGAGACTAAAACTGAACGTAGGGAAGACTGAAGCTAAAATATTCACTCTCCGCAGATTCTCCATAGAAGAACAACGTCAGCTGCAAATTGATGACCTCCCCATTCTCTGGAATCCTAAGGCCTATCTTGGAGTACTTTTACATACACGACTCACATGGAAACTACACATTAACAGAAAACTACAGCTAGCATATTCACGACTTAACACCCTCTACCCTCTCATAAACAGAAACACGCCACTTAAACACACATGTACTATTCTCTTATACAAGACACTCCTACTTCCACTTCTAACATACGCCTGTCCAGTCTGGATCGGTACCAGCAACACTAACATGAAACGACTACAAACATTTCAGAATAAAGTACTGCGAATAGCAACAAACGCACCCTGGTTTGTCAGGAATCACAAAATCCACGAAGAATTGGGTGTTCCTAAATCACCACGAAGCCCTTGTGCATTATTCCGGGGCTGTACACTAGAGTCTAGGAGCGCCTACTCCTGGAAGGCGACTCAAACAAAGACTGTACCAGGACTTTCTATTTTAAATCCTTTATTTTATATATTTGTGTATAGCACCTTTTTTTGCCGGCCCAAATAAATGTTATTATTGTTATATGGTGGGCTGATGTTTTTTTTACACCTAGGGACCTAAGCATCCAATGCTCTTAGGAAGCGCTGGGCTACTTTGTTACGTGTTTATTCAAACTAACTATTCCATTTCCCCATCTCCTTCTCAACGTCTATTTTCAAAATTGACTTAACTGTTTTTTCTCTTGCATCACATTACTTTGTTATACCCAGTATTATCAGTATGATATGAATTTGAGAGGAGGGATGGAGAGAGTAATCTGTAAGCGTGGTTGGTATAAGAAAGTCCTGTTTTTTTTATGAATCCTTACTTTGTGAACCCCCCATTATAATGGAGTAAAAAGTCAAGATAAAAAACCCTACCTAGGGGTTGGTAAATGGTCCCAAGAGAAGACATTTACCGTTCTGACATATGTAAGGCCATTTTTGATAACGACCTCATCTGTTCCATTTTAATTATCTAGATTAGGGCATTTTAGCTTTATCCCACGGAGGCGTGTGAGCAATGTGTTTAGCCAAGCTACTCAGGAAACTAACACACCCACACCTTAATAAAGTCCTTTCCACTTAATTACCTATAAAAAAAAATGTACTCTTCAAGATAAAAACATATTCACATTCTAAGGAGAATAAAAGAGATGGACTTCCTCTTTAAACATTTTTAATAAATAAATTTACATAAATGGTCGTTAGTCTCATGAAGAAAAAAATCTTCATAAATTAAATACATACATGAAATAGAAAGATGTTTTGGGTGAGATTTCTGATAGGTATACCTCATTGGAGTGAGAGAGGAAGGCTACCCAGTGGGCATCCTCAGGGCGAAATTAAAAACAATGAATATTATGATTATTATTAATGAATATTACGGGGATATTATGATTTTGTTTCGAGAAGTGGGCGGTTGCAATTTGGGATTATAGTAAGTCACGGTTCCACGTCCTCTTCAATCTCCTGGGAGGATTGTGTGGCAAGTGTGGTGAAACAAGTGAGTGGATGTATGGATTTGGGTGTGAATGCAATTTGCTATGGGTACGAACGTCTGTAAACGTTTTGAATTGTGTCATGTACTGTGTTTATCATGAGGTCAGTGTGGAGTGTTCTGTTACGTATGGCGGGCATTTTGTAATGAGTCTCAGTGTCATTGACTGGAAAATCTGGATACGTTTCAGGTTAAATATTTTAGTCGAACCGTAGATTTGTGAGCCATACATCCAGATTGGTTTTAGTAGAAATATGTAGCAATTACGCTTTTGTGTTAAGGGTAATTTTGAATGTCTGTGCAGAAGAGAATAAAGCATTTTAAATCGTCTGTTTAGTGTAAGTCCCAAATATTTTACGGTGTTAGTCTGAAGGAGGGGCTTGTAGATAAAAACGGCGGGACATGTATCTCGTCTTAGTGTAAATGTTATATATTGTGATTTGTCCGTGTTCTGTTTAATTTTCCTATTGTTGCACCAGTTCTCAATTTGAGTAACATGGTGTTGTAATGTGAATGAGGCATGTATGGAAGTTTCAGCAGCAGCTAAGATGGCAGTAAAAAAAGTTAAAATTAAAATTTAAAAATTAAAAGTACATTATTAAAAATATGATAAAAAGGTCTAGAAGAGAATGAATGAAGGCAGACATAAAAGGAAGAAGTTAGCGAGGGCAGCAGATACTTGAGAGCCACCCTCAGTAACCCGTCTCTAATTATGAAGGGAGTAACGCATTAATTAATGCAACCCTGAGGGGAAGTCCAACCATAAATGTTTAACCACTTACTTTCCTATATTAATTTTAACTTCTTCCAAAACTTATATAGATTGACATTAATTCAAATAAAATTTCCATTTTTACTTTCTCATAACTAGTATTGAAATCTTGCTAAAATCCGAGAGCAAGTTTTTAACAGATTATCAAGTTTCAAGTTCCCCTGAACAAGTTTTGACTAGTTTCGAGCGCTCTAAATCAAAAAAAACATTTGAGTTAACTTGATTTTTGGAATGAAATTGAGACCAAATTACTTCGGGGGTACTTATAAGTCCACCAGAATCCAAACTCACAATATCCAATTCAAAAATCAAAATTCTGGGAATTTGCCAAAAACCGCTCTCGATAACAATTTGCTTCGCCGTTCTTGCAAATGTTTTTTTTTTACATCCTGTTAGAACTTTAAAATTAAATATATACAAAAACAACGGATTTTTATATAGCGTTATAAAAATAAAAGCAGTAAAATTTTGGATAATGTTAGTTTTGTTCCCAACTTTCTCAAACATGTATAAATGAATCAAAACCATTCAACATTTTCAAATGCAATGTAAATTTATTGTTACAATTATTACAACTTAAAATAATTTAAAAAAAATGAAAAATGATTAAAATTGACACATAATTATAATTTTACATGAAGCATAGGTAAAAATAAAATTTTATTTTAAATAAAAACTGCAAAAAAATACAGCACAAAATAAAAAAAGAAACGATAACCTCTGAGCAGGTTATGTTTTTTTTTTTTTTTTTTTTTTTTGGCTTTATGTACGGTGCATATTAGCCATGTCAATGTGTTGTATATAATTATTTAAGACATCCATGGCCCCGGGAGGGAGTTCTATCTACGAAATAAAACTCACTCCCGGACGGGATTCGAACCCGCAAACCATGGTGAGACCATGCGACCAAAGCCCTACGCTCTAGCCCGCACGGCCACCATGGCCCCCAAAGGTTATGCTTGTAAATACTGCTTTCTGATTGGTTAAGAGACGCTTAGTGTCACAACTAACATTGTCCACTAAGATAATGTTAGTTCTGACTCCAACCCTCAACTCATAGGCCCATTAAACCTAGGATTTGGTGAATTTTGATTCTAACCAACGCCATATTTGAATTCAGCTCAAAAAATTGCAAAAACAACTGCCATTTCAGTTTTGTTAATATTGGATATAGTGAGTTTTGATTCTGGAGGGCTCATTTGAGCCCACCTCTGATTTGTAAATAGATAGGTGTCGTTTCTAGAAATTTTGTCTCAATAGATTCATTACAATGGCAGTTATTAGAGTTTTTGTGTTAAGCCTTCTCCTCAATCCCCCCTTTATTTTTGACCGATTTGGCTGGAAATCAATAGCTGTCGTTTTCAGATGGTTTTGGATACATGTATAAAATTTGGTGTCGATGTATTCATTCTATCGGGAGTTATAGTAATCACAGATATTTTTCTTATCATTTATTGAATTTCTGACCGATTAAATAACTTTTTCTATACAGTAGACTTTCCCTTATCCGGCGTTCTGTTAACCGGCGCGTTCCCTTATCCGGCGCTCGCAAAATAATATCAAATTTGTTAAACTAAAATTAACATTCAATTATTAGATTTTCAATTGTATGAGCCACGTGTATTTACGAGCTCATAATAATTCAGTAACTCACGAATCTTTTTTGTATTTTTATTGTACTTACATACATATGTACATTGTATTTATAATGAAAGGAACGCTAATACAATATTTTATTACTTCACTTAATTAAATGCCGATTTTAAAATATCTTTTTATATGATAAATATATGTACATATGTACGTACATATAATAAATCAATGTTCAGTATGTACATATTTGTCAATTTAATAAATGTTATCAACAAAATACATACGTGTTTTATTCCTTAGCTCACCTAAAAACACTTTTTTTTATGCTTTAATTGATATATTTTTTCTCATTAATTGATGATTTCCGATATCCGGCGTTTTCTGTTATCCGGCGTCACTTCGGTCCCGGCAATGCCGGATAGGAGAGAGTCTACTGTACTTCCTATAACTGGGGAAGTAAAATTGTTGGAATACCTTTTACTATATTATTTTTTATAAACAGCCTTATGATAAGGCAACTTCGAAAGTCAGCTACAAAATAATAAAATCTGTGAAAGGTCACATTATGTTTTTATTTTTCATCCTGTGAGATTTGCTAATCTTATGATCCATATAGCCAGGGAGTTGGGGATGTTAACGGAGGTCCCAGATCTCCTACGGGTAAACGTTAAGGGAGAGAACGGACAGATAGGAGAGATAAGCTGATATGCTATCTGGTTCGGTCAGTTAGGGTCATCTCTGGGAAATGTTATTTCTGGGCTTCTGTGTCCTCTTCAATTATACCAACATCCCTGATATTACCATATAACGCTAGTATTCCTTCTAAACAGATATGAAGGTATTCATAACTTTCAGTACAACTTTACATTTAAGCTTGAGATCAAAGCTGAAGTTTTAAGCACGTTCAAATTCTTACTTATATATATATATATAGAGAGAGTAGTGGAGAAAATTACTTCTGGTTTTGAGATGGAACAATATACAGTAGGGCTGCTTCTCGATGTAGCTACAGCCTTCTACAGAGTGTGGCTTTCAGACCAACGTGTGGCGATCGCTAGTCGCCCCAGCCCGTCACAACGCTTTTTTCTGTCTCACCAGGAGCCGACAAACCGGCTGAACACTGGATAGCCGGTCTTCGTCACCAGCTGCCGCAGATCCAGTCCCGCGAATGAACTCTACCCTGGCCTGGGCATACGAGGACTTCATGTTCTGCAGTCTCGAACAGTTTGGGTTGTTCTTCCTCCTAAAGGAGAAGAGTTTGGAATTAAAATCTCCATTACCTGATAATATCTGGGACATCCAGTGGTCAAGCGGTACCCACGTTGAATCGAGGCGTACCCGGACATCCGGAAAGTATGCGTAAGTCGTTATGGCATCCGGACTTCGTGACCATCGGTGTTGCCATTTTCCAACTAGATGGTAATATTTATTATTATTTATTTTTATTCTTTTAATTATTTAATACATTTTTTTAAATTACCACAAGGTACGTTATCATAGCCGGGCTCTGAATGTGCCGCCCATGGATCATTAAAGCTAGAGGACTGGAGTACCATCGTACATTTATGAAGTAGTGTCAGATTTTCTCAGATGCAGAACTTTTCAGGCTTTCTTGCACCATGTAAAAAGTATAAAATGAATTTGAGAAAGGGGGGGGGGGGGTGAGTGATCTGCAGAAACATGGTTGGTATAAGAAATCCTGTTATGGCCACATCACATATATTTTTTATTTGTATTTATTGTTTAACCTTTTAATAAAAATGACCGATTATAAAAATATTTTAAATTTTGCTATAATTTAAACATTACTTAGAAATATTGGCAAAGCTCCGAAAGGCAGAATAGGCAGGAGGAGGTATGTCTGATGCGGCTCCGTGTAGGCCACAATCGTCTAACCCATGGCCACCTCATCAACAGAACGACGGCCCCGGCCTGTGGCAGGTGTGGGGCCTGGCCTCTCACAGTAAGCCACATCCTGGAGGAGTGCCCAGGATATGAGGAACTACTAGAAGCCATGGGTTTACGAACAAGAAACCTACATAAGATGCTCGGAGATGCTATGGAAGCCGTCCTATCCTCAATGAAGACAAGTCACCTCATCGAATTAGTTTAATCACGTGTACGGCGTCAAAAATCTAGGACATTGAACGCCGACAAATAAAACTATTCTATTATATTCTTAATTAGAAATATTGCCTCACATGTTTGGGGTGCTACAACATTGTTCATATGTCCAATCTCAAATCTCAGGGCACCTTATAAGTGGAAATTTAATAAGTAATATGTTTGGAGTGAACCAATTTATCGATAGGACTAACTGTTGAAGCATAAATCAAGCAAACGTCTAAAAATATTTATTCAAAGCGACATTTTAGGATTGTTTTATATTAGGTTATCGAAAAGATATTTGGCTTTGATAATTGGGGCAGCCACTGAGACCAATTAAATAAATGAGTAATAACGAATTATAATTTTAAATTATTATTTTTTGATTATTGAAAATTATGTTATTCATTGTTGCTAAAACGTATGACATAAAATAACTATTTAAACTGACAGATCATGTAGAAACTTCGTTTCAACCAAGGTGCAATTCAGTGTAGAACAGACATGATCAACATTGTTATTTATGATTAACATTTTTTCATTTCAGAATGCATTTATATTAAAAAAACTAATAAAAGTAGCCAACACGTTTTCTCACTCCTCGCTCAAAAATGAACAATTCTTGTTTTGTTCAAGTGCCCAAAAGTTTATTAAATAAACTACGAGATAATTTTAAATTGTCAAAAATCACAGGTCATGAAATCGATGCATACATAGTGCCCAACAACGATGAACATTTGAATGAGTATCTTGCTGAAGGGGACGCTCGTCTAAAGTTCTTGTCAGGATTCACGGGTACAGCCGCTACAGGTGTCATAACCCCAGAAAAGGCACTTCTCTGGACTGACGGTCGGTACCACATCCAAGCAGAGACAGAACTGGTAGAAGAGTGGACCCTCATGAAAGAAGGGCTCCCGACCACTCCGTCCAAACATGAATGGATGATAACCAATTTGAAAAAAGGCTCCATAGTAGGAGCCGACCCAACACTAATCTCCTGTCATGAATGGATTTCTCTAAGAACACAACTAGAAAAAGCGGATATAAAATTTATACCAATCAAAATTAATTTGGTCGACCTAATTTGGGATGATAAACCTGAAAGACCTGATAATCCTTTAGTTCCAATGGATATTAAATACACAGGGAAAAAATCGAAAGAAAAAATTGAATATATCAGAAAAAAAATGGTTGAGAAAAACGTACAACTCTATATTGTAACCAATCTGGAGGAAATAGCGTGGATACTCAATTTACGAGGATCAGACATTCCTTTTAATCCAGTCTTTTTCAGTTTTTTAGCGCTATCTGTTGATGAAATTCATTTATTTGTTGATCAAAATAAAATAAATGAAAATGTTAAAAATCATTTTCCCAAAGAAGAAATAAAATGTAATCTATATTCTTATGACAGTATTTATACGTTTATTTCCCACATAGTAAAAGAGACTATAGTAGAAAAAATATGGATCCCGAAATCTGCTAATTATGAAATATATTCTTTAGTTCCTGATAATAAAAAATTCTGCGAGAGAAGTCTTATTCCTGCCTTGAAAGCTGTCAAAAATAAGGAAGAATGTGAAGGAATGATTAAAGCTCATATATACGATGGAATATCTATGTGTCGATTTGTGGCTTGGCTACATACTGAAATTCGGCTAAATGGTGAAGTGACAGAATTATCAGGAGCAGAAAAATTGGAGTCTTTTCGAAAGGATAACCCCGAGTATATAGGACCAAGTTTTGGTACATTGTCTTCGTCTGGACCAAATGCTGCCATCATTCACTATCATCCTAAACCAGAAACTAATCGAGTTCTCTCAAGAGACGAAATTTATCTATGTGACTCCGGAAGTCAGTATACGTGTGGAACGACTGATGTGACGCGAACGATCCACTTCGGTAAGCCGTTACACTTTCAAAAAGAATGTTTTACTAGAGTTTTCAAAGGATATGTTGCCTTGAAAACAACAATATTTCCTAGTAAAATTAAAGGAAACATGTTGGATACTATAGCGAGAAAAGCACTATGGGATATTGGCTTGGATTATTCTCATGGGACTGGACATGGGATTGGAGCACATTTATGCGTTCATGAATTTCCACCAAGAATTGCAAAAGAACCAATTCCTGATGATCCAGGACTTCAACCAAATATGTTCCTATCAATAGAACCAGGTTACTATCAAAAAGATGATTTTGGTGTTCGAATTGAAGATATAGTTCGAGTTGTTCCAGCAAAAGTAACAGATAAAAATGAAGAGACAGCATTTCTTACCTTCGATTCAGTAACACTCTGCCCCATTCAGAAGAGAATGCTCATAATATCTGATCTGACGACTGAAGAGAAAGAATATTTAAACAACTATCACCTCAGATGTTTAGAAACCTTGGGACCTATTTTAAAGGAAAAAGGGTACAACGAGGCTCTTCTGCGGCTAGAAAAAGCAACGGCTCCTATATAAAGTTACAAAATCAGTTTTGAATTTTACTCTACTACTTTTTAAATTAAAAGTTATAATAAATAAATACATTTATTATACTTCAAAAAATACACACCACAACTGTCATATACATACAAAGTATTGAACAATATTAATATTTTCGTATCATTAAAACGTCAATAAACGTTTGTGTTTTAATTAATTAAGTCGGAAGAACCGATTAAAAAAAAAGGTTTATTTAATAAACAAAACTTAAATTTTTAATTTAAAAAAAGACAACTAATTGTAATAGTTAAGTCGATGGTGAGCCCCATCCCCATAGTTCAATAGCGCTCTACATTACAGAATGCGTTTTAGCTGATATGCATAGTTCATGAGGCTATCGAAAAAAATAAAGGTATTTATTACAGGAGTAATTATAAAATTCTATGATACAATATGGTATAAAAATTGACAACTTTCCGGCACCCTCAAGACGCCATTTTGATTTTTTTTTCAAATAAATAGTTTATTACATTTAATTACGAATTTTAAAATATATTTTTATTATCGGTAGTTTCTTATTAAAAAGGATTAAAAATAAAGAAAAAAATATGTGATGTGGTGTCATCAATCTACCTCCCTCTTCCCCAGTATTAAATTAAGGGAGGGGGGAGTTCTGTAAAAACGTGGTTATAAGAAAGTCCTGCAGTGGCCACATTTCGAAGGCGCCGTTAGCTCAGGACACCGTGCTTGTGTATTGAGCTCAAGATCTCGGGTACGAAACCCGGCTGAGGCCCTTGGGTTTTTTATCTGGGAGGTGAAAAAACCTTGAGCAGTAAAAGCCGGGCATGAGCCTTAATAAAAATTGTATTGCTCAACAATTTAGACACTTTGCCGTAACAGCTAGTAAGGGTAATGGCAAGTCTCCAAATTATTACAAAATTTGAAATGGCTGAATTCTTCTGGAGATTACTTTTTTTAGGGGTGCGTGAGTAAACTGACGGAAAAAGTTTTCATGATAAGATAGAAAGATAAAGTTTAGTGAAAGACGTGTTCAACTGGTACTGCAGTCACACAAGCTGTTATGAATAAGGCAGCAATGTTGACAAGAACACAGGATATTGTTTTACCATGCATCACATCTACTTAAATTGAATTACCACGGACAATTGAATTAACAACCTCCAACCAGGGAGATACTGAAACAAGCCGTCGGTAAAGTACCAACATTGTACTTCCGCTAAAAATCAATAGTTGACTTACGTAGGTGTTTCTGAATACTCATACTACACCGTTGTCAACATAGTCATTACATCAGCTGTAATAAAAAGTATAATGATAATAGTTAATAAAACTATAAAATAAATTTACCTAAATATCCAAGAGATTCGCCAACTTTTTATAAAATAAAATGATTGATGTTAAATAAAATTAATCTATTAAATAAATATAAATATTTAAAATAAAATGACTTATTTAATTTTTTTGGCCTCGGCAAACGCCACACCTGCTCCTTTTGCACCCTGCTCACTTTTTGCACCCTGCTCACTTTTGCACCCTGTTCACTTTTGCACCCTGCTCACTTTGCACCCTGCTCACTTTTTGCACCCTGCTCACTTTGCACCCTGCTCATTTTTGCAACCTTGCACCCTGCTCACTTTGCACCCTGCTCACTTTTGCACCCTGCTCACTTTTTGCACCCTGCTCACTTTTGCACCCTGCTCACTTTTGCACCCTGCTCACTTTTTGCACCCTGCTCACTTTTGCACCCTGCTCACTTTTTGCACCCTGCTCACTTTTGCACCCTGCTCACTTTTTGCACCCTGCTCTCTTTTACAAGGTTTGACAGAGTTTGTGTTATTTAGTTATTTTTAAGACATCCATGGCCCCAGGAGGGAGTTCTATCTACGAAATAAAACTCACTCCCGGACGGGATTCGAACCCGCAAACCATAGTGAGACCATGCGACCAAAGCCCTACACTCTAGCCCGCACAGCCACCATGGCTCCCTAAATGACTTATTAAATGATTTAAGGGAGCCATGGTGGCTAGAGCGTAGGGCTTTAGTCGCATGGTCTCACCTTGGTTTGCGGGTTCGAATCCAGTCCGGCAGTGAGTTTTATTTCTGAGTTGGAACTCTCTCCCGGGGCTACGGATATCGTAAATAACTAGTTAACACCATTATAAGAGTTAGGGCTAATATCCATCATACATAAGGCCATAAAAAAAAAATGATTTAAATGTAATTTAAATAAAATTAATGAATTTACTGAGTCTACTTATCTTAAAAAAATTAATAATTATTGATAAAAAAGAATTCAAAAATCTTTCGTGTTTAAAAAAACTCCCACCTGTAGACCTCCATTCCTTGCGTTCCTTAGTAAAATGTATTTATTAAACTGATATTTTTTATGTTTCTTTCATATTTATTTTGAAGCTTATTAAATTTCCTTTTTTCTTTTTGCATCCCCTATCTGATTAAGCCTTTTTAGGTTATACTGAATCACTTCTATAGTAGCCATGGTGACCTTATGTTTACATTACAGAATTAAGGTATGTAACCTGGATTGGTTCGAAAAACTATCTACTATTGATGTTTGTTTGAATAGGGTAAAAAAAATCCGATACCACCCCCTTCTTGAATTTTGTTTTGGGGAATGGGAGACAACTGTTTTTCCCCCAATCAGTCAACATCCAACTAGACCCTGAGATGCGTCTATAACTTCGGGGGGGGGGGGGGGGGGGGGGGGGGGGGGGGGGGTATTTAAATATAAAAATATTTACCAGAGGACGGCAGTTAAATGCCAAAACTAGTTGTGGTATAAAAAAAAATTGTTAGATTGATACCTTACTTAACCACTACATCCGCGAATTAACCAAGAAATAAATTCTGGTTGAGTTGTTCAAAAATCTAAGTTTCTGTAGGTTTTTCGTGCGTATTTCTATCTGCCTATTATTTTTCACGTAGGTTTCATGGATATTGGATATGACAGACGTTTCGTTCATTCTC
This sequence comes from Aradus depressus, assembly GCA_963662175.1. Taxonomy (NCBI): domain Eukaryota; kingdom Metazoa; phylum Arthropoda; class Insecta; order Hemiptera; family Aradidae; genus Aradus; species Aradus depressus. The sequence goes on from OY759214.1 coordinate 28,535,533, forward strand.
AGTATTGCATTTCACTTTCAAACTTTATGTCAGCTAACAAGCACATTGATTGCCCTTGCGAACATTGAGGGATTGTATATATCACTATTGGGTTTTAATATTTTTTTCTCCATTTTATTTTTTTATCTACTTCAATTATTGTTGTATGTTTTTTTGGCAACTTGTCAATCAAAGTTGTCATTCATTCATGCATACGCCCTCTCTCCGCTTGAAAATAACCTTTCCTGTGAAACTTTTAATACTTTATTCTATCTTTTCTCTGTATTTCCTTTTTTCGTTGTAATTTTTCTTTTGTGACTGTCTTTTAATATTCTCAAGAAACCTTCCAAGCACATTCTTTAGCCAAAATTCTGTTGTTCAGCCGATTTGTTGGCACCTGACGGGAGCAGAAGAAATCAGTTTGACAGGCTAGGGTTGACGCCGATCGTCACTGATCGGTCAGCCGGTGGCCGGTGCGAGCCTCAACAGTTCCTCAATACTAACAAATGAGCTCCTCCCTCCGCATACGGCAAGGTGATGTTGCATTCTTGCAAGATGCACAATATTATTAATTGATTTTCAATTTGGTAAAATTAAGCAATTAGGTATATTTATTTTCAATTATTCTTTATGTCATTATCCTTAGACGTTTCGACTTTTCAAGTCATTTTCAATTCTAAAACAAATTTCATTTAATAATAACAACAATAACATTTTTGATTGTCGTAACCATTTTTTACTTACAATATTACAGATTGATCCATAATTTATTTTTCTATTCCTATATTCTACAACAGGAATGTCGTCAAATTTATATATTATTTTACATTTATCCAAAATATTAAAATTAAACCTCTAGTCCTGTTATAACCTACTCTAATATATATTTATTTAAAATCAATATTTAAATTTTTTTATTTTGGATTATTTTAATTTTTTTTTAATATTTTTTTTATTTTATAACAATTAAAATCTTTATTTTAACTTACTTAAGATATATGAATAATTTGTTCCTATTTTTTCAGCATCTGTTCTATAATTTACTTGACTTTCCTGTTCCTTCGAAATCATAATAGATTCTTTTTTATTTATTTTTATTTTATTATTTTCTTTATGTATAATTTTGGTCTTTTCAAAATTAAAATTATGTTTATAATTTTTACTATGTTCACTAAATGTAAATAAATAAAAGTACTTAAGTAAAGTAATTTCTATCAACCTTTTTCATTTTCATTCCACTAACAATGAAGGAAGCCGGGCACATTAGACTATTTGACTAGACTCAATACAATTTCCTGTCTCGACCCAACCATACACTAAACAGGAGTTGTAAATCGTTATGGATTCTGTACTCAGTTATAATCAGTGCACGCAATCTCTAATCTACATACTGGGTGGTCCAACTTCAATACGACACCGTTACGTTACACCGCAGTTATAAACATGAAACAAACAGCATCTTTCTCTTTTTTTACTTCCTCAGCTAAACGCAATTACTTGTGCTGATACCAAAAACTAAAAAAGACTTTTGAGATCACGTTTTTGCTCTGTTTCCAAAATCAATCGACGGTTGAGACATTTAACCTCACAAGAACGTTACAAAATCTAAACCTTACTGAGGGTATTTGACAAATAGTCTGAAACAACCATATCCCAAGCAGCGCTCCTTCAGCTTGCGGTCCCTCCCTCTCAAGAAACCATTAGTACCTTGAGTGCCGTCATTTTACAATCTCCTCACGTTTCTAATTGCCCTTCTTATTAATTCAGGTGCCGCGTTGACTAACTTTGGGGGAAGCCATGCTGAACAGTCACAACATCTACATTTTCAGTTCTCAGCATATATTAATACTGAACAGTTCTGAGAGAGCTTTACAACTCCGTTCGAAAAAATTTAATGGCGTAACAAAAAACATTTTGCTAAATCTCCTAGATCGTGCAGGAATATGAAACAATAAACATTACATCCAAAATGAAATCGAAACAATAAAAATCATATTTCATATAATCATAATCACATTCACCGACAATAATTAATTATAGCATTACGAATTTAATCGTTCATATTTGTCAGTAAATCATTTAATTTATGTTGATTTTTTCCAGACGTTTTTTTTCTTTTCTGACAATATTTCGGAACACTTTTACGTCCCTTCTTCTGGTCACTATGAACGTTATGAAAAAGGTACATAGTGACCAGATGAAGGGACGTGAAAGTGACCCGAAATATTGTCAAAAAAGAAGACACCTCTGGAAAAATGGCGGAAAAAATCAACATATCAACCTCCCAGAGAAGTTTAAGAAACTCATTTCATTTATTCACTGTTGATCTAGAATGGCCCGGGCCAAGTTCTATTTAGTAACCATTTTTTGGTCTTGGCTTTAGATCACTTTGGCACTTTTAGACCAGATTAGTTCCAGAACACTGTTAAATCTGAGCAATAGGAATTTACATAATGTTCTAGGGCTTAGAAATTATATATATATATCGGGTAAGAGAGATAATCAATCAGCAGATGTAAATAGCTATTTTTCGTGATTGTTTGAGCTAGTTTCCTGATATTTTGATAATAGATTTTTTTAAATGTATTTTTTTTTTTGGATTAGTGCTTTTTATGAGTTATATAAAAACCCTGGTGTACTCTCTTCTCATATTTTGTTTTTTGCCAAGTTTTCTTTTGAACTAGTCTTGTAATTAGGCATAAACAATTGGGAAAAAAAGTTACTTTGTTGTGGATTATTTATTAAGTTCCAAATAGACTCAAAAGGAAGAACGTCTGTGACGATAAAATTCAAAATAAATAATAAAAGTTCTTACATACCTGATATGTAAAACAGGAAACTGAGCGATACAAAAGCTTTAGAAGCAAGGGAAGTAAGATCCATTGCATCTTTGTCACATCCTTTCCTGAAAATATAACAACATAGGTTATATACAACTATATATAAAACAGTAAACTGAGCGATACAAAAGCTTTAGAAGCAAGGGAAATAAGATTCATAAAAAGCACACACATTACAAAATTTGTAAATTTAATATTAAAATACTCTAAAATAATAATTTATTTTAAAAGAATGAAAACAGAAAATTTATAGACGTCGTCGTCGTCTTTATAGGGTTTTTAATTTACATATGATTCGTGTCGGTACATTCGTTACAACGGCTGTTATTAGACTTTTCCTGTTAAGCATCCCCCCTAATCCCCCCTTTCCTTCAGCCGATTAGGTTGAAAATGGTTTTGGATACATATATAATATATCGTGTCGATACATTCGTTCTAACTGGAGTTATCGTGTTCAGAAACACATACATATTTTTATAAGGTAGAAAAACACGAAAAACTCCGCATCAAATTGTTGACCAATTACGTAAGTTCTATACTTGCTGGGGAAGTAGCAAGTGAGAGAAATTCGCTCCAAGAACTATGGCGTTGTGAGTGGCCAACTGTATGGCTCAATAATATTCTTCTGGGACTTAGGACTCAACCTTGACAGAAGACTGTCTTGGAACCAACACGCAACCTCAACATGAAAATGAAACGATAATTTGAAAGAAAGAAGAGACTACTAGACAAGTGATCTCAACTTCAGAAACTGGTATATGTACAAGACCCTCATCAGGTCTATCTGGATATAGTGCCTTAAGCTCTGAGGTTCTGTTAAGCCCTCATACACAAAAAGACTACTAGACAAGTAAGTGATCTCAACTTCACAAACTGGTATATATACAATACCCTAATCAGGTCTATCTGGATATAGTGCCTTAAGCTCTGAGGTTCTGTTAAGCCCTCACACACAAAAAGACTACTAGACAAGTGATCTCAACTTCACAAACTGGTATATACACAAGACCCTAATCAGGTCTATCTGGATATAGTGCCTTAAGCTCTGAGGTTCTGTTAAGCCCTCACACACAAAAAGACTACTAGACAAGTGATCTCAACTTCACAAACTGGTATGTACCTGTTAATTTTCAGCAAAATCGGCCGAAGAGAAGGGGGGTTTACGTGTGAGCCACAACTCAAAAACTCTTATAACTGTCGATTTAATGAATTAATGGACACAAAATTAAGTATGTGGATTCAGAAGCCCGAAGCGAAGGCTTTATACAAAATAATAAATACCGTAAATTCAAAACCCCATATGAACGGCATAAATGAATTTTCTGCGTAATTGGCCGACAGGAAGCGGGGTCAATTCGAAAACCTTAATGACTTCCGTAAAGAAAATTACAACGAAAATTTAATCGATTAATTCGTGGTGGGTAAGTACATTGCCGGTGATTCACAGATAATTTGTATTTATTTTTTAAATTTCAATTAAAGGGCATCAGAAGTAATTAAATTTTTGACCGATTACAATAACTTCCCCTATACTTCGTATACCTGGGAAAGTAAAATGAAGTAATCGAAAAATATTTGAACAAATAAGCAAGCGTAACTTAATTGTTAGTCAGTTTTCAAATTTTGTGAATAGTGGCAAATACGAGATTTGAGGAATTGTTGGTTTAATAAAAGGAGTTAGGATTTAACAGTGATATACGTAGCTACTTAGCAGCTGTTAGCCAAGATGTGTTAGATTAGGACAAATAGCCAAGCAAGTTATAAGAGTTTACCAAGCCCACAGTCGAGGAGATTTAAGGATCTCTGCCCACTTTCTTCTTCGCATTTATCTTAATAAGACATCCGAAAATCCGTATTTTACAGTCCACTTGCCTAAAGTTGAGGATTAGTAACACAAGTCCAGCTCTTCGTCATTTATTCGAGAATGTAAAGTTGAATGGTTGGATAGTTATTGTGACTCATGCCCGGGCTTTAACAACTAGGTCATATTGCCTAGTACCCGAGGCGTCTTTAACGAGTACCTGACATGGAACAGACATCGCCTTCCAGATAAATAAACTAAGGCCCTCGGCCGGGTCCTGAACCCGCGATTTTGAGTTCAGTAAACAAGCACTCATACCACTGAGCTACCGGCGTCCTCTAAAAATAGATTATTACTCATGCACACTCATAGATAAATTAAAAAAACTTTAAATTAAGGAAATCCAATTAACAACATTTAAATTTTAATTTTCTCAAAAAAATTATATATATATATACTTTCTTATGTGTTTCTTAAACTTCTCTGGTGTTGATTTCTTGACCAAAAGAAGGAACATGGAAGTGTCCCAAAATATTGAAAAAATTCCGGAAGAAATCAACTTAAATAATTTATGGTTTCCAGATTTACTTTGTGAAGCTTCATTCTAGGAGTAGATAATTAAAATACACAATTTCTTTGTCAAACTTCACTATATATTCTCAAATACTCAACTAGTTTCGCCGTGTTAAGGCATTATCAAGAGTCACTTATAAACTGACAGAATTGGTGGACAGGATAGAAGGTACAGTTATGGAGGGGGGTTTTTAGGTAGTGACGGGGAATCCCTTGTTTTTGTTACTCTATACCCATTCTAATAAACAGATATTTACAAGATAATAATAAATATAAAATAAAAAAGAAAATAATAAAGTGAAGCTAACTAGCTAAATTCAAGAGCTCTACCCTATATAAATACCAACACTTTACTGTTAGCTTCATTTTATTAGATTTTATAGGTTAGGTTAGGTTTTATGACTCATGCCCGGGCTTTAACAACGAGGTCATATCGCCTACTACCAAAGCGCTCTTTCGTCACTCTGTTAGATTTTATATATATATATTTTTTTTTTTTTTTATTTTATATTTATTATTATCTTGTAAATATCTGTTTATTGGAATGTATAGAGTAACAAAAACAAGAGATTCACTGTCACTACCTAAAAAAAAACCTCCATAACTGTACCTTCTCCCATGTCAACCAATTCTGTCAGTTTATAAGTGACTCTTGATAATGCCTTAACACGGCATAACTAGTTGAGTATTCGAGAATATATAGTGAAGTTTGACAAAGAAATTGTGTATTTTAATTATCTATTCCTAGAAATCAACTTACTTTTTGATACCATAATTGAATGAAAATCCGAGATCGAGTTTTTAACGTTATTTCATGTTTCCAAGACCTTTGAATACGTTTTGATAATTTTCGAGATTATTTATGTCCACGTGTATATGAATGGAGCCTAGTGTGCATTCAAAAACATTTGTAGTAATGAGGATAAATTTTGAAATGAAGAAGTCACATGCATTAATATAGAATGTGTTAATATTGTTTAGAGTTTGACCGAAATCGAAATAAAATTAAAACCAATTTACTTGAGGGCTCAAGGACATTATACAAAATACAACTTATAATCATAAACTAATCAAAAATATCTTGAAATAATTAAGTATTGAAATAAACAATTTAGCAACTTAAAATTTCAGGGATGGGGCCAGATATGTTATTCCTGTTCCCCATCTGAGTCACCTTTTTAATTTTTAAACTTTATCTATTAAATCATTTTAAATTATGTTGTTTTCAAAATTATTTTATCAGATTGTCTGATGATGAGGGCAACCTCGAAAGCCGGCTATTGATAAAATCGGTGAGAGGTCAGACTATATTTCATTTTACAACTTGTGAGACATTTAGTACTTGCATATAGTACTCCTTAAGTACGACCCCTGTCAATATACAGCCAAGTCGACCAAAGAAAGAAGATCAGAGGAGGGGATTGATTTTTACCCAAACGATCGACTATTTTTGTAAAAAAAAAGCAAAATTCAATTGATTAATTTGCGCTGGAGAAGTACATCGCCGTTGATTCACCTACAATTTTTTATTTTCACGCCATTTTTTCCAATTATTGTTGAGTCAAGATCCCTTTTTTTTATAGGAAGAGAAGAGTGATATTTTATTAAGACCCTCCTATAATCCAGGAGGCTTGGAGGGTGGTTGGATTTTTCGGATTTATAGTAGATATAAAATGTAAATTGGTGCGCCAGGTAATCAATTCGGATTGGATTTTCCTTTACTGGGTGGGAGTCTGGTGTCAGGCGGGTGTCCCTACTGTTGGATCAACGCCCGGCTGTCTCAACAACACTCTTATTTATAGAGTTTCGGCCCTTTTTTTTTTTTTTATATATTCAAATTCAGTTCCCCTGATACTCCAAAGAGTGCTTTAGCAAGAGATGTTACCAGAGTTTAATGGATTTGGTGAGTGTAAAGCCTTGTACTACGTTTTTTCTTCATGTTTCTCTTTAAAAAAGAAAAAAAAAACGAAACGTGTTAACATCATTCAGAATGAAACATTAACAGTTGAATCACCGGCTATGTAATTCCCCACCACGGATCAATTACGTTTAAGCCAATTGATCGTTTGGGCTAAAACTCAATATTACACTTACATAGTGGCTTCCGAGAGCTTCTGAATATGAGCAGAATGGATCTAAGAGCAAAGACAGGGCTGATTCCAGGATCCTGTCACATGAACAAACACCTACATAATATGGGAATCGCTAGAAGCCCTCTGTGCAGGAAATGTGGCAAGGAAAATGTGACTCTGGATCATATTCTAAGCCAGTGGTGCACTAGAAAGCATAAGAGTTCTGCCATAACGGAACCGAAGCAGGTAATGGAGGGAACCTGCAGCAGAATCCTGGACTTTATTAGAGATACAGGGCTGATGTAGGGACCAACACGCCCAGAGCACACAACAGGCCTATTCTGGCCTCGGTGACACAATCAGCTCTCGGAAAAAAAAAAAAAAATACATAGTGGCTTCTGAATCCTCATACTAAATTTTGTGTCGATACATCCATTCATTACATAGGAGCCCCCATTTCTTAGGCTGAAAATTAATAAGTGTCGTCCTTATAGCGCTTAGCATCCCACTTAATCCCCCCTTCCCTTCGTCTAATTGGCTGAAAATCCACAGTTGTCGTCCTTAGAGGGTTCTGCATACACATACAAATTTTCGTAATGATACCTTCATTCTATCGGGAGTTATCGTGCTCACAGTCACACGTTGTGTAACCTGAATAATAGAACAATAATAATAATAATAATAATAATAGTTTTCCTTTTCTGAGATTTCATTCAAATCTGTTTATTTTTATTCAAATAACCTGTTTTCTTCATGTTTTTAAATTATATTCAATTTGTAATCTAAGTTTTTAGGCCTGGTGAGTTCCAGAACATTGTTAAATCTGATCAAAAGACATTTATGGATTGAACTTGAATGAAATAAAACTCGTTTATTTGTGGTTTTGCCTAATTTCACAGAATATATCGCACCCCCAGAAGAATAGTGTCGTAACTTCAAAATCAACATTTTGAGAATAAGCGACTTCAATTTCAACGACAGTATTCCTACAAAGTATAGTAAATTTGTTGATGTCGTAATGTCTTTGGAAGTTACGACTCTATTCTTCTGGGAGTGCGATATATACATGGGAGTACTTTCAGCCTGTCTACCATCGTCAGCCAAAAGCATAAGAGATAAGACAGACTCAGTCTTATCTCTTATGCATTCGGCTGAGGATGGTAGAAATACCGAAAGTACTCCAATGTATATGTATTATGTGAAATTAGACAATACCACTAATAAACGAGTTTTATTTCATTCAAGTTCATTTGAATTATTTCACAATGTCTCTGCAATAATGTCAGTTTTCATCTATGGATTGTTCTAAGGTTTAAAAGTACCTAGTACATATATCGGGTGTAGTATGATCCTTTGGTATGTTACGATGTAAATATGTAGTTTTTTTAGTGTTTTTCTGAGATAGTTTTCTTATATTTGGTTGAGATTTTTAAATGTAAGTAGTATTGTTTCTTTTGAACTAAAGTGATTTTTATTGATTTAAAAGAACTCCCTTTGTCTTATTCTGGTCTCGGTACACATATGCACTATTGGAAGTTATCGTGTTCATAGAAAGAATCAGACAAGAAAACAAAAAATTTAACATCGAATTTTCGACCGATAACATAACATCCTTTTTGTCTAGCTGGGAAATTGGAAATATGGTAGGAAAGAAATTAAGAATAAATGTTCTAAGTAAAGATACGATGGTTGGTAAGAGAAACAATGCAGGCAAAATGCCAACATGGCAACCCCACCCCATGATCAATTCATATTATAGATTTCTTGTCTGGGTTTAACGTCCTGACGTTAACTAAGGAACGTCATATATCCTTAACGTTTTACTTCCCCAGATACATGAAGTATAGGAGAAGTTATGTAATCGGTCTAAAATTCAATGTTTTCAACAGAATTTCATGTTTTCCATGGAATCTCTTGATTCCAAAAATGATTTAAAAAAAAAAAACTGTGCGTGTATGTATAAACAAAAAAAAGATAAAAAAAAAAAAAGATTAATAAAAAAAATAGATTTATAAAAAAAAAAATAATAAAAAATAAAAATAATAAAGATAAAAATAAAATAAGAGTATACATATAAAACGACATTTATATATCTATTATTGACCATATACAACAATGTAACTTTTAGTTAGTAAAAACATTATTCTACTTAGGTTTAGAAATACCTAGGTACTAAGTTAAGACCACATATTAATTGTACTACTAAGCCTAAATTGATTAACTTAAATAGATAACAAACACAAATCACTAATAAAACTAACAACGAGAGGTAACCTCAAAAAGCATGTAAAAGTTGGTTCCTGAGCCGATATATGTGTCATCAATGAGTGTAAGCAAGATGGGCGTAAATGACCATAGCAGTTGACCGCCCTCATTCCCTAATTCTTCTTCTTCTGTGCGTGTATGTCTGTGAACACGATAACTCCAGATAGAATGGATGTTTCGAAAATAAATTTTATATATGTATCCAGAACCTCATAACGATGACACCAATTGATATTCAGCCAAATTGGTCAAAAGGAAGGGAGAGATTAGGGGGGGCGTAACTCAAAACATCTAGCAAATACCGTTTAAATGACTGTACTGAAACGAAATGTTATATGTAAATTCAAAACCACATAGGGACGACACTCTTAACTGTCAGCTGAATCAGACAAAGGTTAAAGCTTGTTCAGAGGGGAGCTTCTCATAAATCTCATTAACTGAATCTATCGACATCAAATTTTATATTTGAATTCAAAATCCCATAAAAACAGACGCAGAAGGGGAAAGGAGGAACAGGCAAAACCCTAATAACTGCGCTCATCATCAGGCAGTCTGATAAAATAATTTTGAAAACAACATAATTTAAAATGATTATTTATTTATTTAAAATAAGGTTTAAAAATTAAAATAAACTTATATAAAAATATATAAAAACAATTTAATAATTTAAAATTTCATGGATGGGGGGGGGGGGGGGGGGGGCATGTCATCCATGCCATTTTAAATTGTTAAATTGTTTTTTATATACGTTTATTTAAATTTTTTTTATAATCGTATTTATTAAATTATTTTAAATTAAATGATTTTATCAGACTGCTTGATGATGAGGGCAACCTTGAAAGCCGGCTAGCAAAAATTAATAAAATCTGTGAGAGGTCAGACTATATTTTATTTTACGTGAAATAATCACTTCTCACTACATCAGCCATCTTCATACTAATTACTCCATACTCTAATGAATATATGACACAAAATAGAAAATAGAATTTCGTCACAAAATTTAGTATGTGAATAAAAGTAAAGTGTTTACATGAGCACTAAGGCAGTACAAAATGTCATTCATATAACCCGGATATTGAGGTTGCAATGGCATCTAAACCTACACATCTCATGTATGTATATGGGTTATTTTTATGTCATCCGAATGCACTTCTTTGTTTTATGGGCAGAAGCAAGCTGTTCAGTTCTGAACAAAGCCGTTCCACTTGACGACCCTTCAGCTCTGGAAGGACCATTTAGTTCAAAGCCCAAACCACTTAACTGCCATTTTCCGAACAACCCTCCACCAAGGCTTTTATTCTATTAATCTATAAAGGCTGGGGAACATCAGCGCAAATAAAAAATATATGTCATGTCGCCTTAATAGGATTTTCTTATACCAACCACTTTTTTACAGATCACTTTCCTTTCCCTCCTCTAAAATGTTATACTAGAATTACCTAGCATATGATACTAATCTGCTGTCGTCAGCGGTGTTTATTGTTTGATTGTATAGTGTATAATTCGTATAACCAGAAAAGCCGAGAGAGATAAAAACGTGGTTGGTACAACAAAGTTCTGTTTATGGCCATATCTCATTAATAAAAAAAGAAAAAAACAATCAATAATCAAACTATATTTAAAAATATGTTGGTGAATTTGATTTCAAACAAAATAGTGCAGATAAATGGAATAGTTTCTTATTGAACTCAGTAATAAAATTAGATTAACTAATTTAGAAAGAGCAGAAATCAAAGTTGGAACTTCCAGTTTTAATGCCACATATAATTTGGCTAAATATAAATTAAGAAATAAAGTTGCATATTTTAATGATAATTTATTGATTGAAGATGTTATATGGATATTTAAAATAAGAACTGAGCCATAAATTTGAATTATAAAAGACACAACAAAGAGTTTCAACAAATATATTCATTGTATGGTAGAGATGAAGACGAATGGGCTGTTGTCCGGCTTTGCGGAAATATAGGAGTTATGATTATTTGTCAAAAGTCGAATTGTTGCGGTGTTTGATTGTCGCAAACTGGTCTGTTGTTCTGAAGTACTGTACTGGTCATTTAGACTTAAATTTACTAACTAATCTAAATTATAAAATTATGAGTAAAGAGTATTCCAATATTATTTTATTTGTAAAATGTAAAATAAATAAAGACAGTTTATTATTATTATTATTATTATTATTATTATTATTATAGTCTAAGTTTTCACAATATGTCCGCGTTTTTCAACCCAGAAGTTGTAAACTTTGAATAGTTGATTGGCATAAAACGGGAGACATTCAAACTTTTTCCCTCAGTATACTGTAATGAATATCATCAGCATACAGAACGGGTTGATCCCCTGGACTTTACCGGGAAGGCTTGATCCTCTAAGCTCTACTAACTCCGGGAGATTCAACTTTTGTTATCTCTAGAGTCTAGACTACCTAAGCTCCTCTTTAAAACACACTTGTAGGCTCCAACAGGTGTCATTAATAATGGCCCTGTTTACAGACATTCACCTTGTGGGCTGCCATAAAATTAGTTCACTTTCTCCTTTGTGTGGTTCTCACTTTCTCCTTTGTGTGGTTCTCACTTTTTCACAACAACCCAGACCGTGTTCAGAGTAACTACCCACTCGGGCAGAAAGAACGGGCTCTCAGTACCAATTTACGATATGCAGTGAGACCATTTTTAAAACAGTTGTCGGTGAATCACCGGTAATGTAACTAGTACGAATTAGTCAATTAAATTTTTGCAGTCCCTATAAAAGCAATGGACCGTTTGTCATAAAAATCTATAATTGATTTACACAGGGGCTTCTGAATTCACATACTAAATTTTGTGTCGAAATTCTATTTTCTATTTTGTGTCATATATTCATTAGAGTATGAGTAATTAGTATGAAGATGGCTGATATAGTGAGAAGTGATTATTTAAAATATAGTCTGACCTCTCACAGATGTTATTAATTTTTGCTAGCCGGCTTTCAAGGTTGCCCTCATCATCAGGCAGTCTGATAAAATCATTTAATAAATAAAATTATAAAAAAAATTAAAATAAACGTATATAAAAAACATATTATCAATTTAAAATTTCATGGATGGGGACAGATATGTTATTCCTGTTCCCCATCTGAGTCACATATCTATCCATGAAATTTTAAATTATTAAATTGGTTTTATATAAGTTTATTTTGTGACGGTAATGATTGGTACCAGAAAGTCCTACTTTAGCCACCTCACACATAGAGTTTCTTTAAGTGATCCTGCGTACATTAGGATAAAACATGTTTGTATGTGCCAAGGATCTTGGATGCAGTTTTGTTCCGAGACCCCTACATTTCGCTAACAATGTTTATACAAGTCTGTTAGTTGGACCAGCTTCTGTCACACCTAACAAGATGTCATCTTACCCATATATCACAGAGGAACTTTTGTTCTTCTAGCATCAAACATCAGACAGTCAGATGAGAATTCTGGTTTGTCCACATTCATGGCGGTAATCATATCAAGATTAATTTGAAGGTTAATTAAATATTAATATAAAATATTATCAATAAAATATTAATATTATGATATATTAAAATGTAAAAGGGACGAAGAAAAAACTGTAAGTAAAGAATGAAACAAATGAACAAAACACAGCTCTAAGGATGGGCTTGCGGCCCGAAACGTCTATATAGGAAAATTTTTTTTTTTTAATAAAGTGAAGGCTGCATTAGAAAATTCAACAGAAATTTTATTTTGTTTCTATTTTTTTCCAACACGAATGCACTGTGATACTGGTTGAAGTGTAATAAACAGAATGTATTTATATATAACAGTAGTACCAGCGAGGTGCAGGTATTTTTTATTATTATTTTTTTAACTGTTTATTTGGTATATTTACAATCAGTTAAAATATAACTATAAGTAAATTTGATGACAGTGAGTATAAAAAAAAAAAAAATAAAAAAATAATAAATGGCAATATACACAAAGTAAGATAAAATGGAATAATCTACAAAATAATACAATCTGTACAAAAACAATAAGTAGAAGTGGTGATTATAAGAATACATGTATAAAGGTAATACAAAATAGTTAGAACAAATAATGAGAAGCAAGAGAGAAATGAATATGAATATGTAGAAAATAATAAAATATATACAATAAATAAATATATAATATATACAAAATAAATAAATATATAAAATATGTACAAAATAAATGTAATAATTAAATAACTTTCAGCTCGAGACCCCTCGAAACACCCCGATTATCTGCCATCCCAATACCTCCAATTTAATGGACAGCATGGCCCCCACATTGGATTGCGGGCCCTGTAACCAGGATCAGGGTCGGCCCCCCATCTCATAGTCATGTGCTATATTATAATTACATGGTTATTTTTTAACCCTTTTACAATTTTATTTAAACTAAAAATAGATTGTAAGGTATAATTAATGTTACAGTATCAGTTAGATTTTAAAACCAAACTTTAGGTTAGGTTAGGTTTTATGACTCATGCCCGGGCTTTAACTACGAGGTCATATCGCCTACTACCAGAGCGCTCTTTCGTCACTCTGGTGGACATGAGCCCGACTCTACTGTGGGAGTCCTAAATTTTGCCTACCCTAAATTTTTTATTCATCTAGGGTAGGGGTCTTTAACGAGTACCTGACATCGTACAGGCTCGGGACCATCGCTTAACGTCCCATCCGAAGGACGGCGTGCTTTAAGTTTATTTTACCTCCCAGATAAAATAAACTAAGGGCCTCGGTCGGGCTACGAACCCACGACCTTGAGCTCAGAAGTCAAGCACGCATACCACTGAGCTACCGGCGCCCTCAAAACCAAACTTTATTGATTAAATTATTTCACACATCAATTGCTACCGTGATTATATCATTTACTTTTATTTGACTGAAATTAACTTTTAAATTTTTAGATTTCTTTGACTCACTAACATTAAAATAAAAATTGACAAAAACTAGTATTACGATCTAAAAAAAAAATAACATTAAGAGCTCTAAAAATTACGATGTTTGTGTGTTTAATACAGTGGCTACAACAAAAGCTTACTTATAGCCTAACTGCCCTAAATAATCATAGCTTTCCTAGCTTTCTTTTGACTAAATTTATCAATAACATCTGAAAAGTCAATAGTTTTGGCCAATTCATTTTCAATCAGTCAAACTGATACTATGCGTCGATGCGTCTATTTTTAGAACACTGCTCTGAGGGAAACAGCTGGACAATAGGCTGGGAAATAGGAGTGGGGGAGGGTTGAGGGAGTGCGTGGGGCCCGTCTATACCTGCCTCGTGCGGACTGTTTTATACTAGTAATTTGCAAACAAGAGTAACTATACATGCACGCTACTAATTAAATAATAACTTAATAACTCGCACAACTAGAATATGTATCTATAATACTAAATTTTCTTATAATTATATATTTTGCCTTTTTAAGCTATGATCCTTTGAAAAATCTACTAAAATAAAAAAATAAAAAGGACTGGACCCGGACCCCCTTGGGCCCGGGCCTTGCAACCAAAGTTGCACGAGCCCCACCCTTGTGGGGGCCATGGGCCACAGGGGGCTGAGTGATCCCCCCGCCATCTTGTTCCACCCTGGAGGTAGATCAAGAAGGAAAGAGCTGAAAGTACGAGTTCATGAGGCATTATAAGTATCGAGAAAGTAACAAGCCCTCAACACTCCAAGATATAACACCCAGATTCCGGAACCTAATGTATTAATATAAAATATTATCAATTAAATATTAATATAACTATATTGAGACAGTCGGTGCTCCTGCCTCATGGTCACATTTGTGCAAAGATATAACACCCAGATTCCGGAACCTAATGTATTAATATAAAATATTATCAATTAAATATTAATATAACTATATTGAGACAGTCGGTGCTCCTGCCTCATGGTCACATTTGTGCAAAGATATAACACCCAGATTCCGGAACCTAATGTATTAATATAAAATATTATCAATTAAATATTAATATAACTATATTGAGACAGTCGGTGCTCCTGCCTCATGGTCACATTTGTGCAAAGATATAACACCCAGATTCCGGAACCTAATGTATTAATATAAAATATTATCAATTAAATATTAATATAACTATATTGAGACAGTCGGTGCTCCTGCCTCATGGTCACATTTGTGCAAAGATTCAGAAATTTAAATTAGAAAAAGAAAAATAAACAATTATAAAATAAAATCACGAGAGATGGGTGAATTGGAATGAGAGACATGTTTCAAATCTAGGAGGCAGAGATGATAAATTGTTGAACCAGAATGATAATGTAATGATTTATTATATTATAATAAATAATTAAAAATCAAATAACTAAAACAGGCATATAAAATATTAAAGTAATAATAAATATAAATCATTTTCGAAAATGGTATGGTTCATCGAAAAGAGTTGGACTGCTCTGCGAAGAAACGAACGAGTGGTCGAACCTCAAATCTTCAGTCTTTGATCGAACGTCGAACCCGACTCCTGGATGTGTTGGATCCAGCTTGCTGCATAGCAGATTCACATTTGAATTTTTACATGTTACAGTAATTCTGTACACAGCAGCGTATATGGTTTAAATCCACCATAGGCTGAAAGGACTACGATGCACGAGATTTGATGGGATGGAAAGCATGGCGATTTACAACCACGAGGGCTAGGAGAGACCAATTTGTACGAGAAGACAGCCCTATCCTCATGGATTCTCAACAACGGATGAGTATCATGTTTTTATAAACCATACCATTATGAACTAAAAATTATAAATTAAATTTAAATAATTCTGAAATAAATGCTTGAAAATAAAGCAAATGAACCGTATCTGAAATTTAAAACAATTAAATTCAGTGCACCGTTTTTATATGATAGAAGGACAATTATACTTGATATCCAATTTGTGAAAAATATAACCTGTTGTCTTTATTAAAATAAATAATGTTATAACTGTTTCTTAACACTAATAAGTGAACAATTATTTATAATGATTTATCCCCTATTTGCCTTTTATTTACTGGAATTTGTGACTTGGTCGGCCTTTCAAAGAACCTACAAAAATAAATAACCCTGAGAATTGAGTTTCACATAGCTGGCGCATTCAAAATTGTATTTGAATTAATTAAGTAACCCGATCGGTTGTTACAATATATATTAAAATAAAGAGGGCGCCGGTAGCTCAGTGGTATGCGTGCTTGCTTATTGTTCTGTGAGAGGTCAGACAACGTTTTGATTTTGGAGCCTATGATATACTAGGTATTGTTTGTTTTTATGCCATCCCCTTCCTTTAATGCACAATATCTAAAATAGGTATCTATATCAGGGCAACCTCGAATGCCGGCTAGCATAAAATAATAACATCTGAGTGAGGTAAGACTAGGTTTTGATTTTGGAGCCTATGATATACAAGGTATTGTTTGTTTTATGCCATCCCCTTCCTTTAATGCACAATATCTAAAATAGATATCTATATCAGGGCAACCTCGAATGCCGGCTAGCATAAAATAACATCTGAGTGAGGCCAGACTAGGTTTTGATTTTGGAGCCTATGATATACAAGGTATTGTTTGTTTTATGCCATCCCCTTCCTTTAATGCACAATATCTAAAATAGATATCTATATCAGGGCAACCTCGAATGCCGGCTAGCATAAAATAACATCTGAGTGAGGCCAGACTAGGTTTTGATTTTGGAGCCTATGATATACAAGGTATTGTTTGTTTTATGCCATCCCCTTCCTTTAATGCACAATATCTAAAATAGATATCTATATCAGGGCAACCTCGAATGCCGGCTAGCATAAAATAACATCTGAGTGAGGCCAGACTAGGTTTTGATTTTGGAGCCTATGATATACAAGGTATTGTTTGTTTTATGCCATCCCCTTCCTTTAATGCACAATATCTAAAATATATATCTATATCAGGGCAACCTCGAATGCCGGCTAGCATAAAATAACATCTGAGTGAGGCCAGACTAGGTTTTGATTTTGGAGCCTATGATATACAAGGTATTGTTTGTTTTATGCCATCCCCTTCCTTTAATGCACAATATCTAAAATAGATATCTATATCAGGGCAACCTCGAATGCCGGCTAGCATAAAATAACATCTGAGTGAGGCCAGACTAGGTTTTGATTTTGGAGCCTATGATATACAAGGTATTGTTTGTTTTATGCCATCCCCTTCCTTTAATGCACAATATCTAAAATAGATATCTATATCAGGGCAACCTCGAATGCCGGCTAGCATAAAATAACATCTGAGTGAGGCCAGACTAGGTTTTGATTTTGGAGCCTATGATATACTAGGTATTGTTTGTTTTTATGCCATCCCCTTCCTTTAATGCACAATATCTAAAGTAGCAGTATCATATGTTGGCCCTACCCCTAAGTCCGGCCTGTGCCAGTGTCATGTCTTACAGCTGAGTGCTGTCCTCATATCGAATTCTCTCTGGAACCTACCCTACCCTCATACGACTCACATGAGAAGGTGCACATATTAATGCAGCTTGCCTGAACTCTTTTTGGATATCCATTGAAAACGTCTATAAATCACTGACAACGTTCCCATTTTCTATATTCAATTTTTGTGTTAGGTTTTTTTTTTCAGATTTCAAGAACTGAAGTTGTATTGTTCTATGAAACATTGGCTCTTTTAGATTCATTGAGCTTAACCATGGAGTTTGCTTCTTCAATAATTCAACTATTTATGACAATAGTTAGTTATTGTGACTCATAAAAGGCAATGTATCTCTAAATTGTTGAGCAAAACAGTTATTATTGCTCATGCCGGGCTTGGAGTTAGAGGCCATATCGCCACCAGATCGCTCTTTCGTCGCTCTAGTGGACATGAGCCCGATTCTACTATGGGAGTCCTAAATGTTGCCTACCTAAGTATATTCACATAGGGCAAAGGTATTTTACGAGTAACTGACATCGTACAGGCTCGGGACCATAACTGAACGTCCCATTTGAAATACGGGTAGGTACTCAAGAGTTTTTTATCTTCCTGATAAGAAACCCAAGGGCCTCGGTCGGGTTTTGAACCCGCGATTTTGAACACAATAGACAAGCTAGCGCTACCTCTGAGCTACCGGGGCACTCCCATGCAATGGCGAAACACCCTAAACCGTAGTGGTATATGACATTCGTTTTGTTATGAGAGATAATTTAAATCTCTGGTCAAATGGTCTCCGTAAAAGTTTATTGAGTCTTTTTAGTTTTGCGTGTGACATCCAGGTGAGTCGTCTGTCAAGTAGAAGACCCTTGGTTTGTCAAGGGATGGGATTAATGTTGAGGTGCACTGAAGGGCAGACTACGTGAACTGACTTCTTGTCATGCACCTTCACTCTCCACTTTTTGTACCAAGACTGAAAGAATACCAGTTGTTCTGAAAGGTTTCTTGATGATAGACCTAGATTGGGATGAGGGGAAAGAATAACAGTGCCATCTGCAAAGTTGTGGAGCTCAGTTGAAGGATGGGTAAGGACGTCAGCTGTGTATAGCGAGAAAAGGATGGGGGACCCAGGATGCTACCTTGAGGGACGCTAGCGCTCTATGGACAAACCGTAGAAAGAGCTATGCCCTGGCTCCTGATGATACTCAGAGCACAGTAGCACAACGCATCACGATCCAGTATGACTCATGCCCGGACTTTAACTTTGAGCTGATATCGCCTGCAACCAGAGCGCTCTTCCGTCGTTATAGTGTTTTTTTTCACCTACCAGATATAAAACCTAAAGGTCTCGGTCAATCCTGAGCCCAGTAGGCAAGCATGCTACCTCTAAGCTATCGGCGCCCTCGAGGTGTAATTTATAGCATCATTTTTATATAATTATAAATTTCAGGTTTCATAAAATGATGAGAATACTCCAATATTACGTAGAATTCAGGCATTAAGAATTTTTGCCTGTGCTCTGATCAAATCAGTAAGCGTAATTCGGGCGTTACTCCATTTTTTTTTTTTTTTTTGTTAAGCTAGAGAGTGTTTGAGATGCCTTCTATAAAAAGTTATACACATTCCAGATTTTGTTTGGAGAATGGCAGTCTATGAAAATGTATAAGAAATAAACTAGAAAATGACTCCAAAGAATTGATTATTTTATATGGGTAATTCCATTACTTTTGTACAATTTCGAAAAAGTCGGTTTCTCGAAATAGCGCCAAATTTTAGGACATGAAAGTATGTAACAAAAAACAAAAGGATTCCCACAATTTTAGCCCTATAGATCCATTTCCGCTCTCCTGCGGCCCTTAAAAGGGCCAAAAAAAAAAGACTAAAAATAGCCTATTCTTCAACAAGCGTTGAAAACCGGTATAGTCATGTAACTGGCGGCAAATGTTTCGTTATTTTTTTTTTTCGTTAATACCTCGATCTAGAACGCTTATAATGTCTACTCATTTTCATGAAATTTGGTATGTCTTCAAAGTGGCGCCGAATTGCGAAATCACGACATAATTACATTATTTGATATGAGGATTCAAGAACCCCTCAATCAACTATTTATTCATATCACAAACAGTTGATTGGTTTTGGAATCGATATATGTATATTGATATCGTAAGTATAAATCCAATTATGGAGAGTGTAGAGATGCGGTGAACTATGACGTAGAATCTGGGTATATTCTAGTTTTATTTAAATTAAAAAACGAATTGATCCTTTCAAAGGATAACAAGCGAATTTGTGTTAATTTCTAATCAAGAAAGAAACAAAAGCATGTTCATTTACTGAGGGGAAAAATATATAACAAGAACATATAAAGTCAACATAAAAGCACAAAGCGGCCTCGTTGGACTGTTAAATAGAGGATCTCTTTGTTTTGAAGATAGCTTTCTTAATTTAACAGTCCCTCTTAATTTACTCAAGACATTATTTGTTGAATTTATCAGATGAATATTATAATTAAATTGTATTAAAAAATAAGCTTTTGATGTCTCAAATGAATAAGATTACTAAATTAGTTCTTAGGTTTTTATCTGGGAGGTAAAAAAAAAACAGGAGAGCGCCGTCCTTTAAGAAATGACCAGTGCGAAGGATCCCTGTCCAAAGTTAACCAGGCTAGGCAACATTTAGGACTCATAGAAGAGTCAGGTTCATGTCGGACGGTTCGACGCCAGGGTGGAATAGAGTCGGGCTCATAGCAGCAATAATCCCTCTGGTAGTAGGAGATATGGTGTTATATGTTGAAAACGCTCATAAGTCACAAGAAAAAAAAAAAAAAAATTTAAATTAAATTAGATTTTAAATTAAAAACTGTTTTCTTTTCTTTGCTTAATTTTCTCATTTTGTGTAAGATATGGTGCAAGAAAGGAATAAAGTTTTATAAATTGCCAGGAATGTCAAATATCAATCATTGGCATAATCACCTCTCTTGGAAACAAGAATACCAACTTTTTTTTTACATTTTTTAATTAATTTATATCTCGACATTTATTTTTGCAAAAAAAAAAAATTACTACTTCCCCAGCTAATTATTCCGGTGTAGTCAATTTATTGAAATGAAATTTTATATGCAACTTCAAGAAGCTACAAGGACAACACATATACATTTTTCGCAAAATTGACTGAAGGAAGAGAAAAGATCAAAGCCCTACACTCTAGCCCGCATGGCCACCATGGCAACTTAAGAACTTCAATGGAATGAATGTATCGACACAAAATTTAATATGATTCAGTCTCTATGTAACTATTGATTTTTAGCAAAACGGTCGATTGGTATAAGACGGAGCGAATATCTAGTTGAATAACTCAAACTGGGAAAGTACATTCTCATCTATTTTTAATTTTTTTTTTTAAATTTTTGGAATTAGAGGATTGGGTGAAAGTTGGTCTGATGAAAACTCAACATCGAATTTCTGACCGATTATATAACTTCCCCTATACTTTTTTCACAGGTTGCAAAATAAAAAATATAGTCTGACCTCTCACGGATTTTAATAATTTTCGCTAGCCGGCTTTCGTGGTTGCCCTCATCGTTAGGAGAAGAACGGACTTGTAAGTGTCCCGAAATATTGTCAAAAAATATAAAAAAGAAGACAACTCTGGAAGAAATGCCGGAAAAAATAAACAATTAAAATCATGTTTTACCTTATGAGAGTCTTGCTGGGAAGGGATTGAGCAATAGAATGCATTTCTAGTAGGGCGTGTCAGGTTGTTGACAACGGTTAGTAGAGGATCTGGTGGTCGTTGTGACTTTGGTCACTGGACAATTAGTTAGGTGGGCAACACCCTGTGCCAATGTAGCGGTTAAGTCTACACAAACCTACACACCCTTTATAACCACACTAAAGTGATGCAGCACTACCTTCAACTGGTTTCAAACTAGAATAATGTTGACTATATTGCTAGACAGGGTGTAACTGACATTTTGTACAATACATTCTGAGTGTATTCTAGAGACTAAAATATAAAAAAAAAAGTCGTCGTCAATCACCGTCAATGTACTTCCCCAATGTGTATTAATGAAGTTTTTGCTGCCCCTCTGGTACCAATTTTCTAAATAAGTAATACAGATGTGTTAATGCAACTATATATGTTATTTTTACTACAACTAGTTTCGGCAATTTGCCATTTTCAGATGGTGAAACTGACCATACATAAACCAATAATTAGATTAGAAAAATTATGAGCCTTTACAGTTCACGTCAATCATTAAAATAAATAATCTATATTAATAAAGCTGAAACGGGGTTTGTTTGTTTGTTTGTTTGTTTGTATGTATGTATGTATGTATGTTTGTTCCAGCATCACGCCCAAACCGCTGGACGGATTTTTATGAAACTTCCCATGTAGCATTCTTTTGAGCCCGATTGAATAATAGGCTATGTGGCGTCCCAAAGTTTTGAACGGGAGGGGGGGTTGTGGGGGGGTCTAAGTATAAATATAGAGCTAATTCTTTAACGGTTGGTCGGATTGTCACGAAATTTCACATGGAGTATTCCTGAAGGCCAAATAGAAAAATAAGGTGTGTGGCGTTCCAAAGTTTTGATCGGGAGGGGGGGTTGTAAGGGAGGCCTAAGTATATAAATAGTGCTAACTCATTAACTAATGGTCGAATTGTCATGAAATTTCACATGTAGTATTCCTAAAGGTCAAATAGAAATATTAGGTGTGTGACGGCCCAAAATTTTGAACAGGAAGGAGGGTTGTGGGGGGGGGGGGGACTAAGTATAAATATAGAGTTAGCTCATTAACTGTTGATCGTATTGTCATGAATTTCACATGTAGTAGTAGTAACTATGTATTCGCTGTGGGGTTCACTGTTGCAAGACATTTACTAGCTGTGATGTCCAGCGTTCCTAATATTGTACTAGCTGTGGGGTCCGCTGTTGCAAGGCACTTACTAGCTGTAGTGCTCAGCCCCAGCGTTCCTAACTATGTACTGGCTGTGGGGTCTGCTGTTGCAAAGCGCTAGCAGTGTGGCCCAGCGTATTTAACTACGTAGGTACTAGCTGTGGGGTCCGCCGTTGCAAGGCACCTACTACCTGTAGGGCCCAGCGTTCCTAAAAACGTACTAGCTGTGGGGTCCGTCGTTGCAAAAGCATACTAGCGTGATGCCCAGGGTTCCTAATATCGTACTAGCTGTGGGGTCTGCTGTTGCAAGGCGCTAGCAGTGTGGCCCAGCGTATTTAACTACGTAGGTACTAGCTGTGGGGTCCGCCGTTGCAAGGCACCTACAAGACATTTACTAGCTGTGATGCCCAGCGTTTCTAATTACGTACTAGCTGTGGGGTCTGCTGTTGCAAGGCGCTAGCAGTGTGGCCCAGCGTATTTAACTACGTAGGTACTAGCTGTGGGGTCCGCCGTTGCAAGGCACCTACTACCTGTAGGGCCCAGCGTTCCTAAAAACGTACTAGCCTAACTACGTACTAGCTGTGGGGTCCGCTGTTGCGAGGCACATACTAGCTGTGGTGACCAGCGTTCCTAACTACGTACTAGCTGTTGGGTCCGCCGTCGCAAGGCACATACTAGCTATGATGCCCAGCATTCCCAACTACGTACTAGCTGTGGTGCTCAGCGTTGCAAGCCACATACTAGCTGTGGTCACAAACGTTCTTAAGTACGCACTGACTAGGACGTCCAGCGATGCTAAGTATTCACTAGGTGTGGCTTCCGCCGTTGAAAGGCGCATAATAGCTGTGGTGCCCAGGGGTCCTAAAAACTTACTAGCGTTACAACAGCTGAAGGACTATAAGCCTTATTCCGTATGAATAATTGAAAATTATAACATCATGAATGTACTGTCGAGGAACTGAATACCGTTATAGAAGATATTGGGAGAAAAGTCAAAGTTCCCCGGGCAACGCCGGGTATTACTGCTAGTTTAAAAATAAACACAAAGAAATGGATAAATTTCTAATTCAAAAACCACCTGATAGGCTTAGGTCACACAGGTTTTGGCCGACAAAAATGTCGAATTTTTCATTTTGTAGAAAAGGTTCCCACACTCGACTGGTTCGTAAAATTGGAAATAAAAAAAAAATGCCGGAAAACAAAAAATATCTATTTTTAAAAAGGGTAACCCAATTCGAACCCCCCTTCTTGAACTTTGTTTTGGGGAGTGGGAGGCAGTCTGTTTTGCTACCAAGCCCTTCTCTTAGTTTTTCAGCCCCCACCCGAAAAATATTCCTGGGTCTGCCACTGTCCCTTACTATTCATCATAATATGACGCTACACTTTTGTGCCAGAGAGGACGTGTCCTCTATTGAGCCTCGAGAACAATGAATAGTAAGTTCCATTGGGCTGTCCATAGGTCGCCACCTGACACAATGATTCCCAAATCAGAGATGTGATTGCTGCCTATTACCCCGCACCTAGTGACATCCAATGGAACTACGTGATGTACATACTTTATTAACCTCTAACTGTCCGAACAACTTAAACACAAATTAGTTCTATCTGGTGACTTTGCTTCAGATAAGTCAACTACTTAACAAGTTCATATAGCTTTGTGATAATTACATTATTTAATTTCTCCCTTCACTTGACAATTTGTGCTAATCAAACATTATTTGATTACGAATTAAGGAGGGTTGTTCTGCTTTGCTACCCTGTAAATTATTTGAAACAATGTACACAATAAACGATAAGAAATATCTTCTATCTTTTTCAATTTTTTTTTTTTCACTCTTCAAAAAGGAATGTCTTTGAAATGAAAGAGAATAAATACATGACCGTCACTGGACAAAGCAACAAATAAAATGAAATATCAGTGATGAGATAAAGGTGCTATAGTGGATAAAACCAAGAGCAAAAGAAATAAAACTAAATAAGAAAATACAATTAAATAAAAATAAAATAGATAATGATGATATACCTAATTAAAAAAATAAATAAATAATCTAATAGCAAAAAAGGAGTTAAATTAACAACTTTATTATGAAGAAATCAAAAGAAGATGAATGTGTCTAAATAAATATGTAGAAGATAAAATAAATTAAAAAGAAATAACAAATATGTACATAAAAATGAAGATTATGGAGGAGGGAATCTAGCCCAGGCTTGCTGTAAAGCTAATTTAAGAAAAACTGATGAAAAAAAATAAAAGGATGAAGATGAAAAGATAAATAAAATAAATAAGAAAAAGAAACAAGAAATTAATGTTAAGGAACGGGAAAGTATGGAGGAAGGGGAATAAGAGGATAATCAGAGGGAGAAGATTGTTTATTGAGGAGGAATTGGAATAGGGAGGATTTGAAGGAGGCCACGGAAGGAGAGTGACGGATGAGGGGAGGAGGGGATTCCAGAGGGAGGAGGCTTGGACAAGGAAAGAGTTGTGGAAGGCAGATGAGCGATGGAAAGGGAATGAAGAGGTCCGAAGGGCGGGATCTGGTGTGTCTTTGGTGGACGGAGGACTTGCATTGGAACATTTGGTAAAGATAGTGGGGTTCTTTGGAAGAGGAAGGAACCTAAGAGGTAATCTCGGCGGTAGGAGGGTTTGAGCCATTTCAACTCTGAGTACCAGGGCGAGATGTGAGCATCTCTAGGGACATCGAAAACAAACCTGATGTGAGCATTGTCTTTGTGTCTGTGAACACGGTAAGTCCCAATAGAAGGAATGTATCGAAATTCAAATTTTATAAGTGTATCGAGGAACCCTGTAATTGACAACTGTTGATTATCAGCAAAAAATGTCAGAGGGAAGGGTGGATGAGGGGGAGACTTAACACAAACACTCTATTTACTGTCGTCGTAATGAATGTATTGACATGAAATTATAAACTTATTCAAAACCATATAAGGATAGTACCGATAAATTTTCTGCGAAATCGTTCGAAGGGAAAGGGGGACCAGAGAAGATGAAATGAATATAGCGATACACAATTTAGTATAAAGAATTCAAAAGCACCAATATATGTTAACTATTTTTAGTACGAACGGACTGACAACTAAACATAATTGATTATGTTACATTATCCACTTTTTAAGGATAAAAGCAAATTGTGGAGAAAACCTAAGAATCTTGAGGTATACTTTTATATAAAAGCTGGTGCCTTTGTGAGCGTGGAAAGTGCGGAGCTGTGTCTCAGGATGCCCGGGTAAGTCAGGAGGTGTGGTGACACAATGTAAGTGAGGAAGAAGGATGTATCTTTGAGGCTACACCAAGATAGAGTAATATCTATCCTAATACAGTAATGGACGGCTGTCATGACTTTACTATGAAAAAAGGTAAAAAAAAAGTCGGTGAATCACCGTCATTCATTGTGAGATGAGCCCTCCTCTGATCCTCCCTTCCCTCCAGCTGATATCGCTTAAAATGATAAGTTGCGTCCTTATGGGATTTTGAACATATGAAATGTTGTGTCGATACGTTCATTACAACGTCAGTTATAAGAATTTTTGAATTAAGCCTCTCCCCTAATCCCCCCTCCCTTTTGGCCGATTCGGCTGAAAATCTACAGGTGTTCTTCTTACGGGGTTTTGGTCATAAATGTAAAATTTCGTGTTTATACGTTCATTCTACCGATAGTTATCGTGTTCACAGACACAAACAACAGACAGTGTACAGCCCCGGAACAATTCACTTGGCTTCTGTTGATTCCTCAATCTGAACTGCAAATAGAAGAACTCCATACGTAATTGGTCAAACATTTCATGCGCAATTTTCAACAAAATTCCGACCTCTAGATTCCAAATATGATAACGTACGATAACTCCCGATAGAATAAATGTACCGACACGAAAGTTTATGTGTGAGTTCAGAATTCTCTAACGACAACACCTATTGTTTTTTTTTCCAGCCAAATTGGCCAAAGGAGAGGGATAAGGGTAGAGGCTTAAATCAAAAACTCTAATACTTGCCATTGTAATTAATATATCGACACAAAATATCGTAAGTAAATTCAAAACCCCTAAAGGATAACACATTTCAGCTGAATCGCCAGAAGGGAGGGGGATCAGAGGGGGCTCAATTCATTAACCCACATAACTGCCGATGTAATGAACATATCGACATGAAATTTCATATTTAAAATCAAAACCCAATAAGGACATTACCTGTCAAACTTCAATGATATCGGCTGAAGGGAAAGGGGGGTACAGGGGAGGGGGCTCAACCCAAAAACCCTAATAACTGCCGTTGTAATGAATTTATCGATAATTTAGTATGAAAATTTAGTATGAGGATTTAGAAGTAAGTCAATTGTTGAATATTAGCGCAAACGGAAGACTGGTTTTGAAGAGGGAGTGTAAAAGGTAATTGATTAATTTGTTCTGGGTAAGTACACTGCCGGTGATTCACCGACTTTTTATTATAGTAATTACACAATTTACACAATAATCATGACTTTTCTTTAATAAATATTCTCGTTATTGAAGAATTGAAAAGTTAAATACTGTTGGCAGAGGTATGAAGAGGGGGGGGGGGGGGGGGGGGGGTGATTAACGCTAATTGGTTGGCTAAACTTTATTCAGGCTTTCAAGAGTGGTATTTAATAGAGAAGAAAGGTTAATCTTCAATTAAAGACTTGCCAAAAGTGGAGTCAACTTGCTTATCTGAGCCTTGAGCTAATTAATTAATTAAATACACCAACAATAATTATATATTTAATATTAAATAAATTATTATAGCGGTCAATGATGAGCGGAATCAAGGGTCAGCCCAGAGTCACCTTTCCATCAATGTATTTATTATTGTTATTATTCCAAAAATCCCAGAATAAGAAAAACTAAATTTCAGTATTCTTTATTTTATTGTACAAAAAAAAAAAAAATTAAAGCAAAAATAATGATTTGTTGGTTGAAAACACTTAAATACAATATTTCATTTCGATACATTCATTGCATCGGAAGTTATTGGTATTTTTGAGTTGTGAGATCCCTTTGATCCCCCTTTCGCGGCTGATTTTGCTGAAAAATAATAGGTGTGGTACTTATATGACTTTGAATTCACGACGAAACGGAACATAAAATTCAACACCGTTTATATACATATTATGACGAAATTTTTTTTTTAATGTCTATTAATCATAATCTCACCCAATACCGATAGCCTGCAAAAAAAAAAATGTTTATTTTCTACTTTCCAGTGTATTATAATTGAAGGTATATTTCTGAAAAACTTGTTTTTAATACATTTTTTTAGCTTTAATTATAGTTTTGATTATTTTTTACTTTAAAATTATACATTGAACCAGTTGTAGAAATAATTGACTATTTGAATGGAAATTAAACTGAAAATTAATGATGAAACTATAGAGCTCCACGCTCCAGTATCTATCATTTGATGAAATTATGTTAATAAATAATAATCACTTGTTTTTAGTGAGGAATAGTTGTTTATTTATTTATGTTTTTTCTACATCATTATATTTTTGTACTTATTTTTCGTAAATAAAAAAAATAAAATGTTATTAATTTTTTTTGAACTTACCTTATCATGTATTAAAAACGTTAGCTCAAAATTGAACTTCTTCGGCTATACGAGGTATAAGAAGTTATGTAATCGATCAGAAATTTGATGTTGAATTTTCACCGGAATTTCATGTTATCCGACCATCTGATCCCAAAAATTTTAATTAATAAATCCGGAAGGATGGTCTATTAATTTTTCGAGAAATCGGACGAAGGGAAGATGACAGAAAAGGGGGCTCGACTAAATATCCAAATTTTGTTTGAGGATTCATAAGCTATTATGTAAGTCAAATATTGAATTTTATCCCAAACTGGAGAGAGAGAGAGAGGAAAAGTAATTGATAACTCGTGCTGGAGAGGAAGATATCCGCTGATTCACCGACGACTTGGTTAAATTGAATTATAATTCAATTTTTTTTATAATTATTTCATTAAATTATTCCCACGTAAATATAAAAAACGTAAATATAATGATTATTTAAACCTTCAAAAGAATTGACTGGAGGAAAATAAATTTAAAAAAAAAACAGCTTGTTTTGATTACTTGAGTTATAAAGGCACATTAATTCAGGAATATTCGAAAATGGATTCTCTCCAAAAAAAATTGATGACACTTATATGGATTGCCCTTGTGTCACCTGTAAAGCCTCTTTGGAAACTACATTTTTCATTTTACATGTCACATACAACATACAGAGAGCAAATAAAAAGACGGTAAAAAAAATACAGAGGTAAAAACAAGAGAAAATAAACAGAGTTGGAGTCACGAGAGACAATGCTGGGAAATGGGGGACAACAAAAAGGTGATTGGAAAAACAAAAAAAGTCGTCGGTGATTCACCGGCTAAGTACCTCACAAGTACGAGTTAATCAATTATGTTTCCGCTCTTCCTCCAAAATCAATTGATCGATAAGGTCTAAAACTCAATATTCGATTAACATAGTGCCTTCTGAATCCTCATATTAAATTTTTTCGGGTATTTAAGTCGAGCCTTCTCAGGTCCCATTTCCTTTTGACCAATTTTGCGGAAAATTATTAGTTGCGATCCTTTCAATTTAAATATAAAAGTCCATGTCGACATTACAATTACAGTTATTAGGATTTTTGAGTTGTCCCCTCTGATCCCTCTTTCCTTCGGGTGATTCCACTGAAAATTGATGTGTCGCCCTTATAAGGATTTGAATTTACATACGAAATTCCGTGTCAATACATTCATTACAAAAGAAGTTATTAGAGTTTTTGAGTTAAGCCTCCCCCCTAATCGACCTCTTCCCTTTGGCCCATTTGGCTGAAAATCAAGTTTCGTCCTTAGTGGGTTCTAGATACACATATGGCGGGATTAGAATGAAAATGGTCCAAGTGACATTTTTGAAAATTTTTCGTTAAGTGCATCGGGTACAAAAATGATAATTCTGTTCAGGAAAAAAGTTGTACAAATGAAATCCTAGCCAGCTGAGATCTGGTGGCAAATCACTTATTCCATTTTGGTGACATGAACAAGTAACATGAACATATCAATAGTGACCTTGAAATTAAGATTTCTATTCAATTTTGTGGTTTGCTAACAGCAACTTTTACCATAAAAGCAGACGAAATATTTCAGGTTTCGATAAATTATATATTAGTTCTTAAACTTAATGCACAGTTTCTTCAAAGTTTTAAAAATGTCACTTAGACCATTTTGATTCTAACCCTATCATATACAATTTCGTGCTGATATATTTATTCAATCGGGAGTTGTATTCACACGAACACAGACAGACAGAATATTTTCTTTTTTTTAATAATTAGGAGGTCAGAAAACATCATATTCCATTGTGAACCCTGCATCGAATTTTTGACATAACTTCCCCTATACTTCGTATAACTGGAAAAGTAAAAAATACAGAATATACAGGGTTTTGAGGTGGGAATGTAGCAATGGGGAGGGAGGGTAGTATTGTAGATTGTGTAGGACAAATGGACCGGAAGTAACAAAGTTCGGTACAATATCCAATGGGAGGTGGAAGGGGCACCATATTGTTCAACTAATTGTATCTTTGGATGGAAAATATCGTAGACTATCGGTAAACTATTGTAGAGTTCCATGCGTCTATAGGTTAGTTATTCATTATGACTCTTGCTCGGCCTTTAATTTGGAAGTCTTATCGCCTCTTGTCGTCGTAGTGGACAAAATCCTGACTCAATTATGGGAGTTCTAAATTTTGTCTACCCTAAATTTTTATTTACCTAGGGTAGGATTCTTTAACGAATACCTGATATCGTACAGGCTTGGGACCAACAATTAACGTCATTGGGCTTTTTGAGTTGGGCCTCCCTATCATCCCTCTTCCCTTTTGCCGATTATGAAAATTAATAAGTGCCGTCCTTATTTCGAATTCACATATGAACTATCATGCCAATACATTCATTCTATCGGCAGTTATTAGAATTTTTATGCTAAACCTACCCCCTATTCCTTCCTTTCCTTTGGACGATTTGGCTGAAAAACAATAGGTGTCGTCGTTAGAGTGCTCGGGGTTTACGTATAAATTTCGTATATTCATTCTATGGGGAGAACGAAGACCAGACAACGGATCAAATGGCGCAACTGCCCTAGTGTTATTAGTGGCGATTTTAATTGTCAAAATATTTGGTGATTATCAATAGCAAGAAATGAGAAAATACATCAGTTAGAAGAAATAATCAATTTATTGAATACTGGCGAAAAAACTAACTTCATCTCACGTTTCAGATTCTTCAGTGCAATCGAGTTATTGTGACTCATGCCCGGGCTTTAACTTCAAAGTCATACTACTACCAGAGCGTTTTTTCATCGCTCTGTTGAACATGAGCCCGACTCTACTATAGGCTCGACACCATCGCTTTATGTCCCATCCAGCTTCGATTCATCCTCTTTAGTGGCAGGATGAAAATGGATTTTAAACGAATGTAATTTTAACAATTGATCTTACCTTGATGTTGTGAGAACTTCAATAATCACATGTCTTGATGGTGAATATCTTGATCAGAACTTGATTAATTTTTAGCATTAACATTATTAGCATTATGATACTTTCTTATTTTACTGTCTTTTTCACTTATCATTGTTTACACTATGATCATGCACGCTAAAGCAGAAGTTTAATAAGACGCGTAGTGGCTGTACACAGTTGAATATACTACAATATTGTCAAGTTGCATTCAACCCCTCCTCTCCGGCCGCCGGCGGAGTCGGGGGGGGGGGGGGGGGGGGGGGGGGGCAAGTTTTGTTGCCTACTCACGTTTCGTGTCATTTTCACCAAATCACTGCCGGCCAAGCACTAGAGACCAACAGGAGCTCCGCTCCAAAAAAATATAAATAAAATAAATTGGTATATAAATAATAACAAATAATGATTGAAACGAAAGGAGAAGGCTAGTATGGTAGATTGTGTAAGACAAATGGACCAGAAATAACAAAGTCTGTAGAGGACGGTACAATATCCCATGGGAGGTGTTTGTCGAAGGGGCAGACCCTTGTTGGAGCTCTCATGATTACTTTGGGGTCTCCTATATGAGGTGGAATGTTCACTTTGATCCTGTCAGAGCCTCCAGCTCGGCTTTCTGCCTCTGTTTCTGTTTGCTTGGATGTAACTCATTATCATCCCTATAATGACGGATCAGCAGAAGGTACACATGTTCCCTTGTCGTCCTAAAACCGTCAAATACCACTTCCTAAATTGCTAAACAGGTTTAAGGTTTCCTTGCCAAGTCCGTTTTGTCTCGATCTCCAAATACGCGCCCCTTTCTCTCTCTCGGCTGTTTGGTGGTAAGCTTGCGTTGAATCTATATAGTAGAAACCTATTCCAGGCGCTGTTTTAAACACGAACCTTCTTATATACTCCGACAGTAAGTAGGTGTCTATTGAAAGGGCCGTGTCCTGAGAGAACTTCAGTTAGTTGTCGAAGCTCACTCTTTTAAGGTTGGATCCCATCCTCCAACACCTTGGAATCCTCACCCACCAATATCCCCTTCGAATCAAATAGTTATAAAAAATACTGAAAGGCACTTGAAACCAATTTTTTTTAGACGTTTGCTCGAAAGAACGCAGAATACATTTCTATAGGAAATATTTGAGGGGGCCGGTAGCTCAGAAGTAGCATGCAAGTCTACTGAACTCAAGATCGCGGATTCGAAACACGACCGAGGCCCTTATATTTTTTTTATGGGAGGTGGAAAAACCTTGAGCACGCCATCCTTCGTAAGGGACGTTAAGCGATGGTCCCGAGTCTATAAGATATTAGGTACTCATTAAAGACTCCTACCCTACGTGAATAAACCTGGATAGGCACTGTTACAGGAGAGTCGGGAGCATGTCCACCAGAGTGACGAAAGAGCGCGTGTATGGTAGATGATTTGACGTCGTAGTTAAAGCCCGAGGAAGCTCTATAATAAGTAACTATAGGAAATGTTTCAAAGTAATGTTTAAATTGTTAGGTACTCTTGGCAATAAAGTTTAAAATATATGATTTTATATAATAATATATGTATTATTTTATAATACATATTACAAATGAGCCCAAATGAATGGAAATGGCGCTAGGCTTGAAGAGGAAATATATATTGGAACACTGTGGATGGATGTAGGGCAAAGATGACTGAATACAGATTGAAAGAAAACGGGACCTGGTCGTCAGAGATAGCAGGGGAAGTGAATAGGCAATCAGACAACACATAGATTGGGACCTCACCACACTCCACAGCACACCTCCAATATGTGACGGTAAAAATTGGGAATCAAAGGTTTCTCTATTGTTTCCAGCAAACTGTAAATAGGCAATCAGACAAAACACAGATTGGGACCTCACCACACTCCACAGTACACCTCCAATATGTGACGGTAAAAATTGGGAATCAAAGGTTTCTCTATTGTTTCCAGCAAACTGTAAATAGACAATCAGACAACACATAGATTGGGACCTCACCACACTCCACAGCGCACCTCCAATATGCGACGGTAAAAATTGGGAATCAAAGGTTTCTCTATTGATTCCAGCAAACTGTTAATAGGAAAAAGCTATATCAATCCTGCACCAGGCAGATCGTAGGAAGGTGGGTGGTGGGAGTTATTACAAGAGTAAATACTCTTAAAATAAATAAATTATATACTTTATTATTACATTATTTCTCTTTGTTTTCAAACTGACATTACTGGGTATAATTTTACCTAGATGAAGGGGCAAGAGAGAGGCTTTCCCTGAGAAGATGACCAAGAAAGATGAATTAGATGGACAGAGGCTGCTATTACACCCTGAACGGCAGTTGGAGAAGAGGAAATGGGGGCAGATGCACGGAGAATGATTCTTCTTTTAACAAACAAAATGGCCGCTATTTTCCACGTAAAAGATGATAGTCTGGATGCTGATCTTATTAAGACGTACCTACCAGGTTTATCTACTTAGAGGGACAAGGAAGAGACGCTCCCTGAGATGATGAACGAGAAGCATGAATGAGATGGACAGAGGCTGATATTCCACCCTGATCGGCTGTTAGAGAAGAGAAGAGAAAAAGAGACGGATGCACGGGTCAGCAATACAGACCACGCTCCTTCTTTATCAACCAGAAAGTACGGTATATAAGTTGATGACTGGGAGGCTGAAGTCTGGAGCTGATCCTACCACCTGTTGGTCCAATCCTTCATCCCTATTTATCACCTGCCCGCCAACCGCCACCCGGCCGGCCTGCCATCTACCATCCTTTTTGTTAACTTTCCTATAGTAACCCTATCCCTACAAGATTAATGTCTTCCTTCATTATAAATATATTTTCTTCTTTTTGTTGCCTAACTTTGACAAAATAATTTCCTTTTTACAAAATAACATTATAAATACGATCATTAAATAAGAGAAGACAAGTAATTCTTTACGTCTGAAAAGGTTTCTTTGTGTCCCCATATATAACTTTACCTTTTGTTGCTTGTTTATTGATTGTATTTATTGAATATATAGAATTAATTTATTTATACTGTTTAATCATTCTAATGAGATGAAATGAAAAGAAATTTTATTCAGGTATCGAGGTCCCCTAAAAATAAACACATGAAATTCAAAAAAACTTCTAGGGCAAAGAGCTTATACTATGTACCAACTTATTTTAGCAATTAGAAATGTATACCTTTCATAATAAATATAAAAATAAAAACTACTTTTTATGCCATATATCCTTATTTTTTAATTTTTTGACAAATACCTACCAATAATAGAAACAAATATTGAAATTCGTTGCCATGCGTTGCAAAACAAACTTTAAACCATTTCTTACGAAGAGATTTTTAATCAAGTCATAAATATAAGCGGTATCGTGTATCTTAAAATATAATTAGACGCCGAAGAAAAGTGGTCTTAATGCAGCCAAAGTCTAACCAGATGTAAGTTAACACATCTAACGCAAGTGCTTCTGAAGTAGAGCGCAAAGTTCCAATCACACACAGATAGAGACATCGACCAAATATGAAGGGACCTTGAAACGTGAAATTCCATTGAAAAATCGATTCGGAATGTTAGCACGATTACAATACTTCCTTATACGGGATATAAAATAAATTAAAAATTATTCTTTTTTAGAAAAGTTCTTTTAAAAAAATGTTTAACGCGAATGAAAAAAGAGGTTGCCTTCCTACCACTATTTTATAACCATAACTAGTGTTGTGTCATCTTCAATGGTACTTCACCGACGGAACGTAGAGCAACTCCTGTTTCATTCCAAATACCTCATCCCATAACAGCTTACTATCATTTAAGATATTTCATTATTATTTTCATGTCTATTAATCTTATAAATTAGTGGTACCGATAAATACACAGTGAGATCCATCAACAAAATTGGTGAACTGAAGCATATGAAATGCACCCTCCCAGGAAGATGATGGCTTTTAAAAGAAAGATGCATTAAACTTAAAGCAGAAAATGTAAAATGTAAAATGTAAAATGTAATGACCAATTTCCTTGAAATAATTTTGTTGTCTTTTTTGTTGTCTTTTATTTATAAAGATACAACTGTTGCTAGGGTGCAACAATCAGCATCTATGATGGTATTGATATGTTGGCGTAAAGGGCATGTGAGAGGAAGGCCACCTAAATTTAAGAACGAATATGATTTAAGGTGGCAGTAAGTCGCGATTCCATCTTCTCTTCAACCTTCGTGGGGGGTTTTGTGGTAAGGGTTGTGAAATATAAAGTACGTATTTCTGGGTTTGTATATGTGTAAAGTTTCTTAAAAATCGTATGTAAGTAGTTTGAATTGTGTCGGGTACTTTGTGTATCATAAGATCGTTATGAAGTGTTCTGTTGTTTATGTATGGGGGCCACTGTGTTATCCGTCTGAGGGTTTTTGACTGAAACGCCTGAATTCGTTTGATGTTGGATGTTTTTGCTGAACCGTATATCTGAAATAAATCCTTGAAATAAATAAATTAGATATTTCATTTCATTAATGTATATATATATATATTGTAGCATGTCTACCCTATAGATAATGCTCAGAACTGGCGATGTCTACGAGAGGATCGCGATCGCTAGGAGCAAAGTATGGGTTGTGGGGTATCAAATTAAAGAGGATTGCATTTGGAAGAGAATGCTCGGAACCAATGATGCCTGCGAGAGAATCGCGATCGCTGGGAGCGGAAAATAAAGAATAATAGAGACACAATGGAAAGGAAGGCAAGATAATTGTCTACATCCGGTGTATAAGGAATAAGCAGTAAAGGTTTTTTTTCTTACTCCAGGTTTTCACACAACTAGAGGCAGATGTTAATTGGTAATATGCGATTGGCTGGAAATAAAATGGGCGGAGTCCGACGACGAATCAAGTCTCGAGAACTGTCCCCTACCACGGTCGGATATCGGAAGCCACTCCCCGTTTTACTCTTTCTTCGCTCATATCTTGGTGGATCACCACGTTCCTCTCTTTGTAAAGCCTAGTTTCAGTATGTGAAAGTACTTTCTTCGTTCATGTCTTGGCTGGTCACCACGTTCTTTTTATATTGTACAGTTGAGTTTGAATATGTGAAATTAACATTCTTCGTTCATGTCTTGGTGGATCACCACGTATCTTTTCTATAAGTAAAGTTTAGTTTGAATATGTGAAATTAACAGTCTTCTTCGTTCATGTCTTGGCTGGTCACCACGTTCTTTTTATATTGTACAGTTGAGTTTAAATATGTGAATTAACTGTCTTCGCTCATGTCTTGGCTGGTCACCACGTTCTTTTTATATTGTACAGTTGAGTTTTAAATATGTGAATTGAGTTTTCTTCGTTCATGTCTTGGGTGATCACCACGTATCTTTTCTATAAGTAATATCAGTTTGAATATGTGAAATTAACTTTCTTCGTTCATGTCTTGGGTGATCACTACGTATCTTTTCTATAAGTAATATCAGTTTGAATATGTGAAATTAACTTTCTTCGTTCATGTCTTGGGTGATCACTACGTATCTTTTCTATAAGTAATATCAGTTTGAATATGTGAATTAGTCGTAGAGACACACTTTGATTTTGGACGGTGCAAAGTCAGTGGGGGTGTAACTTCTGGTGTGCCCTCGAAACTACGCAGATCTTCAGGGACTATGTGAATAGACGATTTCTACGGGAGGTCCAGAAAGGGTGATCACGCCGTCATTCGCCATGGATATCGTATCGAGGTACCTCGTAATTAAGTTATAATTCAGTCCTTCAGACACACGGCCAAATTACATATATTCAATTGTTGTTTTGTAAATATGTTCTCATTAAAATAAATATGTTAAAGTTATAGGTTTGATTCATTTCATTCCCCCCCCCCCCCCCCCCCCCACTCATGCTTCTTCTGGTTGACAACAGTAATTAATTATTGTTAATTACTGATGTCAACTAACCGTTAGGATCTTGTAACCGTTCTTCCCGTGGGAGTGCTTTCAGCTATTCAGGCATTGTTTAATTAAAGTCGCGATTTAAATAATTTTCAAATTTAATAATTTTTCGATCTCAATTTTATTTATTTTATTAATTACGTGATTTGCACTCACACACGAGAGGGAGAAAGGGTTATTAATTGGCGCCACCGAACAGGGACTTGATTTGTTTATTAATTATGCCAATTAGTATAATTAATGAACCCCACTAATCGGTCCCTTATTAATTAATTAATTTTTTAATTAAAAAAAAAAAAAAAAAAAAAAATTTTTTTTTTGCTTTTTAACGTAGATTCCAGCCTATTAGGCCACAATGTTATATTTTCACTTAAAGTCGGTATTTAGAATCAAAACTGAAGAAGGATGGGTGAGGGTAGGGACAATGAATGACATCATTTATTGAAATAATTTTATTTTTTTTTGTTTTTGATTTTTTTTTCTTATGTAGATTTAGTAGGCATTTATCTTACATATTATAACTATTGTTGTATTGTGATGCCATCTGACAGGTCACCATAGAAATTAGGTTAGCACCAGACCTCCCGTATAATTCATTTAATTGTTTTGATATATATTTCTTATCAGAATGGAAGGGAAAGGGAAGTCGGACTTAGAGCCGATACAGACACGGTCTAGGAAAACTATCCGTACGCCCCCGGAGTCCCCGGTAGAAAATCCTAAATTTGACCTAGAGGCGATGTTTAAGGCCATGCAGGAACAGATGGGAAACTTGGGAAAGGAATTAAAAGCGGACATGCAGGAACAGATTTCGGGACTAGGACAACAGGGAAAGGCCATGCAGGAACAGATAGGACAGCAGACTTCGGAGATAAAGGAACAAATTTCGGCAATGGCAAATAATATCGAATCCATTAATCGCGATATGGGCACTCTACGATCTGAGTCCGGAGAATTGAGAACTAGACAGGATAATTTAGAAGGGAAATATGACAAACATGTTTCTGAAGTTAGGGACATGGTAGATGTCTGTCATCATGAAATGACAGGTAGGATCATGTCAGAAACACAACGTTTAGATAAGGAGGTCGAGGAAATAAATTCGAACCAAAATCTTTTTCGTACCGATTATGAGAAGAGATTAGCCAATATCTCGAAGAGAATAGATACTGTTTCGGGTCAAAATCAGGTCTCAACCCCAAAACATAATGACCAAGTGACGTTCACCATCCCTGAAGAACATAAGGATTGGTATACAGGTCAGACCTTTGCTCGCGAACAACCTAGTAACGTCACTTTCCGAAATACGTATATAAAAAATTACGAACGTAACAAGGTAACGTTCCGTAACAATGTGGTGGATTTACCCAACCATTTCATATCAAATTTAGAAATTGCATATAGTCACATTGGAGAATTTTATAATCTGAACGAATTTATAAAGTCACATTTAAAGGGCGAGGGTCTGGATTGGTTCCTTGTAAAGTCAGGAAGTATCCGCTCTTTTGATGAATTCGTCAATGCGTTCAAAGATAGGTTCTGCGGGGAGAAATATGACGTTATAGTCCGTAGGGAACTTGATACCCAAGGCTATGCCGATCATATGGATAAAACACCCAGCGAACATTTTTCAAAATTAGTGTCACGACTCCAGGATAGTACATATAAAATTCCGGAAGGCTACGTATGTGAACTATTAAGCAAACATTATGGAGAGACGGTCGAAAATTCAGTTAGGATCCAGGGAATAATCTCTATTGAGAGACTACATGAGCAAATAATTAGGATAGGTACTAACATAATTAGACGTGATTGTAAATTAAAGGATAGTTCTTGGAAAGGCGGGGAAAGACAGTACCGACCAGATAGTCTTCCGAAAAACAATAACTTTCCCAAACAAGACCTACCTCGTTACAATTCTGGGAATGCACGGGGAACCTCTCACTACAATCAAGAGAGAGGGAATCAATTTAGCCGAGGCCCTTACCGCGAGTCAAATCCAAATTACGATCGCCCACGTAATTACTATGACTCAAATCAGAATTATAATCGACCACCTAATTATAGGGATAACCAGTCGAAACCTAACGTAAGAAACATGGAGGTAGTGACCGACAACAATGTCAATACAGACATGAAAGAAATAAAGCAATCCCTTGGAGAGTTGGCTAACAACCTGAAACCAATTGTTGACCACTTGATAAAAAACTAAGTAGCAGGAGTGGGATGAACAAACTTAAAACTATGGGGGGAGGTAAATTTAAATTCAAGGGGGACGTACGCAGTTTGCTTGGTACAGAAATGATGACGAGATTGACAGGGGACATTGACCTACATACTAACGTTGACAATAGATGTCCCACTCCTGTAAAGGTAAAGACAGACAGTAACAACGGACTGACATTGATGAAGCTTCAAGGGTACCAAGAAGGTAGCGGTTTAGGAAAATACGGCAATGGACGTTTGGAACCAGTTTTTATCAGCACGAGAAGACCACTTCAAGGATTAGGTTATGAGTACAAATTTTTTGATATCAGATCACCAGTTAACGTAGAATCAATAGCAAAGACATCCTTACCAATCACTGCTAAGGAGGAAGAGACCATCGACAAACAAACATACCCCGACAATACTATGACTGCCCCAGATCACGTAGATTCATCAAGTATAAAAGAGGACGAAATCACAGACAAACCGACAGGCAATGACGAAAACATAACTTCCCTAGACGACGTCAGAATATCATCTCTGATGCAGGAGTTTTCTGTCCTACTTAGAAACGAGGACGAAGTAACAGACATATCGACAGACAATGACCACATAATCCGCTACCCGACTAATGGCAACCCCACTTGTGAAGAACATCCGCAGGTGAACTTCATCAAAGACAATAGGATAACTGACATTTCGGGACTACAACAACAGACTTACAAATTTACAGAAAAACAGGCCGAAAGACAGAAACAAAACTTTGAGGTACGACACAAACAGACTACGTTAGAAATTGGCGATCAGGTGTTAGTACAATCTCTGCGGATACCCACCGGGAAGAGGGAAATATTACTATTACTATTCTGGGAAGGACCTTACCAGATTTTAGACAAGGAAAGTCCTCAAATTTTTATTTTAGGACATCTCGGCAGTAACGATGTGAGAGGGACATTCAATATTACCTCTTTAAAGCCGTATATTAGCGGATAAATTTACAAGCAGGCTAGAGAAGCGCTAGGGCTCTCTTTGAGATTAACGATCTTACTTCAGCCGAGTTAGGGGGGCGATTATTGCAGACGAGATCGCGGCCCTAGAGTCAGGGAAGAGATTTGTGACGTCTCTATGGGTGTCCATCCCCAGCTATCCCAGGAACAGTTAGACAAAGTCACACACACATAAAACAGACACTATTTTTATTATTTGGGAATTATTTATTATTTTACACTAACGGCCAACACCTCATTATATAACAACACACAAAGAATCACACATACACATTTATTGGGGACACGGGATTTATTATTTAGTTATTTTTTTTTTTGTAAATAGGATAAGGCAGACGGGGACATTCTGGCACTCCCCTGGGGCTTAACATCGAGCATACCCCCCTTAGTCGAGCTCAAAGATTCCAAAGTGAATCGCCAGGTTGTAGATATAATTTTAGATAATAAGTTAGGGTAGTTTTATTTTTTTTAAATTCTAGATAATAAGTTAGGATAATTTGTTTATATTTAGTGATAGGATATTTTTTTAGTGTTAGTAATTTTTTTTATATATTAGTACTGTTAGGATAATTAAGGTAGGATAGGTTTGTGGTTTCATTTTAATTTAATATAATTGTAGGACGGGGCAGACGAGATATGGACTGGCCATCCAGAGGGTTTTACCTGCTTATATAGGTTGATTGGGAGAGTGGATCCGACTAGGCTGACAGCGAGGC
This sequence comes from Aradus depressus, assembly GCA_963662175.1. NCBI lineage: Eukaryota > Metazoa > Arthropoda > Insecta > Hemiptera > Aradidae > Aradus > Aradus depressus. The sequence continues at coordinate 28,576,712 of OY759214.1, forward strand.
GATGGCACACACATTTGTAGGTAGTCACGTATGGTAAATGTACTTTCAATTGTATTTGTCTGTTCTGTTTTGTATTTTAAAATAATATTTGTATTAGTATCCGACCGTGTGTATCTATTGAAAATGCCACATTGACCCATATTTTATCTAGTGACCATGATGGGCTATGTTAACCCAATGAGAGCCTTGTAAATATATTTGTAACATATATTCAGGTATGGACCTTACTTATTATGATGCAGTGTCGACCACGGTAGGTCAAATGTCAATTTTGTTATTTTATTTAAGAAATCCTAGGGCAAGGTGCCGAAGCATACATGACTAAAGGGGGAGATATATTATAAACTGGAGGGGATACCCAGAATTGAATATTTAATTATCGTACACACGGAGAAGGGGCCACTCCATTGATGCTTGTAGAATCCATTTAAAGGGGCGGGAGTTTGTTTAATTATTTTTTATGCCATGAACTGACTGTTTGAACTGAAGAAAGGGTTTCGCTACTTGATTAATGCGGATGCCGGAATTTACATATGTTTATGAAACTGAGATGGGATTTGAGTGGGCTTATTTTTCTATTTTATATTTCGTCGTCGTTCCGGCAGAAGGTAAATACCTGTCGAAGGCCTAAGGAGGCATATGGTTAGGGTCTGGTCAACCCAAATTTTTGTTGAAGCGGATTAAGGATATGGGAATTCAGTTGAAGCATTGTCGAGGCGTGGGGCCTTTTTGGATGTTTTAACTAGTCAGTGAATGTATGCTAGAAATAGAATCATCGTTATTTGCCAATGGAGAGGGTTAACTCCAAGAAGTACAGCGTAAAGTAAAATCATGCTTTGGTCACGCATGCATAGGCAAGCCATGCCGATTCGAAAGGAAATTTAAAATCATGTTTTGGTCACGCATGATAATGAGGTCGATACCTGAGTATTTGGTTAAGTGTATATGCTCAGTGAACGAGCAAGTGTTAAGTGAAACTAATAAAATATGTGACTTCCAATGGTCATTTAGCCGACATATTTTATTTTAATGGGAAAGGGGGATATTGTAGCATGTCTACCCTATAGATAATGCTCAGAACTGGCGATGTCTACGAGAGGATCGCGATCGCTAGGAGCAAAGTATGGGTTGTGGGGTATCAAATTAAAGAGGATTGCATTTGGAAGAGAATGCTCGGAACCAATGATGCCTGCGAGAGAATCGCGATCGCTGGGAGCGGAAAATAAAGAATAATAGAGACACAATGGAAAGGAAGGCAAGATAATTGTCTACATCCGGTGTATAAGGAATAAGCAGTAAAGGTTTTTTTTCTTACTCCAGGTTTTCACACAACTAGAGGCAGATGTTAATTGGTAATATGCGATTGGCTGGAAATAAAATGGGCGGAGTCCGACGACGAATCAAGTCTCGAGAACTGTCCCCTACCACGGTCGGATATCGGAAGCCACTCCCCGTTTTACTCTTTCTTCGCTCATATCTTGGTGGATCACCACGTTCCTCTCTTTGTAAAGCCTAGTTTCAGTATGTGAAAGTACTTTCTTCGTTCATGTCTTGGCTGGTCACCACGTTCTTTTTATATTGTACAGTTGAGTTTGAATATGTGAAATTAACATTCTTCGTTCATGTCTTGGTGGATCACCACGTATCTTTTCTATAAGTAAAGTTTAGTTTGAATATGTGAAATTAACAGTCTTCTTCGTTCATGTCTTGGCTGGTCACCACGTTCTTTTTATATTGTACAGTTGAGTTTAAATATGTGAATTAACTGTCTTCGCTCATGTCTTGGCTGGTCACCACGTTCTTTTTATATTGTACAGTTGAGTTTTAAATATGTGAATTGAGTTTTCTTCGTTCATGTCTTGGGTGATCACCACGTATCTTTTCTATAAGTAATATCAGTTTGAATATGTGAAATTAACTTTCTTCGTTCATGTCTTGGGTGATCACTACGTATCTTTTCTATAAGTAATATCAGTTTGAATATGTGAAATTAACTTTCTTCGTTCATGTCTTGGGTGATCACTACGTATCTTTTCTATAAGTAATATCAGTTTGAATATGTGAATTAGTCGTAGAGACACACTTTGATTTTGGACGGTGCAAAGTCAGTGGGGGTGTAACTTCTGGTGTGCCCTCGAAACTACGCAGATCTTCAGGGACTATGTGAATAGACGATTTCTACGGGAGGTCCAGAAAGGGTGATCACGCCGTCATTCGCCATGGATATCGTATCGAGGTACCTCGTAATTAAGTTATAATTCAGTCCTTCAGACACACGGCCAAATTACATATATTCAATTGTTGTTTTGTAAATATGTTCTCATTAAAATAAATATGTTAAAGTTATAGGTTTGATTCATTTCATTCCCCCCCCCCCCCCCACTCATGCTTCTTCTGGTTGACAACAGTAATTAATTATTGTTAATTACTGATGTCAACTAACCGTTAGGATCTTGTAACCGTTCTTCCCGTGGGAGTGCTTTCAGCTATTCAGGCATTGTTTAATTAAAGTCGCGATTTAAATAATTTTCAAATTTAATAATTTTTCGATCTCAATTTTATTTATTTTATTAATTACGTGATTTGCACTCACACAGGGAGAAAAATGGTTATAATATATATATCTAAGTCTCAAAATTCATTCACTGGTTTATGAAATTTAAAACGAATAGTCGGCATTTCAGTCTTGAAAACAGATCTTTCAAAAGAAACATGATAAACAACACGAGCAGCTGCCTGTCTTTCTGAAATTGTCGTTCAGGTAATGTCTTAATATATTAGACACAATTTTCTCTACCCTAAATATTTCACAATAAAGAAAATGTGGAAAATATAAATGTGGTATGAGCTCTCACAGATTTTATTATTTTATGCTAGACAGCTTTTGAGGTTGTCCTCATCATCGGTTAATCCTATAATAAGCCATCATTTAGTAAATAAGTTAAAAAATTCTAGTTGCTAAAATAAGTACTATATAAAAATATTCGCTCGATTTAATGACAATTATAAATAAATAAACTCGAAAAATGAAATATATAGTATAATATAGGTATAAATGTATTTTATAATACGTAGAAATACGACATATTTCTGGAGCAGTCTCTGTTAAAATTAGAGTTGATGATGAGATTACACGAAAGACCGAATGGGAACCAAACATGTGTGGCGGGGGCAAGTAGACCCAACAACACGACACCCATGTATCGCGGTTCTAGTCTATCTGCGAGGAGGAAGGAGAGACAACTGGGACTGAAGAACACCGAACTCCCATTAGTGTTGGGCAAACTAAAGTTGGACAGATATCTCGGTCCCTGTACCCCAAGGGTCCAACATCTCGGGCAGACTGAAATGTACTAGTCTCGGTGGAGAGTGTGTTAACCCCTTCAAAAACACCAAAAAAACATTTTAAGGAGGAAAATGTTTTAGTATTTTTACTATAGTGTAAGGATGTATTGTAATCGTGCGAAAATACGAGAACAACGGATTTTCACGTTTCAAGGACCCCTAAATAAGTTATTACCATTTTCGCGATGATTTCTGTGTATGTGTATGTTATTGGAACGTTGTGAGAGTAAAGAGGTCGCATGTCATAACTTAGATCTGATTAAGTTTTGGCCAAAATGAGACAAAAAATGAAAACCACGATAGTTGGGGCCTATGTACATTTTACAAGACCGCTTACGTTTATGACCTAATCAAAAAACTTCTCAAGTTTTTACAACAGAAATACATATTTTATATTTTTCACAGGTCGAGAAACGTGTCGTCCAGAAATGTAATTTTGAAACACATATTTTTCCTTCATTTATGCCAGTAAGAAATGATTTTGAATGGGGATGTGGAGAGAGATCTGTAGGCGTGGTTGGTATAAGAAAGTCCAGTAATGGACACATCACATATATTTTATTTGTTTTTGCCATCGTTGTTTTGAATATTTTCTATAAAAGATGGTTAGCTCAGAGATAGCGTGCTCGCTTTTTTTTTTTTTTTTTTTCTGGGAGGTTAAAAAACTTGAGCACACCGGGTGGGATGTCAATCGATGGTCCCGAGCCTGCACGATGATGCTTGTAAAACAAAATCAAAAGGCAATTTTCCGATTTTGTGGAAAGGAAAATAAGGAAAGTGTAGACTATTTGAAACATATGAAACATTTTAATTAGCCTGAGTGGAGTCTCGAATCCTGTTTGCTCTGACGCCTGCTTGCCAGGCAGATAGCTGGTTGGACCATGTATAACTCTGAATTTTCCTAATGTTTTGTTAATTCATGTGATGCCCAAAAAAAGGAAAATATTTTTCTGTCTGATCGCAGTCATAACTCAAAAAATGAACTACACATTCGCTTCTTCGTCCTCTTGTTATTGAGGTCGCTAATATCCTTAAAATGACATTAAATTGACAATGTCCACTAATCTTACCGCTTAAACCACTGCTCGACTAGAAAGAACATAAGGTATTATTAAGAGGATGCTGATAGTTCAGAGGTACATTCTTGCCATTTGACCTCAAAAACATTGGTTCGAAACCCGACTGAGGTCCTTAGTTTATTTATTATTTTTTTTTTTGGAAGATAAAAAAACCTTGACGGAATAAGTTAAAACCAACTTGATAACGTGATGGTCCCGAGCCTGTACGATGTCAGGTACTCGTTAAAAAAAAACCCTACCCTAGATGTCGACCACAGCGACAAAAGAGCACGATTCACTGACAAAGTTTTTTTCATCTTTTTTGCGCTCAGGGAGTCAAATTCCGAGAAAAAAAAAACGTTGAATTTTTGACCAATTACGTAACTTCCCCCTCTACTTATACGCTTGTTAAACACAATCAAAAGACAATGTTCCGATTGTGTAAAAAGGAAAATGTAGGCTACTTGAAACATATGAAACATTTCAATTAAATACAGAATAGCCTGAGCATAAAGCATTCTTTTATACGCCAGGAATCGAATATAACACGGGTCAAAACACGCTTGTCATTTGACATTTTCATTCTATTCAGAGCCACGCAATGGGATGTTGATTCCATTGAATAGTGTAGAATGGGACTGGAACCTTATTGTCAAGAGGATTACAGTAGAAAAGGAATCTCCTTCAGAATCACTGTTATACTATCTGGAATATTTATTCATCTCAAGAAGCTCTTACTTATTTTTTATTTCAAGAAAGCTGTTTTTGTGGCGAAGCTCTCTTACCCCTAGTTTTGCTCACACTTTCAAAACCTCAGTGATGATATTTAATACATGTATACAGTATATACCGAATAAATATTCTAGAGTTATATATATACAGAGTGTTCCCTTTATCTTGACCCAGGTAAATAACTCAAAAATTAATGATTTTCTCAAAAAAAGCTTGAGACAAAAAATGTAGAGTAGAATTGACCGCATTATTTGCTGTAATTTTATTTATTAGAAAGTTTTATTTTATTTTATTCATTTACTTTTAAAATTGTTGTGTTTTATGAGGAACGTTAATGATTAAAGCTTTTCATATCATTTTATTTTATGTTACTTTCATTGATTCATTTATATTTATTAATTTTAGCGCATATAGCCAACAATTGTATCTACTTATTGTAGCCATACAACTTTTTTTTCATAAACTGCCTGATGATGAGAGCAACTTCGAAAGCCGGCTAGCATGTCATAATAATATCTGAGAGGTCAGACTACATTTATATTCTGCAACCTGTAAACCTGTAAAACTAATCGATGACGATTCGTTTGTCTAAGAGAAATATTGTTTTTTATTGGCTCACAAAATATATATTTACACAATATATCGACTAGAATAATGTAAAATATTACATAAAGTCCTGTGAACAATATTCCATTTTCATTTAATATTCCAGACGACCTTAATCGATACTGACTCCATTTCAATATTTATGCTTCCTTGACCATCTGATTCTCTCTTCTGAACAGCCCCCAACTAGAAACAACAGACCGATTTATCGAGAGAGTGGCTCCTAAAAATATTAGAGAAGCCAGCAGATTGCATGGGTATAAGAAAATAGTACTGGATCCGCAAGAACGCCAAGAAATAATTCCACTATTGTTGAACATCCTACTGAGTGGAAAAAGTGTTCTGTACTCAAAATTGCGGCTTCAAAACACGGCTGAAGGCTTAAGTTTTTTTTTTATGTCTTAAATAAAAATACTTGAGCACACCTTTCTTTCAAATGGTCGGGTGAATTTTGTTACTGGCTACCATTTTCAGTGTTAAATATATTCTCAATAATCCAACGAAATCGATCTAATAAGAACACTTTCGAAATCTAACCCCACTGTAACGTCATTCCATACACATTTAAATAACGAAAGCCTCATTTTTTCCAGTGGAAAAAGTTGAGGGCCTATATTTGACCAGTCAAGAACTTTAGAAGTCCCCACTACGTTTAATGTTGTAATACACTGTCGTAAAAAAAAAGTGTATATAAGTAAATAAAACAAACTTTTTTTTAAGATCTAGTTATGAACTTGAGGAGAGTGCACTCCGCAAACTGACTTAGTTCATAACTAGACCTGACGATGATACAATGCCGAAACCGGAAGTTTTGTAAATATCTTTGGTGGAATAGACAATATTTCAAAAATAAGTTTGTTTTATTCATTTTTTACAAGTTCCACAATATGTCCGCCTTCCTCAACTTAGAAGTTGTATATAAGTCGCAATAAAGCATTATTATATAAAAAGTCACCAGTAACAATAAATAATAAAGACATTTAAAGGCTCCTTAAAGCAATTTCAGGTCAAACAAGCTATCTTGTATATGTAAAGTTAGGAAATTTAAATTTCACTTTTGAACTATTTGCTGACAATGGAGTAAGCCGAAAACGGTACACATTATATATATATATATATATTTGTGTAATTAAACAAAAGTTAAACAAGTCCTATGTTTTATTTATTTAACTAGCTTTCCACTATATTGACACAGATTGCAGAAGTGTATACATACATCTACAACTTTTATTTGAAGTGATTTGTGATGGTGATAAATAGCGAGATAGCACATGTGATATCATCTCAAAAGTCACATTCATTGCTTCAATAGTTTCTGAGTTGGAGCGCTAACAAATGGCAACGAATTTTGAAATATGTATTTCTATTTTTGATAGTTTTTTTATTAAAAAGGATTCAATATTTGTTATAATATGACTTTCACAACATTTTTTTTTAAACATTTTAAACTGGCATTCCCAAGTATTTCGAGAAAATGATTGAAGAGAGCAATCTGTAAAAATGTGGTTAATATAAAAAAGTCACATAATTTTTTTTGGTTCTGAAAGACACGGAAACATCGGATCTGTCAACAACCTGAAACCTCTAACCTCTCTTTACTGCAAGTCTATATTAATTATTCAAATGAAAATATTCACCTCAAGAGGGCCTCGAAAAGATGGGAAGGTACCTTCATTCAGTATGCAAATTAAGAAGGGATGTTCATAAACTGAGTCTGGTCTACAAGAAGGGCCACTGGACTGTCGTAAAATAAAACATGCGGCACCATTACCAGCGTATGAATACCTAACTCTGTGAGTTAGAGCAGCTCCTGAGCTGCGTCCTGACATATTTTAAGACTTAAAGCCCGGACCAAGGAACGTTTATAGAGTGACTTACATTGTCAACTGTCTAGATTTATAATAGAAACCTGAAAAAAGTTGTCGGTGAATAACCCAATGTACTTCCCCATCAAAAAATATGCTTTCTCCTCTCCCTTCAAAATCGATCAACCATTTGGGCTAAAAATCGGTTTGGTGGACATCCTAGTGGGAATCCTAAATTTTGCCTACCCAAGGTAGAGGTCTTTAACCAGTACCTCACATCGCACAGGGTCGGGAACATCACTTAACGTCCGCTCGTCACCTCTCAGATAAAAACCTAAGGACCTCTCCCAAATTTCTAAACTGCGATCTTGAGCTCACTGGGCTAGCAAGCTATTTTTGAGCTACCGGCGCCCTCAATAATTATATATATATATATTTAAAATTAAAAAAACAACTAGTATCTATTGTATTTATTATTATTACGAAATTTATATTCATTCATCTTCTATCACACCCATAGACCCAACCATTAAACGTTTATGCCAACGTTTCTACACCAACATTTACTTACATACCAATTCGGAAGTTCGTAAATTCTAAATCCCACTTTACGTCACAATCTCCCAAGGATATTAAAGAAAGTTTGGCATAGAGATCTCCTGTTATGAAGTGAGGGTTGTTTTTCCTCTCTCAAGCCTTTCATGTCATATTTATTTCTATTATTTTATTTTATTTTTATTTATTGTATAATATATGTCATCCCAGCCGCTGGTTGTGCATGTTTTGTAAAGTTGTGACTTCAGATGAATAAATACAAAAACAAATTATCTTCTATTATTATTTTTATTTTTTTCTAAATAATTCTTATTATCTTGTTTGTGTTTGTATTCTATGAATTAATATATGTTAAAGTACATGGTTTTTAAGCTATTTGACACCATCTTATAGTATAACAAAAATATATATTACGATTATTTATATTATTTCAGCTAGGAAGCGGATATACCAGAACCACCATTATTTAGGATATATGAACGTCACTTAATCACGTTGTGAGTAGGTCCTGGATTTTGTCCAGTTAGCAGCAGTCTTTGGTTATTTCATCAACATTTTTTCATAACCCCCATTCTTCGCCGGCGGTCAGGATGGTCCCTGTCCTCATAAATCACATTGTCTTCCACCAACCTGCACCATCAAACAGATCGGGTAAAAAATTATCAGGATCTATAAATATTTTCATTGGACACCAACGAAACATTAAATTAACTAGAAGATCCATCAATGAGAAGAATTACTTCTATTGTTACGAATAGGATACGTGCGAAAAATACGTTTTAATTTATGAGCTTCATGTAGTAAAGACATTATTTTATTTTTTTCATAGCAACAATTTCAAACATTACTTCGAAATATTTCCTAAAAAAATTCAATGCGATTGTATGCGTGCTTGTCTTCTGAGCTCAAGATCGTGGGTTCGGAACCAGACCAAGCCCTTAGTTTATTTTATCTGGAAGGTAAAATAAACTTAAGCAAGCCGTCCTTCGGACGGGACGTTAAGCGATGGTCCCGAGCCTGTACGATGTCTAAATTTAGGGTAGGCAAAATTTAGGACTCCCACAGTAGAGTCGGGCTCATGTCCACCAGAGTGACGAAAGAGCGCTCTGGTAGTAGGCGATATGACGTCGTAGGTAAAGCCTGGGCATGAGTCATAAAACCTAACCTAACCTAAAGAAAATAACTAATTTAGTTCGTGGGTTCTGGGTACTCATATAGAATATCGTGTCGATACATTCATTCTATCGGGAGTTACCGTGTTCACAGACAGATAGCGAATGTTTTTTTATATTTTTGGAATCAGAGGGTCGAAAAGCATGAAATTCCTTTGAAAACTCCGCTTCGAATTGTTGACCGATTACATAACTTCCCTTATATTTTGAATAGATGTGGAAGGAAAAAATACATGGTTCAGGTAGAATACCATTTTGATAAAGTTAAATACATCGATGAATCAGTATTTGGGTGTTACTGAATATTGATGACTGAATTTCCGGTGTTGCTCCCTACAAAAACCTATTTTAGAATCTCTCTATGTATTATACAACTGTAGGGCATATCAATTTTTTAACGATTTCGCCCTCTCGTATTTCCTGTGTCGAACAGTAATCCTAATTGAACGATCAATGATCTATAAATATTAAATTCAAAGTCGGTTTCTCTGTCTCTATCTCTGTTTCTATAAGCGAATATACTACTTAAGTTATCGAGACGTTTTTTCACAGGGTCAGAACTTTGTTTCGGGAAAGCTTCATCATTATTGTGCTGAGTTTAGTTTCATCATTACTGAAGCTCTTTCTTAGGCAACTCCTGTATTTCGTTGTACTCGTACTCCTCCTAAACCCCTTTACCGATCACATTGAAATTTGCCACGATGGTAGTGGACACGGCGACGATGGTTTACTACTAAAAAAAATCTGAAATCTGAGGAATGATCACCGAAAAACGAAATCCCCATTGAAATCAATTGAGAGACAAAATTCTCCCGCAAAATAGAATTTTTCGATTTCAAATGTAAAAATCCGGGCGAAGCCCTTTTCGGTTTACCATCGAACACCACTTTTTTTTGAGCCGCTTTTTCAGTGTTCTAACGTACGAACTTCGACTTTTTTTCGATAAAAATATTCTTCAACATACAAAGAACACATAGTAAAAATAATTTTGTGTAAAAACAGCTGTTGTTGTCTACAAAAAGGCTAGAAAAAATCCATTGAATTCAATTGAAATCTATTTAAAGTATTAATATATTCATAAAAAACATACAAGGTGAGAAGTTACTGATAATTATTAAAACATTAACTGAGTTTTTTATACAGAAAAGTTTCGGTAAAAGTGCGCAAACTTGAAAACTCTACAGTTCCATCCAGGGATCACGAACCGGTTCATATGCCCCATTTCAAATGCACTACCTGTATGTTAACCGACCACATTAACAGTATGATTCAATAAATTTAGACTGACAGCTCAGTTTTTGCAAACAGCAGAATGCATTGCACACCTAGTTTTAGAGGGGTTGACGCGCTAGTTTGTAAAAAGAAGAGGGAATAAATGTGTTATAGCGCTTTTCATTTTAGTACAATATTTTTCTAGAGTGTTTCTCCTAAAAAAACAACAAAAAAAAGAGGGCTTTTCGAGATAAAAGTTCTTGAAAAAAAATATTCAGAGAGAGAAGAAAGACGGACATTAAGGTTCAAACATCCGAACACGATCAAGGAGGCAGCCGTAAACCAGGAAAGTGGATTGGTTTCTTATAGTGCTGTCTCTGGAGTACATGTGGACTGAATTCAACGCAAACAGCTCTTAGTTTAGTATACGGTGGATGAGTACGGTAAAAAAGTAGCGAGTAGGCGGTGAATGTGCACATTTCCCGGAGAATGTGGACATTTCCAGAAAAGGTCAGGGAATGTAGATAAAACCTTTAATTAACAAATTATCTGCTTCACTAAAAAGTGATAAAACACCCAGAATTAATCAATTATATTTATCTCCATACAAACCCAATTGACCGTTTGACTTACAATATGGGATTCTGAAGCTTCATACTAAATGTTTTGATATGTTCATTACCATCAGCAATTATTAAGGGTTTTGTGTTGAGCCCTCTTCGGATCTCCCCCTTAACATTGACAGATTCCACTGGAAATTGATAGGTGTTTGTCTTATGGAGTTTTGGATTTACATATGAAATATCACGTCAATACATTTTTTTACAACGGAAGTTATTAAAGGTTTTGTAAGCCACCCCCAACTTCTACCCTTGCCTTCGGCCGATACGGCTGAAAATATAGGTGTCGTCTTTATGGGGTAGGAACAATTACATATTGCTTTCCGCCCTCTTCACTCTCAGTTCTGTGCACACAATTTAAGAGAACTAGAGTAGAGAAGCTCACTTCGTCATGTCAGCGACCGAAAAGACAGACGAAGTAGAATATGAAGTGTTTACGGCTTTAGACTCGTTGGAACATCTCATTGAAAATCACAACCCGGTTAAAAAAAAAGTGACAGATTATTTCCATGTAAAACATAATTAATATGTACATAGTATGAGAACATTCTTTTGAACAAAAATTATGTTTAAAAAAAAAAAAATTGTATTTGTTATTTTTATCTTCTTTTTAACTACTTTAACAACGAGGTCAAATCGCCTACTACCAGAGCGCTCTTTCGTCACCGACTCTACTGTGGGAGTCCTAAATTTTGCCTACACTAAATTTTTATTCACCTAGAGTAGGGGTGCTTAACGAGTACCTGACATCGTACAGACACGGGACCATCGCTTAACGTCCCATCCGAAGGACGGCGTGCTTAAATTTATTTTATCTCCATGATAAAATAAACTAAGGGTCTCGGTTGGGCTTCGAACTCACGATCTTGAGTTCAGAAGGCAAGCGCGCATACCACTGAGCTACCGGCGCCCTCAAAAAAAAAATAGTGTTTTTTTTAATTGAATTTTGAAAAAACACGATAATTCTAAAGAAATATTTAGGATCTTGGTGTCAAATTTCGATAAATCAAAGTAACATCGATCCCTCTTCAATTTCGAGTTTTCCAGTTTTGACTATATATTGTATAGGTCAAAAACCAAACGTTACTAGACAATAACGATTGTTTTCCTATACCAATTGACTCCAAGATTGAAAACTTAGCCCATTTTATCCCCAACAATATGTTCTGCCCGGTGTGAAATGGGCACATGAATTGAACATTAAACTGTCGACATAATGTCCCATTTCCTGGGGGAAGTGCAGTCCTCTTTATGACCCAGCTGAGTCGACTGTTCAACAGTTATATGAATAGAGTGAATAGTGGTGAATATTATAAAACTTCAATGGTGAAGTTGTAGCTATAAATAGGGGAAGTTATGTAATGGGGTCTACAACTCCATGCGGAGTTTACAAGTAATTTTATATGTACATTCAGAACATTCTAACGACGACACCTATTTTGCTTTTCAGTCAAATCGACCAAAGGGGGATTAGGGGAGAAGCTCAACACAAAAACTCCAATAACTGCCGTTGTAATGAATGTATCAACATGAAATATCATATTTTATGTCAAAACACAATGAGGACATAACCTGTCAAATTTCAGCGATATCGGAGGGGAAGAAGAAGGTTCAGGGGAGGGGGCTCAATTCAAAACAGTAATAACTGCCAATGTAATGAATTTAACGACACAAAATTCAATATGAGGATTTAAGAGGCAGTAAACTTTAGCAAAAACAGTCAACTGCTTTTGAAGGGGATTGATTAATTTATCCTGGGGAAGGACATTGATGGTGATTCACAGACGATTTTTTTTACTTAAAGATATTATTTTTATTGTATATATTATTTATTATTACTTTTTAATACCCTTAGTATAAGAAAGTATTATAAGCGTGTCAAAAGCAGAGATAAAGTTTTCCACAGAATTATCACGTTTCAAGGTCCACGTGAACATACGTATTTTGATAATTTCCGGCTCTCACTCAGAAATTATTGTAGCATTGAACTTGAATTTATTGTTATATTGTTAACTTATATTTGGTTACGTTTTGGCCATATTCAGAGGAAAATTGAAGCTTATATTGTTGACCTAACCAAACAATATCGAGAAAAATAACGACTCCCATTTTTTGAGTTAGTCCTAGTGAAAAGGTTCATTATTATATTTCCAAACATCATTTGAGATAGAAACAATAACTCCAAAGTTACATCGCTCCAAAAAGTGTACAATTTATTGTAAAATATTTATAAGCAAAATAAACATTGCTTTGAATATTTTCAACACTTTTTAATATTAATCGTTTATTCTAAATCTAATCCGAATGAACTGTCTTAACAGAGCCATTTTTGTTTGAATGCTGACCACAAATGAACTCTGAAGGCACCGGTAGCACCATAGACAATTCAAAGCCAGACCGTTTGAGCCAAAATTCAATATTATATTTACATAGTGGCTTCTGAGTCCCCATACTTTTTGTGCCGAAATAATCATTACAACTGTATTATTAGGATATTTGAGTCGAGTCCCCCTTCTCTGATCCCCCATCATTCCCTTCGACTTATTTCGCAGAAAATTAATAGGCGTCATTCTTATGGGGTTTCGAATTTAAATATAAAATAACGTGTCGATACCTTCGTAACATTGGCAGTTATTGGAATTTTTTTATTGAGCCTCTCTGTGGTTCTCCTACGACTGATTCCGCTGGAAATTGTTAAGTTTGCCCTTGAACGTCATTGAATCTACATAAGAAATTGTGTCAATACATGCATTACAATGACATTTTAATAACAAGTTTTGTCAACAAGTTAGCCACCCCCTAATCCCATTTTACCCATTAGAGGATTCTGGGAACACATATAAAATTTTGTTTTGAGATTTTTATTCTAAACGTTATTGCTCTGTATTGTGTCGGGTGCACCTTCCTGGATCTGGCTGGTGCTTAAGTAAGGTTATGGCGGCCCGGGGGCGACCGTCACACCGCTTGTTTTCTGCTCCCGCCAGGAGCCGACAAACCGGCTGAACACTGGGTAGCCGGTCTCCGTCATCAGCTGCCGCAGATCCAGTTCCAGGTATGATTCGGTCCCGCGAATTAACTCCACACTGGCCTGGTAATTCTAGCAGGAGTTATCGTGTTCACAGACACACATATATTTTTCAGTTTTTGGATCGAAAAACCTAAAATTTCGTTGAAAACTTCGCATCAAATTTCTGACTGATCACATAACTTCTCCAATACTTCGTATATTTGGAACAATTCAACTTAGTATATCTAATAGAAGAGATGCTCCAAACAGAGGGTAAAGCAATTGATGTGTCTAATCAAACTGACAACTTAACAATTACCTCTCCAAGGTCCCTCTTCTAAGCAGCAAAAGTCAAGCATATAAGTTAATTTAATATAATATTCCCCACTTCTGATGGAACTTAAAGCAAAACGTTCAACGAAGCCCATAATGGCCACGGTACGATCTCTACTCCCCTAAAGCTGCTATCAACAACAGACCATTCATATGTCTCTTCTAGTTTTATTGCACATGACCTGATCTAATTTAGAGGTAATATGTTTTTACAACCCTGGTTTAACTGTTCATTGATCTGCTAATTGTATCTTCAAATTGGATTTAATCTTCAGTCGCAATGATACAGTATTTTATCTACAAATGAAAATTTACTGTCAGTAATATACTGTAATGATCAGAAGGTGTCCTAGGAATATTTATATAACAATCCCGTTTTTCAATATCGTTTTACACTGGCTATCAGAGAGCCTTTCTTATACACAGTAACGCCGGTATGAAATTATTTTGAGATGGGGGAAGGAGAGAGAGAGTGGATCTATTAACAGACTCTTTCTCCTGAAGACGGCCCTGGCCACTGTAAGTATTTGTATACTTGATACTAGAATATGTTAAGTGAATGTCTGGTATTCGTCCCCTCGAAGTCCCCTCCCTAAATACTAAACCTGGGTAGACAAAAATATGGACTCCCACTGTAGATTCGGGATCATGTCCACCAGAGCGACAAATGACCTCGGCCTGAGTCACAATAACGAACTTTAATTGTGCTTTAAAAAAAATAAGTCGGAAATCTGATCTAAAAAGAATCCTAAACTAACAAGGGGACTTAAAGTTAAAAGTTAAAGAACTTTTTCTTAGAAGCACCAATTGTAAAGAAAAGTTCTTTCACTATCTGGCTATTGAAAGATGAAAGTTACACACATAGTTCGGTATAATCTTCAAACAGTTACCTAACCCACAGAAAGATATATAAGTCCCCTAAATCAAAAAAAAAGTTTGAAGAGGAAGAATGTGAAGAGTCGGAAAAGTATTTCTCGATAGACTTTGGCCATCTTCAAGGAATATACGGTGAGGTACGTGGATTGTTCTTAGGAAGCCGCAGGAGGCCATTTTCCAACTTTGTATGAAGAAAGTTTACAAGAGGGAGCTGAAAGGGGGCTCAAGTTGGCTAGAGGGTTCAGGCATACTTGAAAATAGCATCCATGGTCGATCTTCAATGGTTACGCAATGGATTATATCGGTACTTGATTTTATTCAAGTAGCGTAGTGTCTCTAACGAGTACCTGACATCGTACAGACTCGAGACTATCGCTTAACATTCCATCCGAAAGACGGCGTGCTCATGGTTTTTTCACCTCCCAGATGAAAAACCTCTGCGAGGTTTCGAACTCGCGATCCAAGCAAGCACGGATACCACTAAGCTACCGGCACCCTCTCCTAACATCTCTCAATGAAATATTTACTTCTTTAAACACCAGATTAGCGAGGGCGCCGGTCGCTCAGACGTAGCGTGCTTGCTTACTGATCGCAGGTTCAAAACCCGACCAAGGCCCTTAGATTTTTTTTTTTTAATCTCACATACGCCGTTCTTCGTACGGGTCGCTAAGTGATGGTCCTGAGCCTGTACAATACGATAGACCCGTACCCTAGAAGAATATACCTAAGTAGGCTATATTTAAGGCTCCCATAGTAGAGTCGGGCTCATGTCCAACAGAGCGACGAAAAAGCGCTCTGGTAGTAGGTGATACGACCCCATAGTTAAAAACCGGGCCTGAGACACAGTAATTGTTTTCTTAAAAGACATTCCGCAACGATGCGTTAATAATATCGTTCTTAGAAGTTGCAATTCGCAAATCATTCTCGATATGGCATTTTAGATTGAGGTGTTACCTGATGTTTTTGAAAATTCCCTAGGGTAATTGCACTTTGCGCTTTTGTTCGATAATTGCGTACGTATAATGGCTCCAACAAACACATCAGTATGTACGTGGTCAGGTACTCGTTAAAGACACTACGCTACGTGAATAAATTCGAATACCGATATAAAATCGAAGACCGAAAAACAACGATACACCCATTGCGACCATCCATTGCGTACCCATTGAAGATCGAGGGTCGACCATGGATGCTCATCCCATCCCGAATCATCGTCTCATATTGATTTTCAGAAACAAATCTAATCAAATACTGGTGGATAAATAATTCTAAAGTAAATAAATTGAAAAAGAGTGACACCATCAATTCTATTTTTATTTTGAAAAAGAAAAAATGTAATTTAAAGTTTAAATAATGGATTTGGCCTAGTTCTGTCACAAGATATCCAATGTGCGTCTCATTCCCCATTCTTTATTCAGACTGGAATATTGGCATAAAAACTGGCAACCGACCCGAATCCTCACAGGACACGGTCCGTCCAATACCTGCATAATATAGGAGTCAAAAACAGTCCCACAAGGAGGAAAAGACGAGACCGCAGCTTACTTCCTGCTAAGATCTCGGGATATGCTTCGATGAAACTTCAAGTTTTCGATATGATCATAGAGGAGAATTTTCGAAGATTGGTCCACGGCAATATTTTTATATTAGCTAAGGAAATTGATCCTTTAATTAATAAAAACATGTAAAACTAATAAATAATATTTATGTTAGAGGAAACCCTCTATTCGGAAATGGAATTTTTTTTCCCATTGTTCAAAAAGGAAAAACTAACCATATAGAATAGAATAAAATAATTTTATTTGTCGGCGTCCAATGTTATAGATTTTTGACGCCTTACACTTGATTAAACTAATTCGATGAGGTGACTTGTCTTCATTGAGCTTAGGACAGCTTCGATAGACGAGATGTCGTCTCCGAGCATCTCATGTAGGTCTCTAGTTCGCAAACCCATGGTCTTTAGTATATCCTCATATCCAGGGCACCCCTCCACTAACCATATATAAAAGTCGTGTTACGTACATAAAACCTTTAATTTTTGCTCTCATTTTCATTTTATTTTCTTGACAGAAGTCTTCCATTCTGCCAATCGTTCTTAGAAGTTGGAATTCGCATATCATTCTCGAGATGACATTTTAGATCGAGGTATTACCTGATGTTTTTAAAACTTCTCTAAGGAACTCGAGGTTCAAAAGTGCGGTGTAAATTACTAGGTACTATAATTTCTATCGTAATAACTTTTATTTAATATTTTTATTATTATCATTTTTTTTAGTTATATACTATTTACTTTACTGATATTTGTTGTTATTAATGTATATATATTTTTTTATTTTGCATACTTCACTCTATTTGATATTTGGCTTCCAATTCTTATATTTCCATTTTCATTACTTTGTTTAAAAATATTAGAACCACTAATATCCATATTTTTGGATATTACAGCTTAGTTCCATCATAAGCTGTCGAATGTGCGTCTCACTCACCATCCTTTATCTAGACTGGAATGTATAAAAGACTGACTATCAGCTTCACACCAAAATAATTCTTTGTATATATATAGATAATAATATTATCTATATATATACAAAGAGGGAGGATCATTTTTGGTAAGGACCATATTATGGTCCTTACCAAAAATGATCCTTATTACATTTCAATCGCCCCTATGATCAGGGTACTAACGCTCTAAAGAATGAATGATAAAATTCTATAGGTATAATTTCAACGTTTAAATTTTTTAAATATGTTTTTATCATTGGTAGAATTTTTATTAAAAACCAAAAAAGAATAGAGAAAAAATTTAGTATATAAGATGGTTACCTAACAGGACTCCATCTCCCTCGCAAATACATTTCATACTAGCATTACTGGGCATAAAGAATCACACTCAGAATTACAGTGTACAATGAAACAAAGAAAACAACTGATGCCACCCAGTATGAATTTGAGAGAGTGAAGGAAGAGGATGAGAGTGTGTAAACACGTGGTTGGTATAAGAACATACTGTTATTTTTATGTTATGGAATCCGTGCAATGTTAGATTTTTTTTTTTCATGAAAAGCCGTCCAATCAACACCTTACTAAACTGACGAAAAAAATTGGAGGTATTATGTGATGTATGATAAAAAAAAAAATGTGGGTGTATGAAAAATATTTATAAATATAACAGAGTGGGAGTAATACCGACCCTCCTGATATTTTTTCTCTCCCTCACGTGGTCAAATATATAACATTCCATTCTTGGAATTTAATAAATTGCTATTGACCGACTTTCTTTCAAAAATAAAAAGATTCGCTCAATAACTCACAAGTTCCAAGATTTTATTTTTATTTTTATTTTGTGGGTGTTTTTTTCACAACTTAAAAAGGTTTCTTCTTTCTTTCGAACTCAGAAATAATTTATAATTTCTCTCATTTGACATTTTCATTATTATATATATATATATATATATATATAATATATTGGGGTGGTCCTTAAACATACATTTTTTTTGTAAGGCTGAATTTCGGTTTTTTGAGATAAAAAAACAAGGAAAACATGTTTTTCAAATTTTTTTGAAGTCATTTATTGTGCCTCTAGATAAATGAATTTTCAAAAAAACTATATTTTCCATATATTTTATATATACATATATAAATAATATATGGAAAATATTGATTTTTGAAAATTCATTTATCTAAAGGCACAATAAATGACTTCAAAAAAATTTGAAAAACATGTTTTTCTTGTTTTTTTATCTCAAAAAACCGAAATTCAGCCTTACAAAAAAAAATGTATGTTTAAGAACCACCCTAATATATATATATGTGTATGTGTGTGTGCATAGAGGGCACCGGTAACTCAGTGGTAAGCGTCCTTGTCTTCTGAACTCAAAATCGTGGGTTCGAAACCCGACCGAGGCACTTATTTTATTTTATCTGGGAATTAAAACGAACTTAAGCAAGCCGTCCTTCCAACCAAAAGTCAGGTACTCGTTGAAGACCCCTGCCCTAGGTGAATAAAAATTTAGGGTAGGCAACATTTAGGACTCCCACAGTAGAGTCGGGCTCATGTCCACCAGAGTGACGAAAGAGCGCTCTGGTAGTAGGCGATATGACCTTGTAGTTAAAGCCCGAGCATGAGTCATAAAACCTAACTTATATACATATATGCACATGTGCTATATATACTATTTCAAAAAAAAAAAAATTCTGTTAAGATTTTAATTTGAGACAAAATTTTTTTTTAAAGTTTTCTATATTTTTATGACTTAATTGTTCACAGGAAAACCCCGTGGGGGCTGAAAAAGGGGACAGTTTGGGTTGTAAACTAGTTGAACTTCCATTTAGTATTTGTTAAGTCGTGGTTGAAGATGGTAGCAATACCGAAAGTACTCCCATATATTTTATATATCTTGTGAAATAGACAATATTTTTTTTTTAAACATTAGTTTTTCTTTATATTTATACTTCTTAGAGCTGTGGAGTATTGTTACCGTGTAATATATTATTATATAATTATGATTAAGTATAATAACATTATTGGAACGTTGGCTACTACACTCTGTAAGTGCTGATTGACCACTTGAGGTACATTCACTAGCTCTCCCTCTGGCTACTAGAAATTAGCATACTGCAACATTAGCAATTTAACAGCTCTGACCTCAGATCCTCCAAATGCTAATAGATGCCAGGAACCCTTGACTCTGTAGGGCTTAACTACCACTCAACTCTCTTGAACATTGGTCGAATGAGGTTGAATCCAGTCGAAAGTAAGGATTACATGTTCGATTTAGCTAAGTTGTGTTAAAACCAAGCCTTAAAGGAGAAAAAAAATTGGTGAATCAGCGTCAATGTACTTCCTCAGCGCAAATGTACTAAGTTTTCGCTCTCCCTCTGAACACAATCATAAATCAGTAGACGTCATTCTAAATCGTCTTATTAAATTTCGTGTTGATCCATTCATTACGTCGACCAATTTTAAAGTTTTTGAGTTGGGACGATACCTATTGATTTTCAGCCGAATTGGCCAAAGAAAAAGAGGGGATTACCTCAAAAAAAATCCAAATAACTGTCACGAGTATACCGGCACAAAATTTCATATATAAATTCAAAACCACACAAGGATGACACCTAAATTTTCAGTGAAATCGGCCGAATGGAAGAGAGATCAGAGGAGGGCTCAACACAAAAACCCTAATAACTGCTGATATAATGAATATATCGACACTTACATCCCCAGCTTAACGCCCCAGCAGCTGCGAAGTCAGCAGTATATCTTAGCTTATATATACGCTCCTTTCCCCCACCATTCAGTCTGTAATTAGCCATCCTCCATGTAACATCTCTTGTATCATCTAAATAAGTTTTAACTGTAAAATTAAGTTTTTAAAAGAGTTCTTTTGTGAAGTGCGAGATTTAATTGTCAACAGCGCTGGTCCCTGTTCGGGCGCCAATTAAATCTCGCACTTCACAAAAAAACTCTTTTAAAAACTTTATTTTACAGTTAAAACTTATTTAGATGATACAAGAGAAGTTACATGGAGGATGGCTAATTACAGACTGAATGGTGGGGGGAAAAGAGCGTATATATAAGCTAAGATATACTGCTGACTTTGCAGCTGCTGGGGCGATAAACTGGGGATGTAAGTGACACAACATTTAGTACGTGGCTTCAGAAGTCCATATGTAAGTTAACTATTGATTTTTAGCTCAAACGATGAATCGGTTTTAAATAGAGAGCGAAAAAATAGTTAATTAATTCGTGCTGGGGAAGTACATAGCCGGAGACCGATAACATAACTTCCCCTATACTTCGAAAAGCTAGGGTAGGTGAAGCATCTATATTTTTCCAACTTGGAAATTAATTTCTAATTCCATCCTAAGAGTATTGTTCATCCAAACACAATCATACAAACGAGAGAGTCTTGTTGTGAAATAATCTAAGAGTAAATGTTAGTTTTGTCTGATATTAAGCAAATAGTCATCATGAAGATAATGTTTTGTATGGAAGTACCATTCCAATTCGACTATAAAAGAGAGAAAAATGTTTTTTCTGTCCACGCTGATGTTAGTTGTCTTTATTAAGCCGCATGAATGTCTAACTTTATGAATGACAATTTATTTAATTTTAACATTAATCATTACCTTTTTTCCTAATAACAAAAATAATTTATTTCTATAATTACAATTGGCCACAAATAACCCTAGGTAAATTTGATGACTGACTACAATAATAATAAATTTATTTCCGTTAGACCAATACATGGTAATAGGATACGTCAAAAGAATTTATACATTAAGATAGCTTATAAATTAGATTTATAACTACTTGAGTCTAACACACCTATGAATAGTAGTAATAACAAAACTATTAAAAAAAAGTAAAATGAAAATAATAAAAACTGAACAAATAAATAGTTAAAAATATATGAGTATATAAAAAATTAATACAAGATACGTCTAGAATAAGTAGACACATTTTTCAATGTAATAAAAATTAAGATAACTATTTTTCAAAAAAAACCTTGGGAAGTGTCTTTATCCCAGCGATCAGGTTCAAATCTGCGAGATATAGAAAAGAAAGAAAACAATGTAACTATAACAATATATGAAAAATTATATATACATAGATTAATCAATTATAATTTAATATATAAAAAATTTAAAATGAATAAATAAAACAATAACGTACATTTGATTGACCCTTAAGGTATGGAGGAACTCTGCATAAAGTATATATACAAAAAAAAAAATTTTAAATCAAGAAATAATAAATATACATAAAATAATATACCGAGAAAAATAAAATAAAACCCAAGTAATGAAAAATAATGATTAAACATAACCTAGATATTCGACAGACCTTTAAGGTGTGGAGGAACTCTGCCCAAAAAATAAAAATGAAAGCTTTGTATCAAATAATGTTTTTGGATTTGAAACACGATTTTTTATTGTGGTTATTTATTTATTTCATTCTTTTTGAACAATGAGAAGGTTTCCCCGAACATAAACTTTTTAGTTGAAGTTTAAATTGTTTTATTGTATCTATTGACTTCAAGTAGTGGGGAAGGGCATTAACAAAAATTAATTCCTTTATGAGTTATACATTTTTCAAAAGAGAAGAGCAATGTTTAGTTAACATTGCTTCATATGAATGTTGGTTCAGTTGATAAAAATAAAAGAGTGAAAAAGAGTGTGATCAGAGGGTAAAAAGCTTTCTTCTGTAAATCTGGTCCTCTGGAAAGAGATAAAACATGGGGCTCCTGGTCTTGGTAAGAAGTGAGATTGGGGGTGAAGAAAGAGCAAAATATATCAGATCAACTTGAGAAATAGCTCAAAGCAGCTATATTACTTGCCATCAACAGGGATATATCGTTATGAATTCATATTGCGGCAAATTAATGAAGATTCTAGAGCTCATTGCAATAATGACTACCTGAAATGCGGAATATGGAGTACTATACATTTGTAAATATATTAATGTATCTAACAAATATTGGTTCTAATAAAGCATAATCAATGAATTTACAATTTTAAAAAATAATAAAATTTCCTAAAACGAATAATAAATCATAAAAAAAAAAAAAAAAAAAAAAAAAGTTGTCCATATGGGCTATAATAATCAATACTTTTCTTATATAATGGCTTCTAAATCATTATGCTAAATTTTGTGTCGATAAATTCATTACATCGGTAGTTACTGGGGTTTTTGAGTGGAGACCTTCTGCCCCTTCGGACCATTACGCAGAAAATTAATAATTGTCGTCCTTATGGGGTTTTGAATTAACATATGAAATTTTATTTCGAATTCATTCATTACAATGATAGTTATTAGAGTTTTTCTAATAAACCTCCCACTAAACTACCTTTCCCTTCAACCGATTTGGCTGAAAATCAATAGGTGTCATTCCTATGAGTTTTTGGATTCACATACAAAATTTTGTGTCGATATATTCATTCTATCGGGAGTTATTGTGATCAAAGTCTCAGACACACAGAGACAACTTTTTTTTTAAATTTCAGAAATCAGTAGGTTGGAAAACATGAAATTCCGGTGTAAACCCAACTTCGAATTTCTGACAGATAACATAACTTTTACATATATTTCGTACAGATGGATAAGTAAAAAATAAATAAAAACAAAGAATTTGTTCAATTTGTCTAATTTATTTATTCAATTTATTGTCTAATTTCACAAACATACTTGTATATACAAATAGTGTACCCGTATTTGTGCCCTGGTCAGCACAAAGTTTAAGAGTAACATTTTAGTTTCAAGATAGACATATTTGTACAGTTCTCAGATTACCTGAGGCTGTGACTCCCCTTCCCCGAGGGAAGGCCCACAGACGAGGGTAGTCTAGATAAAGGAAAATCTAACTGTGAAGATATTCAGGTTTAAACATAAAAACGGCTTCGAAACCCGGCCGAGGTCTGCAGGGTTTTTATCTGGGAGGTGAAAACCCCTATAAAGACAATGCCAACTAATTTTCAGTCAAATCGGCGAAAGGGAAGCGGGGATAAGAGGGGGCTTAACTCAAAAGCCAAATAAAGTCAGATGTAAAGAATGTATCGACATGAAACTTTATATAAAGTTCCCGAAAACCCTGAGTAAGAAACCTATTGATTCCTAGCCATTTTTTTTTTCTCTCCAAATAGGTTTCTATAGATTCTCAAGAATTATGTCATATTTTGGTTTGTATCATATATTTTGAGTACCTGGCTAGGGTTCAATTTTAGGGGCACTATCAGACAGAGCCCAGTCGTTTTAACGGATCTCCATGAAGGATTTATCATCGAGGACCAGAGGGCGAACAGGCTAGATATCACCACTTAAACTGATAACAGAAATACATTGGGTTGTATGTCAGCCATCAACATCAAAACAAACGTACCGCAATTGGGATATGTGAAAGGGCTTTATGCCATCCGGATGAAAAAATTGTATAATGTGGACTCATAGAGCATGTAGCGGCAATCGGGTACCGTGTTGTACTATACGAAGGATTTTAGATTGGTTTGGTCGTTCATACAATTTCCGTTTTTTAAAGTTCTGTTTATTTCTAATTGTTCTAATGAGTTGAGCAATGTGCTTTTTTCGCAGAAATGAAGGTATTTTATGCCTGTGTCTTTATCAAACGTATGTTTGTGTTGGTTGATGTGTTGTGCAAATGTTGATTTTGTTATGTTGTGTCTTGTGTCCATGTTAGTATCTATTTCTGATATATTTTCTTTGAGTCTTTGTTTGAATTCTCTCCCAGTTTGTCCTGTATAGACTAGGTTGCAAGAGTTGCAATTTAATTGATAAACCCCACTCTTTTCTTCTGTTGTTATTCGGTCTTTCGTATTGTTAAGGTGTTTGTAAAGTGTCCTATTTGTTCTGAAACTAACTTTGAAGTTTTCTTTTTTAAGAATATTGCCTATTTGTTCAGAAATTTTCCCGTAATAGGGTAAGCTTACCCATTTCTTTGTTTCTGTTGTGTTTATTATGTCTAGTTTGGAGATATCTTTTAAATTGATTTTGTTGGTTACTTTTTTTCTAATTTTTTCTATTGTATGTTGTTTGTATCCGTTTTTTATGGCTATGTGTTGATTATATCTATTTCTTTGTTTCTGTCTGTCACGTTTAGTGGTATTGTGTAAGCTCTATGGAAGAATGAGTAAAATGTCGCATGTTTATGTGATATAGGAGCGTTCGATGTATTGTGTATAATTATGTACTTCTTCCTCAATATCATCATAATCAGGATATGATATTTGGTCTTCCATCCGAAGTTTACGGCAGGGTATGAAAAAAAATGATGCGACCCATAAATGTTTTTATATTTAACATATTAGTTCCATTTTTAATTTAAAATTATAGCAGATTTACGAAAAAATTAAAATTAAAATTGAGAAATAATTACCTATTTCAAAAATAGCATTGCGGACTTGGTGCCCCCGAGACGTGATGCCCTAAACAATTGATTAGTTTGCTTATAGGTTAATCCGGCACTGGGCTCAACTATAAAACATTAAAGATTTCAAATTATTTCTTTAATCATGTAACTTAAAGTTACTAACCGGGCCCATAACGTTACTACTTTAAAGTTACTAACCTGTTTAAAGTTACTAACCTGGCAGATAACATTACTAATCTGTTTAAAGTTACTAATCTGGCAGATAACGTTACTAACCTGTTTAAAGTTACTAACCCGGCTGGTAACGTTACTAACTTATTTAATGTTACTAACCGGGCAGATAACATTACTAACCTCTTTACAGTTACTAACCGGGCAGATAACATTACTAACCTGTTTAAAGTTACTAACTGGGCTGATAACGCTACTAACTTATTTAATGTTACTAACCGGACAGATAACATTACTAACCCGTTTAAAGTTACTAACCGGGCTGGTAACGTTACTAACCTCTTTAAAGTTACTAACCATGGGCGAAACCTGGTTACCTCCAAATATTTTATGATCCTACTAATTCATGTTTACAAGTTCAAAATAATTTCGATAACTGATACCAACATACAGCTTGTTATTAGCATTATAACAACTAGGCAAACAAAAGATTCCTAATTTGCATGAGAGAAGGAGCTTTGCGGGTTAGTATTACACTTTTAGCCTGGATTTATGGGTATTCAAATAGCTCCGTTGAATAAATTTAGGGTGAGATTTACTTCCAAGAACTAACAAGAAAGAGGACTAATTTCACGGAACAGGAACTTGTGTACCGCATAACTGCCTAGATCCTCTGCTAAGGCGAACCGCAGTCTGAAGCAGCTTGTTCCAGGTTCACCTGGGTATATAACTACTCTTGCGAAGTGTCGCCAAAGATCTGTACTTAAGTTTAAAAACATTTGGACAATCCGCTATAAATCGCCATTGCAAACAGTCCCCAGAGGGAGAATTTGAACCCTTGCGGATATTTCTGAAATCCTACCTGTTGACAACTTCCAAACTACCCAACTATTTAATTTTCTGCACTTCACAAACCACCTACCAAATTATAGAACGAAATTTTCGTTATCGCCTTTTTATACCGCGAACAGCAATCTCGACCTTTATTATAAATTCGACCCTCATGGTCGGAATGCCTAAAAAAAAGTTGAACTTCGAACTCCTACCACTTTCAACCCAATAAATTTGAACTTGGAATGTAACGTTCTCAGTCTCTTGATAAACTTTTTTCAATGAAAGAGTGGATATTGATAAAACTTTGGATTATATTTTGTCTTCTTTAGTAACTAGAGATCAAAGGACAAGGAAGATTTAACAAAAGGGAATAGAGGGATGACACTTGAAGACTAGACAGACTAAAGTGGCTTTTTCCAAAGTGTTGTGTTAACAATAGGCTCCAAAGTGGTCGTCAGTAAGTGGCGAGGGGAGCTTGCAAGAGCTTAGGTGGCCAACTTGACGATGTGGAACAAAAAGCTAAGACGGCAGCCTGCCAAAAGCACACGAGACATTTCAACTAGCACGAGTTCTACTTCTTAAAAGAGATATCAAAGAGGACGGGAGAACTTCCAAGGTTATGTCAAAGACAAGACTGGAGTTTCTTCAGAACGAAAGATAAAACCTGCATTGTGGAAAACTTATCTAAGTGATGGATACATTAAGAAAGACGGGGACGTCGGAGCTGCATCGAACTTTCTCATAAGTCAGTGGACTTTACACAGGCAATTAGGTAACTGGTATTATACACCCAAGGAGAAAAGTTATTCGGTGAATGTACGTCCCCAGCTTGAATTCAACTAAGTTCTTGCTCTCTCTCTCTCTCTGAAACCAAAATAAGGTGTTGGATTAATTTCGTGTTGATATGATTGTAACATTCTGGTGTTCTTGTGTTGAGCCCTACGCTGAAAATTAAAAGGATCATATTTCTGGAGTTCGAGACATTCATTACTTGGGCAATGAATTGGGGTATTTGTGTTGTATTCCCGAAATCTCCCCTTTCCATTGGTCGATTGAAAATAAAATTGATATATGTCATCCCTAAGAGGTTTTTTTGATTCATAATGATATAACAGTTCGTGTCGATAGGCGTATTATGTACTTCCCCACCTATACGAAGTATCGGGGAAATTATGTGATCGGTTAGAAATTCGGTGCTGAGTTTCCACCGACTTAGACTATTGTACAGTATTTTGAATAGGCGTTCTAAATTATCAACTCGACAAAAACTGAATTGTTATACCTATCTTCTCCGACCTCTCTGGATCTATGGCTTACAAATATATGGTACAGCCAAGACTTCGAACATCAAAAGAATACAGGTATTTCAATGCAAGACTCTCCGACTAATCACGGAATGCCCACCATACGTTAGCAACAAGACTTTACACCGCGACTTGAACGTCACACCCATTGTTTATTATTTTTGGATAGTACATGTCAGCCCAGCCGCTGGTTGTGCACTTTTTGCATAGTTGTGGCTTAAAATGAATAAATACCAAAAAAAAAAAAGTTTCCACCGAAAATTCGATCTGTGTTACTGCGTGTCTGTGTGTATGTGTATCTGGGTATCTAAAGAAATAAGGACGAGATCTAATAATTTTCAGCAGAATCAGCAAAAAGGGAGCGGGTATCAACTCAAAAATCTTTATAACTGCCGACGTAATGAATATCAACATGAAATTTATATTTAAATTCAAAACCTCATATACACGTCACTTATTAATTTTCCGCGATATTGGCCTAAGGAAAGGGGGGATCGGAGGAGGGGGATGAGGGCCCATGCATTTTCATAATTTGAAAAAGTATATTAATGTCAAAAATCTACTTATTCTGCAATTATCCGCATACACTTTCTCCACAAATCCGCCTCGACGACTGAAGTGAGCATGGCAGAGGGACTTGCTACAAGACTAGCCTGGACTCCTCTTCAGTCACGAACCTCAGCAGTACAGCCACGCCCATGTCATTCATCAACATCGCACTTACTAATGAAGAATTTGTTGTTCTAAATATGTAAATAAATAAAATAATATCAAAAATCATAAAATTAAATGTCCGCTGCAAAAAAATTATAATTTCAAGAATAAAAGTAAGGGATTATTTACTGGTATTCATGAGTACTAAAACCTTAAGTGCACTTCATGACTAATTGTACTGTTTTGCCAACTTCCACAATACCTGTTAATTTGTACTGGTGTACGTCCAGGGAAAATTAATTTAGTAATAAAGGTTTTTATTACTTTTTTTACGATGGTCTCACAGCTTTATCACCCCTTCTTGGACCCACAATTTCAGGACCTCTAAAACTGATGTGAGAACGTTTCTTGCACAATATACTCATCAAATTGCAGACAATATACGGTTATTGTAATCATGAGAGATGTAACATCGACCCCACAACTACCTCACCCCCGCCACTCACCCCCGCCACTCACCCCCGCCACTCACCCCCGCCACTCTCAGGTCAATATACTCATTGGAAACTATACATTTGGTACAGAGGGTCCTAGTGCTAGGCTCAAGATTGTAGTTTCGGAACCCGGAGGTTTTTTATCTGGGTAATGAAAAACCTTCACTATGCCATCCTTCGGATGGGACGTTAAGCGATGGTCCCTATACGATGTCAAGTCCTCTTTAAAGATCCTAAGTGAATGAAACTGGGTAGGCAAAATTTCGAACTCTCACAGAAGTGTCGTGCTCATGTCCACCAGAGAGACGAAATAGCGCTCTGGTAGTAGGCGACAGATCTTCATAGTTAAAGCCCTGGGTCTCGACTCATCGCAGAACTCTGACAACTACCTGCTCCAACTCTACACTCCCCTGTTTCCTTGCATGATATCCCACTTCTCATAGCACCCAGTAATCCATAGTTTCACCCAAAATTGCCAGTCCCACTCTGCTATAGTGCCTGTTCCACTCTAGTGCCAGTCCCACTCTACTATTGTGCCAGTCCTACTGTACTATAGTGCCAGTCCCACTCTACTTTAGTGCCTGTCCCACTCTACTATAGTGCCTGTCCCACTCTACTATAGCTCAATGACCGAAGAATAGCTGATAACGCAGATCCATTACATGAGATTCCTCCGGGGTGCGGGACCCCTGGAGTATGACCGGGCTGGGAAGCTTGTTCGGCTCCTCCGGGATCTCTGGACTGTTATAGTTCCGGGCTTGGAGGGTGTCGTCGGTGCCACATACAACATCCTCCCTAACAGGCCTAGCTACACTGAGGCCTAAGCTCAATACTTGAAGAGAGAAGCCCGGTTGAGCCGTTGCTTGTCCATTTGGCGAAAGTTAACACAATTTTTTACGATTGAAATACCTAATTTACAAATTAGGTGTTCGCTCTAGTTACAAATATAATAATATTATATAATACACGCCAACGTCTTCTGCTTCTCTAAAAAGACCGACGGTAGGGTCAAAATTATTTTTTTCTCTGATATGAAAAAAACAAATCATGTATCCGAAAGAATAAAAAGTTGACTCTCCATTCGGTCCTTTTATTGAAGTAGTTCAAGTTTCATAACCTGATTATTAAAGTTTTATCAACATTCCCTGAGCTTTTTGGGAAATGTACACATTCAGCGGGGAATGTCCTCATTTACCGCCTACTCAATTTTACTGTAACATATATAAACAAATGATAATACTTAACTCTCCTAGCACCAACGGGGAGGGTGCAGAACCCCGCTGAGGCCCTTACATTTTTTGTGTGAAAGTGAAAAAAACCTGAGCACTCCATCCTTTGGATGAAACGTTAAGCGATGGTCCCGAGCCTCTGCCTTGTCAAGTATTCATTGAAAACCCCCTACTTTAAGTAACAAAACCAGAGTAGGCCACATTTATGACTCCCAAAGAAGAGAACGAAACAGCACTCTGGTAGTAGGCGATATGACCTCGCAGTTAAAGCAGATATGTCACAATAACTAACTAGCACCAACGGCCGAACCCCACTCCTTTTTTACAATTTCTGCCTATACACTTTTTTTCTAATTATTTCTGTAATGTTTTGATCTCATTAGTCGTATAAATATTCATAATCAAGAAAATTAGGCAAAATAATTGAGTTTGACACAAAAAAAATGGTTTATTGAGAACAAAGGTTTACCTGAAAAAACAATTTTTTTTAAAAATATTTTTTTATTCTTGCCCGATTGGGGTTGGGGGCGCTTGGCCTCTTTATTCTCGAAGTTTTTGAATATAGGAAAAAAATATTGTGAAATTCATAAAAGTAAAGAAATATAACCGATAAAATCTACAAGGAACTACTGTATTTTAAAACATCCATACCTATCAGTATAAGGAAAGAGGTTGGAATGTCAACTAGTAGATCCCCGTCGATCTTTAGTTAGGAATGTGTTTTTTCTGAAATGTTTTTAAATAATGTAAGAAAAAAAAATGAAAATAATCAAGATTTTTTTTTTTGCCTTTATTAAAGTTGGTCGCAACTGTTGCCGTGGATGACTTAAGTGGCGTAAGAGAGGAAGGCCACCCAGAGATAGCTGTTGAGGGCAAAATTTAAAAACAATGAATGGGGATATTATGATTGTTTTGTTTCAAGAAGTGGGAGGTTGCAATAATATTCCAGATTAAACTTATTCAACTTCCAAAAATATTCAAAATTAAACTGAAATTCCGAACCTTTCCTTACCTGATATATAAGAATGGTTCGAACTCGGCGAAATATCTTAATTTAAACTATTTAATTTAAAACCTGACGTGCAATACTGAAACTGGAAATATACGTGTGTATACAATATATAATAATAATAATTCTTAATTGCATAAGAAGATACATGGATCTTATTGCAAGAGATTGGAGTCTTATATAGTGACCTTATAGACATAATGCAGAAGCAAAGTAAATAATTGAGAACATAAAAAGCGGACTCAGGAGAAGAAAATGAAGATCTTTCATGCGTATAAATAAGAGAAATGGAAATGAGGGGCCATCAGTTAATACGCACTATGGTTGAGGATAATACAAAATAAATGGCTAGCTTGGGATTAATACAAAAAATAGGAAAATAAATAACATACTTTGAAATTAACATAAGCATTAATAACATAAGTATTAATATATATATATGTGTGTGTGTGAAAAATATACAAAATATTTAAAAAATAATTTTATTTATCTGTAAATATGTGCAGCTTGGTCTCGTAACTTTTATTTTTGTTTTTCCAGCCTTCTCAACAAAATACCCAACACCCTACAAACAAACAGGAATATTGTTTTTATTTTTTCGT
Organism: Aradus depressus; assembly: GCA_963662175.1. NCBI lineage: Eukaryota > Metazoa > Arthropoda > Insecta > Hemiptera > Aradidae > Aradus > Aradus depressus. Next base: position 28,608,214 of record OY759214.1, read on the forward strand.
CTCTAGATATTTTCTCGTTATCTTCATTAAATTATTTACGTAAAAGAAGTTAATCTATGCAAAATATTTAAGAGAAGAGAGGTCGAGACAGGGGAAAGAAGACGAGAGACGAGACAAGTGGTTAAAGGTTTAGTATTCAGAAAGGGTGAAGGGGTGGTTCCCAAACCAAGGCAAGCCCTCCCTTCTTCCTGGCTAAACATCCCTGATGGCATTCAGATAACTGTTTGATAGTCCCCTCCCCTCCACTCCACGTCTGACTACCAACAACAGAAAACAATTTGAGGTAAAACATTTTTCGCACTGTTTCCTTACAACTTTTATTATATATTCTTAATAACACTAACAATTAAATGATAAAAAAAAATTGTCGGTGAATCACCGGCAATGTAGTATCCCAGAGAGTATTAATCAATAAATTTATCGCTCCCCCTCCAATACCAGTCGACCGCTTATGCTAATATTCAACTGTTGAATCAAATAAGGACTCCTAAATCCTTACACTAAATATTGAGGCGATAAATACATTACATCGACATATTAGGATATTTGAATTGAGCCCCACCCTCGATACCCCTTTCCCTTCAGCACATATCGGTTATGTCCTCATTTTTTAACTTTAAATATGAAATTTCATATCGATACATTGATTACAACGGCAAATATTAGAGTTCTTAAGAACCTCTCTTTTCTTAGAGAGATTTGGCTGAAAATAGATTGGTGTTGTCTCTATGGGGTTTTGGTCACACATATAAAATTTCCTGACGATACATTCATTCTATCGGCAGTTATTAGAATTTTTATGTTAAGTCTCTCCCCTAATCGCCCCTTTCCATTTGGTCGATTTGCCTGAAAAACAATAGATGTTGTCATAAGAGAGTTATGGATTCACATATAAAATTTCGTCTAGATACATTCATCAGTTATCGTGTTCACAAACACAGACAGACATTTTTTTTTTTTTCATATTTGTAAAATCTAGAAGCCGGAAAACATGAAATTCCGTTGATGACCTATTTACATAAGAGGGGAAGTGAAATTATTATCTTTCAAAATTAAATAATAAAATAATAAATGATTAATTATAATAATGATCCTTAGGTCTAGTTTGAAAGTACAAATGTGAAAAGGAGAGAAAAAAATTATTAATGAGTGAAATATATGACCAAATCACAAGTTGATAAAACATTATTATTACTAATTAAGACTGTAATTGTACAAAAACAATTACTATATCATTCTCAATTAAAATTTAATAGATACTGAGAATGTATTTGTATTCCGAGACTATATAATCAAGATACATTATTTAAAGTGGGATAAAAAGAGCTGCAACTAAAAATACAAAGTCAGAAATCACAACTCAACAGTTTTAGTATGATTTATATAGAAAAAAGGGAGGGCGCGGTAGCGTGTTTAGTTACTGGGCTCAAGATTCGGTGGTCGAAATCCCCCTCTGGTAGTAGGCGATATGACCTCGTAGCTGAAGCCCGGTCATGAGCTGCAGTAACTAACATATAGATAATAAATCAAATAAAGGTGCTACATTAAAATTATATCCTAATTAAGAATTAAGAATAATTAAAGCTCACCATAAAAGTGCGGAAAAACTCGAAGCCTACCTCAAAAAAAATTTAAAAAAAGTATTTCAATAAATATATTTTTAAATGATTAATAGAGTCGACAGTATATTCCAATGTAGAAGGAATTCGAGGTTCTGTCGTGTAAATGAAAACCCAGTATTTGGCCAACGTTTTGGAAACTATTTATTTTCTTCTTCAGGGCCTTATAAGGTAGCCCTCGACCATTACGTACACGATAACATAGCTCTATACTTGATACAATGTATCAACACTTTCACCACACACATCCACCCAAGTCATTATAATCCCCTTAAGAAGGAAATAAATAGTTTCCGAAACGTTGGCCAAATACTGAGTTTTATGGGAAGGAAATACTTGGGTACATAGAAAGTAATATAGTCAAAAAAATACAGACCCTCAAAGAAAATAACTCAAATGTCGTAACTTCGCATACTACAATAGGGGAGATAAGTCGGTTTTGGGCCAGCAACTGGATTACTATCTACTGTTGACTACAAAGACAACCCACTCACCTATCTTAAGATCACCTCGCCCTTCCACCTCATCGCACACCTTCCATCATCCTTCTTTCTTATTTTTAGGTCCGAGATGAGAGGGTGGAAAGGTAGGGTGGAGGGATGCGATGGGAGGTGTCCGGTGAGGTGGAATAAGACGAAGAGTTCTAGGGATAGGTAACAATATTGCCCCTTCGCTCAGAATACTAAAACAAGGGCAAGTATCATGGCTAAAAAAGCGACTAATTTCTTCTACTTATTGCAAACCAATTTCGCAGTCTGACTGACGCCAAATTCGCATTACAGATATCCAAGGGGAATCCAGTCAAACAAAGTAATTTTAATTCATTTCAGTAAAAGCCGGTTTTTTCGTGAAATTACAAGGCTTTCCGTGAAATAACGGAACCCTATTTAACGCAAACATATATCAACTAGGGCACAGGTAAATAGCATCGTTATAAGATTGCACCAGGTTAGAGGTCGTTTGTGAACCTTAAAGATGAGGGAAGCTGGTGCACTAATCGTTCAACCCGAGGGACAATGTGTCCTTCATAGGGTGAGAATCCTTTTATTCGGGTTCACTGCTTCCCTACTGAGCTGCCTCCACCATTCCAGACCTGGAAAAGCATCTCAAGGTTATCCCATTTTAGCCAGTAGGTTTTTTTAATTATAAATATTTTATACTTACATTTTTTCAAAATGCGAAATGTATTTAAAAAACCGTGAAACTTCTTTTGTCTTCATTAACCATGCGAATTAAAGCAAATTAGTTAATAAATAAATAAAATATGTATATATAAATATTCTATATTCACTAAAAGATTAATATTGTTTGACGAGTCTTCTACATTTGGCAAATTGTTACTACCAGATGATGAAGTTGACGGTTTATTTATATTCGAGGTTTTTTTTTTTTTTTTTTTTTTTTTTTTTTTTTTTTTTTTTTTTTTTTTTTTTTTTTTTTTTTTTGCCTTTATGTACGGTGCATATTAGCCATGTCAATGTGTTATATATAATTATTTAAGACATCCATGGCCCCGGGAGGGAGTTCTATCTACGAAATAAAACTCACTCCCGGACGGGATTCGAACCCGCAAACCATGGTGAGACCATGCGACCAAAGCCCTACGCTCTAGCCCGCACGGCCACCATGGCATATTCGAGGGTTCTTATACTTCTAAAAAATTATTTTGACTTAAAAGAGAAATTAAATAATAATAATATAAATTATAACGTAATAATTTTAGTAAAAATAGGTAATGATTTAGAAAAGTAATGATTTAGTAATAATTAAAATTTTAGTAACTATTATTTTGAATAAGACTTTAACGATTTTCTTTAATAAGTTGCGGATATTCTCGACAACGATCAACTGTTGTTTTCTCGTCCCCCTGGGTCGTCCAGAACCTCGCCTGATACCTCCAAGTGTACCTTCAAGTTTACATGTGTAAATTAATTTTGAATAGAGAAATTTTACTCAGTAAGAAATCAATAATTTTAGTAATTTAAAAATATAAATGGAGCTTTTCTCTTGCACGGAATTGTCGAACACGTTCCGTTCAAGTTTTCGGGATTTTTAACTATTTAACACTAACTCAGAACAAAACTAAACGTATTATTGAGGGCGCCGGTAGCTCAGTGGTATGCGTGCTTGACTTCTGAGCTCAAGGTTGTGGGTTCGTAGCCCGACCGAGGCCCTTAGTTTATTTTATCTGGGAGGTAAAATAAACTTAAGCACGCCGTCCTTCGGATGGGACGTTAAGCGATGGTCCCGAGCCTGTACGATGTCAGGTACTCGTTAAAGACCCCTACCCTAGATGAATAAAAATTTAGGGTAGGCAAAATTTAGGACTCCCATAGTAGAGTCGGGCTCATGTCCACCAGAGTGACGAAAGAGCGCTCTAGTAGTAGGCGATATGACCTCGTTGTTAAAGCCCGGGCATGAGTCATAAAACCTAACCTAACCTAAACGTATTATTTTAACGCATAAACCGTATAAAAACACTTGGCCCACAACAGTTGATGCATCGACAACCTAAACTCGTAGTTAACTTGTACGCATGCGCTAGCATCCCCCGCTCCTTAGTGTTTCATGTTTGATTTTTTATGTCGAGGTAATTCCGATTCACTAGTCTCACTAAAGAAAAACAAGAAGACTAACTATTCTTCAAATATTAGAATCCTGCGAATCTCTGAAACCCTTCAGAGAAAGAGATGGATTGCCTCACGACTCTCAAGCAGAGCTCAAAGTTAGTTCCAGCTGCCACAATTCTTGCGGAACACCGTGCTGTACCAAAAAAATTGTATTTGCTTGATATAAATTGTACTCCACTCTTATATAGGTACGTTAAGCAAAGTGTTGAGAGAAGAAGAAATAGCTAACCCCAGGATAAAACCTCTCCCCATTGTGCGAGTCACTGGAGGCAAGGACAGGATCACTCTACAGCGAGGACGGAGGTGCGATGGACAGGCTGTTTCCTTCACTCTGCCAGTTTCGACTTATATGATATTTTTTATTTTATTTTTGAACAATGTGAAAAAAGTTCATTTCCATAAAAAGGGTTGTCTCTAACATAAACATTTTTCATTCAATTTAATTTTTTTTTTCATTGTACCTATTTCTTTCAAGTGGAAAAGGGCATTAAACAAGTTGATTATTATTTAAGCTTTTTAGAGAAGAACAATGTTTATTTATTCGAAAATCTTCTTCCTTCTGGCATCATAGTTAAGTAGAAAAATATTTTCATTTTTTCCTAATAACCATTAATGTTTCAAATATAAACAGTGCAGGCAAAGGAAGGATTTTTAATTTAGTTTCATAAATATTTCACTATAGCTTGTTCTTTAATTAAAATTGTATTTTTTTTATTCTTAGTGTTTTTTTAAGACGTCTAAAAAAGCTCCCCAATGTATTAAACCGTAATTGATTATAGAAAGAGAATAGGCGTAATATAGTATAGTTAATGCATGAGATTAGCAGTCAGGGGCGTAGCCAGGATTTTGAGCAGATGGGGGCAAAGTTAGGCTACGAGGATGGGGGGTATAGACTCCCGGGGGCACAGCCTGCAGTTTCCGTGCTTAGCGTTGCAGATTTTTTGTTATTAATTTGGGAGACTCGGACCTCTAGAAGCTCCCCCTGAGGTAACCACTATTGTAATACTTAAGTTGACTTTACATGAACAGCAAAAATCCAAAGCGCAGCAGCAGCAAATGCACGCGGTTGTTTCTGTGCTTTTAGAATTAAATGACTCACATCCAATAGCGTGCATTTGCTGCTGCTGCGCTTTGCATTTTTACTGCGCATATAAAATCAGCTTTAAGAGTATAAAGTATAACATAAATGACGATTTTGAGCTATGAAATGATCGAATTCATATATATTTAAATAAATGTAATATGACTTGTTTTGTACATGTACATTTATCTAACAGCTGATTGCTGATTTAGAAATCAGACATACGGGAAATTTGGACATCCTAGGTAACTTGCAAGCATTCCCTTTTTAATAAAAATTATTTTTTTAGTTTATTTAAATTTTATCTTGGTTTTTTGCTCTGCCACGTGCCCCCCCCCCCCCCTGGCTACGCTGTTAGCAGCTAACGATAGGTTTTTATTTGACAATTTAGGACGTAGTATTGAATTTTAAAGTTGTTTTAGACACATTCAACAATAATTCAGTTTTAGATATATATTCAAAGAGATATAAACATGGTATAAGAACAATTGTATATAAGTTAAAGACAGGTAGATGGTTAATAAATTAGCGGTACCTTTGGTAGAACTAAAGTGATCAAGTGGTAAAGTTAAGTTGACTATGTACACTTGGGTTTGTAACTCAGTACCTGGCAAAGTTGTCTGTGCCTCCTTGATCAAAGTTGAGGAAACCTCTCGTCAAAGATTTACTGTTTATCTCCTACTTCTCCTTCAACACGTTGATAGCCGATTTATAATACGTAGTTCAAAAGTTGTTTTGCTATAAAATACTAATATGTAAACTCATAATTTTTTCAAAATTTTGAGTTTTTGAGATTTTGCCAGAGCATTTAAGTTTCAAAAAATGCTACAGCACCTTATAAAAATCTCTCCTTAATAGAAACAAGCAGGTTACCTAGTTTTGCCCGGATAATAGCTTTACTCAGGTTAGTGATGTTATTTGCTCGGATGGTACCTATAAGTAAGATGATTTTAGAAATAAATTAATATTTTCTATGATGGCCATAGAAAAGTTAGATATTTGGGAATAAAAATATTAAGACATTTCACTTCACTAAAAAAAATATCTTGCGCAAAAAACATTCAAATCGACGCACTTTTAATAATAATAAAAAGAAACTTAGTAGGTACTGATAACAACAATAAATATAATTTTTATATTTTATTATTATATTTTATTCACATAGGTCAGGGGTCATTAAGGAGTACCTAACATCGTACAGGCTCGGGACCGTCGCTTAACGTCCCATCCGAAGGACGGCGTGCTGGTTTATTTTACCTCCCAGATAAAATAAACTAAGGGTCTCGGTCGGGTTACGAACCCACGTTCTTGAGCTCAGAAGGTAAGCACGCATACCACTGAGCTACCGGAGCCGTCTACTATGGGAAATATATACAAAAATAAAAAATAAAAAGGATCGTTCTAAGAGTAATAATAAGAAAAAATAAAAAAAATGCATAATTCGAATTTTAATGGAGGTAATATTTATACAATTGATAATTGGAAAGAAGATTTTCACTTTAAAAGGCTAAAAGACACATTTTATATTCCTGAATATAATAACAATTAAGGCGAAAATGATAAGTTTAATCTATCTCTCCAGTCTTATTTTCCCCTCAACATTCAAATTTGTGTCATTTATTGAGCACATAAAGAGGTTTAGCATAATGGATTTATTGGAATTGAAAAGGGCTTAAGGTCCTGATCCTGTAAAGTCTAATATCTGGAAATAGGAGGGGAGAAGGAAGGGAAGGCAACTAAGAGCCCTGCGGCACAACCAAAAAGCTAATATTGTTCTGTTCACTGAATCAAAAGTTAAATCAAAGTGTTCCCAGCCACATTTTTATGCTTGAATTATTTTAATATAAAGAGGAAAAGACATTTACAAAAGACTTCTTAATTAATAAAAAAAATATTATAATAATCAGTAATTGTTGTAGATTTTTAAAAATATGAAGTCATTAGGATTACTCTGTAGTTGCGCTGAACGATAAATTCTCTCGGTATACTCTCAATTTCGCTGCATTGAATTGTCGGGTATGATGTACAAAAAATACACAAACTGTACAATGTGAAGTTATTGTAAAAATTAAATTTTTTGAATGAAAAAAGGTACGGCGAAATGTTGGGAATTTTTATAAGAACAAAATTATTCACGGAAGTGCCAACACTGTTTCCATATAATCTCAACCATGTTCATTATATTAGACTTTTTTTTTTGCCTTATGTACGAAATAAACTCACTCCTGAATGGAATTCGCAAACCATGATGGGATCACTATCTAATATAATTGTGAAATATTTTTAATTGTATGTGCCCAAAGAGTGGCCATGAAGAAAATACTGCAGTAATTTGAGGAAATAATATAATTTTTGTTTGTAATTGTTATTTTTCAAATTAATTTTTTTATATTTTTAAAATGTGGGTTAAGACAAAATAAACCCAATATTTTGTTCTGAATTATATTAAATTAATTTTTCCTGACAACCAAATCAAAATACCTTTGGATTACGTAATTGAAAATGTGACAAATATGGAAAATTTGTTAGCAATCTAATTATATTTTTAAATAGAAAATCCAAGTAATCACAAATTATTATTTTTTTTATATACTTTCGAAATTTATATTTTTTATTATTAAGATCCTTTTCGGAAACTACTGTGGAATTAAAAATATTAGAAATTATTTTTTTATGAATGACCAGGGAAAAAAAGAATCCACAGGTAATGTGGAAATGAAAATAAATTTAATTATTCTTATTATGTTTTATTAACCACAGAGGTCTTATGGGTGACATTGCAACAAAAATAGTTGTATTTCCACTGTTTTATTTTCGACCAGAAACTCGTTTCAGTGGAACTGTGTCATCATCAGAGGCACATCTTATGAATACATATAAAATATAAATAAGGAGCAGTAGTACTAGTTTTAACCAACAAAAACACTGAGGACGCCGGTAGCTCAGTGGTATGTGTGCTTACCTTCTGAGCTCAAGAACGGGGTTCGAAACCCGAACGAGACCTTAGTTCATTTTATCTGGAAGGTAAAATAAACTTAAGCACGCCGTCCTTCGGATGGGACGTTAAGCCCTTACCCTAAATAACCAAACCTGGGTAAACAAAATATAAGACTCCCTTGAATCGGGCTCATGTTCATCAGAGCGACGAAAGAGTGCTCCAATCTCGTTGTTAAAGACCGACTATATAGCTTAGAAAATTTCCAAAAAACAATCAACGAAAATTAAAATCTGAATACATTGAATCTGGAATTATAGGTCATTCATAGTTCTGACTACATAAGTTATAACTGGGGCTTAACCAAACATTTTTATAAAGAATTTAATGAAGAATATGTTTTATTCAAAACTTCATTGCGTTCAAAAGTTAACCAGAAAAAAAAAAATTTTTAGGCACATTTTATGCCTTCATTTTAGAATTTGAAATGTCCGAAAAATGAAAACATTTATCCATTTTCTGTGTCCTTGTGCGCTACATTTTCCAACAATGTCCGACAAGCAATAAAGAACTTAAGCCGAATAAAAAATCAAATCCATCTAGTCAATTTTTTACATCCTGGAAAATCGCTATGAAAAAGAAAGAAGAAATATAACCAAGTTACAGGCTGGAGCTCGGATCTCAGAAATACCATTTTCTCCTGTCGCCCGCCTCTGCTCCTCTCACGCTCCGCCACAAATTTCCATTTTTGCACTTCCATTTCCTTTCCCTTTTTGATTGGCTATATTAAATTAACATTTTGATTTGAAATCCATTTACTTCCCAAAATAACGTAATTTAATAAGAAGAAGTAAGATAACATAGATTTGAAAATAATAAATGCATTTTTTGACCTTAAAACCCGATCAGGAAAAAATTTACATTAACCTCGACGATAGAAAAAAATTGACGGCAACTATTTTCACTTTCTTTTAGCATAAGAAAGTAGTGAAATCGTGCGACAATTCGAGAAGAGTTTTCAATGGATTATTTATTAATGGTAGTTCCTATTAAAAAGAGTAAGAATTAAGAAAAAAGTCGTCGGTCAATCACCGACTATGTACTTCCACAGAACGAATTAATCAATTAACTTTTCGCATCCCAGACCTCGTAGTTAAAGCCCGGACATGCGTCATAAAACCTAGCCAAACCTAACCGAAAATCCTCAAACTAAATTTTGTGTCGATAATTCATTACAACGGCAGTTATTAGGGTTTCTGAGTTAAGCCTCTCCCCTAATCCCCTTCCCTTTAGCCGATTTGGATGAAACTCGACAGTTGTCCTTATTGGGTTCAAGTCACACATGTTCTTCATATTTGGAATCTATCAATCCGAAAATCATGATTTCAGAATCGAATTTTTGACCGATTACTGTACTTCGTATAACTGGGAAAGTAAAATAGAACATATGTGATGTGGCCATAATAGGACTTTCTTATACCAACCACCCTTACATATCACTCTCTCTTCCCCTCCTCTCTCAAAATCATTTCATACTGGCATTACTGGATATATGATGTGGGAGTCCTGCCTACCCTAAATTTTTATTCACCTAGGACAGGGGTCTTTAACGAGTACCTAACATCGTACAAGCTTGGGACCATCGTTTAACGTCCCATCCGAAGGACAGCGTGCTTAAGTTTATTTTACCTTCCTGATAATATAAACTAAGGGCCTTAGTCTGGTTTCGAACCCACGATCTTGAGCTCAGAAGACAAGCACGCATACCACTGAGCTACCGGCGCCCTCCAAAAAAATTATATAAAATGAGTAAAATAGATGACCAAATCACAAGTTGATAAAACATTATTATTGCTAATTAAGGCTGTTACTATACCAGTGTTAATTAAAATTTATTAGATACTGTTAAAGTGGGAGAAAAATCTCGGGCATGAGTCATAAAACCTAACCTATAATTGAATCAATGAGTTCGAAAAGGGTCCTATTACTAAAAACCAAATTTTCCAGGAGAGCCGAAAAACTGAATAGACGATCGACTATTCATCCTAGGACCACAATAATTTTTTTCATACTGCTCTGCTATAAGACATGAAGTTCTAGAACGTTTTAATTGTGGTACCTCACCAGGGTTTTTCCACAAAAAAGAAAATACTTCAAGTAGTTGGACCCTTTTCGAACTCAATAAGAAAAAAAAACTCTATATACACAGACATTTTATTTATATCAAAATTTATTTTTAAAAAAATAGCTTGCTAATAAGTACGATAACGTTAGTTTATTTATTTAAAAAAATCATTACAAATCTTTGTAAGCCATTAAAGTAAAAAGCAATCGTTTTTCTTAATCACCAGCTTCGACGTTATCATCCTGTTCGTGACTTGCCCATCTACATATCATTGTGTAAAAATCTTTGTGTTGTTCTGGAATCTATTGGATGACTTTTTTATTATCTTCAAGTTTTTTATTATTTTTTGGTACCGAACCATTTGCATAGGCCTTCTCTGTAGGATGTTCAGGAAGTGCGCTTGATTTTTTCAACGCAAACTTGTAGGATACGACTCCATCTATAAATTCAGACGCTTGCAAAATGCCTGGTTCCTCTGCCCTGTATATAAAATGTTTGTATGTAGAAATTAAAAAATTGTGTTTCTCTGCTCCTTTACGTCTTGAACAGATAGACTGGACATTTTTTTTGAAGTGGAGAGGCCACCAGGTTTTGAGGTCCAGAATAGATGAGGTTTCTACGCGTTTGACTTGACATTTATTGCTTTCAATCATTTTTTCATATGCATTAGGTGTATATACCCTGTCAAACTTCTTTATATTTTTCTTTACTACCCCAAACACACGATCACAATGATTGAAGGAATGACCCCGCACTGGAAAATATTGCTCTATTTTTTAAAATTTGTTGGTCACCTGATTACACTGTGATTTTTGTTTTGGCCATAACATCCATCTGAAAATACATAGAGTTCTTTGACGTTGTCTGCAATATTTTCTGTAATGAAGTTTAAAAGAAAAGAACAAACTTCGTTTGGTCCTTTTAGAGCGGTCCCTTCATGATATGAATAAAAGCATGCATTTTTGCTCTTCATGTCGTAAATGCAGAATTCATACACCCACAACTGTCGATAATAAAGGAGTGTTGTCAAGTTCGAGAAGGAGATAAATGTAACAGTTGGACCCTTTTCAAACTAAAACAGAAAAATAAAGACGCAGTTTCTCCTACTTGTTAAAATAGCAGAAGGCGCCTTCTCGAATAAAACGATGTATTAAGACCCAGTTTTGCCAAAAATAAAAAAAAATAAAAATCTAAAAAATTACAGTTGGACCCTTTTTGAACTCACTGATTCAATTAGATATTAGTTCAAAATATTCCCCACGGAAATTTATTTTTCGTTCTTTGAGGCGCTGTAATGTTTGTCGAAATCGGTCCTATCTCAATTCGGGTGGGACGTTAAGCGATGTTCCCGAGCCTGTGTGATGTCAGCTACTCGTTAAAGACCCCTAACCTTGACTTCATGGTTACACTCGGGCGTGAGTCAGAATAACTAAAAAATAATTATAATTATATACAACTGCTATATTTTTATATATGGATCCAAAAACCCATAATGACAATATAATACCTATCAATTCTCAGCCAAATCGGTCAAAAGCAAAAAATGGATCAGAGTAGGGTTCCCAACACCCTTAACAATTGTTCAGAAGTTCCTGAGTCCCTTATTGAGATTCAACCAAATTGGTAAAATGTTTTCAGAGGGAGAGCAATAACTTAGTTCATTAATTGGAGCTGAGGAAGTATAATGTCTGTGATTCACCGACAATTTATATATGTTTTTTTTTAAGCCCCGCTCAATAAATTGTTTTTCTTCTTCTTCCTCAAAAGAACTCTTCTTTAAACTAAAGCCACCCTAAAGTTAGATAGGTTTTCCCTGAATCCATCTTATAGCTGAGGCCGATGGTGAAGTTGGTTTCCCAGGAAAAGACAGGTACCTCAATTGATGTTTGCATAAAGCCGATCCATCTTCAAATAGACCTGACCTCGCTGCCTCTAACCAAAGTTTCTTTCCAATTGTCCTCTTTCATATCACCTTTCTGATGGCAGGGAGCGTAGCCTATGATTTTGTTTTGGGGGAGGCCCAATCCCCAACCCCCCAGCGTAATAGGGAGATCAGAGTATATAATATATTGTGATATATATTATATACTCTCCATCAAATTATTTTAAATTTAATTAAAATTAATATAATTATTTTTCATTAATTTTCCGGAAATATCTTTTTCACGACGATATTTTCGAAAGTTCTTACGTCCCTTCATCAGGTCACAATGTGCGAAATATATAGAAGAGAAAGAAAACAAAATAATAATAACAATTATAAAACAAAAATATATAAAAATAAATATAAATAAAATAGAATGATACGAGGGTAGTCCCGTAAGTACCCGACCTGACTTATAGATGGGGGTTGTTGTTTGAAAAAAATTACTATGGTACAAAGTACGAACCTTATAAAGCTCAAGTTTTAAGTTTGAAGACGCTACGTTATTTAGTATTTGTTTTGACGCCATTAGTAGTGAACGCTCTCAGTGAATTTGTAAACATAGAAAAAATTGGTCATCGTTATGTGATACAATACTTTCATTTGAAAGGTCTCAGTCGAACCAATATCAAAGCCGAGCTAGATTTTACTCTGGGAGAGTCTGCTCCCTCGTTTACAACAGTAAAATATTGGGTGGCAGAGTTTAAACAAGGCTTTATGAGCTGCCAAGACGAACGTCGCAGTGGTCAACCAAATGAGGTGACCATCCCAGAAATGGGGAAGAAAATCCACAAATTGGTATTGGGAGACAGTCGACTAAAAGTGCGCGAGCTAGCAGACATGGTAGTCATTTCAAAAAGTGCTGTACATCTCATATTAACTGAAAATTTGGTCATGAGAAAGCTGTGCTCAAGATGGGTGGGTGCCGCGTTTGCTCACAATGGATCAAAAACAGCGTCGTGAGGATGTTACAATCGAGTGTTTGACGATGTTTCACAGCAATAAAGCCGAGTTTTTGAGTAAATTCATAACCATGGATGAAACATGGATCCATGAGACGAAGGAACAGTCGGTCATGGCGTCAGATTTTTGGGATGCGCGTGGGATAATTTTTATTCATTATAATCAAGATAATCTTCAAAAAAGAAAAACAATCAACGGCGAGTATTATGCGAACGTATTGCAGCGTTTGACGAAAAAAAAGTGATGTTTCTTCAAGACAATGCACCAGTTCACACATCCGTTATCGCGGTGGCCAAAATCAATTAGATAAAGTTCGAATTGCTTCCTCACGCATCCTATTCGCCAGATTTAGCCTCTCTTAGCCTTTATAGTTCAATACTATAGGATTAAATTTCTGGTTCTTTTGTTGAGTTAAATATAGTATTTAGTTGTGAAATAGGGGAGGATGAAGGTTAAAGGAGACTAGTGGACTGTAGAGAGGTATGAAGTGGAAGCTAATCGGAGCAACCCTCGATAGGGTCAAGGGATTAATTAATTCTGTAGGATGAGCTGAGAGGGCCTAGGGCAAACTTACACTATACGACCAATCAGGGCGGCCGGTAACCAGACAGGGAAAAAGGATCTCCAGGCCTGAGGGGCAAGTGCTCATCTGATTAGAACTTGGAACTTTATTATCTGAATTGGTGTACGAAGTCAACACGAGAGGACAGATTACATAATAATATTTTTGATGTCGAAAAAAAAAATTGGAAGTTAAAGTAGAGTAAGCATCGGGACGATCTCGCTATTGCTCGTGGCTCTGGAGCCTCCCCTCTAACGTCAACTGAGGTTGTTCTCGTAGAAGTCTGCAGGTTCTTCTTCACAGGCTGCCATCCTAAGCGTTCAAGGTGGATAAGATAAAGTCGAAGTATTTTTTTTTTTTTTTTTAAAGATATCAGTAGCCTTAACAAAAAACTAGAGGCTAAGAACTCCCTTCTCCTGCCTGCCTGCTGGTCAGTATATTATATGTGAATCCAGAACCCTCTGACGACAACAACTATCAATTTTCAGTCAAATCGGCCAAAAAAAAAAAAAAAAAAAAAGGATTAGAGAAAGATTCAACTAAAAAACTGTAATAATTGCCGCTGTAATGAATATTTCGACACAAAATTTCATATCTGAATTCAAAACCCTATAAGGACGATAGTTATTAATTTTCAGCGGAATCGGCAGGAGAGTAGGGGGGATCACAGGGGGGCTCAACTCAAAAACCCTAATAACTACCGATGTAATGAAGGTATCGACATGAAATTTTTTATTTAAAATCAAAACCCAATGAAGACATTACCTGTCAAATTTGAGCGATATCGGCCGATAAGGAAAAGGGGGTATAAGGGAAAGGGCTCAATCAAAAAACCCTAATGTGCCGATGTAATGAATTTATCAAAAAATGAGCCCCTAAGTTAGTCAAATATTAAATATCAGCGCAAACAGTCGACCGGTTGAGAAGGGGGAGCGAAAAGTTAACTGATTAATTTGTTCTGGGGAAGTACATTGCCGGTGATTCACCATCTTTTTATTTTTTTGTTTATTACTTATTATTTATTTATTCTTTAGGGATCTCTATTTCTCTATTATTCACCACAAAATTTTAATTATACTAAAATACTCCTAGGCGAGTGTGGTGTCCTTTTGGCCCTAAAGACAAGTTACTCCCAAGGGCACTAGGCTTAGGGCACCTACGTCACAGTTTACATATTAGAATATTAAATAGAGAATTAACTAACAAATCCCCTTTGAAATAGTTGAAGTAATTAAATTCCATGGGTTAAGTGATAGGATTAATCAGGCGGTTAAACTCACTCAAGTGAGTCTGATAACGAGAATTAAACTTGGATCAAAATTGTATATTATAATGCTTCAAAATGAGAGCATTAATCTACGTTGATGTGTCAATAGAAAACTGACAGGTAGTCCTTTTGGCGGGTGTCCCGATATTCGCGGTACGTCCTGTTTTTCAAGCACTCTATTATGTGCCCCGTCCTAAATTTCGCCTAAATTTTTATATACCTAGATTAGGGGTCTTCAACAAGTACCTGACATTGTACAACCTCGGGACCATCGCTTAACGTCTCACGACACCAAATTTTATATACGTTTCCAGAACCACCTAAAACCGATCGAATTTCAGCGAAATTAAAAAAATACGGATTAGGGGGGAGACTTAACACAAAAACTCTAATGACTGACGTATTGACACAAAATTTCTTATGTATATTCAAAATTCTATAGGGACGACACCTATTAATTTTCAGCGGAAAGAGAAGGAGGGCTCAACTCAAAATTCCCAATAAAAAATGTATTAACATGAGATTTTATATTTTAGTTCAAAACTCTATATGGAACACACCGATTAATTTTTCGCAAAATATGTATCGACCAAAAACGTATGAGAAATCAAAAGCTAATATATAGTTCAAATATTGAGTTTTTAGCGCAAACGCTCGGCTTTGGAAGGAGAGCCAAAACGTATTTTTTTAATTTTTTCTGGGGAAGTACATAGTCGATAATTTTGTTTTTTATATTCCGATTTCACTCAAAATGTGATCAGATCTAACTTCGCACGTGTGACATATTCATTGCTATCGTTTCTGAATTAGTGCGCTCGCAAATTTCTAATCATACACACAAATATCCCGTTAAAATGTGTCCAGGGGACATTAAAACGTAAAATTCCGTTGGAATCTCCTTTCTATATAATATTTTCTTATGATGAACGTATAAAAAAATAATAAATAAAAATAAACATAAAATTGAAAGCTCTTCAAAAGGGTCGTTAGTTTATTTATCGTCACTGGTCCACACTACATTATATTATACTTAATCGATTGGAAGGAATCAAGTGTCACCTGAGGACTATCTTCCTAAGCACAGAATCTCTCCTCTCCTTTACAGACAACCTCCGATAAATAATGAAGTATGTATTACACTTTCCACTACAATTTTACTTTAAAAAGTTTTGATTGGGTCATATTTCGACGACTTGCCACAATAGCGCTCTCCAGGAAGAATAGATATAATGTCTGTATAAGGTCAACTTGGAATATAAGCACAGAGAAATATGTTTCAACGAAATAAGCCGATTAACTTTAATTAAAAGTTCTAAGTACAATATCAGTAATACTAATCCTCTTATTCTATTGTTAATATAAAAACTCATGAGAGTAAGAGATGATGAAAATGTATTATTTATCTTAGTATTTCATAGTTTATGACTATAATAGTGTTTTATATATAATGTTATATTTAAAATATTGATATAGAATCAAAACATGGAAAAGAAGTCGTCAGTGAATCACTAGCAATGTACTTCCCCAGAACGAATTAATCAATTCACTTTTCGCTCCTTCCCCAAAATCAGTCAACCGTTTGCGCTAATATTCAACAGTTGACTTATATTGGGTTTCCTAAATCTTAATATTAAACTTTGTGTCAATAAATTCATTACATCGGCAGTTATAAGGGTTATCGAATACAACCCCCTTCCCTTCTGCCGATATCGCTTTAATTTGAAAGGGTATATCTGCAGTTACTGGGGTTAATGAGTTGAGTCCCCTGATCCCCTCCCCTTCATTACATGCCGCTAAAAATTGATGAGTGTCGTCCTTATGGGATTTTGATCCTACATATAAAATTTCTTGTCGATACATTCATTATAACGGCAGTTATTAGAGTTTTTAAGTCAAGCTTCTCCCCCCATCCCTAATGTATGGAATCTAGAGGTCGGAATCGGTTTTTGACCGAATACATAACTTCTCCTATACCTCAAATAACTGGGAAAGTAAAAATGCCATTGGTGAATCATCGCCTAAGTACCTCCCCAGCAAGAAATAGTCTATTACGTTATCGGACTCCCATCAAAGTCAATCGACTTGGGCTAAATTCCAATATTTGACTTATATAGTCATCTCATTACATCAGAAGTTGTATACCTTTTAACCTTCGAGCCCCTGTTCTCAGTCCCCCTCCTTTTCGGTTGATTGCTCTGAAAATTATTAGGTGTCGTTTTTATGGGACTTCAAATTTATGTATGAAATTTGGTGTCTATATATTCACTACAACGATAGTTATTAGAGTTTTTGTCTTAACGCCCCCCCCCCCCCTAATCCTTTTTCTCTCTAACAGATTTAAGTGAAAATCAAAAGGTGTCGCCCTTAGAGGATTCTGGATACACACATATAACTTTGAGGCGATACATTCATTCTGCCGGGAGTTATCGTCTTCCAGACACAGAGAGTGAGAGAGAGAGATTTTTTCATCCATTTTTGGAATCCCGAGGTAGGAAAACCTGAATTCTGTTAAAAACTCCACATCGATTTTTTATCGAATACATAACTTCCCCTTACTTCGTTTAGCTCGGGGAGGAAAAACAAATTTTGTAATTTATCAATAGGTCATTTCTTGTATTCATTATTGATCTTCATCTTGATCGTTCATCTTTGAACAATACCAGAACGTTTTCAGATTTTTCATTATCGATTTTTTCGTATGAGATATTTTTTTTTAAATTGGAATTACCTGTTTTGATTGTTTTGTGATAGTTATTGTGACTGATCATATGACAAGGCGCTCTTCGCTCTGCTGGACATGAGCTCTACTGTTGGAGTGCTAAATTTCGTCTACACAGGTTTATTCACATAGGGTAAGGGTCTTTAATGAGTACCTCACATTGTACAAGCTCGGGACCATCGCTTAACGTCCGATCCGGCCGGTGTACTCAAGGTTTTTTTCACCTCCCAGATAAAAAACCTAAGGGACGTTTTATGCCCGCGATCATGAGCTCAGCAGGCAAGCACGCTACCTCTCAGCTACCGGCGCATTCTTCACGTTTTACTTTCCCAGCTAAAGAAAGTATAGGGAAAGTTATGTAATCAAAAACATTTATGTTATAGACTTAAAAATAACAATTATGCTGATGTAATGAATGTATCTAAGTTAAATATTGAATTTTAGCAATAACGGTCGAATGGTTTTGGAGGGAGAGCGATAACATAATTGATTAATTCGTGCTGGGGGAGTACATAGCCGGTGATTCGACTTTTTTTTCAAAGATGTTGTGCTTGTATTTTATTTTTAGAGAGCTGATGAAGAATTATGGAAGAGTGAAGTAGCTTAGGGTGAAGTTATAGAAAAAGTTTGCCCGGTCCTCTTCAACAAAAACTTTCTGGAGTTACAGAGCCCATGTTTACGGAGTTCTTTCTCCTATATACTTGTTGAGAAATGTAAAATGATATGTCACTCAGTAAAAAGAGCTTTTCTACAGTCCTCAAAGTTTTTTCAATAGTTTGTAAAGTTGTCTGCAGCTATAAGAAGTACAGACACACGAACACACATAGACACAGACATTACTACAAAAATGATCAAAACGTGTGACTTTGAAACGTGAAATTTCGTTTAAAACTCGATCTCGGATTTTCGCATGATTACAATACTTTCCTTTATTCTAGTGTACGTCTCGACTTCACATGGTTGTAGCCTGGATGTCCCAGTAATTATCAGAGAAATGTTAACTCCAAACTCTTGCTCTTTAAGAGGATGAACGAATATATGCAGTATTCCGCCGGGAAAAAACAGTGTGCCGGGCTAAGGATGACCGTCGATCGCCGGTGGTCGCCACCAAGCTCCCATAGTCTGGATTAAGCTTCACTTCCCGAGCCCTCACACTATGGACGGGTGGTGTTGCCCATGTGCAAGGTGCACCCTGTATAAGTAGTTGTCCTGTGAAAGATGTATTGTAAAAAGGTTTTGGCAGGTTTTTATAAAGATATTTATTATGTGAATTTTATTTCAAGTCTGTGATAATATTTTAAATATTGTGTTTATTTATTTATTTTAATTTTTTTTTTTTATTATGAGAAACATTTTTTTGTGGAAAAAAAATGTATGTTACTATTGTGTACAGACTTGTTTTAGTTACTGTATATATTAGAATGAATGGTTTTTGCATGTTGAGAGAGTGAATGAACCTAGCTATCCCCACCCCTTAGAGCTATGCCAGTTGTCTTCTAACCGCTGTGCTGTGTGGGTGGGGTAAGTTAATTTTATAATTTTTATTTTGTTACTCTGTACCCTGATGCTTTAAGAGTTATTTATACTTTTTATTATTTGTATATTTTGTTATTCTATGATAGATGGACCACTGATGATGACGCTGTGGCGTCGAAAACCTGATCTGGTCTAAAATAAAACAGTGGGAAGACAACACTTTTTATTTATATGAGAAATAAATTAAGCTTAAGGGAGATATAGGGAGATTCCTAGAAATGCCACCTAGATGAGGCCATCCTCATTACTTGGGTGTGAACCCCACAGAGTACCAACTCACCCTGCAGCCTCTAACCAGCAGTGATGACAGACCGAGGGAGACAGGAAGAGCTAAAAATGAATATATCTGTAGAGAAACTGACAAGTGCCAGCACTATTCATAATTAAACGTACAGCCCTCAAATATTTTTTTTCAAAAAAATCTTTTATTTTAAAATTCCAATTTTCGTTGGAACAAATATCCATTAAATTCCCTTTGTGGTTCAACAACGTTTTTCAGACAACTTTTTTTCCCCACCACGTTTTGTCTTAGAGGCAAGCTATGGAACCAATTGTAAATTGAAACAGGATAAAGGGACAAAGAGACAGGTCTACTTAAAAAAAAAAAAAAAAAAAAAAAAAAAAACAGCAGAAAAGGGTTTGGTTTTAAACTCATTCAGAATATGAGAAGATATCGGTTTACAGTGCGGCCTTTCTTCTCTCAAGAGAGGTACATACGTTTTTTTTACTTCCACTGCTATAAGAAGTATAGGGGAAGGTATGTAATCAAACAGAAATTCCATATGAATTTCATGTTTTCCGACGTTCTAATTCCATATTTTCCGACCTCACACTTCTTCGTGGAGTGTCCAGCCTTCAGCCAACTAAGAAAAAAAAACCTGGTAGAAGCACTAAAGAACCCACAACCTCACAAGACCCTTTTCAACGTTGCAAACAACCAAAACCTCAATAATACCATACGATACATAGTAAGGGCGCTAAAAATGAGAGAAAATTGAAGAATTTAAATAAAATACCATATCACTAGAATTTTTTTCACTTTTTTTTTTTCTTTTGTTAATTAAGGTTCTATTACTTTGTATTTTATTATTATTATTATTACTATTTTCTATTTTCATTTATTTGTACTTTTTTTAACTGAATAATGTATATATCAGGCCGAACCCTGAGCCTAAAAGATGTATTTCCTAAAGGCTAATAAAGAATTGAATTGAATTGAATTTTCCGACCTCCTGATATCAAATATGAAAAAAAAAAAAATGTCTGTGTGTCTGTGAACACAATAACTCCAGATAGAATGAATGTATCGACACCCCTCTAACGACGACACCCATTGATTGTCAGTCAAACCGCCCAGGGGGAATGGAAGAGACACAAAAACTCTAATAACTGCCGATAGATTGAATGTATCGATGAGAATATCATGTTTGTTTGTCTATGTGACTGTGAGTGTGTGTGTGTGTCTGTGAACACAAAAACCTTATCTCCTCCCAATATTTTTTTGTTTTTTTTTTCTTTTTTTTTACTTACAACGACAATAATTGTAAAATTGATTTATTTATAAATTTACAACTTACAATGAGGTATTTTTCCTCCAGTATCCTCCCCCCTGGCTCAGCGTGCTAAGCCCTTCCTCTTAACCCCTTCCCTATGGTCGATTTGGCTTAAAATCGATAGATATTGTCTCTGTGGGATTTTGGTCACACAAATACAATTTCCCATCGATACATTCATTCTTATCGGCAGTTATTAGGGTTTTTGTGTTTTTTCCCCTTCCTCTTGATCAATTTGACTGAAAATCAATAGGTGTCATCGTTGGAGGGATGTCAATACATTCATTCTATCGTGTTCACAGGCACAAATACATTTTTTTTTTTTTTTTTTTCATATTTGAAATCAGAACGTCGGAAAACAAGAAAATTCCGCATCGAATTTTTGACCAATCAGATAACTTCTCTCATACTTCCTAAAGCTGGGGAAGTGAAAAGTAAGCAGATGTATCTAACGTAAGTACGTACTTATATGTAACTAATAAAACGTATTCTATAGAACCCTCGACGTATGAAGCATCATACTTCACCGTTTTTCCTCTCTCTTTTTTTTTTAATTAAATTTAATTTTAATCTTTAATTATTTTGTTGAATAAAAAACATTTTTGTACCCTCGAATATTTTCATTACTTCATATTATATCTCCTGAATTTAATGTTTACCCTTTTTAAATCAAGTTTCACATATACGCAATAAGGGGAAAAAATCGCCGGTGTAACCTCTGCAATGTACTTCCCCATGCGAATTAGTTGACTAAGTTTCACTCTCCCTCAAATTTACTGATTTGAATAAAAATCAAAAATATTTTAGTCAGACACTTCTGAATCTTTGTATTAAATATCATATAGATGCATTTGTTACAGACTACAATCTGGGAGATTGTCTGTTAATAACATCTTTGGATATGGAACACACAGTTATCAAATATACGGAATAGTTTAAAAGAGCATTATCGCAATCAGTTCAGGGAGGAAATTAAAAACTCAGACCGGTACTTGCTAGGTAGGGAACTGGAGTTCCACGATTCAGTTAATAGTTACTTGCAGAGTGACCTACCACTGTCAAGTATTAGATTAATAATTAAACTTAGAGGTGAACTGTTGCATCTAAGCTATACACCTATCAATCAATATACCTCCGAAGATATGGACTTTGCACGCCCAATGTGTTAAAACCACTGTAAAGCAGATCTACATCACTTCCTCATTACCTGCCCCAAATATGATGATTTAAAAAATAAAATATTTAAAAGATTCTTCATTTATGTTGGAATTATTAGATGGTAATGATTGGCAACTACTGGTAAATAATTGCAAAAAGGCTTACGATTTCAGAAACTGTGAATTGAATAAATAAATAGGAACAAATATATATTTATTATTTTATTTTTATTTGTATTTTAGAAAAAAAAAATTGTTTTTTATAAGAAATAAGATTATAAGTTTATAAGATAATATTATTTATGTAAATCTAGACTCCTCAAGACGGCTTAGGCCATTGAGTTTGTCTTCATAAAAGGTCACATTATTGTATATATGTTTTGTATGTAATTTTCTATTATGTTAATTTAATAAAGACTTTACTACTACATTTGTTACATCGGCATTCATTACAGTTTCTGAGTTGGGCCTTTACTCTTATTCTCCACCTCCCTTTGACTGATTTAGACAAACATTTATATATGTCGTTCCTATGTAATCTGTAAAAAATTCTATGTTAAGAATTTTATGTTTTCCAAAGATGAAACCAATATTTCCTGTCTATCTGTGTTTGTATGTGCTTGAGAACATAATAACTCCCGATAGAATGAATATATTGACATAAAATTGTATATGTGAATCCAAAACCCAATACGGTTGACACATATCAGCCAAATTGACCAAAACCTTTATAACTGTCGACTTAACGAATGTCAACAATAAATTTAATATTTAGAAGTCCATGAGTAAAACATTTATTAAGTTTCAGCCAAATTGGTAGAAAAGCGCGAAAACAGAGATCATCAATTCGCGCTGGGGAAACCGACAACTTTTATTAAATACTTGGTTAGCATGTTAGGGTTTTATACACTGGTTTTTAGAATATTAAGGTCAAATCACTTCAACTTGTATTCTAACCCGCAGAGTTAATGATGTTTTAATTATGAAAAAACAAGTTGAAAGAGAAAAAAGAGAAAAAAATAATAATAAAAAGTTTTTAAACCGTATATCAAAGTCCATTAAAAAACCAGGGTATTAAGAAGCAGGAAGCTCCTACCGGAGGACCTATTCAGCCGAAGTGAACCGTTTAAGGAGAAAGCCTTAATGGATATTTTATTTTCGGCTAAGTACAAAGGAGATCCTGAATTTTTTTTTCTAAATTAAGAAAAGAATGGCTTGAACCGTCCATTTTAAATGAAAGAAGAACGTTGTTTGGGAAAAATTCTGTACACTTCTCAATGAGGTCCCGATTGACTTTCGACTGAACGTAGTTCTGAATTCTTTCTAAGCACTAAGTATGCCTCCTTGCTTACTGAGCTCAAGATCACGGGTTCGAAACCCGTTCGAGGCCCTTAATTTATTTTATTACGATTTTATGCAACGGTCGTTACCTCACTAATAAATAGTCCCTCTTCTCGGGAGCCATTTTATGCAACGGTCGTTACCTCACTAATAAATAGTCCCTCTTCTCGGGAGCCATTTTATGCAACGGTGCTTATATTGATACTTATATATTTTTTTTTTTTTAACTTATAATCAAATTATAAGTAAGAGACCTTGTATGGTTGAAACTCAATAAGAACAATATAAGAAGTTACATTTTATAAAAAAAATATTTCTTTATTTAAATTTTTTTTTGTTTATCTTATTTTTAACGGGTTAGTAACATAATTGTCATACATAAAAAATACAATAAAATATAGACTTGCATGCCGTTTCATCTTGTGATCCTGTGACTTGATTTCGTCCCAACTTATGGTGTGGATTGCACAGACGCCTCAGATACCCTCTTCTGATTCCTTCCGACAGTCCATCATAATTCCTCCATCTCTCACTTCTTCGTATCACCTCCACCTCTCATCACCACTTTATCTTCTCACTACTGGACAAACATCACTTGCTCTCCTCTCTGTCCTCAGATAATAAAACTCACTGTTCCACACCCATTTCCAGACATCAACTGCGCATACAACCTCTCAATCCTCACTCTGAACATCGACTACCTTCTTTCCTCGTGGGATATGGCTTCGCCATCTGTTTTATGCAATCCACACATCTCATTGGTTATAAGTCCCGAGCCAGTGTGATGTCAGGTACTCGTTAATGGTAAACTAAACCTAGATATGTAAAATTTAGGACCCCCACAGTTGAGCTAACAGGGAAGGGATGGGAGCATTGAATGCTTAGGTCCCTAGGTGTAAACACCAGCCCTATGAAAATATATATACTGTTTGGGCCAAGCAAGCATTGTTGAGTTGATGGGGCCTGACTGGAGGGAGTGGGCCGGAGGGGGTACCGTTTTTTTTACAAAAGAGTATTAGAGATGAGAAAGTCTCAGTCGCTTTAAAGACACGATAAGTGTTATGAGTGTTTCTCAAATATGCTAATATCTGCGGTTGTAATGAATTTATCAAGACAACATTTCATATTTAAATTTAAACCCCAATGAGGACATAATCTGTCAAATTTCAGCGATATCAGATGAAAAGAAGGGGGTCCAGGGTAGGGGGCTCAATTCAAAAACCCTAATAACTGCCGATGTAATGAATTTATCTACACAGAATTTAGTATGAGGAATTAGGAGCCTCTATGTAAGTCAACTGTTGAATATTAGCGCAAACGTTCGACTGGTATTGGAGGGGGAGCGAAAAGTTAGTTGATTAATCCGTTCTGGGGAAGTACATTGCAGGTGATTCACCGACCACTTTTTTATTCTGACTGTGAAATGTCCGACTGCACAGAGTTGTAAGTTGGATAGACACCCAACTAATGTAGTTTGTTAAGTAACCAAGGAGGTGACTGGTCAGTGCTCTTCTGTGGTTTCCCTGAAATGTGATCCTCAACTGTTTCCCCTCTCCCCTTACCTCGGCTCATTTCACCGTATCCAATACCTCGGACGAACATCACCACCAAAACTGTGTAAAGAAAAGGATGTGCCGCACAATGGTGTCGAGCTGGAATAAAAAAAACCTAGTTACAATTTAACATATTAACTATGATAGAAATAAAATACGTTGTCTTCCCACTGTTTTATTTGTGATCAGAACCGGTGTTCAACATAGCAGAGTCATCATCGGTGGCACATCTACGAATGGAATAGGTATATATATATATATATATATATATATATATATATATATATATATATATATATATATATATATATATATATATATAATATAAATAATGATTGGTAATTCGCAAAATCTTACAATCCGGGTACAGAGTAACAAAATAAAAAATAAAAAAAACTTGCTTACACCACCTGTACAATGTAGAGGCTAAAGGTATAATGGCATAGCTTAAAGAGGCGGGGATAGGAAGGTTCACTCAGACTATCTACATACAAACAACATTCATCCATTAGAAATACAAGCAGTAACTAAAATAAATATCTACATCCGCCCAGGCAAATGAGGCAGCCGCCTCAGGGCCCACGAGCTCAGGGGGCCCCCGTTCGATCAAAAAAATTAAACAGCGATAAATTGGAATAAGGGAGAAAAGAAAAAAACAAGGGTTAACAAATGACAAAATTGTTCATAATTATTACAAAATCTACATCATGGTTAAATGTCTATACAACAGAATATGCACGCATGATGTAGGAATTGCATTATTTCTATTTTTTACATGAATAAAATGATCAATAATTTCATCAAAATTTAAATATCTCGACTTTGTATAAAAGTGTGTACAAGTCCTTAAAACGTCACTGCCAACACATATTGATTTTCCGCGAAATGAACCCAAAGGGAAGAGAGCGGAGCGATCAGACGGGGAATTAAACTCAAAAACTCTTAATAACTCAGCCCTTAATAAAACAGCTAAAGGAATTTTTGTCATAAAATAAAAAAAATAAATACATTTTCAAAAGGGAAAGGCGTGCTAGCCTACTGAGCTCAAGATAGCGGATTCGAAACCCGGCCGAGGCCTTTTAATTTCTTTATTAAAGTAAAACGTAGAGCACACCATTCTTCGAATGGGACGTTAAGCGTTGATCCCGAGCCTGTGCGACGTCAATTACTCCAGCTAACAGGGATGGGATATGAGCATTGTACATAATATAGATGTACAGTAGAATATAGTATAATAAGTCGAAAACCTCCAAAACTCGAAAAAAAGTTTTGTTCCTTTCCCTCCAAGCCCCAAAACCTCCATTAATCGAAATCTCAACCCTCTTTTAGTCAAAATAATCAGTGAGTCCCTACAAGCCATTTTGGTACATATTTTCCCTCTATAACTCGAAAAAATACATTGGACCTCTGTATCTCGAACATAGCAATGTTTTATTTTACAAACTTTACAACTCGATTATTTGAAACTTATTACCTCTATAGCTCGAAGAAAAATAAGTTACCGACTTTAATAATTTGCCGACAATGTACACCATTGTTTTTTAGAAAACAATTTAGGAGTATACAATAAATAGGATTACCAATTATCTAAAGCAAAAAAAATTACTGACTTTTTTAAATACCTACATATACTACGTATTTTTTTTTAAGGATGTTTTAAATAATGTTGAATAGATATTTGATTTATAATAAATATAAATATGTTTGTTACCTCTGTAACTTGAATTATTTATTTCACCTCTCTAACTCAAAGTTAGAATGAATCTTAACCTCTAAAGTTGGATCAAAATCCGCCTGTCGAAAACTCTATAACTCGAATTTTTGGCGTCTCCCTTGATGTTCGACTTATAGAGGTTCTACTGTATATACTATTATTGTACAATATTATTCATATTACATAAATGAATACATTAGTATTAATCTCTTTAAGCACCACAAACTAGAGTTAATACTGAGGGGATATATGGAGAAATAGATATTTAGACGATTAAGTATAAAGAAGAGATAGATATAGAAGGCTGCTGTAAAGTGACCTAGGACAGGACACACATTGAATGGCTCGTCCGGTAACCACTGCTCTCATTGAGTTCTTTCAAATAGGTCTCTTTTAAAAAAGGCTATGGAATAAAGTCTCATCTCATTTCACTCAACGAACCGGATATAGTTAATATTATAGAAAGATATGTTAGTCCCGTGAAAGCTGCCTATTACAGTGGACCTGCCCGTGATGTCATGTGTCATGATTCCACGGTCTGGGATATTACTCTGCTACTCACTTCAGCAATAGTGTAGGTCCGAGGACCAACATCTACACAGCAATTCCTCTACTTTTACAAAAAAAAAAAAAAAAAATAGTGAATCATCAGCAATGTACTTCCCCAGAACGGAATAATCAATTAGGTTTTCACTCTTCCTCCAAAAACAATCGATTGTTTGACCTAAAAGTCAATAGTTGACTTACATAGGAACTTCTGAATCCTCTAAATTAAATTTCGGGTCGTTATAATAACTCATTATAACGGCAGTTATAAGGGTTTTTGAGATGAATTTTTAAAATAAATTTTACTGAGGGTCATGGCTGCTTCATATATGATACGACTGAGTAGCTATAGTACCCAACGTTCCCCGGGAAAAACACTATATTTCATGTCATTTCCATTCTTTTACTAACATTTATAAATATGTATTATTCTTATCATTATTAAACGATAATTATCATTACTAAATGATTATTGTCAATACTAAGTGATTAGTATTCGTACGAAATATTTATTATTATCATAACTAAATGAAAATTCAATTCATATTAAAAATTAAAGTTTTTGTTTAAAGTTACTTTATAATTAAACGAAAGTAAAGACAATCTTACAATTTAATACAGAGATGAACTGGAGAAACAGCAAAATCATTAGAGGCTGTTGCTGTTAAATACAATGACTAAATAAATAAGAAATGCGAATCAATTTAAAATAATAAATAAAAGGTAGTTTAAATATTTATTAATATTATCAATACTAAATGAAAGTTAAATTCATAATAAACATTTAAGTTTTGGTTCAAAATAACTTAAGTAAGTAAAGTAAATAAATAAGAAATGCTAATAATTGAAATCAAATTTAAGAAAAAGATAGATAAAAACATTTATTATTAATCATTACTAAACTATTATTACTATCATTATCATTATTAAATGATAATTATCATTACTAAATTATTATTATCATTACTAAGTGATTAGTATTCGTACAAAATATTTATTATTATCATTACTAAATAACTTTTATCATTACTAAATGATTATTTTCATTACTAAATATTTATTTTCATTACTAAATATTTATTATCATTACTAAATAATTATTATAATTACTAAATTAATTATAAATTCAAAATTCACATAAAACATTTAAGTTTTTGTTCAACGTAACTTTATAATTAGAAGAAGGTAAATACAGCCTTACAACAATTTAATTGTAGGGGGGAACTGGAGAAACAGGAAAATCATTAGAGGGTGGATGAATGCCATGAATATCCTTCAAGGGGGTATCTCTAATTATCCCATTATGCGAAAACTTTAACTGAGTTGTTGAGTTGGTGGTAATCTCAGATGAATCTGGAGCCATGAAAAGGACTGAATCAGAACTGGCTTTCATGAATCAGGACTGGATGAATAATGGTGTTTATATTGCTTTCCAACAGTCTGGACCAACCTCGTATTACTCGCCTGGAGGAGCTAAGATAAAGATATGGACCATATAGTTTTGGGATAAAGAAGAAAGAACATATTTATTTGGACCAGTACTACAATATGTAATATCCAATATGTAATATTGTAATATGTAATATGTAATATCCACAAATTGAAAAATTAAATATGGAAATTAAAATAAAAAAGTAGTCGGTGAATCACCGACATTGTACTTACGTAAGCTCTTAATAACCCCCTCCTCTTTCGTCGATTTGGCACAAAAACAATAGGTGTCGTCGTTAGAGAGTTCTGGACTCACATATAAAATTTTGTGTCGATCGGGAGTTATCAGAGTCACAAACACACGCAGACATTTTTTTTTTATATTTGGAAACTAGAGGTTCGGAACACATGAAAATCCGTTGAAAACTCCATACCGAATTTTTGACCAATTATTAATTAACCCTACACTTCGTATAGAGAATATATAAAAAGTATTTTTAGTAATAAAAATAATAAGTCTCGGCTGGTCTGCGAGCTACAGACTGGACGTGATTGTAGTGGTCCGCTCCAGAGCAAGCTGGCAGACTTCTTGGAGGTTCCGCGTGTTTGTCGGTGTGGGCTGGAAAAGGAGCAACTCCCAGTTTCCCAGTGGAAAACCAGGGTGCGTTCAACGCTATCCGGAGGACTTTGTTTTGAAATCTTTGTAATCATGTTATGTTGGTATGTCTTGTGCAGAACTATGTGGGGCTAGCGTAGGTTGAGTGGAAGTATTAGTGTCTTGTAAATATGTGTTTGAGTGGTGTATTCCAGTTTATGAGTGGGAATGGTGCCGTGTTAGTCCTGTGACAAGGTGCAAGATGTAGCTTTGACGATTCGCTGGCCTTTAGGATTCCATAGGATTGAGAGTTGATCGATTTGCAGCCTTCTGCTGTGTTCTAGTGAGAACGGCAAAGCAAACACCTTCGCCTCCGTCTTCGTTCCGTTCAGATGAGCTTCTTTTTTCGAAGATATTCAGAGATTTCATCCACCTTGTGTTGTAAGGAGTCGATGGATTTCGTTTTGACAAAGGATCAATGTGTCGTCAGCATATGTCAGGTTGCAGAGGCTGGTTCTGGCATATCGTGACAGTACAGATCAAATAAAAGTTAACACAGGATCGGATCTTCCTGTTTATCTTCTCAAGTGCGTTGTACACCTTTATTTGAAATGTATAGTTAACTCCAGACTATAGTTAAGCGTGTAAAATTCTGCTTGCTGTGCCACCGGTTACGGAACGACAGATGATGAGATGGCTGAAGCTAAACGCTAGGAATTGCTGCTCCAATGCCTCCTTTCGACACCCAGTGATTCTGATTCGTGCATCCGCTATTACTGTAACGTTGGATGCTCCTGTAGTTAGTTCCAGGTTCAAGTGGAGTAACTACAAACGCTTCAAAATGTCGCTAACACATCCTTCTGCCCACACCCACCACCTCTGATAGATTATTGTATTTTCCCTTGTTTGATGCTGAAATAGTGAAGCCTAACACCATAAATTACTGGAGGCATACTTGTATATGAGTTCTCAAAAACCCAGCCTCAAGACGGAAAAAATAATTATAAAAGTAAATTAACGCGATTAACAAAAATATATATTTTTACATTCGTATACCTCTGATACAATCCGAGATCTCAACGGAATTTCATGTTTCACGTATTGACCATTTTCGCAATGATCTGTGCCTCTGTCTGTCTATATGACTTTTGTGGGCTCTCCAATTTAAAAACGATTATAGCAAGCCATGAAGCTGAATTATAATAGTATAAAGACTAACTCATTCAGAGGCCCAGAGGCAGAGCCCAAAAGCAATATATCCAAGAAAGTGGTTTTGACCACCTGCCGATAATATTCTTTCAAGCATTCCACTTGTTGCGGCCACCTGTTGTACCTACATCCTGGATTCTGTCTTTAATTCTTTTCACTTCCTTATATCTTTAATATATAAGTATTAATCGTGCGAAAATCTGAGATCGAGTTTTCAACGGAATTTCACGTTTCAAGGTCCTTTAAACACGTGTTGACCATTTTCGCAATGTTGTATATGAGATGATAAGATGAAGATGTCACATGTGTTAAAGAAGGTCTGCTGATGTTTACTTAGGGGCCTAAGTACATTTCACAAGATACCCTTTATACTTATGACCCAATCGCGAGAACCGAACATGCCGAAAACCCTTCTAAAATGTAATATTTGCTCAGTGGTATGCGTGCTTGCTTACTGAGCTTAAGATCGGGGGTTCGCCGAGGCCCTTAAATTTTTGATCTGAGTTGAAAAAACTTTGAGCACGCCGTCCTTCGGATGGGACGTTAAGCGATGGTCCCGAGCCTGTACGATGACTTTACTCGTTAAAGACCCCTATTCTAGTTGAATAAAAATTTAGGGTTGGCAAAATTTAATACTCCCATAGTGTAGAGTCGGGCTCATGTCCACCAGAGTGACGAAAGAGCGCTCTGGTAGTAGGCGATATGACCTTGTAATCGGCTTGTGGAGACTTTTAATATGAATACGCCATTCAATACCCATTAAAACAATTCTAAATACCCCGACTATTCCGGAGTTAAATATTCAATTCAGCAAGCTACAATGATTGTTTTCTGAATAATGTAGAAGAAGAGAAAAATATAAGAAATGGAAATGGATACCTAGAGAGGTCAGCGCCCTCTCCAATGAAGGCACCGTCTTATCGGTAAGCGATACCTAACATGCTATAACCAACCATAAAAGAACAGAGTCCACCTTAACGTTAGCTAGTCATGCAATACCCAACCAAGACCCGGCTGGATCACTCATTTAGCTGATTTTTATCAACTGAACACCGGTTCTAGTAACATCTAGTTATTATTAGAATTTCCATACATGATTTTACGTTATGAATAAAAACCAGGGTCGGATCTTTAGGGCGGGCAAGTGGGGGTTCTTCTCTTGACGGGGCGCCACTCTGTGAAATAATAAATACACATATGTACATAAAAAATAACATTTATTATTCTCACTACATTTGAACGCTCCCATCCTAACTCTCAAATTAATTTTTCTAAACTATCAATAATAGGAAATAAAAAACATATTTTAAGCATCATCAAGTATTTCCTATAGAACTTTATTGAACAGCTTTTGAGGCACAATAACTTGGTTCATATTGATCATATCTCAAAATGAAGGGATACTTTATGGTTGGAAATTTAATAGAGAACATTTTTTGTAAGGATTAATTTTTCGATAGGACTGGTCGTTTTCGCGTAAATCGAGCAAACGTCTAAAATAAATATAGGTTTCAAGACATCTACTCTTTTTCAGTTCTCATGAACACATAAACTTACTTTATTCTTCGTTAAGGGCTGTCCAAAAATTATAAAACGCGTCGAAGGAGGGAGGGTACCATTTTATTTATTAATAAAGCTGAAACGAAAGTTGTTTGTTTTGACATTTGGAAATTTAATAAGAACCATTTTTGACAAGTACCATTATGTAGATTTTTTTCTTTTTTTCCGGCATTTCTTCTAGAGGTGTCTTCTTTTTAGACAATATTTCGGCTCTTCTGGTCACTATGAACGAAGAAGGGACGTGTAAGTGTCCCGAAATATTGTCTAAAAAGAAAAAAAGAAGACACCTCTGGAAGAAATGCCGGAAAAAAAGAAAAAAATCAACATTTCAACATCCCAGAGAAGTTTAAGAAACACTATTTCGATACTCAAAAAAGTCCCAAAATCGTAGAATCCATTTCCTGGCTACCCATATTTTTTTTTTTTTTTTCAATTTTAAAAAATGCATTGGATTAATTGGATTGATTTTGGGAATGTGGAAGTCATTAATATTGTTGTGAAAAAAAAATATTATGAACTCTGATAGAATAAAAATTTGCCAGTAGACATTTTGTAGACAGCTTCCTCCTGAAGAGAATGATGAGTTGCACGTTCACTTATGTTCAATAGAATCGTCGGCATCATCTGCAGAAGATTAAACAATGGGAATAGTTAAATTCCATCACTCCTTCTGGTATTTGCTACCCTCCGTCTTGTATGAAACTTCTGGCCTCTTACAGAAACTAAAGAAGCTTCTATTTTAATTTCTAATTTCTTTATCCATGGGAGAGCTATTTATTTATTTTTTTGTCACCATGGGGTAAATCGTTCTATAGTGCCCTAATTTTTTTTTTTTCTAATAAAATAATATGTCTATTTTATTATTTTCTCCCAGTTCTTCTTTATGTTTTCAATACAAATTTTTTTTTTTTTTTTAGTTATTAAAATACAGTTTTTCCAATCATTCTTATTTTATTCATTTTTATTGTTCAATATCATCTTTGATGTCCGAAATAGTACGACATATCCAAATATATTGTGGTTTACTGCAAATAAATATTATTATTATTATTTACTTTTCTCAGAATCGTATTTAAACCTGTTCTTTGTTCAGCCAAATAAGAAGAATGATGAGTTTTAGTTTGACGAACCGCAAACCGCCAATTTATATACTGTCAAATTATTTTCCTTTGAAAAAAAAATGTACTCCAATTTAAAAGAAAAGTTATATCTCCAAGAAGAGAGTATCACATGGAGAGTCTTGGTTGAAAAGTATTTCTTGAAATTTCCGTTTCCTGTTTTTATCTTTCGTATTTCCTCCTTATCTCATTTTTTCAAGGAAATACATTTTTTTCAGAAAGTTAAGTTTCTGCTTAATTTAAAATTAATGACATGTAAAATAAGTAGGTCAAACGTGATACACATCTCATTTTAAATTGTCAACTAAAGAAATGAAAGAATAAAGTCAAATTATAATATATATATATATATATATATTTTTTTTTTTTTTTTTATTTTTTTTTTTTTCAACGCTTGCTAAATTATGCATTATGTATACGTTTATGCGAAGACCACATATAAAAATTTAAAAAAAGTTGTCGGTGAATGGTTTTTCCACAGTATGAATTAAATTACATTTTCGCTGTTCCTCAAAAACTAAACGGAGCTATATAGAAGTTTCTGAATCCTCATAGTACATTAGGTCATACCTCCCTTCTCTGATACTCCCTACCTTTCCTTTGGCCGAAGCCCCTCAATCCTTTTCAATCGTTGACCGATTTGGCTGAAAATCAATAGGTATCGTCGTGGAAAGTTCTGGACAGACATATAAAGGTTCGTGTTGATATATATTCATTCTATCGGAAGTTACCGAGTTCACAGACACTCAGTCAACATTTGTTTTCTACATTTTTCGGAGGTCGGAAAACTTGCGATTCCAGTGATAACTCAACATCAAACTAGCCTATTACATAACTTTCTGTATACATCGTATAGCTCGGGAAGTAAGAAAATAAGCACAGATTTTTTCGAGGTCTAATATTTGAAGCCCCTAGATTCAAAGCCGGACTTTTGAAAAAAAATCAAACTTTTTTTCAAAATTTAATTAGCCATAATTAATTATTAGATCAATTAAAAAATAGGAAACTTGGGGTTATTATATACATACAGTTATACATAGCTATATATACACAAATAGAGGGCGCCGGTAACTCAGTGGTATGCGTGCTTGACTTCTGAGCTCAAGAACGTGGGTTCGTAACCCGACCGAGGCCCTTAGTTTATTTTATCTGGGAGGTAAAATAAACTTAAGCACGCCGTCCTTCGGATGGGACGTTAAGCGATGGTCCCGAGCCTGTACGATGTCAGGTACTCGTTAAAGACCCCTTACCCTAGGTGAATAAAAATTTAGGGTAGGCAAAATTTACGACTCCCACAGTAGAGTCGGGCTCATGTCCACCAGAGTGACGAAAGAACGCTCTGGTAGGCGCTATGACCTAGTAGTGTAGTAGTACCCCGGGCATGACTCATAAAACCTAACCTAACCTATACACAAATAGGTAGCCATTCAAAAATTTTCTTGTAAGCATAGTGAAAACAGTTTTTTGTAGTGCCTGTGCATTTTTTTTTTTTTTTTGCAAAAGTCCGGTTTTGAATCTAGGAGCCTCATTTGGTAGGTTATAATATAACCAATATTAATATGGTTATAATATAACCATTATATATTATATAATGTGACCATGAGAGGACTTTCTTATAACAACCACTTTTGTACAAGTCTCTCTCCCTATCGCTTCTCAAATTCATTTCAAACTGATATTACTGGGCATAAGAAAGATGTGATGCATTAGACTCAGTAACCAGTATGAAATGAATTTGAGAGGGGGAAGGGGAAGGATGAGTGATCTGTATAAAAGTGGTTGCTGTAAGAAACCTTGTTATGGCCACAACACATATACATTTTTTTTAAAAATAATTTTCAATAAAAAAATTACCTATAATAACATATTTTGAAATTAAAAAATTTAAACATTACACTAAATTATTAGGAGAGCGGGTAGCACAGAGGTAGCATGCTTGTCTGCTGAGCTCAGGATTGCGGGTGGTACCGAGTATGTGCGATGTTTTAAGACCTACGCTAGATGAATAAACCTAGGTAGGCGACATTTAGGACTCACACAGTAGAGTCGAGCTCATGTCCACCAGAGCGAACGAAAGAGCATTCTGGTAGTAGGCGATATGACCTAGTAGTTAAAAGTCCCGAACAAGTCGCAACTATACTAAATTATTTCCTACGGAAATTTATAGTTCATTCTTTGGAGCGCTGTAGCTACATACATATATAGAAATATAATAAGGAACATTTGATAAGAATTTTTTTTTAGATAGGTTGGGTAAATGGGTGTGACTGAAGTAACTGCTTGGTTAGGTACTGGTTTTTGCATCCCTCAGAGTGCTCTGTTCGAGAAATTATGATTTGAAAGCTTTATTTACCATGAACTCAGTCGTAGGACAGACAATAAAAGGTAAGAAATAGAATTCGACGTATTCGACTAAGCTGTAAGGATTCGAGTTCACAAATCTCGAATCCATGAAAGATTTCAGAATTTTTGCAATGTTCATGTGCGGGTCCAGGGTAGAGTAGGAAGAAGACTCAAACATTTTTAGTGCTCTATAGAATCCATACTGAACATTTTATGCCAATTCGTGCAATGATTTTTGTTCCATAAGCAAATGCACGAAATGCAGGGGTGGGGTAAGGGTGAGATAAAACTATGTTGAAAATCTTCTCGGTGACTTGACGAACATAATTGCTGAACATAAGAACAAAATCGGATAGGAGTTTAGGAGTCTATAAAACACAAACATACAGACATTAGATTTTATATATACATATAGATAATAATATCATACTATGATAATATAAATAAATGCTCACCCCAAAAGCGAACTGGAAACAAGGGAACATACCTGAAACAAAACAATAACATGATACTAACTTGGCGGATCTACAGCGATCGCGAAAATAGTCAGTGTTCAGCGAACCTTGATACGTGTAATTCAGCTGAAAACTCGATCTCAGTTTTACGATATTACATTGAACTATTGGTATAAGAAAGTAAAAATATGCTAATAATATCGGCGTCGCTATCGATTAAAGTGTGATTAGTTCTGCGCATCTCATATCAGCAGCAGTCAGAATGAAAGAGCATCTAGTGTTCCCCTCCCTCTCACACTATGGCTCACTCAGTCTTTCTTTCTCCCCTTCTCCTCAGAAAGAATTATGTTCTTATACGTGAACTGAATAGAAGAAAACAATTCATTGAACCTTAATTTCCGACAGATAAATTTTACATCAATTCTTAATCTACCCTCTTATTTTTGAACAATTCCTGCTGCTCAGTTCGGCTATAATATATAATCCGTAATTTATCCGTATATATCCGTAATTCCTAGAAAGCGCCGGTACCTCAGAAGTAGCGGGCTTGCTCACTGAGCTTAAGATCGCGGTTTCGAAACCCAGCCGAGGCCCTAAAGTCCACACCTGGGAAGTGAAAAATCCTTGATCACGCCGTCCTTCGGAGGTCCCGAGCCGAGGGTAGACAACATTTAGAACTCCCATAGTAGGAGACGGGGGCTCATGTCCACCAGAGCGACAGAAGAGCCCTCTGGTAGTAGGCACCTACCATGGCTAATATGCATCGACCATAAGCCCAAGAGGGGGGGAAAAAAACGCAATGATTGAATATTAGAGCAAAAAAAACGGTTGACCGTGTTGTAGGGGGAGCGAAGAGGTAAGCGTTCTGGAAAAGTACATTGTCGGTGAATCATCGACGACTTTTCATTTTCTATTTTTTAAATCATGTTAAACATTTCCAATAATAGGAAAGTACACGGGAAAATGGATAGCCCCTTCACGTAATCATTCCTCGTCGACAAACACTAATTCCAGGCTATTCCTTCAAGAAGGGGGCGAGGTAATTCTATCTCCATTGTGAACATGGCTCTATTGTCAAAGGGAATAGAATAGAATAGGAAGGGCTCCTTTTCTCGCAAATCGCATCCAACCAGCCCCCCTGCAGTGCTAACAAAAACGGAGAGCTCCTTGCTAATATCCCTTGATAGTGAGTCAGGTGGAAAGATAACAGAGTGGTTAAAGACGTGATAATAAATCTTAGCAAGTGTTGACATTTAGAGAACTAATTGTTCAAGGGTGGAAGGGTGGAACACTTGTTACACCAGGTTGTATGTATTCTGAAGTACGAGACATTTCGCATGAGACTAATGAAGGGCTTAGAGAACTAATTGTTCAAGGGTGGAAGGGTGGAACACTTGTTACACCAGGTTGTATGTATTCTGAAGTACGAGACATTTCGCATGAGACTAATGAAGGGCTTAGAGAACTAATTGTTCAAGGGTGGAAGGGTGGAACACTTGTTACACCAGGTTGTATGTATTCTGAAGTACGAGACATTTCGCATGAGACTAATGAAGGACTTAGAGAACTAATTGTTCAAGGGTGGAAGGGTGGAACACTTGTTACACCAGGTTGTATGTATTCTGAAGTACGAGACATTTCGCATGAGACTAATGAAGGACTTAGAGAACTAATTGTTCAAGGGTGGAAGGGTGGAACACTTGTTACACCAGGTTGTATGTATTCTGAAGTACGAGACATTTCGTATGAGACTAATGAAGGACTTAGAGAACTAATTGTTCAAGGGTGGAAGGGTGGAACACTTGTTACACCAGCTTGTATGTATTCTGAAGTACGATACATTTCGCATAAGACTAATGTAGAGCTTAGAGAAATAATTGTTGGAGGGTGGAACACCAGGTTGTATGTATTCAGAAGTACGAGACATTTCGCATGAGACTAATGTAGAGCTTAGAGAAATAATTGTTGGAGGGTGGAACACCAGGTTGTATGTATTCTGAAGTACGAGACATTTCGCATAAGACTAATGTAGAGCTTAGAGAAATAATTGTTGGAGGGTGGAACACCAGGTTGTATGTATTCTGAAGTACGAGACATTTCGCATGAGACTAATAAAGAGCTTAGAGAACTAATTGTTCAAGGGTGGAACACCAGGTTGGCTGTAATCTGAAGTACGATACATTTCGCATGAGACTAATGTAGAGCTTAGAGAAATAATTGTTGGAGGGTGGAACACCAGGTTGGCTGTAATCTGAAGTACGATACATTTCGCATGAGACTAATGTAGAGCTTAGAGAAATAATTGTTGGAGGGTGGAACACCAGGTTGTATGTATTCTGAAGTACGATACATTTCGCATGAGACTAATGAAGAGCTTAGAGAACTAATTGTTCAAGGGTGGAACACCAGGTTGGCTGTAATCTGAAGTACGATACATTTCGCATGAGACTAGTGAAGGACTTAGAGAACTAATTGTTCAAGGGTGGAACACCAGGTTGGCTGTAATCTGAAGTACGATACATTTCGCATGAGACTAATGAAGGACTTAGAGAACTAATTGTTCAAGGGTGGAACACCAGGTTGGCTGTAATCTGAAGTACGAGACATTTCGCATGAGACTAATGTAAAGCTTAGAGAAATAATTGTTGGAGGGTGGAACACCAGGTTGGCTGTAATCTGAAGTACGATACATTTCGCATGAGACTAATGAAGGACTTAGAGAACTAATTGTTCAAGGGTGGAACACCAGGTTGGCTGTAATCTGAAGTACGATACATTTCTCATGAGACTAATGTAAAGCTTAGAGAAATAATTGTTGGAGGGTGGAACACCAGGTTGGCTGTATTCTGAAGTACGAGACATTTCGCATGAGACTAATGAAGGACTTAGAGAACTAATTGTTCAAGGGTGGAACACCAGGTTGGCTGTAATCTGAAGTACGATACATTTCGCATGAGACTAATGTAGAGCTTAGAGAAATAATTGTTGGAGGGTGGAACACCAGGTTGTATGTATTCTGAAGTACGATACATTTCGCATGAGACTAATGAAGGACTTAGAGAACTAATTGTTCAAGGGTGGAACACCAGGTTGGCTGTAATCTGAAGTACGATACATTTCGCATGAGACTAATGTAGAGCTTAGAGAAATAATTGTTGGAGGGTGGAACACCAGGTTGTATGTATTCTGAAGTACGAGACATTTCGCATGAGACTAATGAAGGGCTTAGAGAACTAATTGTTCAAGGGTGGAAGGGTGGAACACTT
Organism: Aradus depressus; assembly: GCA_963662175.1. NCBI lineage: Eukaryota > Metazoa > Arthropoda > Insecta > Hemiptera > Aradidae > Aradus > Aradus depressus. The sequence goes on from OY759214.1 coordinate 28,647,416, forward strand.
GTTATACCAGGTTGTATGTATTCTGAAGTACGAGACATTTCGCATGAGACTAATGAAGGACTTAGAGAACTAATTGTTCAAGGGTGGAAGGGTGGAACACTTGTTACACCAGGTTGTATGTATTCTGAAGTACGAGACATTTCGCATGAGACTAATGAAGGGCTTAGAGAACTAATTGTTCAAGGGTGGAAGGGTGGAACACTTGTTACACCAGCTTGTATGTATTCTGAAGTACGATACATTTCGCATAAGACTAATGTAGAGCTTAGAGAAATAATTGTTGGAGGGTGGAACACCAGGTTGTATGTATTCAGAAGTACGAGACATTTCGCATGAGACTAATGTAGAGCTTAGAGAAATAATTGTTGGAGGGTGGAACACCAGGTTGTATGTATTCTGAAGTACGAGACATTTCGCATGAGACTAATGAAGAGCTTAGAGAACTAATTGTTCAAGGGTGGAACACCAGGTTGTATGTATTCTGAAGTACGAGACATTTCGCATAAGACTAATGTAAAGCTTAGAGAAATAATTGTTGGAGGGTGGAACACCAGGTTGTATGTATTCAGAAGTACGAGACATTTCGCATGAGACTAATGTAGAGCTTAGAGAAATAATTGTTGGAGGGTGGAACACCAGGTTGTATGTATTCTGAAGTACGAGACATTTCGCATGAGACTAATGAAGAGCTTAGAGAACTAATTGTTCAAGGGTGGAACACCAGGTTGGCTGTAATCTGAAGTACGAGACATTTCGCATAAGACTAATGTAAAGCTTAGAGAAATAATTGTTGGAGGGTGGAACACTAGCTTGTATGTATTCTGAAGTACGATTTCACATGAGACTAATGAAGAGCTTAGAGAACTAATTGTTGCAGGGTGAAACACCAGGTTGTATGTATTCTGAAGTACGATACAATTGGCATGAGACTAATGTAGAGCTTAGAGAACTAAATGTTCCAGGGTGGAACATCAGGTTGTATGTACATGAGACTAATGAAGAGCTTACAGAACTAATTGTTGCAGGGTGGAACACCAGGTTGTATGTATTCTGAAGTACGATACATTTCGCATGAGACTAATGTAGGAGCTCAGAGAACTAAATGTTCCTAGGTGGAACACCAGGTTGTATGTATTCTGAAGTACGATACAATTGGCATGAGACTAATGTAGAGCTTAGAAAACTAATTGTTGCAGGGCGGAACACTAGCTTGTATGTATTCTGAAGTACGATTTCACATGAGAGTAATGAAGGGCTTAGAGAACTGTTTGTTCAAGGGTGGAACACTTGTTACTCCAGGTTTTATGTCAGTATGTGCATCAGACCCTCCTGGTGACAATATGTAAAACCAATAGACAAGCCAAACTTGATGTGCTTATTGTTAGCTAGAGAAGTCCCTATGACCACCTACCTTCTCCATCGTACAAGCTCGATGGTACCATATTATTGTACAATGTTTCAAATCGGTAGAACAATTAAAAGTGGGTGAAAATTGAGTTGTAAGATTTGCTTACAATGTTAGTTATGCTAAAATTACAATGTTAAGAAGTTATAGGTCCACCTAATATAAGCGTGTTAATAACAAAAAACTGTACATAGGACAAGTTATACACAAGAGGTGTGTGCAGTGAAGTACTGCGCTTACTGTATAAGTTGTTAAGTGTAATTATTTCACTGTATAAGTATTTAATGATTGTTTTTTTTTTTTTTATATCCATATTGTATTATGGATATAAAAAAATCTGTGGCAATGTACTAGAATTATTCAATTAACATTTCGCTAATATTCAATAGTGGTCTTAAATAGAAGCTGTTAATTCCTCACACTAAATTTTGTGTCGATAAATTTATTACAACCACAGTTTTTACGGTTTTGCGGTTAAACCACCTTTTTCCATGGTCCGTTATCGCTGAAATTTGACAAGTTATGTCCTGATTGGGTTCTAACTTCAAATATGCAACTACGGAACAAATCTGCAATTCTGATGCCATTTTGTTTGCCAACTACAAACGATGTTTGTACGAAGTTACTATGCGTCGATTTATAAATTCAACAGACAGGAATTCATTACATGATGAGAACTTCATCAATTCTTCCTTCCACAAACAATCAATTCTAAAAATTAATCAATTTAAAATGTTTTATGTTCTACTTCCCCTGCTAAAAACAAGTAAAGTAATCGGTCTGAAATTTGGTGTTTTCATCAAAATTTCAAGTTTTCCAATTTCCTGATATCGAAAATGAATAATTTCCGGTCTGATTGTGTGTGTGTATGTGTGTCTTTGAACATGATAATTGATAAAAAATGTCATATGTGTATAAAGATTCACGGACGGCATCTGTTGATTTTCAGCAAAATTGGCTAAAAAAAGGGGAGAATAGATGGGGCTTAACACATGACATTTAAGTGTAAATTGAAAACCCCATTAGAACACCCATTAATTCTCAGCAAAATTTGCCGACGAGATGGGAATTAGAGGAGGCAATTCATCCTATGTATGATTTCTAAGATTTTGATGCAAATCGGTCGATCGATATGTCAAACTATCCACAATTTTCCCTATCGATAGTAAATACAATGCTATCGATGGTGGCACCATGAGCAAGGACCTCTAAACGGTCATCCATAAATTGCGACATGCATTTTTTGTACATTTTTAACCCCTCCTCCATATTACAAAGTGTCACACTTTTCTGAACCCCCTTCCCGGCAAGTATCATTAAAATAACATATACAAATGATAATAAGAAATGTACCTACAGACTGCAATACAAAGTTCGAAAAAATTATTCAAATTAATAAAAATGCTTATTTTTTTAAAACAATATTTTTTCAATTGCAAGAATCAAGAATTTGAATATATTTTTTTGTAAATATAGTTTTAATTATATTTAATAAAATATAAATGGTGGCCGTGCGGGCTAGAGCGTAGGGCTTTAGTCGCATGGTCTCACCATGGTTTGCAGGTTCGAATCCCGTCCGGGAGTGAGTTTTATTTAGTAGATAGAACTCTCTCCCGGGGCCATGGATGTATTAAATAACTAGACAACACATTGACATGGCTAATATGCACCGTACATAAGGCAAAAAAAAAAAAATAATAAAAATAAAAAATAAAAATAAATAAAAAAATAAAAATAAAAATTTTAATTAATGTACTTAGTTCTTTTTTAACAAAAAATAAGAAAAGATTTTAAACAATAACTTTAAATAATGTTCACACAATATAAAATCCTCAAACTAAATTTTGTGTTGATAAATTCATCAAAGCGGCAGAGGATGCCGGTAGCTCAGTGGTAAGCGTGCTTGTCTTCTGAGCTCAAGATCGTGGGTTCGAAACCCGTCCGAGGCCGTCCTTCGGATGGGACGTTAAGCGATGGTCCCGAGCCTGTACGATGTCAGGTACTCGTTAAAGACCCCTATCCTAGGTGAATAAAAATTTAGGGTAGGCAAAATTTAGAACTCCCACAGTAGAGTCGGGCTCATGTCCACCAGAGTGAACAAAGAGCGCTCTGGTAGTAGGCGATATGACCTCGTAGTTAAAGCCCGGACATGAGTCATAAAACCTAACCTAATGTCATCAAAGCGGCAATTAGGGTTTTTTGAATTGAGCCCCTCCCCTGAACAACTACCCTTCTGCCGATATGGCTGAAATTTGGCATTTGAAATGTCCTCACAAGGTTTTGAGTTGAGCCTCCCTCTGATCCTCCCTTTTTTGCTGCCGATTCCGTTTAAGAATAAATGTGTCGTCCATATAAAGTTTATATAAAATTTTGTATTCACACAGTTTTTGAGTTGGGCCTCTCCCTAATCCCCCTCCCCTTTTGGCCGATTTGAATGAAAATCGATAGGTGTCTTCGTTAGAAGTTTCTGGAAACGCATATAAAATTTTGTGTTCGTTCATTCTATTGGAAGTTATCGTGTTCACAGACACATAGGCAGACAGCATTTTTTTTCTTCATGTTTGGAATCTAGAGTTCGGAAAACATGAAATTTCGATGAATCAAAAAAACACCGCATTGAATTTTTAGTCGATTAGATACTTCGTATAGCCGCGGAAATAAAAAGGGGAAAAACGATGAATAGGATTAACAATTATGGAAGAACTAAATTGGCTGGAAACGACATTAAATTAAAATTGAACGGGGAGAACTGTAAATAAAATGGCAAATCAAGACGTTATTCAGGGGGGCGACCATCTTCCCAACGATGATAACAGTGTTACCAGGCCAAGTTCTCCACTCTGGGAAAATTAGATTTCTCAATCGTCTTATCTGATTTTCTTCAACTTTCCTTTACATCATCAAATATCTGAAATCTCCACTTTTCTAAACACTCAGTCTCTTAAGATGTCTTTACCTATCATTCTATTTCAAAGAAGCAACAATGATATAATCGATATTTATAATCGATAAATTCTCGATTCATTATCTTTTTACTTCCCCAGCTACAAAGTATAGTAGAAGTTACGTTATCGGTCAGCAATTCGATGAATGTTAAGTGTACACTGGAATTTCATATGTTCCGGTCCAGGTTAGGTTAGGTTTTATGACTCATACCCGGGCGTAGTACCTGACATCGTACAGGCTCGGGACCATCACTTAACGTCCCATCCGAAGGATGGCGTGCTTAAGTTTATTTTACCTCCCAGATAAAATAAATTAAGGGCCTCGGCCGGGTTTCAAACCCACGATACCCAAGCACGCATACCTCTGAGCTACCGGCGCCCCTACGCTGTGATAGTGATTAGCAATAAATGAGTGCGCCTCAGGCGTAGGGAGTGTCCCCACCGGGTGATATTTGCCATTTTTTCTCCCTTAGCACATTTGCTTGTTGTATATAATTCTTTATACAATTGTAAATATCTTTTTGTAAATACATTTGAAAAATTCGTTCCTTAATTCGAGAAATAAAAGAAACAATCGTCGGTGAATCAACTGCTATGTATTTCCCTAAGCCGAATTAATCAATTAAGTTTTCACTCTCCGTTCGAACCAATTGCCATTTGACTAAAAATCATTAGTTGGCTTACATACGTACTTTTGAATTCTCATAATAAATTTTGCTAAAAATTAATAAGTGTCGTCTTTATGAAGCTCTGGATATACAAAATTTTGTGTCGTTACATTCGTGAAACTCAACATCGAGTTTGTGTCTGATTACATAACTTTCCCTATATATCGTATACAATTTAGTATGATGATTCAGAAGTCATTGAGTAAAGCCAAATTGTTAAAACGTTGATTAATTTGCACTGAGTAAATACCAGTGCTTCACTTTTACTTCCCCATATATAAGGAGTATAGGGGAAGTTATGTAATCTATCAAAAATTCTATGTTTTCAACGGAATTTCATGTTTTGAATGTGTCTCTGTGAACACGATAATGAAGATATCCACACAAAATTTTACTGCCTATAAAAGAGCCCACACCTATCGATTTTCAGTCAAATCGGCCAATGAGAAGTGATTAAGATACTCTTGACGCAGAAACTCCCATTACTCTCGGTGTAATACGAAATTTCATATCAATTTTTAGCCGAATAGTTTCAATACAGTGCCTTTTCTAAAAATGTTTCGGAGCCCTGCCGCATTTGTCCCATTTGAACTTGAGTATTTTAGCTATGCCAGTGGCAAAGTGTATAAAACAACTGCAGTATAAAAAAGTGTGACAACCGTCAAGTGAGAAGAAAATACTGTCCGTCCACCCTTCACAAACACCCGTCAATTCGTTTGTCAGCTAGTAGAGCAGAATATAAATCAAATTAGACAATTTATTTTTTTTTAATTTGGACCATTACTACAACATTATACACAAATTTTTAAATTAAAACATCGAAATAAAAATAAAAATAAAATGGTATAATTTCGACTGGTCTGCGAGCTAAAGGCTAACCGAGACTGTAGTGGACCAGGGCAGGCTGGTAGTTCTTCATGGAAGTTCCTGGTGAGTTTCTTCCCGATCGATTAGGTAGTAGTAGTATTTGGGTTTTTGTTTGGCACGCAACAGCCAGGGTCATAGCGCCAGTCTAGCGTATTTTGCAGTATCGCTCACTATATCTATATATATATAGGTATATATATATATATATGTGTATTTTTTTTTTTTTTCCCCTTTTTTTAAGAAAATAATAACAAAAATAAGAAAAATAGGTAGTCATAATATGCAGTCATATAATTGGAGGCAGATCAGAGCGGACCAGAGAGACAACATGATGACGGACCGACTATCCCGGGGCCCAGCTAAGAGACTCTAGGAGAACGGCACATTCCCGCTGCGATCCGGGAGCAGTCACAGTGAGATCTACGTAAGGAGGCCAAACACACAGCTATTACAGTGTAGTTGAATTTTTACGACAGAGCTGCAAAGCATATCTTATAAGTCTATAGTCCTATGTACTAGCTGACAATGCATGATAGATGATAAGGAATAAAATTACACACACCTACTTTTTTTTTTTTTTTTTTTTTTCATTACCATTCTTTTTACTGATTTTGTATATATATTCTTCCTTGTTTTGTAACTTTTTTTTTTTTTTTTTTTTTTTTTCATTAATATTCTTTTTACTCATTTTTTGTATATATATTCTTCCTTGCTGTTTTGTAACTTTTTTTTTTTTTTTTTTTTTTATTGTTATTTTTTTTATTTTTTTTTTTATTTTTTTTTTTTTATTTTTTATTTTTTTTTCATTATATATTTTGATATTTTTTTTTCTATTTTCATAATTTAAATGATATTTGTTATCATATGCATACATATATACACATTCACTACCCATACAAGCACACACATAAGTTATCCATATATATATATACACATATATATGCACATACATTCACATACACACATACTTAGCTACATTCGATTAGGTATTCTTGATAAACCAGGGTGTAATATATATATATATATATGTATTATATATGTGCGTATATACGAAGTATGTCTATTAAATAACACATTTTTATTTATATGTATTACAATTCTAATGATTGTCTCTTTCAATATACTCCCCATCTGCACTAATACATCGCTGCGGTCAAAGGCATGGAGAAAATCAATTCTGTCGCTGTTTCAACACATGCGCCGTTTTCATCTTCACAGCATCAACTGATTCAAAACGTTTTCCTTTAAGCACTGATTTAACTTTTGGGAAAAGATAAAATTCACATGGTGCTAAATCGGGCGAATATGAAGGATGTTCAAGTGTAGTAGTAATGTTCTTTTCGCTCAAAAACTGGGGAAGTAACGAAACTTCCAAAGGAAAATACCTACAGAAAAAAAAGAATAATCAATATTAAATACATGGGTAGTTAGTAGTTATTTTAATTATAGAAGTTGCGGACGGTGGCTGGATTGAGGAGCTTGATCGGCTCCGCCGGGATCTCTGGACGGATATAGTCCCGGGCTTGGAGGGTGTGGTCGGTGCCACATACAAGCACACCCTCCCTAACAGGCCCTAGCTTCACCAAGGCCTAAGCCCAATGCCTATAGAGAGACGTCCGGTTGTGCCGTTGCTTGTCCCCTGGTCTGGTTGGGATGCTCACTGGGTGCCCCGGGGTCCTGTTCAGGGCCCCCCTCCGTTCGCCCCCCGGTTTCTCTGCGGGATCCCATACTGATTTGAACAGTCAGGCATCAATGACCCTCGTAGTCCATATGCCTTAAAACAAAAAAAAATTATAGTAGTAATTTTTTTATTACATTGTTATTTATATATTAATTTCTACAAATATTTTTACTACCTTTGTCACACGAAGGATAGGGGAAGTTATGTAACCGTCAGAAATTCTATGTAGAATTTTTAACGAAACTTTATGTTTACTGACGACCCACTGCAGTCAAATCGGCCGAAGGGAATGGGAGGGGGGCTCATTCCAAAATCTCTAATAACTATCGATGTAGTGAATCACATAAAATTTAGTTTGAGGATTCAGAAGAACTATTAGGAGGGGCAGAACTTAAATGATTAATTCGTGCTGGGGAAGTACATTGTCGGTGATTCACCGAATAATTATTTATTTATATACATTTCTGTTAATTTATTATTTTCTATTTAAAAAGTCTCTCATATTTGAAAAGGGAACAAGAGAAAAAAATTGTTGTTGCTGACAATACTGGTTCACGTAGAGCTACAGCAGTCATCCATCATCCTGAAGTCTAATATTAAAATTCAATTTGTAAAAATTGATTTTTACAAAGGTCTACCATCCAGGGCCTTTCTGAAAACCTTTCACACCCCGCCGAGTTCAGCAACCATTACACAATCCAATGAACTGTAAATTCTTTTTATACGAATAGTCCTAAATGTTCGCGTTAAACTGACTGTCAGAGACTTCTATAACAGTTTGGAAGAAATTGAAGTAGCTTTGTCGCTGCTGAATCATGATTATTCAACGACTTCATGTTTTTGAATCATCTTGTTTATCGTTGGAACTGGATAGAAAGTATAAATCGAGCAAATGTCTAAAAAAATGGGTTTCAAAATTACATTTCAGGATAGTTTTCGGTGAATCTCGTGAATATAATAAAATATATTATAATTCGTTACTATATGATAAAATTTAAACATTACTTTAAAATATATTTCCCGCTATCTAGGCTCATATTCGACAAACGACTAACTTGGAATCCTCACACGAGACTGAGAAGATAAGAAATGAACAGTCGTTATAAACTTTCACTAAGACTACTAGAAAAAAGATCCAAATTAACTTTGAAAACAAAAGGACTTATATACAACGCAGTACTCAAACCTATGTGGACTTACGTACTTCAACACTGGGGTTCCGCCAAGGCTTCCAATCTCCAGCGCATCCAATCCTTTCAATCCAAAATCCTTCGTAAAATAGCCAATGCTCCTTATTATGTCTCCAACAAAACACTTCACACTGACCTTAACGTAAATTTTGTCACCGAATCGCTAAATTCAAGTATAAAAAATGATTTTAGCCTCTTAGTTCCCACAATAATCCTCTAGTCCGTGCCCTCCATTCTGACACACTTCCCCAACGACGGCTTAAGCGCCAATGGCCTAGAGACCTTCTTGCAGCATCGGTGACAGTGATTAGTTACAAATGAGAGAAACTCAATGACTAGGGAGTTCACTACTGGGTGATTTCTCCCCTCTTGACATTTTGACATTGCCATGATATCTTTCTTAGCACATTTGCTTGTTGTATTTATTTTTTATACAGTTGTAATTACATTTGTAAAATAAAAAATAAAAAAAATATTAAAAAATTCTTTGGGGCGTATTGGTCCTCCCTCAAATCTGAAGACACATTGGCAATTGGAAATTATATAAGAAATATTTCTGTTAAGAACGAAGTTTTTGATAGGACTTCCCGTTTTCTGGTAAATCAAGGAAACTTCTAAAACTGGGTTTCAAAACGACATTTCAGGACGGTTTTTGACATGTATCTCGCAAACCGGGCTACCTGCGAAAAATCAACTTCAATATAAAATGTGCCTTTTAGTATTTTCTACAATTTGTATTTGGAGAGATTTTTGGTAAGGTCATAAATATAAGCGGTATTTTGTAAAATTTACTTAGGCCCCGAAGTAAAGTCGTCTTATGTTTCGTTCGAATTCGGCCAACAGATTAAAATTAACACATGTGACTAGGGCGTTGATAGCTAACGAGATTTCGTACTGTAAAGGGAAGACCCTTCTCCGGAAATACGATTTTGAGATAACGCAAAGGTAACGAAGTCAAAGGTAATTTTTTCCGTTACCCCAAGGAGTTACTGAGGCGGCAAGGAAGGAGAGTTTAAATTAAGTAACAGGTTTGTCAAAGGGACTACGAAGCAGTGCCATCTCTCGGCCTGGCTGGTTAGTATTCAAGACAAGACCCGCAATGATTTAGCTACACAGGAAAATCTAAATGTCTTTAATTTAGCAAAAGGGGGAGCTCTCTCAAATGGAAATGGAAAATTATCAACTGTTGAATCCGCTTTAAATTTTTTTTTATTTCCTCAGCTGCAAAAAGTGAAGAGAGGTTATGTATCTGTCAGAAATTCGATGCTGTGTTAGGAGAGTTTGGTTCGGAGTGTCTAGGATAATAGGTAAGGAGGTGTCTTGGATTCAAAAATCGGTATGCTTTTATAGGAGTGTCTTGAATTGAAAAATAAAAAAGAAAAAACATTTTTATTTGGACCAATACTAAACATGTACTCTACACAAATTGACAAAGGAAATATGAAAAATTAAAATAAAAAGTCTTGGTACAGCCTCGGCTACAGTCTGAGAGCTACAGGCTGGCCGAGACTGTAGTGGACCGCTCCAGAGCAGGCTGGCAGACCTTCTTGTTAGTTTTGGGTGAGATTTTCGATGTGGTTCCCGATGGATTTGGGTGTTCCTGATAAACCAGGGTGCGTTCACCGCTATCTGGAGGACTTTGTTTTGAAATGTTCGTAATCTTGTTATGTTGGTATGGCTAGTGCAGAACCAGACCGGGGCAAGCGTAGGTTAAGAGTGGAAGTATTAGTATTTTGTAAAGTAAGGATGTGCATTTGTGTCTGAGTGGTGTGTTCCTGTTTATGGGAGTCGTGTATGTGCTTGTTGGAGTTTCGTGTTGATGTGTAGGCGCCATGTTAGTCTTGTGTCAAGGTGCACTACAAGATAGCGCACACCCCGGTCTTTAGGATTCCATGGAATTGGGAGTTGATCGATTTGCAGCCTTCTGAGGTGTTCTATCGAGAAGCGGCGTAAAACACCTTCGCCTCCGTCTTCCTACCGTTCTAGTTAAGCTTTCACTTTTGAAACCACTGGCCGATTTCATCCACCTGGATTTGTAGGGAGTCGATGGCCACTTCTAGAATTACGTTTTGACTGAGGATAAATGTGTAGTCAGCGTTAAAAAAAAATTGTGTTCTTTTGTAACAGTGTCTTGGATGATCAGTAGAAGTGACTTTGATTCAAGAAATCTATATTTTAATCTACGAAGACTTCGCTGTGTAACACTGTAAGCCATAAGTCCAGAGAGATCAGATTGGTTAAGTGTAACTACAATATTTAGTTTTTATCAAGTAAAATAAATAAACATAACAAAAAAAAATATTACTTAACACTAGAGGTGAAGGGTCCTCCAAGCCTTCACTATATATGGGCTAGCCTCGCCAGACCTCTTTGTGAGTCTGGCTTCATGCCAGTAGTATGGGGGCCACTTGAGACTGCCTGGAGTGGAATCGCACTTCCACCAGTTTATCGATGGAGTACTTCATGAACAAAGAGATTTGTATGCAGTGGATGTGACTTGAGTCCAAAATCTGAGGGTCCGATGTTGGGCCAACAAATATTACTTATGAAATTTTTCGGAATATATCAATTTCAGAAAGGGACTTAACCTTTAAACGGCGTTTTCCTAGCTGCAGTTTTTTTGCGCTGCGTAGAACCGGATAAGCCTCTTGCGTTGGCAGGAACGCGCAACTGAAACACGCTGCGGATTTGTGTTTTCCTCCAAACTGAAAACGCGGGCGCATAAATTAAATGCTTTCTGGAAAGAGCTCTGTTCAAGCAAATTGTTCGTTCGTCATTTTATCTCAATAATGAATCGCCTAGGAGAAAAAAAAAGGAAACTGCTTGGATTGCTGATAGCTAAACACATGATGGATGATGAAGAAGAGGATTTCTTTCTTCTGAATTATGCTAACAGAAGGAAATCAATCAGTAATATGTTTTTGGATCGAGAGGACGAAGGTCTGTTTAAATTACTCATTAACAACTACATGTAATAGACCGGTAAGAGACCAGAGCCAGTCCACCTGTCACGCAGGACGTGAAAAACGCAAACTCGCTCTGTAGGAAAACAAACCCATTACTTTCTTTGTGTTGGATTCACTGCGCATTACGTTGGATGTATTGCACACTACGCAGCGCAAAAAAAACTGCAGCTAGGAAAACGCGCCTTTAACTGGTTTCGGTCGAAATCTAATCACATCTAGGTTAGCAAAAGTGACACACAACATACCATCCGACAGGCAAACATGATCGAGAAAATGTATTCAAGGGACTTTGAAACGTGAAATTTAATTGAAAAGTCGGTCACATGTAATCACATGATTACAATACTTCCTTATAACATAACATAAATTTTTTTTTGTTAAGCCCATTTATATGACAATTAATAGTTTTAAAATAAGTAATACGAAGGTATCCAGTCCAACAATATATTTTATTTATAATACAACTGTAGATACATCTCAGATGTTAGCTAGTTATTATGACTCATGCCCGGGTTTTAACATCGAGGTCATATCACCTACTACCAGAGCGCTCTTTCGTCACTCTGGTGAACATGAGCCCGACTCCACTATAGGAGTCCTATTTGCCTACCCTAAATCTTCACCTAGGGCATGGATCTTTAACGAGCACCTGATATCGTACAAGCTCGAGCCCATCCGAAGGATGGCATGCTCAACGCTTAAAATCTAAGAGCCTCGGCCTGGTTTCAAACCCTCGATCTTGAGCTCAGAATAAGCAAGCACGCCATATTTCATGTTATTTCCCTGAGGAGCTGTTCTTGGTTGTTGAGTGGTTAGTGTTGCTATTCTCAAAGGGGGCTTTAGTGGTTTAGCGATTTCTCTAGCTGGCTCATATCGTGTGAGGGGTCCTTAGGTTGAGTGGTTAGTATGTCGAACTACGAAACTAAAACATATCTTCGATATGTAAATTATCCAGGATTAGATTGCCTTTGAAATCCCGATTTATTGTTTTGACCAACGTGATTACTCCCGGTTAACATCACGTGAGCCTGCTAGTTATACAATAAATATTTCTTGATATTAATTGTATAAAGAGTAGATAATAAAGGTCCCGAGTCTGTAAGATGTCACATACTCAAATATCTCTACCCTAAGTAAGTAAATCAGGGTAGGCCAAATTTAAAACTCCCACAATAGAGTCGGGCTCATGCCAACAAGAGCGACGAAAAAGCGCTCTGGTAGTAGGCGATATCACCTCGTAGTTAAAGTTAAGAATGGGTCACAATAACTAACTTAAGGACCGACTAATCGAAAACGCTGTCACTTAATGAAGAAAAACATTTTCATGATGGACTGTAATACAGCATCACACAAAAACAAGACTACGACAAACAACACTAGAAAGCATTGGAAGTTCAGAGGCAAACAAGAACAGCTATATACAACTTCCGACATTAGATTCGAAAGTTTTGACAACACATTATGCACAACACAACGAACGACAGGAAAATAGGCTTTCCATATAAGGATATTTGTATCAGACTTTAGGATAACATGTTACATCTAAAGTCATTAATTTTCGATAATAATAACATATAAAGATTCATTTTGAATTTAAAACTTCAGTTGTTTCGCTCACTAAGGCAAAGCTACAGAAACAAAGCTTTGTAAAATAGCCCACCAATCAGTGGGCTTGATCTTAGAAGTTTGTAACTTCTAAGTTGAAAAAACAAGCCGGACTACTCGAGGCCATAGACTGAACCGTTAAGAAAGCCTCGAAGCAAATGTTTGTTTCTAGGTTTCTCTGGGATGCTTGTAAGTTCTTACTCCCAGCAATTCTTCCATAGATGTTTTTTCTGAACAGTGGAGACAGACAAGAAGCAAAGGTTTCTTAGGGTTCTCTGGGAGGCATCTAGGTTCATATTCCCAACAATCCTTCCAGAGGTTTCTTTTTCTTCTGAACTGTGGAGACAGACAAGAAGCAAAGGTAGGGTTCTCTTGGAGTAGGTATGTAGGTTCATATTAGTTGGGAATGATCATATTCCCAGCAATCTTTCCAGAGGTGTCTTTTTCTGAATAGTTGATACAGCCTGGAAGCAAAGGTTTGCTTCTCCGGCTTCTCTGAAATGCTTGTTGGTTGATATTCCCAGCTGTTCTTCTAGAGGTGTCTTCTTTCACGGCGTCACTTCAGGGCAATTACATATCCCTTCCTTCCACAATGAACACAAAAATGAACAAGCAGTCAGTTTTTCAAAGCGAAGTAGGCAGACATTTGTAATGAAGGAAGGCTCATTAATCTGTCTCAGTAGAGACGCAAAAAAACATACTAAAGTCGAAGAGTATAAGGTTGATATAACAATCACCACAGACAAACAGAGAACAAACCAATAATTAGAATCTGACTACAACTCTATGCTAAAATCCACAAACTCGAAATACAATTTGCAACCAGAGAGACTCCCTAATTCCTCCAGCGAGAAGAGGAAGTAAAATAAAATAGTGTTTAGATTGGGGCTTGGGGCTTTTCGATATGTACACAAAAGCGGGGGCAGAGTCTTCGGGGTGAGAAAATCGATCCGTTTTCATTCCCCCGCTCCGAACCCCCTCTGTAGTAGTGAGGGTGAGTTTAGAGTAGAAGGGGGATACAAATTTGTAGAGGGGTTGACCTAAACCTTCTGTGCAGAAAACGGTACCCTCAGAAAATCTCATACAGCAGTAATGAGGGCAAGGAAATTACACAATACTATTTCAATTTTAAGAAAAAGAAAAACATAATAATAATTTGTAAATAGAATTATTTGTTGATATGTAAAAGAAATACTGTTCTTGAAAAATAAGGTTCTAATTCCTACCTATTTCTTTGGTTGCGTGAGTTCGCCAAGACGGAACAGTTTTGAAAAATCAAAATGGCATGAGGTGCAAAATACATTAAAGGAAAAATTTTTATAGTATATTTACCATTTTTATTTGACTAAATATTATATTTAAAACATTCTTAAAACTTTATAATGCTTACTCAGAATCTTTCCAAAATTCTTTACTATACTCCTAAAACCTATTGGTATAATTGTTTTATGGTCTAACGGTACCTTGTTGCTCTATCGTTGTTCGTTGCGATTTCTGTTGGGTTCTGGATTTCTTCAACCATCAACCTCTGATGTCTGTCTCAAAAGAATAGTGAGCTCCAACGCATCTTCTTCTTTTGTCCGGTGGCTGAGTCCTGGGTCTGGGATGTTAGATGGACAAGGGCTGGTTCCAGAGTGGGCTCCTTCCGCTGCAACTGAAGAAGGGCTCCTCCCTCTCCGGAGGTAACAGACGAAGTGATCCTAGTGCTCTCTAGCTGGGTGCGCCTCGCTTGCGTCCATTTTTTCCCACCCGGGACTCTTCTGAGTGCCTATTGGTTGCCCAAGCCCTCACCCTTACATACTCGGGACTGCTGATGGTTTTCTACCGACTTCCTCATGATTTCCTGCCTTGCAATTCTGATATTTCCATTTTGATGATTATATTTATTTTAATATATTAAAACAATTAATACCCATCTTTTTGGATATTACAAATTATAATAAAGAAAAAAGTTAGTGAATCACCACCAATGTATTCCCCCATAATGAATTAATCAATTAAGTTTCAGCTCTTCCTCCAAATATAAGTTACTGCCTACTCCAAATATAAGTTACTGCCTACTCCAAATACGAGTATAAATTACTGCCTACTCCAAAAATAAGTTACTGCCTACTCCAAATATAAGTTACTGCCTACTCCGCTTTGAAACCCTCTAATTTCCCTTCCGCTTATTCTCAGGAATCAGAGGATATCAATTCCATATCATCCTGGGCCAAACAGAATAAACTCCTCCTTAATCCAGACAAGACCCAATCATACTAGGCAACAAGAAACTTCCTAATAACTGGGACCCCCTCTCTTAACGCTAGACAACACTAACATCAACTGTCGGAGTCAAAAACCATGGTAACATCCTCGAACAATGCCTTTCCTGGAGAGACCACGTATCCTATATTTCCCGTAAATCATTCCAATTCCTTGCACAATTTAAACGTTCCCGGCAACTTTTCGTATCTTCCATCGTCTTTCCCCATTTCGACTATGGGTGCATGGTCTCTAATGATCTGTATTCTGAACACTCACGTCAGATTTGTTTTTGATGTCCCTAGAAATGCTCACATCTCGGCCTGCTACTCGGAGTTGAAATGGATTAAACCTTCCATCTTCTTTATTTCTGTCGCCAATCTGTCCAATATACAAGTCTCGCATTGTGGGCTATGTTCTTATTTTCAGTTTCTTTCCAACCTGTATGTAAGCACCAAAGTGTATTATATAAAATACTCGTATATATTTCAGGATTCGAAGTTACGCGAATATTAAAGATTCATTCTTAAATTATCATTTTTTTAGAAACGAATTATCAAGACTTGCCTTGAAGCATTCTAGATAGAAGAATATGTTCTCAAAAAGATGGAAAACTTTTTTCAGACCCTTAAAAAGTTAGTTTCTTTTCCTGCAAGTTTTCATGTCTTCAAAACTTCTTGTGACAACGTGAACTCTCACATGTCCTTCCTTCTCATCCTTCTTCTACAAAGAAATTTCTTTTTACTTCCTCAACTGTACGAAGTATAGGATAAGTTATGTAATCGGTCAAAAAATTCGAAGTAGAGTTGTCACCGGAATCTAATGTTTTCCGACCCTTTGATTTAAAATTTAAAAAAAAAAATATTTTTCTGTGAACATGATAACTCCCAATAAAATCAACCATACGAGGTTTTTTTATCTGAAAAGAAAAAAAAAAAAAAACTTGAGCTCGATGTCCGTCGGATGGGACGTTAAACGATATTAGGTACTCGTTAAAGACCCCAACCGAAGACAACTAAACATGGATAGGCAATATTTAGGACTCTTATAGTAGAGTTGGGCTCCACCATAACTAACTATTATTGGTAATTTTTATTAAAAACAATAAAAATAAATAAAAAAATAATATATATATGATGTGACCATAACAGGACTTTGTTATACAAGACTTTTACTGATCACTCTTAAATCATTTCATACTGGTATAAATGGGGTCACACGAGTGACTTTCTTATACCCAGTAACGCCAGTATAAAATGATTTAAGAGTGATCAGTAGAAGCCTTGTATAACAAAGTCCTTTTGTAGCCGTATTACATTTGTATTTTTGTAGTTAAAAGATAAAAATATTGAAAATCGAGGGTGTTACGTAAAAAAATATAGACATTAGTTCTTTGGATATCACGGGCTTTCGTTCGTATGTAAAAAAGTACGGACGTTTAGTTGCTCCACCGTTGTCAATAAGAGCTCTAACAAGAATGCGACCCTCCCCAAAATCTCCAGTCTAGATTGTCCTCACTACCCTACACTAGGGTGACATCCCTTCATCATCTCCCAGAACAAAGGGCTGTGCCTCATTAGATGTAAGGACGGTTCGGGCTGATGTGAGGACACTGGTAGTGTTCTTATAACGACCCAGAGCTGTTCTAGTTGAACATACAGATACAATGGTGACAGTTACATACAGATGGACACAGCCATAATGCCAAATCTCTGTTAATAAGACATGTCGTCATCATTCAAATTGTGAACCGGAATGCCGACAAAATTCATCGAACCCAAATTTCTCCAACAGTAAATTCGTCTAAATCCTTTCTCCAAAAGTGTACTATTTACTTCCCCAGCTTTACGAAGTTATGTAATCAGTCAAAACTGGCCAGTTGTCCTTTAACCGCTGTGCTGTGTGGGTGGGATGAACCACTGATGATGACCCTGTTGCGTCAATTAAATCTCGCACTTCACAAAAGAACTTTTTAAAAACTTTGACAGTTAACACTTATTGAGATGGTACAAGAGATGTTACATGGAGGATGGCTAATTACAGACTGAATGGTGAGGGGAAAGGAGCGTATATACCCTTCTGAAGCTTCAAAGTCCCTTGAGAGATGGAGGTTGGATCATCGGGTAGGACCCATGGGTCGTAGAACACTGGAGGTCGAGTTGAGTTGAGTTGGATGATCTCCGATGTACTTGTAGTTGTTGCGAAACTTCTGAAGGGTTGATTCGATGGTTGTGTTGATGGCCAGCAGGATAAGTATTGAAATACTTCTGTTGTGGAAGAGTCCAGGTCCGGTTGCAGAATAAATATCTGGTTTTCTTCGGATCTTCTTAACTCTTCGTTCGGAACGGCGTCAGTCTTCCTTAAAGCTGGGCTTCTGGTTGCTACTTCAACAGCGCTGGTCCCTGATCGGGCGCCAATTAAATCTCGCACTTCACAAAGGAACTTTTTGAAAACTTTATTTGACAGTTAAGACTTATTGATATGGTACAAGAGATGTTACATGGAGGATGGCTAATTACCGACTGAATGGTGGGGGAAAAAGAGCGTATGTATTAGCTAAGATATACTGCTGACTTCGCAGCTGCTGGGGCGCTAAGCTGGGGATGTAAGTGTCGAAAACCGGCTCTGGTCTAAAATAAAACAGTGGCAAGACAACGTCTTTTATTTCTACGAGAATTTTTTTTATTTCAGTTTTGGAATTAGGAGAAGGTCGGAAAACATGAAATACGGTTAAAAACTCCTCACTGAATTTTTGACCGATTACATAACTTCCCCTTTACTTTGTATAGCTTGGAAAGTAAAACAATAATAAATTGTGTCATGATTACATAAACTTTTCTATAAGAAAAGTAACAAAGAGCTCAAGGAAACCTCTTAAGATCATTTTCATCTAAAGTCACCCAAATTACATCTGTCATGTGACTGGTTAATTTTTAACGAAGTCTTACCTTTGGGCTTCTTTTGAGGAAAAAAACATTTCAAACTGTCGGTAAGATCAAAGGGAGACTTCACAGCCCATACTCTCTGGAGAAGATTCAATTAGAAGTGACAGAAAACAGGCTCACTCGCCAGCTCCTCTCAAGGAACAACGCACCACGATAACTCAATTGAAACAACAAAACAAGTTTCGGGAAAAAACTTTCTCGAAGAAATAAGTTTTTTTAAGGAAAATTATAAATTAATACAATTTTCATTATTTAACTGTAAAGTTGTTGCACTCGAAATTAACAACTCAGGTTATGGTTTGGTTTAACCAGAGATGAGTTTGAGCTCAACAAAATTAGATTCTAAAGCCAGAAGGGGAAGTAACTGTGACGTAGTGATGCGCAGAATCGGGTACTCTGTATTCAATTGAGTACTTACTAAGAGATTAACATATAACTATTTGGGATACTTTCAGCTGCCACCTATTGCTTCTAATTTAACATTATACCTACTGAAGTATCATTACCTACCTGGACCATTATTAACCACTCGAGGATTCTAATTTAACATTATACCTACTCGAGTATCATCAACTACCTGGACCATTATTAACCACTCAAGGATTCTAATTCAACATTATACCTACTCGAGTATCATTCATTACCCATCTGGACTATTGTTAAGCATTCAAGGATTCTAATTTAACATTATACCTACTGAAGTATATTTTTTTTTATATTATTACCTACTTGGACCATTTTTAAGCACTCAGGGATTCTAATTTCACATTATACCTACTCGAATATCATTACCTACCTGGACCATTATTAAACACTCAAGGATTCTAATGTCTTATACTGTTGCATGTGATTGTAAAAAAACGATTAGTGTTGTGGAGATAAAAATATAGGTTAATCTGTGTCAAAAATTTGTGTTTGTCAGTAGTTCAGCTAAAAACGTTTCAGAATAATAAATATAAACACACGCAGCTGAAGCTTCCATAGTTATTTGGAAAAAACTCCGGGAACTGTAAGCCCGTTCCGTTCATTGTTTAGTTCGGCGATATATAATATTTTTTTTTTGTGAACCTATAGAAATCTTTTTAAAAAGCTCCCATCCGGTAGATAGATATAGTGGGTGGTGATCCTGAGGATGAGACCGACATTACACAGAGGATGACTCCGTATTAATTCCTACAGCCCAGCACACTAACCCATTCAACTTTTCTCGTTTACCCCGGGGGTCCCTCGGGAACTCACCCTATCCCACTCCTTTCTGTATCTTTGTTACACCTACTACATTACACACTTACTATCCTCTTTTTCTTCTCCCTGTTCCAGGATTGGCTTCTAGAAACAGATTGAGATTAAACTTGAGGTAGATTTCCTCTTGCTCCAACGTAAAACAAAGGAGCGGAAATTAAACGAAAGAACCAGGACCCTGAACATAACATAACCGTAAGAGAATATAGAATTATGGAATCAGCTTTATTTATGATTGTTCTCAAAAATTATCCTTGTCTTG